>CM040436.1:49893346-51093346 GCA_022702705.1 Papilionanthe hookeriana x Papilionanthe teres
AATAATATTATATAAATAAATAGTATATATATATATATATAATTATTTATTTATAATTTATTTAACAATTAAATATTTTTATAATTAAATTATATTTATAAATAATATATTATACTTAAAATAATTAAAATAAAAAAATTATATTATATAAATATATATATATATATATATATATATATATATATATATATATATATATATATATATATATATATTGAAGCAAAAATATATTAAATGAAGAGTTGATACATCTAACACGAGGGATCATAATTAAATCCCCATGTAAAAGAGAACTAAAAAAGGAAAGGATGAGACATCGTAACTACAAACTATATTAAAGGAAGAAGATGCAAGTAGAAGCAAGCCAATTTGCGTAGTCGATTCCCTTCTCTCGTAGATGTGAGACCAAATAATATGCTTGGAAGAAGCAATAACCTCGATCTTTTTAATCCATATATGAAGGAACCATGGTATAGCAAATTTCGTGTCGAATCCGTAAGAGAAGCAATGAATCAAGTTCAAAATGAAGAAAATTTAAGTTCATTTTTTCAAGCAATTTTCAATCCCCAAAAACAACGAATTATTTCGGATTCTAGTGCGAACAAGCCATGACGAGGGGAGCAAAGAACCAAAGACATTGTCCTCTAAAATCCCCGCAAAGTCCTCAAATACCAGTAGAATTAGCTTTTAGTCGCCATCCGTATTAATTTTCAACCAAGGATGCATAGGAGCCTTCCATCGTACTAAAACAATTTGCCTTTTCTTATGAGTCCGAGAAGGAGTAATAAAATTCTGCAGTTGTTAAGATAAGACCAGACAATTCCGAATAATAGATTGAGAAGAGAAAGAGATATTAAGATGTTTAACATCATTTCGAGCCAACCGGATGAACCGAAGATAATCAAGGGAGTGTAGTAGTAAGAACCATCTTTCCAATCCCGACAACAAGCCTCAATAGAAGACCACACAAAAAATTTTTCATTCTGTTCTAATCTGGATAGAATCTCCTTCCGGATGTGCTCGAATTCTATTGCAATTAAGGAAAATATGGAATAAAGATTCCTCATCAAGATGACAAAAAGGACAAATAGAAGGACCTCTAATACCTTTAAGCTTCAAAATATCATCAATTGGGAGTAGCTTCTTAAATAATTTCCAATAAAAGAAGGACATAGATGGAGTGATAAATTTATTCCATAATTTAGTACCCCAATCATTTTTATGCCGATTGAAGCAAGAGTGATAAACAAATTTAGAAAAACTCGAGTAGATGAATTCTTAGGTATTAATCTATCCTTTCCAATGAACCGAATAGGAATTGATAAAATCCCGTTAATAATTTCAAGATTAAGATGATGTCGAAGCATTTCGTAATTCCATTTATGCTCTTTCCAAAGAATCAGCAACAATCTTAATATTAGAAGAGGAATTATAATGATTTGATAAGGATTCATCATACAACCACTTATCAACCAAAAATTAATTCGGCCATTTCCAATATCCCAAGTAAAGAGATCTTCGACCTTCAATCTAATTTTAAGCAACTCCTTCCAAGTTCTAGAATCACACACTTTATATTGAACTTGAGTAGGATGAGTATTATAACAGTATTTACCATGCATAAATTTAGACCAAAGAGAATCATTAGCTCTAAATTTGAGCCACTGTTTACAATAGAAGGAATAGCTTAGGTGATGAAAGCTTTTAAACCCAAGACCACCACAATCAACGAGCTTCGCACAATTTATCCCAATTTGTCCAGTGCATTTGTTTGTGATTACATTCCCATAAGAATTTGTTGAACATAACATAAATTAATTTCTGAGTACTCTTCTTCATTCTGATCATTTGAAGGATGTAAAGGGGAAAAGATGTTAGAACACCTTTAAGAAGAGTAATTCTTCCCCCATTAGATAAAAACTTGTTAGACCAGCAGTTAAGTTGTGAAGATATCTTAGCAACAATTTCATCAAAATGGCATAACTTCCTTCTTCCCTTAATCGATGGAAACCCCAAATACAAAGAAAGGAAAATGAGCCTCTTTAAAGCCGAGTGAAATCAGCAATCCAATTTTTAATAGATATGCTTGATTTTAGATCCTCGCTAGGAATCGACATTTTGGTTAGTTGAAGAGCATACCGAAACACTTTCAAACATAGCCAAAGTTTTCATTAAACATTTAATGGATTGCTTACTTCCATTAGAGAACACAATGACATCATCAAGCATAGGCAAGATGAGAAATTAGTTGTGAAGATCTATGCTGAAATCGAGTATATGGATGAGACTCGCCGAATTTGATTTAACATCTTGGATAGATAATCAAAAGTTAGAATGAAAATGTAAGGTGACAATGGATCACCTTGTTTAATACCTCTACCGTGAAGAGAAAAACCATGACACTTCCCATTGATCATAACACTATAATGATTATTGGTAAGCCATCTAACAATCAAATTACGTAAATCAGCTTTGAACCCCTCGCCTCCAATACATCAATAATGAATTTCCAACTTATTGTATCAAAAGCTTTGGCCAAATCCAATTTAAAAATAATGTTGGAGCCTCTACACTTTCTATCCGGATCGCTTAAAAGTTCTCGAGCCAAAAGCACGTTATCACTAATACTTCTCCCTTTTAAGAAAGCAATTGATTTTCCGAAATTAAATCTTCCAAAGAATGGTTGTAATCCGGCCACCGTAATCTTACTTATGATCTTAGAAAAGTTAAAGTTAAGCTAATAGTCTAAAATCAGACCAAGAAGCCTTCATCGTATTCTTAGGAATCAGAATAATAGTTGAAGAAGCAAAATATTTAGACAATTGATTACCATGGAAGTAACTTTGTACAACAGACAGAGAATATCGCATTTGATAATATGCCAAAAATTTTTATAAAAATCAGAGTGTGAACCCATCCGGTCCTCGCAGACCTTATCACTTTCCATAGAGTTAATGGCAATAGAAATCTCATGTTCATTAGGAGCAGCAGCCTAAATCCAATGATTGATTAATGAATCCGTAAGAAGAAAATATGGAGGCAGTAAAACATATTTGATTTAGTGGTCCTGGCAAAGAAACAACTCGATGAAATAAGAAACAAGCATTCTCAGCAATATCCTTAGTATTTAATAGATATCTATTGTCAATTGTCTTAATTTGGAGGATAGTGTTGATTGATCTTTTATATTTAATAAGAGCATGAAAAAATTTAGAATTTCGTCTCCATGATGGAACCAATCTACGTGCAGCTTTCTGCCGTAGAAATAACTCTTTCGATGAATAGCAGAATTTAAATTGGCATAAGTAAGCAGATAATTGTTGTTCGAAGCTCTCCCAGCCTTCAACATCTTTTTCCACAAGCAGACACAAAAACTTCACACGAATGTACCTTTTGATGAATATTACCAAATACATTCCAGCTCCATACTTTAAGTTCCTTAGCTAGTCTTTTATGTAAAAGCCATAATTTGATAATAGGATTTGGAAAACCAGATGATAGGAGCACACCAATTCCTCTCAATTACTTTATCGAAATCGTGGTGATCGTACTAAACATTTAGATACTCGAATGAATTAGATTTCACCACGTAAAAGGAGCACAACAGACAAGCAAAGGAGAATGATCGTAACCCATTCTAGCCAAATGTTTAACTTTGGAAATAGGGAACATGTTAATCCAAGATCGATTAACTAATATTCTATCAAGCCTTTCATATAAAGATCCTCTCTTCCAAGTAAAAGGAGAACCTTCAAAGCCAATATCAATAAGCTTGCAGTAATGAATATCATTAGTAAATTTCAAAGATCTCTATTAAACCGGATTCCCGCTCCTTTCTTCTCACTAGGATGAGCAATGCAATCGAAATCTCCACCCACCATCCAACTTTCTAACATTGTTAAACTAATCTCATGAATTTTATTCCAAAGCTCCAATCATCATTAGGAAGAGAAGCAAGATACACAAAGGATGCAAAACCCCGAAAATGATCTAACCGAAAATGAAAATGTAAAATCCGGGAATGATCAAGAAGAACATTCACCAATAATTCCTTTCTATAGAAAGCAACCAAATCTTATTAGAACAATTTGATAAAAAAGAAAATCCAGAAATTTTCCGATGTATTTATCAAAATTGGATTTCACCAAAGGTTCCAAAAGCACAATCACCCAAAACTTATGAATCCCGTTTAGACTCAAAATTCTATTAAGGGAGCCGAGATCGGCCACTCCCCTAATATTCCAAGATATGAACTTAATCATGAAGGGCAAGCTTTCCACTTCTAGTAAGCCTAGAAGAGGAAGAAGGAATAATATTAGACTTCGTATAAAGACAATAAATCAAGCAGATTTCTTTTTCTTTTTAGACTTCTTGATCAACCAATCATCCTTAAGATCATTAGTAGCAACATCAAGATTATCCAAGGAAGAAGTTAACCCATCTCGAGTAACATTTTGAAAAATGGGATAATCAACAAGTTTGGGGATGGTTGAAACCGAATTATACCGTATATTATTCGAAAAGTTTAAATCACTTCCAACATGTTCTATAACGAATGCCTTCTTTCTCAAGAATGATTAAATCGAAGAAGTTTCGTAATGAATAATAGATGGAACATCCGGTACATTAGAAACAGCATTACGACTCGAATAACATTCGTAAATATAAGTCGAATTACCAACAGGATCCATCACTTCCATGGCGGAATTGTTTGTAACGAGCTCATTATCGGTAAAAGTAACTCCTTGTTTAATTTGAACCATGATTGAATTAGAATCATCAGAAATAGGTGTAGGATTAGATAAAGATAAAGTAATTTCAGGAACCTCAGAAGGAATTGAAGGAAGAATGCCAGAATCAGCAGAAACCATCTTCCCAACTTCTATAGCAGGCACAATAGCAGGCATTACAGTAGGCACTACCTCAGGTACAACAGGCACTACATCAGGAACAGCAGGCATTACAGCGAGCACTACATCGTGTATGGAGTTATCAGCAGTAGAAATAACCAATTTAGCATTTATTGGCCTAAGATTAGGATGAATCCTATAACAAGTTGTCTTTACAATGACCAAACATCTTGCAATTACAACAGATATGTAGCCTTTGTTCTATAAGTAATGGTCGCCAATAACCATTATGTGGAGATCCAAGCCAAATTTCCTCAACATCGGGAAGAGTAATGTCTCTTTCAACTAGAATCCTTGCTAAAGAAGGTCTAGATAAATTAAAAGTAGATATATCCAATTTTAGAGGCTTCCCCAAAGCAAGCACTAATCGCATAGATCACTTGATGATCGAAGTATTGTAATTTCGGATTAGGAATTCTAAACCAAACAGGAATAATAAGAGCTTCTTGATTAGAATCAAAATCGGAGACCATTTCGTAATTTTCATATATTTTCCATCCATCATCAAGAACTTTTTAGAGAACAAATTAGCATAGTCCTCATCTTTAGAAAGCTTAATCATAATGTGTCTTCCATCAAACAGCCCAACCTATACCCTTCCTAGAAATCCTATTCATTTTGTGCCAACACAAACTTTTCCATATATAACATGACAAAGAGTCTAAGAAATTGGGCATATTAATACAATGTGTTATAACGAATAGAGAATTTGTAGAAAGAGAAAATACGAGTGAGAGAGTTAAGTCCTAATATCATATACATTACGAGAACAAGCTAAACATGAGTAACATTTTTAAATGAATACTAGCATGTAGAAAAATGAGAGCAAGCCTATATATGAATTGCATTCCCAAATTTCCTCCTTTGAAGTGGTAGGTATACCACTCTCCTTTCTTTTCCTTCTCATTCTTGCAAGCAACATAAATGCTTCATTCATATGAATTTTAAGATAAATGCGTAAAGGAAGAATTTAAAATCAACTTAGAACATGCTAAACAAATAGAATTTCTAATATAGAGGTAACATGGGAATGGTCTAAACCTATCCCAAGCAAAGAAAACATTGTGTATTTTCACATAAAGATAAGATAGGAATAATTTTAAACAACCCTAAGCAAGTGTATAGGTGAATATTTTTATCAAGTAGCACAAATGTGACATAATCCAAATCCAAATGATCAAACCAATGCATATTTTTACTTTAGCATAGTATAGATCACTCCAAACTTATTCCAAATAAGTTAACGCGTGGAGATTTTTCATTTAGCATGGCATAGAATCACACCAAACTTGTCCCAAAAAAGATAACACATACAACATTTTCAATTTAACATGGCATAGGATCACTCCAAACTTTTTTTCAGACAAGTTAACACAGGTAGATATTCAATTTAAAATGGCATAGGATCACTCCAAACTTGTTCCAAATGAGTTAACACATGCAGATCTTCAATTTAACATGGTATATAAATGATAGTACTGTCAATGAACATAAAGGTGCCAATTTTCACTGGGCATTGCATGGGAATGATAACCTCTGTCCAAATGAACATAAAAAACTAAGAGAAGTGCATTAAGCATACATGTGAACAAGAATAAATTCTGTAAGATAAGCATGTGAAAACTTATTCACCATAGGGTAATTTATATAGAAAAGGGAGCTTCAAAACTCCTATGAGCAAAACACCATTTTCATGCATGGAATGGGGTGACAAACATGTGAAATCAAAGCTTAGATATTATACATGTGAAACATAGTAAAATAGATGAAAAACCAGCACATATGGCCTCATTTGGAAGTGTTTCCAAAGTGGCAAATTGCAAATTTGAAAATTGCATATAAATTTACCAAAACATGCTTCCATATCAACTAGTCATTTCCAAACAACATTGAAGTGTAGAATGAGGTGTAATATATGTGAAATTCTGAAGCTAAGTGATGTACACATGAAATCATAGTGGAATAATGAAAAACAATCCCTAATGACTTCATTTGGATAAGCGACAAAGAGGCAAAATTCCAATCCAAAATTACACATAAGTTTACCACAATACTTCCATTCGAGATAACCATCTTCAAAAACTTTAAAGTGTTGAATAAGGTGAAAGATGCTGTTGAAGCATAAGTGATGTACACATGAAAGCTTAGTGAAATAGATGAAAAAAACACATATGGCCTCATTTTGGAAATGTTTCCGAAGTGGCAAAATTTCAATCCGAAAATTACCACAAGCTTACAAAAAATGTTGCCATGTGAAAAACCATCTTTAAACAGCTTTGAAGTGTAGAATAAGGTGTAAGATGTGTGAAATTGAAGCTTAAGTGATGTACACACGAAATTTTAGAGAAATGTATGAAAAAAGCACATATGGCCTCATTTGAATGTGTTTGACGAGTGGTGAAATTCCAATCCGAAAAATTATACATAAGCTTACCAAAGCATGCTAGATATCACAAATTGACATGCCATTCCTTCCAAATGATCACATAGTTGCAATGCTTTCAATTTATAGTAACATAAGATTGGGTTAAACCAATCCCAAACAAAGAGGTAAGTACAAATTTTTCATCTTTGTAAGCACGAAGTCGATACAAAGCAAATTCCAAAAGACAACATGAGTGTAGAAAATTTATATTTAGGCAAGCAGAAGTTGATATAAACCATCTCCAAAAGATTGTATAAGTGCAGATTTTTCATTTTTGGTAAAGATAAAAAGTCGATATGAAACAATCCCAAAGCATCAAATGAGTGTATAATTTATGTTTGTGCAAGCATGAAGTTGATATAAACCATTTCCAAAAGATTGTATAAGTGCAGAGTTTTCATTTTTTATAGCATTAAGTTTTTGGAAAATGCCCAAACTATCATATGAAACCATTAAATTCTAAGTACCTATAAGCATGCATTTTCACTATCCATAAAGAGAGCCAAAGAGGCCTTCCAAGTACCTCATGGAGCTATCCTCTTAATTATAAGGATGAAACTTTAGCCTTTCATAAAGAGGCAAAAAGGGCCTCTTAGATATCTCATGAAGCTACTCCAAGTATTAAGCCACAAACATGGATTTTCAACTATTCATAAAGAGAGTAAAAGGGGCTTTTAAATGTTTCATGCGGCAAGCAAACACTTAGTTGCAAACATAGATTTTCAACCTTCATAAAGAGAGTAAAAGGGCCTCTTAAATATTTCATGAGGCAAGCTAAACACTTAGCTACATACATGGATTTTCAACCATCAAAGAGGTACCAAACAAACCTCTTACATATCACATATAGCAAGCTAAATACTCACCCATGAACATAAAGTTTTAGCCATCAAGAAAGAGGTCTAAAGAAACTTCATAAAATTTCCATGAAACAAACTAATTATTTAAACATAAACATGAAACTTTTTTTTTTTTATCCATCAAAGAGGTGTAAGAAGACTCCTTACAATTTCCATTAAACAAAGATCAATTTTAAGCCCATGTCTCATAAATATTTTCATGAATCAAGATAAATATTAAGCATAAGCATAACTTTCTAGCCACTAAAGCATGAAATTTTCACTCGCCAAATTATGAAACTCTTAGCCACTAAAGTATAAAAATTCTAGCCACCAAAGTATGAAACTCTTAGCCACAAAAATATGAAACTCCTAGCCACCAAAGAGGTATGGAAAGAACCTCCTAAATATCACATATAGAAAATTTTAATTTGGAACCTATTCATGGATTTTCGGCCAAGCATAGGAGGGTCCAAAAATACTCCATGGTACTCTTCACAATTTGAATTAAAATTAAAACCTTCGAATTAGAAATTTAAACAAAGCATGAAAGGGGAAAGAACATTCCATCACAACATAACAAAAATCCATAACTTAAGCTTCCTAAAGTTTGAAGCAAACTTCAACCAACATAAGGCACAAACCTATAATAGTTCGAAGCTAACGAGCCGAAGGAAGAGGGAGAATCCGAAAGCACCTCCCCCGTAATTATCCGCCCTACACTTAGGTGCAAGAAGAAGACCCCATTTTAAAGCCAAATGAATGTAGAAGAGAAGCAAAAATCATCACATAGCATAATCAACAAAGCAATCATAAATAATACTTATCCTTCGGGTTGTATTCAGGGGGCTATCATGAGAAGACATGGAGAGAACTTCATTGGAAGCCATGATCTCCCCAAAATCCTACAACCCAAGATAGGATAGCTACCTGGGTTAGATCGAGGCATGGAGAGTCTTCTCCATGCCTTTCACGCCACATGAGGACAAGGTGGGGGAGGCAAAGCAAGCAAACATTGGGAGGGGGCATGGAGATTCGATGAAGCTTCCTCATAGCCAAAATTTTTCATAAGGAGGGAGAGAGGGGGGCGATGGCCGCTATCGAGGAGGATTAAGGAGGGAAATGTTAGGTTAAATGTGGTGTTTAAGGTGGTTAAAATGAAACATATAATTTATTTGGCATAAATTCGGCCAAATTTTGAAATTTTTTTTATGTGCATTGAATCATAGTAAACTATATATCAATTCCAAATAATTTTGATGTTCCATACGCAACGCTAACTTTGCTCACACCCGAAGTCGTTCAAATTAGTCAAAAAAGGTGCCAAATTTGGGATTTCCTTGAAAGTGAGGCTCGGGTCCAAAGTGATGGCAATTAAATGTAGCATTTGGTTTAAAGGGTGTTATGAAGAGTTTGAAAATCCAATTGAGTAGTAATATTCGACACAGTTCAATTGGGTAAAATTTACTTTAGTTCAAAATAATTTTTGGTCAAATTGGGTAAAATCGATCAAATTGGGTCAAACTAATGAATGCAAAGTGAATTGGAAATATTTGGAGGATTTCGAGAATTTTCGAGAATTTTCGAATTTATGAAATTTTTTTGGCTAGCAGAGCGTTTTCGATAATTTTAAGTTTTTCGGAAAGTGGTCAAAAAGATGAACTGAAAGCTCACGTTGTTTAAAATGAAATTTGGAGTTAAACTGTAGTGTCCGAGAGCATTTCGATCAATATGGAGGATTTTACAAAAACCTCGAGCACTTTTCAATTATCTGGCCACTTAAGAGTCGAAGGGTTCAAAAAGTAGCTCGGAAAGTATGGCATGTTTATAGAAAAAATTCATCATTCGATGAGAGGAACATCCTTGAATGACTTTTGGGGAGTTCGAACAACTTTGGAAAAATTTGTGATTTCGGCCAAAGAAGGGCATTTTTCAGATTTTAGGATTTTCGGGCTATTCGGGGAATTTTTAAAAATTTTTTGGTGGTATGGCTATTTTCAGGTTGATATTTGGGAATGATTATTCAAAATCCTAGTTAACTTTCGAAAATTTTGGATCATTTTTGTCAATTTCGGGATTGGGATGATGAAATTTGAGAATTTTGGCAAATTTCAGACTGTAATAAAATTAAAATTGGGAAAATATGAGTGGCTTCAGAGTGAAGAGAACAAGCACTAATGGTAAATTCTTTTGTTACTCTTGCGTTTCTGCTTTCTCACCGTATCAATGAGCTTAAGGTTTGGTGGAGATAAACACTCCGAGTGTCCAAAGACAAGGGAACTCAAAATAAGGTAATTGTGAGATTTGAGAATGTGAGGTGATATATGTGGTGGTGGTGTGAGCTCGATCTCCTGTGGTCACTCCTAAGGTCTGATCATCTATAGGGAATCCCACTTGGTGTTCCTTATGTTTAGCCCCATCCTTCAAAATATTAGAGTCGAGCCTTAAAATGTGAAAGCCCCAAGTAAGGAAGACAAGCATATGGAATTTCTATGTGGTGTTTCCGTTGCTAGTCCTCTAAGAAAAGTCACTAGGAAAGTCCTATGGCTAGAACTCTGTGCTATCTAAAGAGAGACTAAACTCAAACCAAAAGTGAGGGGTGAGCAGCCTTCACAAAAATTTTTCTTTTGTCAAAAGTCAGACCATAAGGTAAAATTTTACAATCAATAAAATTCACAATGTCTACATACCATGGAATATGCCATTCATTAAATAACAATTTTTCATCCGGAAAATGTTTAATAATTTCTTATTTAGAAAAGTGATTTCTCGCAGTGAAGCTTCGTATAAATGACTCTAACAATTTTGATTATCGTGTCCCTTTCTATCTACTATTTCAAAGTTAAAACTCTTCGTAAAAGAAGATCGATCTTATCGCCTTGATTTGTATTTTTTTGTCATTAAATAATTTCATTGCGGCACGATTTCGTATGCACCACACATTTAATCAATTAAATACGATCCGAATTTAACAAAGAAATACTATTTCAATAACTCTTTCTACTGTGTAATGGATTTAACTCTTCATTAAGATTTTTACTAGCATAGTAAATTACTTCAAAATTTTATCATATTTCGTCCTAAATAGCTCTATGTATGATATTTTTATATTTCATCCCGTTGATTTTAATTAAATTAGGCTATACCTCACTGATGTTGATCAGGTGAATAGCCTAGAAATCGGGAGGGTTTACGTCATACCTGATGACGACCTCAGAATCTAAAATGAGTCGGGGTTTATATTGCACTAAGTGCAAAGGTCCAAAAATAAGTGCGAGGGTTTATGTGCAATTAGCAAAGGCTCTCAAGTCCTATGGCTTGTTATTTAATTCTAAGAATAGTTTAGCTAAAGAAGACATTACGTTCGGCTATTAAAGTATACCCACGGTGTATGCTCCCCAGCTCCTTTGTCATTGTGGAATGTTTAGTTTAAAAAGTGACAATTAGTGGCGCGAGAGCACCGTCATGTTCGGGAAGGTTTAAAATCGTAGGTCGCCATGTTTTAATTAAACAAACGTTGTTTTACATTTTCATGGCAACACCGAAGCAGGATCCCACGCATTCCCTTATTCCGCACTACCATTTTCATTGAAGTTCACTGGTTGACCCCATTTTCTATGAGGTCTTCTCTTCTTCTCTTTAGTACTTAGGATCTGCTTCCAGTTTTTCCTTTCACTATCTTAGAGGACAAGAATTGGACCCACCTTTTAGAAATTCAAACCACTTCTTAACTCCCCGCAAACTCTACAAACTCGACCGTAGACCCCTAATCACCTGCGAGGGCTTCAAATCAAATGTGTAGCTTAAAGGATGAGTTCCTATAGACTCTTCGGGCCTTAGGATCGCCCCGGGGTGGCTCCGGGGTTCGGTGAAGGGCCGACTTACACACACACTACATTTATACACTACACCTACACACTACACTTCCACATACCTCCTAAAACCACACCCATACCTAATCCCGACCTCCCGACACATGTAGGCATTCACATGGAGGGTCCTTAACCCTAAGCCCTCGGCTAAGAGTGGCTGTGAACAACATAGTGAATGCCTCTAAATGGGTCCCTTCATGGCTCATATGGGCTTCGATATGGCTTCATGGCTCAACCAAACGACTTCTTTCCACTTACATCCACCTAATCTCAAAATTTCCAAATTATCCAATTCTCCAAAATCATTCCCAAACATTTCCACATCACTTAAATCGATCATCCATACCCAAAAATACTCAAAATTCCAAAAATACCTCCCAATACCCTCCAAATACCCAAAATACCCCTCGCCAAAAAATCCAAAAATTTAGAAAATTCCCAAAAAAATTCCCGAAACTTCAAATATTCCCAATTTCATTTTGTCCAACTACACCATGGGCCAATTTTGTTTAATTTACCCTACTTTTGTCAAAACCCACTCGACCCATTTTAACCCAAAGTGAACCCAATGTCAAACCAAACCTACCCAATCGACCCCAATTTTGGTCCAATTCAATTCTAAACTTCAATTCAATATCCCAAATACCAATATACTGTCCAAGCCCAATTTGATCGACATTTGGATCCAATCTCACCTTTGGCCTTAGCTTCAATTTGGACCCATGACCCAAACCTAACCCAAACTCACCCAATTCAATTCCAATTAACCCCAAATCTTTCAAATCTTCCATAACATTCCCACAAAACAAAACACTAACATGATTCGCCTCCAAAATTTAGACCCAAAACCCCACTCAAACTCAACCCAAAGTTAAAAGGCCCACTTTGACCTAAACCCAAACCTAACCTAAATGAGCCCAAACCCAAAATCAAAGCCCAACCAAAGGCAAAAAAAAAACCTCTTTGAAACACTCCCATAAACATTTCTCAACATTGATTTTACATCAATTTCAACTCTAGCCCAACATTAGCCCAAGTTAGCCCAATTAATCTACATAAAGCCCACTTACCAAATAAATCCAAATTCAAACCAATTCAACCCCAAATCACACTAAATTGACTCCAAGCCCTTCACAAAACATCTCTAAACCAATTATGACATTTATTCGACAAAGTTCTTCACAAAATCTTTACCCAAATGCCCATCCTAAAATCAAAAAGCCCATTTCCCTTAAACTTTCCTAAGAGCCCACTTC
The DNA here is from genome assembly GCA_022702705.1 of Papilionanthe hookeriana x Papilionanthe teres. Classification (NCBI taxonomy): domain Eukaryota; kingdom Viridiplantae; phylum Streptophyta; class Magnoliopsida; order Asparagales; family Orchidaceae; genus Papilionanthe; species Papilionanthe hookeriana x Papilionanthe teres. The sequence continues at coordinate 49,906,649 of CM040436.1, forward strand.
ATTCAAATTCAAAGCCCAAAATCTACCCTAAAGCCCACATGACATTTCCATTTGTCATCAACTTAATTAAATCCATTACCTAAGTCCTAAATTCATCATCAAATTATTCCAAATCAAGTTTCATACAAATTTCCATCAAATTACCAAAAAATTCTTAAAATCCATTTTCATGAAATTGACCAAACCTTTTCCCAAGCCAAAGGTGAGCCATGCAAAGTCATGACAAGCCACATGAAGCCATGGAAGGCATGACATGTGATCAAGCCATTAATGGCAAAAGGAGGGGCCCCATTCCTAATCCTCCTTAACCCCTTTTTTTAACTTAAGATGTCACACACTAAACCATGTTTAGCCACCTCATCATGGATGGAGACCACACCATTCTCTTCGTCGACCCAAGTGATCTTTTTCTCACCAAGACCAGCTCGGGGTGGTGAACCTAGCCCAAAACCATGGGTCGACTCATTTGAACCAAAAATGATCTTCCCCATTCCATTTCAATCCAAGCTCTTTACACATGGCATTTGCCAATTGCTTGCACCAAGTCCCGGCTCTGACCCACCGACCTCAGGGTGACCTATACCGGCCGGGCCACTCACAAGGCCGCCGTAAAACACCATGGCCGAGAGCTCACATGTGAGCCCAACTTGGAATTCTCACCGCCGAGTCGCCCCATCCCTCAGCGTCATCGGAGCTGTTCTTCTCTTGCCAAGAGCAGCCGATCCCAAGCCCTAACTCTCTCCCCGGGAGGCCCCTCCACCCTCTCCTATTTAAACACCACCCCTCTCGGCTATGAGAGGAGCCGAAAAACAAACCTTAAGGAAACTCGCTAAAATTGTCGTACCCTCTCATTACTGCAGCACTTCGATCCCTGAGATCCCCCGCCATTTCTTCGCGAGCTCAATTTCGTAGCCGAAATTCCACCCAAAACCAGGACACTTCTCCACAAAGGAGTCAATCCCCAAATTGATTGGTTCTACACCTTCACTGCACTGCGGAAGGTGTCCACCAAAGAAAAGCCCCATCTCCGTGCCACCCAAGCCGCTGTTCAGCCTCCAAGCTTTGTGACTTGCTTGGTCGAAATCATATCTAGACAATTCACTGCACTGTGAGACTTCTATCCGGAGCTTGCCGGGATCCAATCGACAGCAATAACTCTCAGATCAAGCCACACTTCTTCGAGCAAAGGTATGAACTAATTCTTCATCCCGAGCTTCCTGAGATTCTCCATTTCAAATGCTTTAATTTCAATGCATTATAACCGTATGCATGTGTTCGTCTCTTCAAGACGAATCCATAGAGCATAAGAACATGAAAACTATCAGTGGACAGTGAGATCTGGGGGATTTAGTGGACTGCTTCTCGGCGAGGACACCTTGGGACGATGAACGGATGCCGTCCATTCAATACACGCACGGACGAAAGGCTCAGATGCGATGCCGGGACCGTGAGACGGTACGAGAACCGCGGGGCCCAGGCGCTCGAGCCGATGGCGGCGTCGAATGGGAGAGCGACGCGCGTGCGTTCGGAGATGCCGAGGACGAGTTGGCGCCGCGTGGATAAATAGAAAATTAGGGTATTTTATATTTATTTAATTTCCTAAACTTCAAAATTCATAACTCTGTGTAGAAAAATCAGAAAAATAAAATAAAAATACCCTCTGCTCAGTGAACGTAGGAGAATAACGTGGAAAGAAATCATTTAATTTCATCAAGTATTTTATTTTTTATAATTTATTTACTCTCTGCATACTTTTAATTCTCCATGCATGTATACAATTCAATTATGGTATGAGACCATAGAAAGTTGAAGCCTCTGGACTGGGAACATTCCCTGAATTTTCCAAAGTCGCAGGCCATCCCTATAAAAAGTTATTGATTTTTCAAATTCATGTTGCTGTTTTGAGTATTTTAATTCCAGTAAATAGCATGTTGTGAAATAAATTCTAGGAAAATTTGGTGATGTTTCTTATGACCAGAGAACCCTAGGAAAAATAGGTTTTGACTTAGTTCATTTAAAACAACCCTAATCGCTTTCTAAACACCCAAAATAGGTCTTTAATTAATTAGAGTTAACCATGCATCAAATTGACTTGAAATCAATTCTCCACTGACCTTTAGAGATCAGAGGAATTCACCATAAAAGTTTGAGGTCAATTGACTTGGTTAGCCCCACTAATTGGGCGGATTAAGCCACTTAGCCATTTTAAACTTTAAAAATTCATAACTTTAAAATACCTTTCAAAAATTCACTAAATTGGTTTTGGAGCCTCTCTGATATCAGGGAACCTATGAAAATTAAAATTTCAATTTTCTAAAAAAGTTGATTTTTAATAATATTTTAATATTTTTAATAATTAAAAAATAATAAAATCACAAAAAATAGAAATTCAATTTCAAAATGTCACATTTTGAATTTTAACTGTTTAGAACAAACCTCACATTTTTCTTAGGTCTACGTGTAGAAATATTAAATTTTAAAGCTCTTAGACAATTTTTAAAATTAAAAAATATGTTTTCTAGCTTTTTCAGTCAAATAATTATAATAAATCATAGAAAAATCAGAAAATTGCAAAATTTGCTTCGATTTCCTTGATAATTATGTATATTTTTTAAAAAATATGAAATTCATTTTTCAACATTTATTTTATTTTTAACACTAACACTCCAAAACTTAAAATAATTATAATAAAAATAATATATCCAAAAAATCACCAAAATTGGTCCAAGCACTTTCAATATTAGGAATGTCCCCTAATTTTTTTTATGGACAGAAACTTTCCCTTGGTCATGTTATTAAATTTTCCTTGAAATCTATTTTCTATCAAAATAATTATATAAATAAATTAAATACAGAAAAATCACATTTTCTCCTCTCATGTCTTTATTGACATATGAGTGAAGTTACATAAAAATTTCAAGTTCATTTGAGTTCAATTTAGTGAGTTATGAAATTATTAAGCTTAAAGGTAAAGTGGTAATTAAATTTTTTAACCCTTAATTAAACCTTAGGTTTAATAAAAAATTAACAAGTAAAATATTTGATCCTAATCTGATTTGGATGATCAAATTTAAATGATTAAAGGGTAGAAACCCATTAAAGAATTTTAAATGATGAAACTTTAATTAAATAATTGGATGAATTTGGAAGAATAATAAAATCGAATTACTAAAAATAAAGATATTATTAGGAAGAGATTTATTCTTTAATTTGAAAATCCGTAAATTAATTATCTCATTAATATTCAATTCTTAATTAAAATTTAAAACTAAATTTAAAATATTAAAAGACTTAATCATTAAACTAAAATTAAATTATTAAACTCTTTTAAAATTTCAATTAAAATTAAAAGTAAAATTAAATTAAAATTAAATTAAATTAAATTAAAGATTAAATTAACTTAAATTAAATCAAATTAAATTAAATTAAACAAATTTAAATTAAATTAAATTAAATTAAATTAAATTAAATTAAATTAAATTAAATCAAATTAAATCAAATTAAATTAAATTAAATTAAATTAAATTAAATCAAATTAAATTAAACAACCAAACAAATTAATTAAACATCAAATCAAATTAAATCAACTATATCAATTAAATTAAATTAAAACTCAATTAAATTAAATTAAATTAAATTAAATATAACATCACCTAAAACAAAAGAAATTAAATATAAAGCAACTTCGAACACTATTCCAAATTTAAACCCATTAACTTAAATCAAATCATTTCAATACCAATTTACCCTCGAAAGCTTTGGTTATTATAACTCCTAAACGGAACATTAAATGAAATGTTACTTCACTTATGATATTCAAATGTCCTAGCTTCTCATCGAGTAAGATAACAACAAAATCTCAATTTCGACGATTAATTCATTTGTATAATGGAACCCATTCTGACTTAAACAACTTAAAATATCAGCATGTTTAAGATTATTCTTAAGCACTTCCTCAATATGATAGGACATTTATAAGAACAATCGGACTTAATTGTTCTTTGATGAAGAAAATCACCCTTAAACCAAAACACAAAGAACCTAAACACGTCATAAAGATTAATTTCAACATAAGATTAGAATTTGGCAGAAAACCATAACCCTTCCTTAGCCTTACTCAGGTATTTCTTGCAAAATATGTTTAAATGTTCTAACATGTGTTTTATGTGCAATTGGGATGACGGAAGACCCTCCTGTGTACGCTTTTATTTTTTGCAATTTACTTTATCGTAATTTACTTACATGCACCGTACTTTACTTTTCTTGCATGATAAATAAGACTCAGAAGAAAACCAAAACCTTTAGGATAGTCCCTAAACTGAAACCAAAACTAAGTTAAAAGTCATCGTACAAAATTCACCGCGACAACATTTCAAAATATAAAACTACTCAAAATTTAATCACAAACGTAACACAAAACTACAATTACAACTAAATTAAAACGTCCCGTTGGATGATCGAATACCTCGGATGATGTAACCTACGTGTTGCGAACGTGATTTCCCACTTGCCTAAATAAAAGTGTGGAACTCATTCAACAGTTTAGCAAATTCATCCGGAATAAGTGAATCCGATAAAATAATGATGCCTAACATTTAACCGTGATCTAACCCAAGTGTCGTTATAATCAACTATAAGATTTTGCTTTAATTAAAACACAAAACACTTGGAAATTAAGACTTCTCTAAACCAAAACACTTTTCTCATCCTCTCGATTTATGACTTCTAAAACTAAACCTCTCGCAACAACAAGTGCGAGCTCGAGCAATTACTGCAAAGACGGCCATCGTCGTCGCGCAAAACTCGCACCTACATCAGCAAAACTTTCCTAGAACTAAACAACCAAGCCATGACTTCGAGGTAATTTGCCTAAGGTGCAACATAAATCCTCAACTCTTCGTTGTGCATTTGTACGCAAATTAAGCCCAATGTGTCTTGGGATTTCCGAGGTAGTCGTTGGGTACGACATAAACCCTCACATCTTCAAGGCTATTTGCATGAGCCTCTATCATATAAATATAATTCCTAATTAATTAAAATTGAAAATCAAAAATTTAAATAAATATTAGGACTTTCTTAAATCCAAGCCAAACAATGTAACAAATGGTAAATTACCGAAATTCACTTCGGTCCGTGATTTCTCCTACTTTTCTTCCTTCGATTCACAAAACAAAATGTTCCAAACATGATCCATTCCCTATCAAATTCCAAAATTCAATCCTCAAAAATCTTAACCTCAAACTTCGGGAGCAGAATTATTGATTATTATCGGTAGCTTCTTTAAAAGTGATTCCCATCACTTAAGATGTAATTAACTATGTGGCTGCCCTATAGGAATTTTAAAGAACCTGTAATATAAACCCCCGTTTAATGTTTTCATATTAAGCAGGAATTTTGTCAGCTTATAAAATCGTCTTCCAGACCAAACGGATGTCACAAATCTTCTAGTTTATTTAATCGAGCCCCACCGTCGTTGTGTCTATCCTTAGGATAGATACAGGCTCAGGCGCGGTGCTCGTTTATATAAACTACTTCGTGATAAGGATCGGCTTAATCTCATATCTTAAAACCTTCAAATTTAAAATTATTTTCAAAATCAAATACTTCATTTTCAAATTATTTATTTTAATTAATTAAAATTCGCCGATTTCCTCATAGCCACCCCCCTTTAAAAATAAAACACACAACCTAAAAAAATATGCCGACATCACTTAGTCCAAATGAATTTGCTAAACTCAACTAAATGAGTTCCACACTTTCATTTAGACAAAGGGGAAAAACCTCATTAGCAATATGACCAAGGGGAAAGTTTTGGTCCTTAAGAAAATTATGGGGACATTCCTAATGACCAACAGAACCACTTGTACCAATTTTAGTGATTTTTTGAATTATATTATTTTTATTATAATTATTTTAAGCTTTGGAGTATTAATTAATTTAAAAATAAAATAAATGTTGAAAAATGAATTTTATATTTTTAAAAATCTCTCTGATATCAAGGAAATCAGAGAATCAATTTTTACAATTTCTTGATTTTTCTTTGATTTATTAGAATTATTTTAGTGGAAATGCTAAAAATACATTTCAATTTTAAAATTACCTTAGGGCTTTAAAATTTAATATCTCATTATAGAGACTTAAGAAAAATATGGGGTTTGTTCCTATGATTAAAATTCAAAATATAACATTTTGTGAATTTTATTATTTTTATTATTTTTATTTTTTAATTATTAAAATATTAAATAATACCAAAAAAATAATTTTTTTAGAAAATGTAATTTTATTTTTCATAAATTTCCCTGATATCAGAGAGGCTCCAAAACCAATTTAGTGAATTTTTGAAAAGTATTTTAAAAGTTATGAATTTTTAAAGTTTAAATTGGTTAAATGCAATAATCAACCCATTTAAGAGGCATTAACCAAGTTCAATCGACTTCAAATTTTTATGGGGGTTCCTCTGATCCTAAAGGTCTATGGAAAATTGATTTCAAGTCAATTGATGTATGGTTAGCTCTAATTAATTAAAGACCTATTTTGGATGTTTAGGCCAATTAGGGCTATTCTAAGTGAATTAATTAAAAACCTATTTTTCCTGTGTGTGGTCCTCTCATTACAAGAAACATCACCAATTTTTTCTAGAATTTATTTCACAACATGCTAATTATTGGAATTAAAATACTCAAAACAGCAACCTGAATTTGAAAATCATCAACTTCTCACAGGATGGCCTTTACTTTGGAAAATTCAGGGAATGTTCCCAAATTCAGAGGATTCAAAAGCCTTATTGCCTCATGCCACAAGGAATTTCCTATATGCATGAGAATTAAACAATGCGTACAGTAAATAAATTATTAAAAATAAAATACTTAATGAAATTAAATGATTTCTCTTCCACATTATTCTCCTCTGTTCACTGAGCAAGAGGATATTTTTATTTTATTTTTCTGATTTTTCTACACAAAGTTATGCATTTTTGAAGTTTAGGGAATTAAATAAATCAAAATAAATCCTAATTTCCTACTCTCTATCCACGCGGCGCCACACCATCCTCGACAGCTCCGAACGCACACGCGTCGTCTCCGGGATTCGCGGCCGCCATCCAACTCGCCTCCGGGGCTCGCCGTATCGTTCCGTCTCCATCCGGCCGCGATCCCGGCCATCCGTCCTCGCGTGTATGGAATGAACGGCATCCATTCATCGTCTCAAGCGGCTTCACCCAAGAGCCGTCCACACTAAAACCCTAAGAACTCACTCATTTCTCAATGGATTTTCATGTTCTTGTGTTCAATGGATTCGTCTTCGATGAGACGAATACATCTATACCTGATCATGCATCAATTTAACGCATTTGAAATGGAGAATCTCCAAGATGCTCGGGATAAAGAGTTAGCTCTTACCTTTGCTCAGAAGTGTGGCTTCAATCTGAGGGTTGTGTCACCTCGATTGGGTCCAAGCAAGCTCCAGATGAAGCTCGGTCTCGTGAATTTCCTAGGTATGATTTCGATTAAGCCCGATCACAAAGCTTCGAGTTTGGAACAGAGGGTGGCTCCGGAGAGGGGGCTTTTGCTGCAGGGACCTCTTCCCTTGGTCTGGTGAAGGTGTAGAACCAATCAATTTGAGGATTGATCCACCGTGGAGAAGTGTCCTGGTTTCTTGGGGTGGAATTTCGTCGGTGAAATCGGGCTCGTTGGTGCAGATTGTGGAAAATTGTCACTGTAGGATCAACCGCTCTAAGTATGGAGAGTGTTCTCGATAATTCTAAGGTGGTTTCAGTAAGGTCTTGTCTGCACCTCTCATGGCCGAGAGGAGGTGAGGTTTAAATAGGAGAGGGTGGAGGGCCTCCTGTGGGGGTTTAAGGCTGGGATCAAATACAGTCAGCAAGAATGTACCATTGCGCTTACTGGCATGGGGCGCCTGGCTAGCTGGAATTTCAAACTTTTATTGCGTTGTCTCTGCCCGGGTGGTTTCGGCGGCTGTGGTGGCTGGCCGGCCAGGGTCAGGTCAATTTCAAAACGGAGGTCGGGCCGGGAGCTTAGTGCAGTCAATTGGGCCCATGGACATGTGTAAAGGAGTCGAATTGAAATGAAATGGGGAAGGCTACTTTGGGTTCAAATGAGTCAACCCACCATTTTGGGTTTGGTGCACCCTTCCATGGTTGATTTGGGCTGAGGGAGGACTGTGTGACCAGCCAGTGGCAGAGAAGTCACCATCCATGAATATTTCGATTAATCATGGATTAAGGTGAAGCATTAAAAGGGTTAAACCTTTTAAAATAGGCTTAAAAGAGGCTCCTCCTTTTGCCATTAATGGCTTGATCACATGTCAAACCTTCCATGGCTTCATGTGGCTTCTCCATGGCTTGCATGTGGCTTCATGGCTTGTCTTTGGCTCGGGGAAAGCTCTGTCAATTTCATGAAAATGGAATTTGGAAATTTTGGTAATTTAGGGGTGATTTGATGGGATTTGCATATGGCTTGATTTGGAACCATTTGATGATTGATTTGAACTTAGGAATGGCTTTGATTAAATGGATGGCAAATGGAAATGTCATGTGGGCTTTAGGCAGATTTTGGGTTTTTTGGGGGCTCATTAGATCAAGCCAGCGATTTAAGGAAGTGGTTTTTTTTTATTTTTAGATGAGAATTTTTGCAATGGATAGGATCCAATGAGTGTTGAATTTAGTTTGGGAATGTTTCATGAATGATTTGGAATAAATTTGAAGTATTTGGGCTAGGTTTGGATTGGATTCTTGGACCTCTTCTGTGAATGGGCCAATATAGGTCAAATCGGGCTAACTCGGGCCAATGTTGTGGCTAGGGTTGAAATTGATGTAAAATAAATGTTGGGAAATGTTTATGGGAGTGTTACAAAGAGGTTTTGGCTTTGGTTGCCTTTGATTTGGGGTTTTGGGCTTATTTGGGTTAGGTTTAGGTTTTGGTCAAAATTGGGCCTTTAGTTTTGGGTTGAATTCGAGTGGGGTTTGGGTCTAAATTTTGGGTAAATCATGTTAGTGTTTTGTTTCAAGGATGCCAGAAGGTTTAGAAAAGGTTTGGGGTTAATTGAGTTGAATTGGGTTGCTCAAATCAAGTTTTGGGTCATGGGTCCAAATTGGGCTTTGCGTCAAAAGTGAAATTGATTCAAATGTCAATCAAATTAGACTTGGATCTGGTCTAGATTGGTGTCGGGAATGTTAAATTGAAGTTTAGAATTGAATTGACCAGAATTTAATACCTGGTAGGTTTGGCTTCGACATTTGGTTCACTTCAAGTTAAAATGGGTCAAATTTGTGGTTTTTGATAAAGTAAATGGACAAAATTGACCCATGGTGTAGTCAACAAACTGAAATTGGAATATTCGAGATTTGCTGGAATTTTCCGGGAATTTTCTTGAATTTCTGATTTTTGGGCTGGCTGGGGTATTTCGTACTGAGGGTAATGGGAGGTATTTTTGGAATTTTTGGTATTTTTGGCTATGGATGATCAACTTGATTGTGAGGAAATGTTCAAGGTTAATTTTGGGGAATTTTGGGTGATTCGGAAATTTTGAAAGCTCACATTTTAAGGCTTAAAATTTTTAAAGTGTCCGGGTCCCGGTCAAAAATTGAAAATTTTGGAAAATTGAAGATTAGGTAATTGTAAGTGGAGTGAAATCATTTAGGTTGAGCCATGAAGCCATACTTCAAGCCCACATGAGATGAAGGGACTCATCTGAGGCATCCACTATGTCAGTTCAACCCTCTTGGGGCCTGCACAGGGGTTAAGACCATCCATGTGAATCACCTACATGAGTCGAGGTCAAGTTGGGTATGGGTGTGGTTTTAGGAGGTGTGTGAAAGTGTGGTGTATAAGTGTAGTGTGTGTAAGTCACCCCTTCACTGCACTGTGCCACCTGTGGTAGTCCTAAGTGCCAAAGAGTCCTATAGGAACTCATCCTTTAAACTTCCACATTCGATTTCAACCCTAGTGATTAGTCTATAGTAAAGTTTGTGGAATTTGCAGGGAGTTAAGAAGTGGTTTAAATTTCTAAGTGGTGGGTCCCAATTATAATCCCTCTCTAAGATAGTCAAAGGAAAGCCCAAGGCCGATTCTACCAAAGAGAAGGAGAGAAGACCTCATCAAAATGAGGTCAACAACAATGAGGTGGATCCAATGCCAAGAGTCATTAAGAGAATGGTGAAAAGGATGATAAATGGAGGTTATTGCCCCGCAGATTACATACCCAATAGCCGCATTATCAACATCTACAAGGAAGGTGACTGCATACCTCCGCATATAGACCATCAAGACTTTGTTAGACCCTTCGTTACGTGTCATTCCTTAACCAAAGGCAACATCATGTTTGGATCTTAACCCTCGGATTGCAAAAGCCCCGTGAGTTCCGAAGGCCGTGGCGATACCACAACCGGTAGGATCCGTCCTGGTGTTAAAGGAAACGGAGTAGACGTTGCGTTATCATTCCAGAGTACCTCGTGGAGCGGATCTCGCTACCTTTAAGAATGGACTACGAAAAATGCCTTACCACTTTCACCAAACTGCACTGAGAGTCTCCGATCTCAATCGATTCTCATGAACATGGATTTTTTGACTGCATTAATTTTTGAATGGATCAAGGCAAAAGTTTACACAAACTGCTTTTGGATTTACATGGATTTTATTGCCCATGTTTCTTACTATTCGTACATGGATTTTTCGACAGACACTTTTAAATGGATCAAGAAAAGTTTACATACAAATTGGCTTTGGATTTATATGGATTTTATTTAGTGTTCATGAAAATGCCATACCGCTTTGAAGGTGATGTTATTGCCCTGTTATTTCTTACTATTCCAGACATGGATTTTGACGTACACTTTTGAATGGATCGCAAAAAGTTTACACAAATTCGCTGATTTACATGGATTTTATCAGATTAAAATTTCGAGGAAATGTCATCATGACTAGATCAAGTTGTGATGTACTTTCAGCAAGTTGGAATGAAATGATCACGTCATATTTTGCCTTCACCTCTTTTTGTGCAAATTGACTAGGAAACGCCATTGGGAGTTAAATGAACTTTGAACGAAGAACAAAAAAAAAGAAATTAAACGAGAATTTTTCATAAAAATCTAAATATTAAAATGAACTTCAAATTCACATGAACACTAAATAAATAATAAAATAAAAATGGGATTGTTAAAGAACAAAACAAAAAGAATCTAAATCTCAAATTGAATTCGATTCGAATCCTTCCGATTCGATCCTTTCGCTCTTCTCTTAATCTAAATCTTTTGAAACTCTTTTAATTAATATTTTCCTCGACTTATCATAAGTCAAGTCTTTTCAGCTTCTGGTACACTTACTCAGCTCCTTTTTCATTTGTCTTCTTCTGTGTCTTAGAGGATCGACTAGTTCTATTGACACGGAGCCACGAACTTTGTTTGATTTGGATTTCGATGGCATGAGACCGGGTCCCTCTTCATACGTACAAATCTTCGCACCTGAGCCTAACTTCCATTTTCGAGGCTGTAGCTTAACTTCTAACCTTCTTCAATTTTCCGAGATCGGTACCTAAATTCCAGCTTCTTCCTTCGAGGTTCGTACCTAATCTCCAACTTCCTATTCGAGATCGATACCTAAATTTTGATTCTCTTTTTGAATTGATACCTAAATTTCAATTCTAAATTTCTGAGACTCACATAAATTCCTGTTCTCTTCCATCGAGGTCGGCACTAAATTCCGACTTCATTCGAGATCGATACCTAAATTTCGATTCTCTTTCGAATTGATACCTAAATTTCACTTAAATTCCGAGACCAGTACCTAACTCAGTTCTCTTCCTTCGAGGTCGGTACCTAAATTTCCGACTCTCATTCGAGAGATCGATACCTAAATTTCTGATTCTCTTCGAATTGATACCTAAATTTCAATTCTAAATTCCGAGACTAAGACCTAAATTCCAAGCTTCTCCTTCAAGGTTGGTACCTAAATTTCGACTCTCATTCGAGATCAATACCTAAATTTCGCTCTCTTTCGAATTGATACCTAAATTTCTAATTTAAATTCCGAGACCGTACCTAAATTCCGAGTTCTCTTCCTTCGAGGTTCGTACCTAAATTCCGACTCTCATCCGAGATCGATACCTAAATTTCGATTCTCTTCAGGTTTATACTTAAATTTCAAATCTCACACTCTCGAGATCAAGACTAAATTCTGATTCTCATCCTTTGTGAGGTCGGTACCTAAATTTCGTCAATTGATACCTCCAAATTTCAATTCTAAATTCCGAGACTCGGTACCTAAATTCGAGTTCTCTTCCTTCGAGGTTGGTACCCCAAATTCCGACTCTCATCCGAGATCGATACCTAAATTTCGATTCTCTTCAGTTTATACTTAAATTTCAAATCTCACACTCTCAGATCGCACCTAAATTCCCGATTCTCATCCTTTGTGAGAATGGTACCTAAATTCGGACTCTCATTTCGAGATTAGTACCTAAATTCTCGATTCTCATCCTTTTTTCTGTCGATACTTAAACTTAATTCTCAATTCGAGGTTTCACCAAATTCCAGCTTCTCTTCGCAATCTTCGAGGCTGAAATCTAGGTTTCAATTTCATTTCAAATTCAAATTTCTAAATTCAAAATTTCCTTAAATTGATTTTTTTTTAAAAATTAAACTTCAATCGAAATCTAAAACTCACACATTGAAACATGAAATTTAAAAGCAAAATTAAATCTAAATCGAATTTCCCCATATCTTGTGATTTGGAGTTCACCTCTTTTTCCATTCCCCGCCGAGAGTTCAAAGAATCTCCGTCTTGAATATACCCGATACCCCAAAGGAAATTCTTCTACTTCATCCTAAGTTTGTCACTGACATCTATGTTGGTCTTGCTGATCTCGGTCAGTTAATACGCGTGGTGTGCTTGGTTAGCACACCACACCTACTGGGGTCCATTTGTTGACCTCATTTTGATGAGGTCTTTTGTTTCTCTTTAGTACTTAGGATCTAGCCACAGGGCTTTCCTTCACTCAACCTTAGAGGACTAGAAGGAACCCACCTTTTAGAAATTTAAACACCTCTGACTCCCCGCAAACCCCACAAGCTCGATTGTAGACCCCTAATCACCTAGAGGGTCGGGGGGACCAAATGTGGAGGTTAAAAGGATGAGTTCCCTATAGACCTTTTCGCCTTTGGGAATACCCCTGCGGCCCTCGGTCTCGGTGAGGGTTGACTTGCACATACACTACACTCTCACACACATTCCAAGCGCTAAAACCACACTCTCACCCAACTTAACTTCCTGACTCATGTAGGTAATTCATATGGATTTATCTCCTAACCCCTAAGCCCCCGGCTAAGAGGGTTAGAACATGTTGAATGCCTTAAATGAGTCCTCCCATGGATCATAAGGTTTAATATGGTCACGGCTCAAACAAGAGTGATTCCATTCTACTCAAATTTGATCAATCTTCATTTCTTCCAAAATTTCAATTTGACTCACGGGGTCTTAATTCACTAAACTACCAAATGCCTCAAACTACCCAAAATTTGCAAAATCACCCAAATTACCAAAAATTCCTCAAAATCAATCCTAAACATTTCCCAATTATCTTGAATTGACCATCTTTGAAAAAAATACCAAAATTTCTAAAAATACCCTTAAACCCCCCAAAATTACCAAAATACCCTTTTACACCAAAATCTAAAATTATAAAATTCCCAGAAAATTCTAAGAACTTAAAATATTCCTCTACCTCATTTATTTTATCCACACCATGGGCTAATTTTTCCAATTTACCCCACTTTACAAAACCCCCCCCACTCAACACCCATTTTTTAACCCAACCGAACCCAATGTCAAACCAAACCACCCCACCGACCTCAATTTTGTCCAATTCTATCTTAAACTTCAAATCAATATCCCCAATATCAATTTACACTAAATCCAAGACCAATTTGATTGACATTTGAGCCCACCGCAATTAAGCCTAAGGCCCAATTTTGGCCCATGACCTAAACCTAGCTCAAACCCATCCAATTCAACTAACCCAAACTTAGGTTTAACCTAACTTAAACCTAAGTGAAACCTAATTTAAGTCCAATTCACGTCAGACTTAAGTTAAAACTAAACTTAGGTTCAACATGCCATGAACCCAAGTCAACCCAAACCTAACTAAAGTCTAATCCACATCAGATTTAAGCCTAAAACTAAACTTAGGTTCAACATGACATGAATTCAAGTTAACTTAAGCCTAACTTATGTTCAACCCATATTGAACTTAAATCAAAACTAAACGTAGGTTCAACCTAACTTGAACCTAACTCAGTTCAAACCCAAATTTAAGTCTAACCCACATTGGATTTAAGTCAAAATCTAGGTTCAACCTGACTTGAACCAAATTTAAGCCAAAACTAAACTTAAGTTCAACTCACATTGAACTTAAATCAAAACCTAGGTTCAACCTAACCTAATTCAAAGCCAAATACAATTCTAACCTTAGGTTCAACTCGACAAAAACCGTAGGTTCAACCCAAACTAAACCCAAACCAACATGAATCTTAAGTTTAAATTAAATTGAACTTAACTCAACATAACTCGACATAAACTGACATAATTCTTAAGTTCGACCCAAATCGAACTTAACTTGACAAAAACTGACATAATTCTTAAGTTCGACCTAAATCGAACTTAACACGATGTAAACCGACATAATCCTTAAGTTCGTCCCGTATTGAACTTAACTCAACATAAGACAACATAATTCTTAAGTTCGAACAACATCAAACTTAACTCGACATAAAATTCAACATAAATCGACATGAAACCCCAAAATAAAACTCAAATTTACATAAATTAACATCAAATCCAAAATTAAACTTAAATCGGCATAAAACGATATCAAACCCCAAAATCAAACTCAAATCGACATAAATCAACATAAAAGCTAAAATCAAATCCAAATCGACATAAATTGACATAAAATCCAAAACCCAAATCGAAATTCAAGACAAATAAAAAATTAAACATAATTTGACATAAATCTAAATTGACATTTCAACCAAACTTGGACATCTGACAACTCTAAAACAACAGACAATTTTACCAGGTAATCTAAATTTTATTATGACATTATTTCTGACAATGTTTTCTTTGTAGGATGAAGAAAAATTTTGTTTAGATTTTTTTGCATGTTATAGGGTGTGCTAACTCTGTCTTTCAGGACGATGAAGACGGAATGACAACATTCAAAACAAACAAAATAATCAAACCGAAACAAAATGATAAAACATAATGAAATGACAAAACAGCATAACATGACATGACATCAAAGCAAAACACAATGAAATGACAAAACAACATAACATGACATGACATCAAATCAAAACACAATGAAATGACAAAACAACATAACATGATATGACATCAAATCAAAACACAATGAAATGACAAAACAACATAACATGACATGACATCAAACCAAAATACAATGAAATGAAAAAACAACATAACAAGAAATGACATCAAACTAAAACATAATGAAATGAAAAAAATAATATGATATGACATGACACC
Organism: Papilionanthe hookeriana x Papilionanthe teres; assembly: GCA_022702705.1. Classification (NCBI taxonomy): domain Eukaryota; kingdom Viridiplantae; phylum Streptophyta; class Magnoliopsida; order Asparagales; family Orchidaceae; genus Papilionanthe; species Papilionanthe hookeriana x Papilionanthe teres. The sequence goes on from CM040436.1 coordinate 49,922,203, forward strand.
AAATAAATAAAGAACAAAATGACACAACATGACACAAAACAAAACTAACAAAATAAAACAAATAAAGACATGATACAATACCGATATTTTAGAATAGAAATAAAATGACGAAATGACATAACATCGACATGACATGAAATTAAAAATCAAGTAAAACAATAATCAGACCAAATAGAAAGATAATAGAACAAAACAACACCATGACATCGCAGAACAAAATGACACTATGACAAAAAGATATTACAACAATAAAAATTTCATTACGACAAGATAAAAAAACATCACATAACTAAATGACATAACGACATAACATACAATGACATGATATTACGACTTCACATGACAATATGACATGACATAAAATAATATGACATACAAACTACGACATCCTTACATGACACATGACATGACATACAAAATGATATTACAATGAAACAAATTCCAAAAAAAAAAAAACAAAACACAACATACACCCAACATAAATAAAATTTTTTGGTAGTATCAATTCTTCAGAAACGCACTGCCACGACAACACTTACACATTTTCGAGGATAAATGTTAACCTTAAACGGGAGATTTCCTAGGTAGTATTAATTTTTCAAGATATAATTAACTATAGGAGCTCACTCCTATAGGAGATTAAAGAACAAAGGATAGGTATTTCACCTACAAGACCTCTCTGGTTACCCAAGATCTTCATATGATTTTCTTATACGAAAAACTTCAGTAATTACACAATCCGAAGACTTATTCTATGAGATTATCATTTGATCTCATTTTCTCTCAATCTCTATCATGATTAATCCTTCTTCAAATTCTCCAAAAACTTCTGACAATAAATCTAGGTAGGATAAGATTTAGGGCGATAGATAGAGAAAGAGAGTAGCGACTCCTTGATATTGACATGTTACGGGAATTGAAAGCGACGACACACGACTATTCGTCGCCATCAAGAGAGTGGCGACTCCATCGGAGAAATTCTCTCTCCCCATCTTTGGTTAGTCAATTAGTCCTCGTGACTATGATAATATGTCTTTTGAAAGGCTAAATCATCCTTTCTTTTGTTCTATATCTTACTCAATCTCGAGTAAAATAGAACTAACACCTCTTCGATTCAAAGATTTACTCACAAAGATCAAAACCTAGAATCTTATATTTCCATAATCGACTTACCAAAATGACATAAATGACATACAAAAACAACATATGTTCCCTCCCTTCCCACCCAGTTTACATAACAAGTCTAAAAGGAAAATGACAATGAACTGATATAATGGATACCGCAAAGTTAATATTTTTCCTGCCTTCAAAGTTCTAATTTGTCAGTCGACAAGATAGTTTGTTATAATCAAATTTGGATCAATTAGTGCTCAGTGGCCTGCCACACGTTATGATCATTTCTAAATTCATAGAATGATTTCAATTTGAATTCCATCAAGGATTTCCCTTTCTCTTCTTACAGCTTTATAGAAAGAAAAAAAATTGACTGGAGTGGAATTCAGATCTATGTTAAATCTAGTTCTAGGACTAGTCAACTAACATGTCCTCTGTAGAGAATTGAAAATTGATCTGTAAGGGGGATCGAAATTTAAAATTTTTGGATTTAATATCTTTGGAAATATTCTTCCCGATGTCCACTTATTGATAGAAAGACAATTCAGAAAGGAGAAATCTAAACAAAAATTCCAACATTTTGAAAAGAAAAATATGATTTCAAAGGAAAACAAAATTAATGCCCTAATAACTGGGCCATTTATCTTAAATCTTTTGAATGGGTCCTAAGTAAAAATAAAATATTGTGATCAAAATACAAGTAATCAACTAAAGATATCACGAGCCTCTAAATCTTCTGCCGTGTGATTGGGTCCTAACTTTTTAATGAGTTATAATATCCCAGAATTCGTCTTAAGAAATATTTAAGAATTATTAATTAAGGAGGCTTGGACATTCAAAATCCTTAACATGCTCAACCAGATATAGTAATTCTTTGAGAAGAAGCTTGAGGTGAGCATAAAATCAAAAATTGGTGGTTGAATTCAGACATTCAAAATCCTTAAAAGAATTATGCTTAACCAGATATAGTAATTTGCCAAGAGAGAAGCTTGAGGTGAACATGAAATTAAAAATATTGATGACATTCAAAAACTTTCAAATTATGTTCTACCATATATAGTAATTTCTCGAGAAAGAGGCTTGACATGGGCATAAAATCAAAACTTGGTGTTTGGATTCAGACATTCAAAACCTTTTAAAAATATGCTCCACCAGATATAGTAATTCCCCGAGAAGAACCTTGAGGTGAGCATGAAATTAAAGATTTGCGTCCAAATTCTCCCCTAATTAATAAATCTTGAAAAATATCTCAAGAAAATTTCTTTCGATATTATATTAAGGAAAGAATTAAGTGATTTCATCTTTTGGTTGACTATTAACTGGTTTAAACATATCTTTAGAAGATAAAAAATATTTTGATCACATAATCAAAATTTTGAAATATGCCTAGACCCAGAAAGAGAGAACTAAGGTAAATGGCTTTGTTATTGGAGATTAATGGAAGTTATACTCTAAAGTCATAATTTTTCAAAGATCTAACCCCAATCCCAATTCAAAAATGTCAAAGTGATTTCTTAAGGACAACCTGAATAATCTTTATAGAATTGGTGATTAATGGAAGCCTCATGAACCTACATGACCAACATCATTTGCTCTAATGAACAAGCCCTAAGCTGTGCTTCAACTTGAGGTGCAAAGACCTTATCTATAAATGGCACTAGCAGACAAAATAACAAAAGAAAATATGAAATTACAACTCGAAGAATTTGGAAACTTGGAAGGCAAGCATGCTCAACAAAATTTGGAATTATACGAGCCCATGATAAATTGGTTCAACCTAGGACACTCAGATTAGGGATTTAGATTTTGTACTTTAAACACCTATCCTCATGGGAGGGCCCATATGCTTGTTAAGAAGACACATTTAGGGAAATCCTGTTAGTTGGTAGACTACCAAGAAAAGAATAATACACCCAATCAATGGGTAGTATTTGAAAATGATGCGACATAGACAAAAATGAATGACTTGTTTTATAAACTGGGAAACAAACAAGCAAAACAAAAAATGACATTGACATTTCTAAGAAAAAGTATAAGACCTCCTTAAATGGAAAATGGCATCTACTCTCCCTTATTGTTGGTTGTAAGAACGTCATGACATTTTCTTTCCTTTAGCAAACTTTCTTTGGGTAGGATATAACTCTTATATGCATTCCTATTCCAAAATCGACATATTAACATTGACATTTTTAAGAGATAGTATACGACGTCCTGATCCACTGAAACTTTGATAGCTTTTTAATGTCCATTTCATACCTATTTTTGATGATATTGCACTTTAAAGAAAGGTATTTTTCATGATTTCATGCAGGTACAATGATTTTAGGCCTTTAGAGCAAAATGAAGTGAAAAGGAGCAAATTTAGAGCAAAATGGGGAAAAAGTACATTTTATTGAATTAGCGCTGAACGAAACTGTCACCAGCGTCGGACCGCGCTAATTTACAGTAACTTTGGACCCAAAAAGGGGAAAATAGCGCTGGATGGCACCCTATCCTACGCCGGACCTCGCCCTATCCCAAATTCAAACTAGATTCAATGCATTTGGCTAGATCTTTTAGGTATGCTTGAAGAAACTCATGGGAAATCAGTTATGGCCGGACTTAAACTACTTTGGAGCCAAATTTAGAGAGAGGAAAATTTTTAGAGTTTGGAGAGTGAAGAGTGAGTGTGTTTTTTCATTTTTTAGGAAATCTAGAGTTTGTGTGTTCTCTTCTAAGGAGTGTAGGAGGAAAGAGAAAGTGAGATATTTCTTCTTCCTTACTTATCTAAAGAGAGAATTGTATTTTATTGTGAAGAAAGAAGAGGCGTCGAAAGGAATTCCTTGAGATTCGCTTGGGGAAGTGTTTGAGATAAGTTGTATTTACTTTACTCTGTGTGTATGACGCTGCTTTTATATATAAAATACATATTTTGTCATCTTCCTGATGAGTCTTTAGTAGATTTATTTGTCTTCCTCATTTTCATCTGATGTGTTGATGTTTTGATATGGAAATGATGTGCCGATTTATTATGGAGAAATTGTGATGACCTTTTCACTTCAGACTTCATTTAATTTTTAATTTGGCCAATTAAATTGTTAAAACTTGTTGAGAAACATATGTTCCGAAAGGATTATGAGTTCCACAAAAAAGTGAATGTCACATTTAATGTCCATGAATGAGTGATGTAGTTCATGGTGGTTGAGTGCAAATAAATAGAGTAATATTCTTTGATGAGTGTAAAATTGGAGATTTCAGAGTGACAGGCCGAAATCCTCAATTTGGACCTAGGGTTTGGAAACTAAAGTGAGAGTTAGCCTTCAGGGGAAGGGAAGTGGGAGCTCTTGAGTGAGAGCCAATATTCTCCCAGCCTAACTGCGAATTTAGCGACTGAACTTAGGATTAGCCAATGTTCTTTATGCACTTGGAAAAGGGTAAAGAATAGGAATGCTCATATTTCGCACAATACATTTGCATCACTGATTTATGTAACAAAAATCATCATATTATAATTGGAGAGGAGGAAGATTTTTTCTTACAACTGAACTTTATTATAAATTTAGTCTTATATTAGTTTAATTTGCTAGAAGGTTAGAACGTACTTCGGTAGAATTAGTAACTACAACTATTTGTCTATATTTTAAGAATTATAATTACTGTAAATGTGCTGTGATTCGAGAAGTGATTTATGTGCTACATCATAAAATTAATTGCCTCCCTATGGGATCGATATCCAGGACTCCACCAGAGCTCTGTATTACTTGAGCGATACGTATACTTGCATTTAATTGTGTGACTCAATAGAAAACTATATATATATATATATATTTATATATATATATATATATATATATATATTTATATATATATATATTTATATATATTTGAGTTCATAAATTTTGGCAAATTTAAAAAGTCACACCAAGTTTTTGGCATCGTTGCCTTGGAGGAAAGGTAACTGCTAAAATTAATTTTGTAGTATTTGAAATCTTATATTTGAATTACAAGTCATAATTGTGTGTTTGTTTATTGTTAGGGTGCTTATTGTGTTTGTATCCGTAGTATCAGATCTATAGGTTTAGTGCCTTAGAATTCTGAATTAGAGCCTACTTTAAGAAAAATTTCAAAACAACAAAAACAATCTGAAAATCCTCACAAAATGGCAAATATCTTAAACAATCACAAAAAAAATATACAAAGACCTTTAAGAGATTATGCTAATCCAACTGCAGATGAAATTCATTTAACTATCCAAAACCCTGATGTTGCTACTAATTCATTTGAGCTTAAACCTACTATTATCCAAATTGTACAGAATAATTAATTTGGAGGAACACCTAATGAAGATCCTAACTTGCATCTCGCTAGTTTTCTATAACAGTGTGCTACCTTTAAATATGATGGAGAGTCAAACGATGTTGTTAAGCTTAGACTTTTCCATTTTCATTAAGGGATAAGGTTCAGGTGTGGTTAAACTCGTTAGCACCTAAATCTATCAACTTGGAGAGAACTTTCACAAAGCTTCTATCAAATTATTTCCCTCCTTCAAAAACTGCTAAGCTGAGGAATGATATCACATCTTTTAGTCACTTTGATGGAGAGTCCATATATGAAGCATGGGAAAGATTCAAAGATCTTTTGAGAAAGTGTCCACAACATGCTTTACCAGACTCGTTGATAATTTAAACATTTTATAATGGATTAGTGAGGTCTTTGAGATCGATTATTGATGCTGCTGCTGGTGGATCATTAATGTCAAAACCTTTTGTTGAATCATATTTGTTAATTGAAGAGATGGCTACTAATAATTTTTAATAGCCCTCTGAGCGGGTAAATCCCAAGAGAGTAGCTAGTATTCATGATTCTGATGTGATAACTATGATAGTCTCTCAAATTGTTGCACTTTCTAAGAAAATAGATCAATATAGAATGAATTATTCTCCAACAACCCTAGTGTTAGAAGAAAATTCATCAGAACAGAGGATATACTCTCAAACACTTTATGAAATCTTGAATGCCATAAATAACAAAGTCAATAATCCTTATTTAAATTATTATAATACTAGTTGGAGGAATCACCCAAACTTCAACTGGAATAATACCAATGTTGTTGTTAACCCGAAATGGGGAAAAAACTCTATCCAGTTGGAAATCCGAACAACCAAGAAAGTACCAATTATAGACCATCTTATACTCCTGCTTATAATAGTAACTCACAATTTAAGGAAAATAAGTTGTCTACTAAAGAAATGATTCTGAATATGGGTAATCAAATTCAAGCTCAAAATGTTGTGATGAAGAACATTGAGAATCATTCGGGACATATATTTACTGTGCTTAATAAAAGATTTTCTGGAAATTTTCCTAGCAATGTTCAGGTCAACCCAAAAGAAACATGGAGCAATTTAAGGCTATTCAATTAAGGAGTGGAAAAGAATTGGAAATAAGAGTTCAAAAAGAAGTTGACGTTGAAAGAGAGGAAGTGAACATTGAGAAAGATTCTAATAGGATATATCTAGACAAATACCTAATTGAACCAATGAAGATAACTGTTGAAAAATCACCTCCTCCTTTTCCTCAAAGACAAAAGAAACATAATAGGGATAATAGACTTGCAAAGTTTTTGGAAATTCTTTAGAAATTAACAATTAATAATCCTTTGTTGAAGCATTAGAGCAGATGCCTGATCATGCAAAGTTTATGAAGGATATTCTTAAAAAGAAAAGAAAGTTCAAAAACCACGAGACTGTCGCACTTAGTGGTGAGTGTAGTGCAATTATACAGAATATTCTGAAATCTATGAAATACTCTTCAACTAAAAAAGATGATGAGTGCTTTTGAATGAAAATATGCAATTATTTGACAGAAGATCATTTTAAAGAAGTATTTGAAGAAAATTTAGAATGTGAGAATGAAAATGAAAGTGAAAGTGAAGATGATTTGGATGATATGAAGAATGAAAAGTTAGAATTTGTTCAGGAAATATTTAAAAGATTGGATACTATGGAAAATGGAGATAAAAGTTTAATTCCATCTATCATTAAACCCCCTGAACTTGAGTTGTAAATTCTCCCTAATCATTTGATGTACATGTTTTTAGGAGAATCATATACCTTACCAGTCTTTGTATCTTTGGATTTAAATGAATATCAAAAACAAAAATTGCTGGAAAACATAAAAGGATATAAAAAAGACTTTTGGTTGGTCCATAGCTGATATTAAAGGAATCAGTCCATCGATCTATATGCACATAATTTTGTTAAACGAACAACATAAAACTAGAGTTGATCCACAAAGGAGACTGAACCCAATAATGAAATCAGTGATTATAAAAGAGATTTTAAAGTGGTTAGATGCTTGAATTATTTATCGTATCCTGATAGTATTTAGGTAAACCCAATTCATTATTTTCTTAAGAAAGGAGGAGTGACTATTGACATAAATGAAAAAAATGAAAATTTACCGATAAGACAAGTCACTGGTTGGCGAATATATATTGATTATAGAAAATTAAACTCCGCCACCAGAAAAGATCACTTCTCTTTACCTTTTTTAGACCAAATGCTAGACAAACTTGCTGGACACAAGTTTTATTACTTTTTGGATGGATATACCGGTTATCACAAAATACCTATTGCTCCTGAGGGTCAAGAGAAGACTACATTCACTAGCCCTTATGGAACTTTTACTTTTAGAAGAATGCCCATTGGATTATGTAATGCACCTGTAACATTTCAAAGACGTATGATGTCCATATTTAGCAAATTAATAGATGATGGAATAGAAGTGTTTATGAACGATTTCTCAGTATTTGGAGATTCATTTGATGCATGCGTATGCAACTTAGAAAAAGTTTTAAAGGTATGCAAAAAAACAAATTTAGTCCTAAACTAGGAAAAGTGTCAATTTATGGTTGCAGGAGGAATTGTGCTTGGGCATAAAATATCTAAATATGGCATGAAAGTAGATCCTGCGAAGATTCAAATTATAGATAAATTACCACCTCGAACAACTGTGAGAGGGGTAAGAAGCTTTTTGGGACATGTAGGATTCTACATGCGATATATTAAAGAGTTTTAAAAATTACTAAGCCTCTATGACAACTTTTAAAAAAAGATAGGAAGTTTGATTTTAACGATGAATACTTAAAAGCTTTCGATCTATTAAAGGAAAAATTAATCACTGTCCCTATAATAATTTAACCTGACATGGATAACCATTTGAATTAATGTGTGATGCTAGCGATTATACTATTAGAGTGGTTTTAGGGCAAAGGCACGAGAAAATGTTTAAAGTTATATACTACGCTAGTAAGACTCTTACTGATGCTCAAATTAATTACACCACTACAGAAATAGAGTTATTAGCTATCGTTTATGCCTTTGAAAAATTTAGATCTTAATTAATTGGAGCTAAATGTATAGTGTATACTGATCATTCTGCTATTAAATATTTAATGTAAAAGAAGGATGCTAAACTAGGACTGATTTGATGGATACTTTTAATGCAATAATTCGATTTTGAGTTCGTTAATAGAAAATGGGTCGATAATCAAATAGCTTATCATTTATCAAGACTTGAAAAACCTAATTTGGATAAATTTGAAAGGAAAATCATAGAAACTTTTCCTAATGAGCAATTATAAAATATTACTGAAGGAAATTTACCGTGGTATGCTGATATTGTATACTACATCGTTAGTAATATTTTACCACCTGAATTAACAATCCAACAACAAAAAAAATTTAAGCATGATGCTAAATTTTTTCTTTTGGAATATCCTTATTTGTATAATCAATCTAAAGATCTTATTATTAGGATATGTGTGCCTTATGAAGAAACTGAAGGAATTATTCAAGAAAGTCATGATTCTGAATTTAGAGGACATTTTAGAATTGATAAAACTGCACATAAGATTTTGCAATCTGGATTTTATTGGCCTACTATTTTCAGAGATGTTTATAGATTTATCAAAAATTGCGATCGATGTCAGGGAATAGGCAATATATCTAGAAGAAATGAAATGCCTCTTAATTTTACTTTTGAAGTTGAAAATTTTGATACTTGGGGATTAGATTTTATGAGACCATTTATATCTTCATTTGGAAATATATATATATATATATATATATATATATATATATATATATATATATATATATATTGATTGTTGTTGTTTATGTATCAAAAAGGATCGAGGAAATAGCTTTATCAAGGTGTGATGCTAGAAGTGTTTCGAGATTTTTATTGAAAAATATTTTAACAAGATATGGAATGGCTAGAGTAACCATCACTATTGGAGGATCCCATTTTAGGAATAATCTGAATTAGAGATTGGTGGAAAAATATAATATTATGTATAGAATCTCTACAGATAATCATCCTCAAGCTAATGGCTTAGCAGAGGTATCTAATCATGAAATTAAACAAATTTTGGAGAAAGTCATTAATCCCGAGAAATTAAACTGGTCTGCTAGATTAGACACTACTTTATGGGCATACAAAATTTTTTATAGAACTCCTAAAGGAATTTCCCCTTACAAAATAATCTTTGAAAAGACTTGTCACTTGCCAGTTGAATTAAAATATAAAGCATATTGGGTGATAAAGGAATTGAACTTTAATTTGAAAGATGCTGGTGAGAAAAGACTGTTGCAATTAGATGAACTGGAAGAAATCAGACATGAATCATATGATAATGATAAAATATACAAATAGAGAAGAAAAATATGGCATGATCAGAAGATTGTTAAAAAGGAATTTGAACTAGGACAAAAAAATTTACTATACAATACAAGATTGAAATTATTTTATGGGAAACTGAAGTCTAGATGGACAAGACCTTTCACTGTCGTAAAAATCTATCAATTCAGAGCTGTGATTATCGAAGGGCCTAAATTTGGAAGAATTTTTAAAGTTAATGGATAAAGATTAAAACCATATTTTGAAGGCAATAGAACTAATTTTAAATTGGTTTTAATGTTGGATCAACCTGAATAACTTGAAGTTATGTTGGGCTGACGACGTTAAACCAAGCGCTTTGTGGGAGGCAACCCATAGTTATTGAGTGTTTGCTTTTTTGGTGTGTTATTTGTGTTTGTTTGTTACTTAATTAAGTCTATCGTTCCTTAAATATCATTAACAACATTAAAGAAATGAATCAAATTAAAGTTTGGAATGAATTTGGACAAAACAAAGTTTGGCGAAATTTGAACTAGCGCCGAACGACACTGTTATCAGCGTTGTACTGCGCCGTTGTTCAGAAAATAGTTTCTCATCTCTAAATTCGAGTTTTGGATGTTGTAGGCTGAAATTCTTCCGCTTGAACTCCCAAAAACTGCCCCTCGACGCAGGAATTACTAGAGGAGCAAAAAGGAAGATCCCAAATCTTGTCCAAATGGATTCTGACTCGATAGAAACTTTAAGATTTCTAGTTTTCAACTGTAGAAAGTTTGCCAGATTCGAAGCACAACATCTATTCAACAAGAATATCTCGAAGATGAGGTTGATTAAAAAGTGAGGCATTGTGAATCGAGGTATGAATTCTCCTAGTACTAGAATTGATGAAAGTAGTATTCAGAGACGTTGGGCAGTGTTATGTTATACTATTACCACCGTAGTTGTCCTAGTTGTGAAGGAGTTTTATGCAAATCTTCATGGAATCAACCAAGGATCACTCTATGTACGAGGTAGGTTTGTCACATTTACTCCTGCAAAGATTAATGATTTATACATGATTGAGAGTGTGTCGATCTGCCACTATTCAAACTTCACCCCAACGAAGGGAAACATGAATGGTATATACAAATATTTGACAGATGAAAGTGATGAATAGGAGACAAGAGATAACATGTATGTAAGTTTTTCGACCACACTGTTAAATGCTACGTCTAAGCACTTACTTTATTTTATATGTGCAAAATTTCTCCCAACTATGAAAATCAGTAAAGTAACTAATGAGTGTATTATTTTGAATTATTGTATTCAAATGGGGATGCCTATTGATGTTGGTTCTATAATTGTTAAATCTGTTTTGGGGGATCGTTCATGGATGAAAGTATGGGCTTGAACATCCTTCTACCATATTTCTCCTCTGCAGTCATTCATAAGTGCCATATGAGAATTGGGAAAGATTACTTCTACCTTAGAAGCCTATAGACCCAACAGATGAACATAGTAACCAGACAGTTGGTGATATGAATGACATGAGTATCATTGAAGATCAACCATCTTAGAGTTCGACACCTATTCCTCCTTACTTTCCTGAAAGTTCACAAACCATCTTGAAAAAAAATTAAGAATTTGGAGAAGGAAGTGCAACACCTGATGAATGCAATCAACAATCTATCCGACTTCTTTGATCATCTGGATTGGAGATTGAAGGAGCACTTTGTTCATTCTGGGTATCTCGAAGGAAGTTTGATACGTATGATGAAAAAAAAAAAAGTTGGATTGAGGAGGATACTACCAAAGAATTCCCGTTTTGTCCATTCTAGAATCTGTTAGTTCAAGTTCAATCAATTGGAGATTTAAGAGTTGATGATAGTTCAGAGGAAGAATGAAGACTTAATTATTGTGTTTCTATGTTTATGTATTTGAACTGATAGCTTTTCTTTGATTTGTTTTGCTTGGATGTTATATTCGGACTTGCTTTCTTGTTTAGTTTTCAATGTTATTGTGTTGTGGCTGCGAGCGATGCTGAATTTTATAATTTTATGGCTTGACGATATGTAGCGTTTAGTGTTATTTGTATGTGTTTGTAATTTGGATTTTATATATCAAAGTGTTGTTTTGTGTTGTTTGTGTTTAGAAATATCATTTGCCATGGCTTTAGTATGTTATTCAATGCGTAACTGGACTAATTAGATGTTAGAGTGGGCTTGAAAAGATCGAAATTGCAAAAGAAAGTCGGAAGCCCAGTTTTTGAACTGGCATCAAACGGTGGTGTCACCAGCGCCGGACCGGGCCAAAAGATAAAGAGTTTGGCCATAAGAATAGAAAATAGCGCCGAACGGCGTTTTCACCAGTGTTGGACTGCGCTCGACCAGAAAAAGGCCTTAAACTCCAAAATTTTGTGATTTAACCTTGACACCCACCATTTTTTCCCAAACATTATCTTCTACCTCCAGCCAAGGCCGATTTTCACACTTGGGCTCACTTGCATTTAGAATTGAAGCGATTTCGTGGTCGGAAAGTTCGGATTTCATCTTCTCTTGGAAAGAGCTACACTTTAACATAAATTCTTTTTTGATTTTATCCTTGAAAATCTCCTACATTAGGAATATTTGAATTTTGATGTTTTTAGAGAAAATTTGGAGATTTTTCATGGTATTGGAGTTCTTATCTATTTAAATTTACCTTAGAGTCTATTACATTACAATTTTGAAATTGATTTGGATAAATTTGATATTTTTAAAAAAATGGCTCTAAGAATGGCTAAGGGGAAGAGAAAATTTTATTACGATGAGAGTAAATTTGTGAATTTCAAGACTTATTCCTGCTTCAATACATTTCTTAGCAATAAGAAGTGTATTTAAGAAAAAGCCTTTGAAAATGTTGGAGGTGTGATTGAAGAATTTATTGCAAATTGTCAATGAGAAATTTTCTATTATTTTTACTGCTGATGCGATGCTGGGGATTGTGAGAGAGTTTTATACAAATTTTGTATTATTGTGAAAGTGAATATATCCTTGTTAGAGGAAAAATTGTTGAATTTACCTCCGCCTGCATTAATGCATTCTATCAATTGAGAGAACCCTTCTTATGTGAATACAAAAATTTTCATGTTTCTAATGAAGCATTGGATTTGATCATGAACTATTTAACTGACAGAAAAGGGGAATGAAAGATTAAACAGAAACAAAAAGTTAACTTTCCCCTTTATACATTGAATCATGTATCAAAATCCTGACATTATTTCATTTCTGCAAGACTTTTGCCTACCAGCCATCACATCGAGGTTACTATAGATAGAGCTGTTCTGAATTAATGTATTTAGAACATGAAGAATATAAATATTGGGGCTATTATTCATAAGAGTATTTTGAGAAGTTCAAAAGGAGAGACTACAGGTTTACTGGGATACCACGGCCTAATTCATGCCTTGTGTATTAAGTCAGGTTTAGCAACTGAAGATAATGATGAGGTAGTCCATCCCCTGAATCCCATTAGTAAACTATATCTGAAAACTTATGAAGCCCATGTAGGATGGAAATAGAGTAAGAAAGCAGATGAACCTTCTTCTAGTCATGAGAGACCGTCTACATCTAGGGAACATACTCTGCATAATGTTATGGATCAGTTGGAGAAGTTGAACACCAAAGTAGAGGGACTAGAAACAAGGAATAAGGTAAATGATGATTATCAAGTGCGGTGGCGAGAATATGAGATAGCTTATCATAACGCATAGATGAGATTTTTCAGGGGAGACACTAGTGCTATATTTTTTACATACCCTGAGTACACTCCATACTAGCGTGATGAACCTGATGATGTTGGAGCTCCTACAAATGATGATTGGTAGTTTATGTATTTTTATTTTTATTGTGTTTTGTATTTATTGATGTATTTATGGTGTACCTGAGACTCTCTCTGATTTGTATTTGTGATGTAATTTGTATTTGGTTGTGTCTGTAGCAAACTTTATATTGAATTTTGATGAATGTGATGTGATAGTGGAGTTTGCATGTGGTTTAGTCTGTTAGTTTAATATGTGATAGTAACAGTTGGATGTTAAGGTTATGTGCTTAGTTGATGTTTTATGTTTTATGACTTTAAACTTCTTCCCTTGCAAATTTCTAACCCATATTTGTGTATAGAAATGCTCTTAATTTTTTCAGGCCAACTGTTCTAATTTATGAAGGAAACCTGCCTAAACTCAACATATTGAGGTATGAGTTATATATGTTTATATCTTTTCTTTCTTCCCATGTTAATTTTATTAATATTCAAATATTTAATTTTTGGGGAGGGAAAGAATTAACTATTAATTGTTCTCATTTAAAAGTATTTTCAAAATTCTTAACACGATTTCCTGTGATAGAACTCAATTTCAGATAACTGTATTTTGATTTTATTTAAGTATTTTGTGAAATTGAAAGAAAGTATTTGGTAATGAGAAGTAATTTTGTAGGCTAAGATATTTGGTATAAGAGAATATGACTATAGTCAACTATTCATAATAAGAAAAATTGTATGTTTGGAGTATTAAAAATCCTAAAACTTTATGTGAAAGGAAAGGATTAAGACTCCATGATGAATCAATAATAAGCTAAACAAATGCCTATAAGGTAAAGGATTGTGGTAAGTTTCAAGTTTAGGGTGAGAAGGGTGAAGTTCAAAGTTATTAAAGGCTATCCAGATACAGTAATACTCACTTAAAAAATCCAACAAGCAAAAGAAAAGAAAAGAAAGAAAGAAGAAAAAAAAAGAAAGAAAAGAGACAAGAAGCTTGAAGAGACGACTAATGATCACCCTTAAAATTACCTAAATTTTATATCATTTTTAACTAATATTTAAAGGATAATACACTTTAATGAAAGGTATCTCTTATCTTTTTGGTTGCAGGTACAAGAAAATAAGTTTATGAAGAAAACAAATAAAAAGGGAGTAAAAGGAGCAAAAATGAGTCAATTGAAGAAAATAAGAAAAAAGGACTAGCTTTGGCGCCGAGGCACTGATCCACCCAATTTTTATACTTACAATTATGATATGAAAATCGGCATCGGCAATAAAAACTTGATCCCACCAGATATATATACTTATGATTTTGATTTATAATGTGGATACTACGCAAGTATACATATCGTTTATCAAGTAATATAGGACTTTCTGATTAAGCCCCGAGATATCGAACCCACAAGGAAAGTGAAAATCTTTAAAGAAATAAGAAAATTATCTTTTTTTTTTAATTGTCTTTTGAAAGTATGTTTTGATTTTGAAAAGTTTGCTAGTTGATTTCACTCTTTAAATTTTCTTATAAAAGTCAAACAAGAAATTAAAATGATAACAATTGTAAACACAGTATGAAAAACACTATTAACTAGAATATCTTTTTCTGTCTTTTATAAAGTAGCAGTAATTATGAAAACATTATTGTGGAAGTATTTAAATTTGTTGTGAAAAATAGAAGCAAATGTATTCTTTACCCTTACTTGGTTCTATAAAGAACATTGCTTAATTTGAAATTTTATCATTTTGAACAGGTTAGGTAGGGAAGATATCAGCTCTCACTGTAGAGTTCCCTCATTTCCCTCCACCTGGGGGCTAACTTCTCATAACAAAATTCAAAACTTTAAACCAAATTAGGGGCTTGTAGCCTATCACACTAAAAATCCTCTAATTTTACTCCCCTTTTAAAACATCTTCTAATATATTACATTTAATTATATGAATTACAATTTGCACCGATATAATTGCATGTGATTCTTTCTAACTTTTATGACACAATACCGCATTGGATCTTACATAATCTCACCACAAATTTTACATCTTAACAGGCCAAGTTAAGAAGTAAATAAAGTTTATATAATCAATTTTCACAACTTCTTCCAACTTTAAAGACATATGCAAAGGAAGAGCCCCCCTTAATTTTTCGTAAGACTCTCTTTAAATATTAGACCAAAAGGTGTCTTGGTGTCTCTTCAAAATGTGTCCAGATTCGATGTATCCACCAAAGAATGCACCCCTTCATTCAAACATGCCACCCAAAGGAAGTTATGGAAGTTATCACCAAGAGTTACATCCCATACCCTTTGAAAATAGTGCCAAATTTAAATTAAATTCTATTTTTAACTGTGGCGGCTAAGTGTCGGCCCAGCAGCGCTTAGCCTCCAATGCCCAAATTTTCATTTATCATTTTTTTTGCTCCAAATTTGATCAAATTTTGCTCCTTTCATCATAATCACTCTTTTTCATCATACCTGCAAGAAAAACATAAAATACCTTCCATTAAAGTGCAATATAATAAAAAATAGGATAAAAAATGTGCATTACAAATACTATATATTTTAGATGTATAAAAATCCCCCAAACTTAAAATGTTACTTGTCCTCAAGTGACAGTTAATCTTATAGAAAAAATTTTAACATGCAAATTATGTAATGAGTTTCTTAGGAAGATAAAAAAGTTTTGTTTTAGAAATGGAATAGTTCAATTTAGAAAAAATTTTAGTAATTAAGACCAACTTAAATTTAAAAAGTTCTTAAGGAAAGAAAAATGACAAATATAAGTCTCTATCTAATTCAGAAATATTTGTAGATTCTTCAAAATATATGATTCAAACATCTTATTTTTCTCACTTAAAAATCTTTATTTGAAAATAATTTTACTTACTATATTATAACCTTAAGCTTTAGATTTTCTCTGAACTTATATGCTAAACTTTAGGTATGGAACCAATTTTCGATTAGGCCCTTAAATCCTCAAGCTTCTCCTCCCTTTTTACATACTATTTTCACTTTTCTTTTTATTTTTCTTTTCTTTTTCTTTTTCTATTTCTTTTTCTTTTATTTATTTTTTCTTTTTAAGGCAATGATTACTATATCTGGATAGGCCTTTAATGATTTTGAATTCCACCCTTCCATTTAACATAAAGGTCAGATATATATCTTTCACTTAAAAATCATAATAATAGTATTTGAAAATTATTCTTCAATAAAAGAAATTTTAGCTTTGAAGAATAAAAGTCAAATCTTCTATTTATCCAAAAATATAAAATTTCTTACTAAAGATAGATAACTATATTTAACATCTCTTCACTAAGAAAATTTTAACTTTAAGTTTTTCATGATTACTATAAATTTTCAACTAAATTCTTTTATTATATATTCAAAATTTTTGTTCCCTTAATATAACTTCATATACATAATTGTTCTCAATCAAGAAATAAGATTTATTTTAAGTATTCTCGAAAACAAATAAAAGTTTAGATTTTTGAAAAAAAAAAATTTGTTTTTAAAATTCCCCTCCCCCCCAAACTTTACTTTTTAGTAAGGATAAAACATTTATGCATAAGAAATGATACATGGGTGAGAATTAAAGACTAACATAACATGCTTGCAGGAGTTTAAATATCCTAATTATGCAAGTATAACAATTTAAACTACAGGAGTAAAATGAAATCAAATTCAGTTTTTTTTAAACATTTTCTTTTTATAACAAGAAAAGTAAAAATTTCAAAAGACTTCTACAGTAGTGGAGGTTTTCAAAGCAAATACACACCAACTGAAATCACACTGATACTAGATAGCAAATGGTAGTGGTAGATTTTTGTAAAGTTTCTAAGCATGCATTTTCCTAAATAGTAGTTTCTATAGTGTTCTTTAATCTCCTAACAGTTTTAGAATTAAAGTACACCCTAAAAAAACTCTAATATAACATACACATTAAAACATTTACAACCACACACACACTACACTCAAAGCATCATATAAAACATCAATCCAACAATAATACATCTGAATATGCATAAAAGATAAATAGTACAACTACAATCTGCATACTATTAGAGTTCACATCACAACACAATCATCAAAAAAATACTAGATAAAGTACACAAAAACACAACACAACAACACAATAACTAAAATAAAAAATATACATCTACTCTTCATCCTCATCATCATCCTGCTCGTTCCAATCCCTGGCTGGCACATAAGGTATGTAGAATGGATGAGGGGGCATCTCAACACTCTTGATCACCTCTAATCAGTCTATCCAAATAATGCTGATAATTCTCCTCATACTCATCATGTTTTACAATATTTCTCTCCACATTATCCATCTTACCATCCATATCTTTCATATGCTCTCGAGTAAGACTCACTTTCTTCAAAATTATTCTTAATAAAACAGTCTGTGAATCAGTAGATGATGAAGCATGTGAAGTACTAGCACGAGAAGTAGATGCAACAGAAGTAGAAGCAGAAGCGGTAGAAGCCCTACCAAATCCTCCTCTCCAGCCAAATTCTGAATGTACAGTGTAAGCTCCAATGTTCGCACTGGTGATAGGTCTCAAAGGCTGAAGTACCTCTTTCCAGGTTTCAAATTTCACTTCAGACTGTTCACATAATGAATGAATCAGGGAAGGAAATCCCATACCTGCAGTAGTGGTAGATCTAGCACAATTAATAATATAATCATAAATGATTGCTCCAATATCTATAGGCTTCCCTTGCTGAATGCAATGGTTCAAAACAACTCTTTTCCTCGTCACTTCACTTGTATGAATTGAAGGAAACAGTTTAGAAGAGATAAAATAATGCCATGCCCTAGAAGTCGCATTAAATTTGGAAGCAGGAAAATTCACTCTTCTATCATTCGTTATTTTCCATAATCCTCTTCCATCAGTCAATAATTGCATTATCTCATCTACTCTCCCTTCGTAGGATGAAAATTAGAATAAAAACAAAACATAGTAGGAGGCAGTTAATAGAAAGTGTTAATTACCCCAGAAGAAAAGTTCACATCTTGCCCCCTAACCATCACTAAATTCTCTTCTGATGCAGGAAAATTCACATAGAATTCTCTAACAACAGAAACAATAACAACAGTGGAGAAACAACAGTAGTTCTCTCAGTTCCTCCTAACAATCATATCTTCAACCACTTCTCGTGGCTTACTGAACACTCTTTTAGGAACCAATTTATGTGACTGCAATGCATCGACGTATCGTTCCTCAGCCCTCGCACTAACAAATTTGTAGGAATCAAACTTCTTTTTTCCTCTTGCGCGCTTTGATTTTGGAGCCATCTCTAAAAAGTCATGAAAAATTTGCCATAAATTCAAAAATCAAACTAAACTTGCTAAATTATCTTCCAAAAGATATTTCCACTAAATCCAAGGAATTTCTTAAGTTTTTCCTCAAATCTTCACCATGAATAGTGATTTTAAGATTTTCAAAAATGTACTCAAAATACATGGTGAAAATCAAAATTTTTTATTTAGGAGTAGTGCTCATACCTCAAGGAATCCAAATTTACAAATTTTTGTTGAGATCGGCTCTTAAATGGTCCAAATCAAGGATGCCCTAGACTCTCTCTCGCGTAAAAACGATGGGTTGAAGATGAACAGGGGAGTTAAAATGGCGATTCACAGGTGTTTAATTGCTGGGAACCAATTTTCGCGAACTGGCGCCTAAGGGCAAATCCTTCGGCGTTTAGCCGCGAAATCTGGCGCTTAAGCCGCAAAATCTGGCGCTTAAGCCGCGGCACTCTGGCGCTTAGCCGCCAATACTCAGATTTTCACAATTAAGGTATATGCTTTAAACCACTTCATTAATCACCTTAATATCTTCAAAATAATTCTCTCTTCCCCATAAATCTTCCAATATTCTAATTCAAATGTTAAATATTCATCGATTCCAAACAGATTTCACACAAACACAAACTTATATTTATTAAAACAACATAGCACTTAATACAATCCTAGAATTTCTATCCACATATATAGGATGAAATTCTCTAGATACAAGATACTTAATCTCAAACTGAAAAGTTTACATCTCTAGGATGTAACTATCACATCATAAGGCGTAATTAAAAACTTAAACATAAACACTAAACACACCAAACAAAACACATAAGAACACAAAACATATTAAACAAAACACATAAGAACACAAAACATATAAAAACAAAGCACACTTAATTCCACTCTCCATTAGGCGGATTGTATCCAGGACCACTATTATTCTCATTTGACCCTTCTGGAAAATAAATCTGATAGAACGAGTGATAATTGTTCATTCTTACATCTTCTTCAATCCATTTATTCTTAAAAAACATCGCCTTATCCACTTCTTCCACGTATCTTGAATGACTAAATTGCATCTTTAGTTGCCATCCCATGTTCTCCAACAGTAAGTGAGTTTCATTGATTTTTGCTTCCATTGAAGTCACTCAGGCTTTAATTTTTGCAATCATTTCTGCAATCCCTTGAATACTAACAGTGAGAATTCCATTGAATAACTCTTTAGCACTGTCACTAATGAACTTACTCTTGTAAGAATCTTGGTTCTTCTTAATCTCATTCTCCCAGGAAGACATGATGTACTCAAAATACTCTTCTTAAGACCCAAGAATGAAAATAGGACTTAGGGCAAGTGTTTCTCTTAAATCAGGTTCTTTTTATAGACTTGGGAAGTGCTAAAACTACCCCAAGACATTTTAAAACTCCAAAATAACTTCCAAAACCTCTCCCCCACGATCTAGGCTTCCAGAATCTCATTTTTCACATTTTTTGTAATTCCGGCGCCTAAGCGCCAACTAGGTGGCGCTCAGCCGACAGTGATCAATTTAGCACAGGTCTGTCAAATGTCCAAATTTTCATTCTGACTCCTCTAAGTCATCAAATAAGATCAAATAAACTCTATTTAGTTTAAAAACTCAAAATTACTACCACTAAAAACATAAAAAAAACCAAATAAAGCAAACAAAGCACACAAAACAAACATAAAGCAAAGCACACCGATAAATATGGGTTGCCTCCCATAAAGCGCTTGGTTTAATGTCTTCAGCCTGACAAACTGATCCCTGATAAATGCAACGGCGCCAAAAACTTGGTACCGTCCGGTAATTGCACTGATGATTTTAGATATGAAAATTATGATTTTATAATATGGGATACTATGCAAGTATACTTATCGTTTATGAAGTAATATAGGACTTTCTGATTAAGTCCCGAAATATCGAACCCACAGGGAAAATATGAAAATTCTTGAAGAAATCAGAAAATTATCTTTTCACTTTCTTTAATTGTTTTTAAAAAAGTATGTCTTGATTTTGAAAAGACTTGAAAGTTGATTTGTCTTTTAAAATTTCCTTAATAAAATGTTAAGCAACAAAATTAACATTATAATAACTCATAACACTGGATGTAAAATACTATTTACTAGAATATCTTTTTCTTTCATTTTATGAAGTAGTAATAATTCTTAAAGTATTATTGTGGAAGTATTTATATTTATTGTGAGAGATAGAAGCAAATGTGTTCTTTACCCTTACTTGTCTCTATAAAGAACATAGGATAATTTGAAATTCTTTACCCTTATTGTGAAAGAATCTGATTTTGGGATATTAAAGAGTTCAACCCTAAACCCTAAGACTGGAAAAATATTTAAAGTTAATGGAAATAGACTTAAACCATATTTTTCAGTCGAGCAATCTAAGTCTGATAAGAATCTGATGTTGGGTCACTCAGAATGGTTCTGGGTTTGTGATACACCTAAAATATATAGTATTTTTATGCACATTTTTATACCTATTTTTAATGATATTGCACTTTAAGGGAATGTATTTTGTGTTTTTCTTGCAGGTATGATGAAAATGGATGGTCATGATGAAAGGAGTAAAATTGGATCAAATTTGGAGCAAAAATAATGAAAAATCAAAATTTTGGCATTGGCGGCTAAGCGCCTAGGCACCAGTTCACGAAAATTGGTTCCCAAAAGTTAAAAACCCGAAAATTGCCATTTTCAACCACCCCATCGTCTTTAACCTTCGGTTTAACGTGAAAGAGGAGCCCAGGGCATCATATTATGGATCTTTTAAGAGCCGATGTCAACAAAAATTGTTAGATTTGGATTCCTTGAGGTAAGAGCACTACTCGTAAGTAAAATTTTTGATTTTCACCATGTATTTTGACTACATTATGGAAAATCTTAAAATCACTATTCAATGTGAAAATTTGAGGAAAAACTTGAGAAATTGCTTGGATTTAGTGAAATTATCTTTTGGAAGATAATTTAGCAAGTTTAGTTTGATTTTGGAATTTATGGTGACTTTTTTGTGAATTTTTAGAGATGACTCCAAAGTCAAAGTGTGCACGAGAAAAGACGAAGTTTAATTCTGACAAATTTGTTAGTATGAGGGCTGAGGAACGATACGTCGATGCATTGCAGTCACGTAAGTTGATTCCTGATCGTGTGTTTAGTAAGCCAGGAGAGGTGATTGAAGATATGATTGCTAGAAGAAAACTGGGAGAATTACTATTGCTTCTCCGCTGTTGCTGTTGTTTCTGTAGTTAGAGAATTTTATGCAAATTTGTCTGCTGCAGAAGAGAATCAAGTGATGGTTAGGAGGCATGAGGTCAACTTTTCTTCTGAGGCAATCAATACTTTTTATGGACTACCTCCTGACATGTTCTGTTTTTATTCTAACTATCATCCTTCGGAAGGGGAATTAGAAGAGATCAAGAATTTCTGACTGATGGAAGAGGATTATGGAAAATAACAAATGATAGAAGAGTGAACTTCCCTGCTTCCAAGTTGAATGTCATTTCTAAGGCATGGCATTATTTTATCTCATCTAAGTTTTTACCTTTGAGTCATACTTGTGAAGTAACGATAGAAAGAGCTGTGTTGAACCATTGTATTCAGCAAGGGAAGCCTATTTATTGACTTTGGAGGTATAATTTTTTATTTTGGTTTAAACTGTGCTAGATCAACCACGACTGCAGGTATGGGATTTCCTTCCTTAATTCATTCACTATGTGAATGATCTGGAGTGAAGTTTGATACCTGGGAAGAGGTACTTCAGTCATTGAGACCAATTACCTGTGTAAACATTGGTGCTTATACTGTACATTCAGAGTTTGGTTGGAGAGGAGGATTTGGTAGGGCCTCTACTGCTTCTGCTTCTGCTGCATCTACTTCTCATGCTACTACTTCACGTGCTCTTTATCTACTGATTCATAGATTGGTTTATTAAGAATGATTTTGAAAAAAGTGAGTCTTACTCGAGAGCATATGAAAGATATGGATGGTAAGCTGGATAATGTAGATAGATATATTATAAAACATGATGAATATGAGGAGAGTTATCAGCAATATTTGGATAGACTAATTAGAGGTGATCAGAGTGCTGAGATGCCACCTCATCCATTCTACATACCTTATGTGCCATCCAGGGATTGGAACGAGCAAGTTGATGATGATGAGGATGAAGAGTAGATGTATGTTGTTTGTTTTAGTTATTGTGTTTTTATAATGTGTTACTGTGTACTTTATCTAGTGCTTTGTTTGATGATTTTGTTGTGATGTGAACCTTGATAGTATGCAGATTGTAGTTGTACTATTTATCTGTTATGCATATTCAGGTATTGTTGTTGTTTTATTATGGATTTATATGTTGCTTTGTGATAGTGTGTAATAGTAAATGTTTTTATGTGTATGTTATGTCAGAGTTTTTAATAGTGTGTACCTTAACTTAAAAACTGTTAGGAGATTATAAACTACTATTAGGAACTTCTACTTAGGAAACTATATTTTTAAATTTTTTTTCAAATTCCACTATCATTTGTTATCTGTATCAGTGTGTTATTTTAGTTGGTGTGTATTTGCTTTGAAAACCTCCACTACTGTAGAAGTCTTCTAAAATTTTTACTTTTCTTATTATAAAAAATATATATATATATATCTATATATATATATTTTGTTTTGAAAAAACATAATTTGATTTCATTTTACTCATCTTATTTAAATTGTTATACTTGCATATTAGGATATTAAAAATTCCTGCAAGCATGATATGTCAGTTTTTATTTCTCACCCATATATCATTTCTTATGCTTAAATGTTTTATCTTAATTAAAAAATTAAAGTTTGGGGGATTTAAAAAAACAAAGATTTTCAAAAACCTAAAATTTTATTTGATTCTCAAGAATACTTAAAAATAAATCTTATCTTTGATTGAGAACAATTATGTACATGAAGTTATATTAGGGGAACAAAATTTTGAATATAGAAATGAATAAAAGAATTTAGTTAAAATTTACAGTAATCATGAAAAACTTTAAGTTAAAATTTTCTTAATGAAGAAGTGTTAAATAAAGTTAAACTATCTTTAGTAAGAAGTTTTGTATTTTTGGATAAATAGAAGATTTGACTTTTGTTCTTCAAAGCTTAAATTTCTTTTATTGAAGAGTAATTTTCCATTATTATTATTATTATTTTTAAGTGAAAGATGTATATCTGACCTTTATTTTAAATGGAAGGGTGGAATTCAAAATCATTAAAGGCCTATCCAGATATAGTAATCCTTGCCTTATAAAAAAAAAGAAAAAAAAAGTGAAAAATAGTATATGAAAAGGGAGGAGAAGCTTGAGGATTTAAGGGCCTAATCAAAAATTGGTTTCATACCTAAAGTTAAAGATATAAGTTCAGAGAAAATCTAAAGCTTAAGGTTATAATATAGTAAGTAAAATTATTTTTCAAATAAAGATTTTTAAGTGAGAAAATAAATGTTTGAATCAAATATTTTGAAGAATCTACAAATATGTCTGAAATAGATAGAGACTTATATTTGTCATTTTTCTTTACTTAAGAACTTTCTAAACTTTAAGTTGGTTTTAATTACTGAAATTTTTTCTAAATTGGATTATTCTATTTCTAGAAAAAAATTTTGTTATCTTCCTAAGAAACTCATTACATAATCTGCATGCTAAAATATTCTTTGAGATTAACTGTTACTTGAGGACAAGTAACATTTTAAGTTTGCGGGATTTTGATACACCTAAAATATATAGTATTTTTATGCACATTTTTATACTTATTTTAATGATATTACACTTTAAGAGAAAGATATTTTGTGTTTTTCTTGCAGGTATGATAAAAATGGATGGTCATGATGAAAGGAGCAAAACTGGATTAAATTTGGAGCAAAAATAATGAAAAATCAAAATTTTGGCATTGGCGGCTAAGCACCGCTGGGTCGGCGCTTAGCCGCCACAGTTAGAAATCGAAATTCAAATGAATTTGGAGCCAATTTCAAAGGGGATGGGATGCAACTCTTGGTGGTAACTACCATAACTTCTTTTGGGCGGTAAGTTTGAATGAAGAGGTGCTTTCCTTGGTAGATACATTGAATCTGGACACATTTTGAAGAGACACCAAGACACCTTTTGGTTTACTATTTAAAGAGAGTCTTAGGAAAGATTAGGGGAGGCTTTAGGAGGCTCTTCCAATGCTTTTTTAAGGAGAGGCTTTAGAAGGCTCTTCCACTACGTTTTAAAGGGTACTTCCATTGTTCTTCCACTACATTTTAAGAGTTTTTATTAAGAGTAGGAGTAGAGAGTAGAAAGGTGAAAAGGGTCGGAGTGAAGTCTTCTTCTTCCCACTTCTTTTCTTTCTTTTAGTTTAGTTTTTATTGAAGTCTGAAGTCTGTCTTCTGAGTCATCGGAGTTAGGAGACTTGCTCTGAGGAGTAGTTTAGCGAAGAGTCAAAGTTTCAGAGGAACTTTCATAGTCTTGTGGAGAGGATTTTCAGATAAGTGTTTACATTTAATCTTTTTATTAATACTTGCTTTCGTTTGTTATTTTTTTATTATTTTTAATTTCAAATTAATGTATTTTTGTATTTTCCCAATGCATTCTGAGTAGTTTACTTTATCTTTTTCTTTCTTAAATGGAGAAGTAATTAATTTATAAAGAATTGTTGTGGAAAGTATAAGTGTTTAAAAGTTGGAATAAGTTGTAAAGATTGATTCCGAAAACTTTGTTTACTTCTTAATTTGGCTTGTTAAGTTGTAGAATTTCTTGAGATTATGTAAGATCCAATGCGGTATTGTCTCATAAAAGTTAGTAAGAATCACATGCAATTATATGGGTGAGAATTGTAGTCCATATAATTGAATGTAATATTAGAAGATATTTTTTATGAAAGGGAGTAAAATTAGAGGATTCTAGAGCTAAAACCCCCTAATTTGGTTTGAAATTTTGAGTTTAGTTATGAGAAGTTAGCCCCCAAGTGGTGGGAATCGAGGGAACTCTAGAATGAGAGACTGGTATCTTCCCTGCCTAACCATGTTCAAAATAATAAAAATTTCAAATTAACCTATGTTCTTTATAGAACCAAGTAAGGGTAAAGAACACATTTGCTTCTATCTCTCACAACAAATTTAAATACTTCCACAATAATACTTTAAGAATTATTACTACTTCATAAAAGGAAAGAAAAAGATATTCTAGTTAATAGTATTTTACATCCAGTGTTATTAGTTATTAGAATTTTAATTTTGTTGCTTAACATTTTATTAAGGAAATTTTAAAAGTCAAATCAACTTTCAAGACTTTTCAAAATCAAGACATACTTTTTCAAAAACAATTAAAGAAACTAAAAAGATAATTTTCTGATTTCTTTAAAAATTTTCATATTTTCCCTGTGGGTTCGGTATCTCGGGACTTAATCAGAAAGTTCTATATTACTTGATAAACGATACGTATACTTGCGTAGTATCGCATATTATAAAATCATAATTTTCATATCTAAAATCATCAGCGCATTTACCAGACGGTACCAAATTTTTGGCGCCGTTGCATTTATCGGGATCAGTTTGTCAGGCTGAAGACATTAAACCAAGCGCTTTATGGGAGGCAACCCATAATTATCGGTGTGCTTTGCTTTATGTTTGTTTTGTGTTCTTTGTTTGCTTTGTTTGGTTTGTTTTTATATCTTTAGTTTTAGTAATTTGGAGTTTTTAAACTAAATAGAGTTTATTTGACCTTATTTGATGACTTAAAGGAGTCAGAATGAAAATTTGGACATTTGGCAGACTTGTGCTAAATTGAGCACTGGCGGCTAAGCGCCTCCTAGTTGGCACTTAGGCTTCGGAGTTACAAAAAGCGTGAAAAATGAGATTCTAAAAGGCGAGATCGTGGAAAAGAAGTTTTGGAAGTTATTTTGGAGTTTTAAAATGTCTTGTGGTAGTTTTAGAACTTCCCAAGTCTATAAAAAGAATCTGGTTTAAGAGACACACTTGCCCCAAGTCCTATTTTCATTTCTGAGTCTTAAGAAGGGTATTTTGAGTACATCATGTATTCCTGGGAGAATGAGATTAAGAAGCAAGATTCTGACAAGAGTAAGTTCATTAGTGACAGTGCTAAAGAGTTATTTAATGGATTTCTCGCTGTTAGTATTCAAGGGATTACAGAAATGATTGCAAAAATTGAAGCACGAGTGACTTCAATGGAAGCAAGGATTAATGAAACTAACTTACAGTTGGAGCACATGGGCTGGTAACTCAAGATGCAATTCAGTCATTCAAGATATGTGGAAGAAGCGAATAAGGTGATGTTTTTTAAGAACAAATAGATTGAAGAAGAAGATGTAAGAATGAACAATTATCGCCCGTTCTATCAGATTTATATTCCAGAAAGGTCAAATGAGAACAATAGTGGTCATGGATATAATCTGCCTAATGGAGAGTGGAATTAATTGTGCTTTGTTTTTATATGTTTAGTGTTCTTATGTGTTTTGTTTAATATGTTTTGTGTTCTTATGTATTTTGTTTGGTGTGTTTAGTGTTTATGTTTAAGTTTTTAATTACGCCTTATGATGTGATAGCTACATTCTAGAGATGTAAACTTATCACTTTGAGATTAAGTCTCTTGTATCTAGAGAATTTCATCCTATATATGTGGATAGAAATTCTAGGATTTAATTAAGTGTTATGTTTTAATGAATATAAGTTTGTGTTTGTGTGAAATTTGTTTGGAATCGATGAATATTTCACATTTGAATTGGAATATTGGAAGATTTATGGGGAAGAGATAACTATTTTGAAGAGATTAAGAATGATTAACGAAGTGGTTTAAAGCATATACCTTAATGGTGAAAATCTTGGTATTGTCGGCTAAGCGCCAGAGTGCCGGCGCTCAAGCGCCAGATTTCACGGCTAAGCGCCGCAGGGTTCGCGCTTAGGCTCCAGTTCACAAAAATTGGTTCCGCGCAGTTAAGAACCCATGAGTCGCCATTTTAACTCCACTTTTCATCTTCAACCCATCGTTTTCACGCGAGAGAGAGTCTAGGACATCCTTGATTTGGACCATTTAAGAGCCGATCTCAACAAAAAATTGTAAATTTGGATTCCTTGAGGTATGAGCACTAGTCCTAAGTCAAAATTTTTTATTTTCACCATGTATTTTGAGTACATTTTGGAAAATCTTAAAATCACTTTTCATGGTGAAAATTTGAGGAAAAACTTAAGAAATTGCTTGGATTTAGTGGAAATATCTTATGGAAGATAATTTAGCAAATTTAGTTTGATTTTAGAATTTATGGTAAATTTTTCGTGAATTTTTAGCGATGGCTCTAAAATCAAAGCGCGCAAGAGGAAAGACGAAGTTTGATTCTGAAAAATTTGTTAGTGCAAGGGCTGAGGAACGATATGTCGATGAGTTGCAGTCAGATAAGTTGATTCCTGAGAGAGTGTTTAGTAAGCCAGGAGAAGTGATTGAAGATATGATTGTTAGGAGGAACTGGGAGAACAACTGTTGCTGTTGTTTTTGTTGTTAGAGAATTCTATGTGAATTTGCCTGCATCAGAAGAGAATTTAGTGATGGTTAGGGGGCAAGATGTGAGCTTTTCTTCTGGGGTAATTAACACTTTCTATCAACTGCCTCCTGCTATGTTTTGTTTTTATTCTAATTTTCATCCTACAGAGGGAGAGATAGATGAGATAATGAGATTTTTTACTGTTGGAAGAGGATTATGGAAAATAAAAAATGATAGAAGAGTGAATTTTCCCGCTTCCAAATTAAATGCCACCACTAAGGCATGGCATTATTTTATCTCTTTTAAATTGTTGCCTTCAAGTCATACAAGTGAAGTGACGAGGGAAAGAGCTGTTTTGAACCATTGCATTCAACAAGGGAAGACTATAGATACTTGAATGATCATTTATGATTATATTGTTAATTGTGTCAGATCTACTACTACTACAGGTATGGGATTTCCTTCCCTGATTCATTCATTATGTGAATGGTCTGAAGTGAAACTTGAAACCTAGGAAGAGGTACTTCAGCCTTTGAGACCTATCACCAGTGTAAACATTGGAGCTTACACTGTACATTCAGAATTTGGCTGGAGAGGAGGATTAGGTAGGGCTTCTACTGCTTCTGCTTCTGCTTCTGCTGCATCTACTTCACGTGCTTCATCATCTACTGATTCATAGACTGGTTTATTAAAAAAAATGTTGAAGAAAGTGAGTCTTACTCGAGAGCATATGAAAGATATGGATGCTAAGATGGATAATGAGGAGAGATATATTGTAAAACAGGATGAATATGAGGAGAAGTATCAGCATTATTTGGATAGATTGATTAGAGGTAATCAGAGTGTTGAGATGCCCCCCCATCCATTCTACATACCTTATGTGCCATCCAGGGATTGGAATGAGTCGGATGATGATGATGAGGATGAAGAGTAGATGTATACTATTTATTTTAGTTGTTGTGTTGTTGTGTTGTGTTATTGTGTACTTTGTCTAGTATTTTGTTTGATGATTGTGTTGTGATGTGAACTCTGATAGCATGCAGATTGTAGTTGTACTATTTATTGTTATGCATATTCAGATGTATTGTTGTTGGATTGATGTTTTATATGTTGCTTTGAGTGTAGTGTGTGTGGTAGTAAATGTTTTAATGTGTATGTTGTATTAGAGTTTTTTTAGGGTGTACTTTAATTCTAAAACTGTTAGGAGATTAGAGAACACTATAGAAACTAGTATTTAGGAAATGGCATGCTTAAAAACTTTACAAAAATTCTACCACTACCATTTCCCATCTAGTATCAGTGTGATTTCAGTTAGTGTGTAATTGCTTTGAAAACCTCCACTGCTGTAGAAGTCTTTTGAAATTTTTACTTTTCTTGTTATAAAAAGAAAATTAAACAAAAAACTGAATTTGATTTCATTTTACTCCTGTTTTTTAAATTGTTATACTTGCATATTTAGGATATTTAAATTCCTGCAAGCATGTTATGTTACTCTTTAATTCTCACCCATGTATCATTTCTTATGCCTAAATGTTTTATCCTAACTAAAAATTAAAGTTTGGGGGGAATTTTAAAAAAACAAATTTTTTTTTTCAAAAACCTAAAGTTTTATTTGTTCTCAAGAATACTTAAAATAAATCTTATTTCTTAATTGAGAACAATTATGTATATGAAGTTATATTAGGGGAACAAAAATTTTGAATATAGAAATGAATAAAAGAATTTATTTGAAAATTTATAGTAATCAAGAAAAACTTAAAGTTAAAATTTTCTTAGTGAAGAGTTGTTAAATATAGTTATCTATCTTTAGTAAGAAATTTTATATTTTTGGATAAATAGAAGATTTGACTTTTATTCTTCAAAGCTTAAATTTCTTTTATTGAAGAATAATTTTCAAATACTATTATTATGATTTTTTAAGTGAAAGATATATATCTGACCTTTATTTTAAATGTAAGGGTGGAATTGAAAATCTTTAAAGGCCTATCCAGATACAGTAATCCTTGCCTTAGAAAAAGAAAAAAAAAAAAAAAGAAAAAGAGAAAGTGAAAATAGCATGTAAAAAGGGAGGAGAAGCTAGAGAAAATCTAAAACTTAAGATTAAAATATAGTAAGTAAAATTATTTTCAAATAAAGATTTTTTAAGTGAGAAAAATAAGATGTTCGAATCCTATATTTTGAAGAATCTACAAATATTTTTGAATTAGATAGAGATTTATATTTTTCATTTTTCTTTCCTTAAGAACTTTCTAAACTTTAAGTTGGTCTTAATTACTGAAATTTTCTCTAAATTGGACTATTCCATATCTAGAACAAAATTTTGTTTTCTTCCTAAGAAACTCATTACATAATTTGCATGTTAAAATTTTTCTATGAGATTAACTGTCACTTGAGGACAAGTAACATTTTAAGTTTGAGGGATTTTGATACAACCAAAATATATAGTATTTTTTATGCATATTTTTATACCTATTTTTGATGATATTTCACTTTAATGGAAGGTATTTTGTGTTTTTCTTATAGGTATGATGAAAATGAGTGATTATGAGGAAAGGAGCAAGATTGGATCAAATTTGGAGCAAAAAAATGAAAAATGAAAATTTGGACACTGGCGGCTAAGCGCCGCTGGGCCGGCGCTTAGCCGCCACAATTAAAAATCGAGTTTAATTTAAATTTGGCGCCATTTTCAAAGGGGATGGGATGCAACTCTTGGTGGTAACTTCCATAACTTCCTTTGGGCTGCAAGTTTGAATGAAGGGGTGCATTCTTTGGTGGATACATCAAATCTGGACACATTTTGAAGAGACACCAAGGCACCTTTTGGTCTAATATTTAAAGAGAGTCTTAGGAAAAATTAGGGGGCTCTTCCTTTTGCATTTTTATTGGTTCTTCCATTGCATTTTTACAGAGTTTTTTATTTTAGTTTTAATTAGGAGTAGGAGTAGAGAGTAGAAAAGAGAAAAGGGTAGGATTGAAGCCTTCTTCTTCCCACTTCTTTTCTTTCCTTTAGTTTAGTTTTTATTGAAATCTGAAGTTTATATTCTGAGTCATCGGAATTAGGAGACTTGCTCTGAGGAGTAGCTTAGTGAAGAGTCAAAGTTCCAGAGGAACATCCTATGTTTTGTGGAGAGGATTTTCAGATAAGTGTTTACTTTTGTTCTTATATTTAGTTTTTAGTTAATACTTATTGTGTTTATTGTTTTCTTATGGTTATTAATTTCAATTCAATGTGTTTTTGTGTTTTCTCAAATGCATTCTGAGTAGTTTACTTTATCTTTTTCTTTCTTAAATGAAGAAGTAAGTAATTCATGAAGAATTGTTGTGGAATGTATATGTGTTTAAAGTTGGAAGAAGTTGTGAAGATTGATTCTATAAACTTTATTTACTTCTTAATTTGGCCTGTTAAGATGTAAAATTTGTGGTGAGATTATGTAAGATCCAATGCGGTATTATCTCTTAAAAGTTAGAAAGAATCACATGCAATTATATGGGTGAAAATTGTAGTTCATATAATTGAATGCAATATATTAGAGATGTTTTAAAAGGGGAGTAAAATTAGAGGATTTTTAGTGTGACAGGCTAAAATCCCTTAATTTGGTTTGAAGATTTGAATTTTGCTATGAGAAGTTAGCCCCCAAGTGGTGGGAAATGAGAGAACTCTAGAGTGAGAGCTGGTATCTTCCCTGCTTAGCCATGTTCAAAATGATAAAATTTCAAATTAACCAATGTTCTTTATAGAAAAGAATACATTTGCTTCTATTTTTAACAACAAATTTAAATACTTCCACAATAATGTTTTCATAATTATTACTACTTTATAAAAGAAAGAAAAATATATTCTAGTTAATAGTGTTTTTCATACCGTGTTTACAATTATTATCATTTTAATTTCTTGTTTGACTTTTATAAGAAAATTTAAAGAGTGAAATCAACTATCAAACTTTTCAAAATCAAAACATACTTTCAAAAGCCAATTAAAAATTCAAAAGATAATTTTCTTATTTCTTTAAAGATTTTCACTTTTCCTGTGGGTTCGATATCTCGGGGCTTAATCAGAAAGTCCTATAGTACTTGCTAAACCATACATATACTTGCGTAGTATCCACATTATAAATCAAAATCATAAGCATATATATCCGGCGGGATCAAGTTTCTGTCGTCATTTCCAATTTTTATATCATAATTGTAAGTATAAATATCGGGTGGATCAGAGCTCTGAAGTGTGAGCCAGTATCCTCCCAGCCTATCCACAGATTTGAGGACTAAACTTAGGATTAGCCAATGTTCTTTATGCACTTGGAAAAGGGTAAAGAATAGGAATGCTCATATTTTGCACAATACATTTGCTTCACTGATCTATGTCAAAAAAATCATCATATTATAATTGGAGAGGCGGAAGATTCTTTCTTACAACTCAACTTTGTTATAAATTTAGTCTTTTGTTAGTTTAACTTGCTTGAAAGTTTGAATGTACTTTGGTAGAATTAATAACTACAACTATTTGTCTCTATTTTAAGACTTATAATTACTGCAATTGTGTTGTGATTCGAGCAGTATTTTTGTGCTATACCATAAAATTAATTGCCTCCCTTTGGGATCGATATCCTGGACTCCAATAGAGCCCTGTATTACTTGAGCGATATGTATACTTATATTTAATTGTGTGACTCAATAAAAAACTAAATCATTATATATATAAATCTGAGTTCATAAGTTTTTACAAATTAAAAAAGTCACACCACCTCTTTAAATGGAAAATGGCATCTACTACCTTTCTCGCTATTGGATGTAAGACATTATGACTTTCTTTGGATAGGATATAAGTCTCATACACATTCCTACTCCAAAAACGACATATCAACATTGACATTTCTAAGAGATAGTATAAGTCCTCTTTAAAATGACATCTACTCTCTTTCTCACTATTGGATGTAAGACCATGACATCGGCTTTCCTTTAAACAATCATTTTTTGGATAGGATATAAGTCTTATACACATTCCTAATCCAAAATCGACATTTTGATATTGACATTTCTAAGAGATAGTATAAGACCTTCTTAAATGGAAAATGGTATCTACTCTCTTTCTCGCTATTGGATGCGAGACCAACATACATCGACTTTCGTTTAGTAATATTTCGTTGGATAGTATATAAGTCTCATATACATTCCTATTCCAAAACTGACATTTTGACTTTGACATTTCTAAGGGATAGTGTAAGACCTCCTTAAATGGAAGATGGCATCTACTCTCTTTTTCACTACTGGATGTAAAACCAGCAGACATTGGCTTTCCTTAAACAATATTTCTTTGGATGGGATATAAGTCTCATATACGTTCTTATTCCAAAATCGATATTTTGACATTGACACCTTTTTGACAAAATTGAATACGACATTCGCTCTTTTTTCCTCAATTGTTTACAATACATCGATAGTTCCAAAAATGGCAAAATAAGGACTTGGAATTAAAAATGACATAATAAACAACTTGTGACGATTAAAATCTTTTGACCTGTAAAGTTCAAATCCCCAGGGATACACTCTTTGTTCTAAGTTTGCTACTCTCTTTATAGTTAATGGATATAATTCCCTTCCGGACACAGAAATATGGCATTCCATTACCTATAATTTTGAGATAGGATGTAGGTCGCATAGCATTCCTTCTTAAAATCGACATTTGACATTTGAAGAGATAGTACGACATATACTCTCTCCAGCTATGGATATAAGTACCTTCCTGAAATGGAAATATGGCATTCCATTAGCTATAATTTTGAGACAGGATGTCAGTCGCATAGCATTCCTCCTCAAAATTGACATTTGGCATTTGAAAAGATAGTACGACATATACTTTCTCTCCAGATATGGATAAAAGTCCCTTTTTGACACGAACAATGGCATTCCATTAGGTATGATTTTGAGATAAGATGTAACTTGCATAGATTCCTTCTCAAAATCGACATTTGACATTTGAAGAGATAGTACGACATATACTTTCTCTCCGGCTATGGATATAAGTCCCTTCCTCACATGGAAACATGGCATTCCATTAGCTATAATTTTGAGGCAGGATGTAAGTCGCATAACATTCCTTCTCAAAATCGACATTTGACATTTGAAGAGATAGTACGCCATATACTTTCTCTCCAGCCATCGATATAAGTCCCTTCCTAACAGGGAAATATGGCATTTCATTAGCTAGAGTTTTAAGATAGGATGTAAGTCGCATAGCATGCCTTCTCAAAACTGACATTTGACATTTTCAAGAGAAAGTACGACATATACTCTCTCTTTAGTTATTTGATATAAGACAATTTCCTGACACAGAATTATGGCATTCCTATAACGTTTTCTCTAAGAAAGGATATAAGTCGCATAACATTCCTTCTCAAAGTTGACAAGAACATTTGACATTTTCGAGAAGTGGAATATGAAATCCAATTTCTCTCTCCAGTGACTGGATATAAGACCTTTTCTTGACACTGATACATGGAATTCCTTTAACTCTTCATTTGAGAAAAGATATAAGTCGCATAGCATTCTTTCTTAAAATCAACATATTGACATTCGACATTTTATGACATCTTCTGAAAAATTGATAAATATGACATCTAGACTATTTCAGTCAATGCTAATATGTGCAGCCTACTTCTACAAGTATCCCACACATATTGGGGGCCCATTTGTTGACCTCACTTTTGTAAGGGTCATCAAGAAAGGAAGCCTACCAATAATGACCTTCTAAAATTTACCAAGAGATAACAAACCTCAAGACCTAGGGTGAAACCTTGACAGGATTTTTTGACACAAACCCAAAGACATCTCAAGTTAATCAAATTAACAATGACAATACATACATTAATTGATCAAATAGGACTCATTTGATCATTTGACAATATCAAATTGACCACACATTACCATCCCTAGTCAAACCTAGATATGGTTACCAAAACTAATAACCCTATGATTAAATTAACCATGACAAGGTTAAATAAATCATTTGGATCAACCTTGGACCTAAACTAATCAATCATGATCAACCTAGGTCAACGATGATCAATCCTTGACATAAACAAGAAACAAATGGTCATCCCATGACCTAAAAAACCACCACATTGACCTCATTGGTCACCTCATGACCTAAAAGGACAAATTAGGTCAAAATGGTCAAAACATGATCCAAAGATTATTGCATTGGCCTTATTGGTCATTCATTGACATAAGTAATTGAAATTTGATCAAAACAATCCATACATGACATAAAGACAACCACCCTAACCCCATTGGTCAAGTCTTGACCTAAAATGCTTAAAATTGGTCAAAATGGCTAACCCATGTCCCTTGACCACAAAACTGACTTCAAAGACAAACATTGACATAATCAACTTGACATTAATCAAAGTAACCAAAATTTAATCCAAAAATCTCCACATTGATCTTTGGGTTGACCTAAACCTTAAAATTGGTAAACTCGGCCAATTTAAACTTTTAATGACAAAACCTATAGACTTCATGAACAAATCAACCATGAAAAGGTTGAGAAGGTCACATTGGACACCATTAGATTAGAATTCGTCCACTTGGGTCAACCTGGGTCAACATTGTCCAACCCAAGTCAACACTTATCAAATTTGGTCAAAATACCCAATTTGAACCAAAAATGATAAAATTAATCAAATAATTAATTCCAAAATTATTTTGATTAATTTATTAACTAATAATATAATTCCCAACATTTTTAATTTTTGACATAGATAATAAAAATGGAAATGCAATTAAAAAGTCATAAAAATGAAATTTGGACCCATTACACCATTTATGACATAATAAGTGGGTTCCAAACTTTATGACAACATGGGTGACCTAATATGGATCAGACACAACCCATATAACCCATAAAAAATGAATCAACCCATTAATGATTCATAACATGACATTTTGACCATGGTTAAAGGTCATTATTAAGGCATCATCATGAAGGAAAATGAGGTGTCATTACTTCCCAAACCCAAGCTTGACTCATCCTCTCATTAAAGATA
The DNA here is from genome assembly GCA_022702705.1 of Papilionanthe hookeriana x Papilionanthe teres. Classification (NCBI taxonomy): domain Eukaryota; kingdom Viridiplantae; phylum Streptophyta; class Magnoliopsida; order Asparagales; family Orchidaceae; genus Papilionanthe; species Papilionanthe hookeriana x Papilionanthe teres. Next base: position 49,958,605 of record CM040436.1, read on the forward strand.
ATGTGGCCGACCACCTTGAAGATGATTTCTCATGCCTCATCGACCATCCAATAGGAAAATTTTAGCTTAACTCGTCACCACATCATGGAATGAGCTCATTACTAAAAAAATTTGGAAAATAATGAGAAAGGAAAATTATGTGTCATGCTTTCACCCAAGCTTAAGTGACATGGTGAATAGAAGATGCCTAGCTCTTTGTGAGTCACCACAAACCTTTTTCCAAGCCAATAAACATGAACCAAATCAATGGAAGGTTCATCATGACCAATCCATGGTAATGATGAAGAAAAGAGCTTAAGTGTCATCTTATCCCTCAATCCATTGAATGAAAAAGAAACATTACTTGGGGGAGGCCAATCCAAGAAGTTCTATCCACCTCAACCTTCATCCAATGGAGAGGAAACCTTGCCCAAATCATTCTTCTCACCATGAGTAAGCTCATCATGGCTAGTCATGAAAATGAGGAAGATAGGATTATGTGTCATTCCCTCTTAAGATCATTAAATGGACTTGTAAGTTATGTGGGGGAGGATAATCCAGCAAGCTTTAAACCCTAATTAGGTTTAACACACATTAAACCTAACTAATCATAGTTACATTTCGTTTAAGTAACCTTTAAACCCTAATTAAGTTTAACCCACATTAAACCTAATTAATCAACTTAAAACTTACTTACATTAGGTTTAAGTAATAATTAAACCCTAATCAGGTTTAACCGACATTAAACTTAATTAATCAACTTAAACCTTACTTACATTAAGTTTAAGTAATCATTAAACTCTAATAAGTTTTAACCTACACTAACTAATTAATCAACTTAAACCTTACTTACATTAGGTTTAAGTAATCATTAAACCTTAATTAGGTATAAACTAATTAATCGACTTAAACCTTACTTACATTAGGTTTAAGTAACCTTTAAACCCTAATTAGGTTTAACCCATATTAAACCTGACTAATCAACTTAAACCTTAGTTACATTAGGCTAATAAACCTTAATTAGGTTTAACCCACATTAAACCTCATTAATCAACTTAAACCTTACTTAAATTAGGTTTAAGTAATAATTAAACCCTAATTAGTTTTAAACCACATTAAACCTATTTAATCAACTTAAACCATACTTACAATAGGCTTAAGTAATCATTAAACCCTAATTAGGTTTAACCTACATTAAATCTAATTAATCAACTTAAACCACACTTACATTAGGTTTAAGTAATCATTAAACCCTAATTAGGTATAAACTAATTAATCAACTTAAACCTTACTTACTTTAGGTTTAAGTAACTTTTAAACTCTAGTTTTGTTTAACTCACATTAAACCTAAATTAATCAACATAAACTTTACCTAAATAAGGTTTAATTAACCTTAAAACCAGATAGCATAACAAAAACTCAAACATAACTTGAGCATAACATAAACTTAACCAAAAATTAGGTTTAACCTAACTTAAACCTAAGTCAAACCTAACTTAAGTCCAATTTATTTTGGACTTAAGTCAAAACTAAACTTAGGTTCAACATGACATGAACCCAAGTCAACCCAAACCTAACTTACGTCCAATCCACATCAGACTTAAGACCAAAATTAAACTTAGGTTTAACATGACATGAACCCAAGTTAACCTAAACCTAACTTATGTTCAACCCATATTGAACTTAAGTCAAAACTAAACCTAAGTTCAACCTAACTTGAACCTAAATCAATTCAAACCCAAATTTAAGTCCAACCCACGTTGGATTTAAGTCAAAATATTGCTTCGACATGACTTGAACCTAATTTAAGCCAAACCTAAACTTAAGTTCAACTCACATTGAACTTAAGTCAAAACCTAGGCTCAACCTAACCTAATTCAAAGCCAGACTTCAATTCTAACTTTAGGTTCAACCCAAACTGAACCTAAATCGACATAAACCTCAGGTTTAACCCAAGCTAAACCCAAACTGACATGAATCTTATGTTTCACCTAAATCTAACTTAACTTAACATAACTTAACATAAACTGACATAATTCTTAAGTTCAACCCAAATCGAACTTCACTGAACATAAACTGACATAATTCTTAAGTTCGACCTAAATCAGACTTAACATGATATAAATCGACATAATCCTTAAGTTTGACCCGTATCGAACTTAACTCAACATAAGACGACGTAATTCTTAAGGTCAACCCACATCGAACTTAAATCGACATAAAATTAAACAAAAATCGACATAAACCCACAAAATAAAACTCGAATTGACATATATTAATATCAAACCCAAAATTAAACTCAAATCGACATAAATCGATATCAAACCCCAAGATCAAACTCAAATTGACATAAATCAAAATAAATCCCAAAATCAAATCCAAATCGACATAAATTGACATAAAATCCAAAATCCAACCCAAATCACATTCGACACACAAAAAAAATTTAACAAAAATTGACATAAATCTAAATCGACATTTCAACCAAACTTGGACATTCAACAACTCTGAAATAACATTCATTTTTACCAGGTAATCTAATTATTTTATGACATTATTTCTAAAAATGTTTTCTTTACAGGATGAAGACAAGTTTCATTTAGATTTTCTTTGCATGTTATAGGGGGTGCTAACTCTGTTTTGCAGGACGATGAAGACGGAACGACAACATTCAAAACAAAATAAAATAAGCAAAATAATCAAACCGAAGTAAAATGACAAAGCACAATGAAATGGCAACAACATAATATGACATGACATCAAATCAAAACACAATGAAATGACAAAACAACATAACATGACATGAAATTAAATCAAAACACAATGAAATGACGAAACAACATAACATGACATGACATCAAATCAAAACACAATGAAATGACAAAATAACATAACATGACATGACATCAACCTAAACACAAAGAAATGACAAAACAACATAAAATGACATGACATCAAAAAAAAAATACAATGAAATTACAAAACAATATGATATGACATGACACCAAATAAACAAATAACAAAATGACACAATATGACATAAAATAAAAATAATAAAATAAAACAAACAACGATATGATACATACCGACATTTTTGAATAAAAATAAAATGAAGATATGACATAACACCAACATGACATGAAACTGAAAATCAAGTAAAACAATAATCAAACCAAACAAAAAGATAATAAAAAAATAACACCATGACATTATAGAACAAAATGTCAATATGACAAAACAATGTTACAACAATAAAAATGATATTATGACACGACAAAAAGACATCACATAACAAAATGACATAACGACATGACATAAAATGACATGACATTACGACATCACATTACATTAAGACACACATGACATTACGACATGACATAAAATAATATGACATACTTACTATGACATCCTGACATGACACATGATATGACATACAAAATGACAAAATGACATTATGACGAAACAAAATCCAAAACAATAAAACAAACCACAACAAAGCAACGACATACACCCAACATAAACAAAACTTTCTGGTAGTATTAATACTTCAGAAATGCACGGCCACGACAACAGTTACACTTTTTTGAGGATAAATGTTAACCTTAATCAAGAGTTTTCCTAGGCAGTATTAATTGCTCAAGATGTAATTAGCAATAAGAGTTTGCTCCTATAGGAGATTAAAAAACTCAGGATAGGTAATTCACCAACAAGACCTCTTTGGTTACCCAAGATCTTCATATGATTTTCTTATACGAAAAACTTCAGCAATTACACAATCTGAAGACTTGTTCTATGAGATTATCATTTGATCTCCTTTTCTCTCAATCTCTATCATGATTAATCCTTTTTCAAATTCTCCAAAGACTTCTGAAAATAAGTCTCGGTAGGATAAGAATTTGGGCGATAGATAGAGAATGAGAGTGGCGAGTCCTTGACATTGACATGATACAGGAATTGACGGCGATGACATGCAACTATTCATCTCCATCATCCCTCTCTATAGGACTAGCAGTGACCCTTAGTTCCAATCTCTAGACAAAATTAATAAAAAAATCTAGCCTGTCACTCTAGAAACATAAATTCTACGCCAATTAAACCTTATCTCTCTATCTATTTGCACTCCACTTCAGACAATCAAATGTGATACTTACAAGTCAAGAAAACTTAGCCCTTTCGGGTCTATAAGTTTGCTCAACAAATTAACAATACAAGTGGCCAATCTGTAAAGTAAATGAAGGATTCGTAAAGATATCATCACAATTTTTAGGAGTAAAATAAGTTCGAAACAAAATCAAAATCCCATACTTGATTACTTCATATTGCAAGGAGAAAGAGAAAAAAACTACTTATCAAGAATTTTTATCTAAAGTACAAGTACAAGTCTTAAACACAAAGATACAAATACTTATCAAGAATTTTTATCTAAGCACTCCTTCAAAGTTCTTTGACTTCTCTGACTCTAACATACACTTACAGGTCTCATAAACTTTAAAAGTCATAAAGACTCACAAAGAAAACTACTCACACTATTAAAACACTTACACACAATATTAATCTATTTATTTGACCACTTTTGCCTCTTGGAATTAATCCTTATTTATAGAGCTTTAAAAATGACCATAAGTTGCTTCAGACATCTCTTCAAAATTTGGCCTCATTCAGTGAACCTTCTAGAAAATAACTGTGGTTCCTAGGCACCAAACTTTCGTGCCTAGGTGCTAGCAAGGTTCTGCATGTGGCTCTTAGGTACCAGATTCTGGCACCTAGCACCGAGTTTGGCTGGTTTGACATTTTTCTTTAGTTTAGCCCATTTTGCTCCTTTTTGATATATTTTTGCTCTTTTTTACTCTTAAAATCTTTTTCTTACACTTGCAACCAAGAACATAAATATACCTTTCAATAAAGCATAATATCCTCAAAATTTGAGCATAAAATGTGCATAAAAATAAGTAATTTTAAGGAGGATCAATTCCCCTAAATTGAAACGTTACTTGTCCTCAAGTAACCTTTCTTAATATATATAAAAGTATAACTTATGGAAGTGAGTTTTATTTTATGATTTCTATATTTTTTATTTTATAATTACAATAGTGAAACTTTAGAAAGATTTTTAATAACAGAGGGTAAAACTAGAGTGTAAAAATATTTAGTAGTCAAGTCTAAGAATTCTGATTTCTTTTTTATTTCAAGAATAATTGTAATTTTTCATATTAAAGATACTTAGAAGAAATACAAGAAAAAGAATTTCAGGAGAACTTTACTAATAAGGATGTGTTGACCTCATTTTTGGTAATGTCTAATCTTCCTCTTAGTGTTTAGGATCTAGCCATAGAACTTATCCTTGACTATCCTCGAGGACTAGAGATGGAACCCACCATTTAAAAATCTAAGCCACTTCTTAGCTCTTCTTGAAAACCTAAATGCATAGTCACAAAGCTCCAAACCACTGGAAAGGTTAAGACCATCATGTGGAGGCTTGAAAAATGAGTTCTCTATAGGAGTGATTTGGACTCAGGGCAACCCTGGATGACTAGGACTTAGTCTTGCACATACACTCCTAAACCCTTGAACTCCCCTGTTGACCTCATTTTTGATCAGGTCTTCTCTTCTTCTTTTTAGTACTTAGGATCTAGCCTTAGGCTTCTCCTTTGACTATCCTAGAGGATTAGAATTGGGACCCACCACTTAGAAATTCAAACCACTTCTTAACTCCCCGCAAACTCCACAAACTTGATTGTAGACCCCTAATCACCTAGAGGGTTGAAATCAAATGTGGAAGTTTAAAGGATGAGTTCCTATGGGACTCTTTGGCCTTAGGACCGCCACAGGTGGTCCGGTCCAGTGAGGGCTGACTTACACACACACTACACCTATACACTACACTTTCACACACCTCCTAAAACCACACCCATACCCAACTTGACCTCCTGACTCATGTAGGTGATCCACATGGATGGTCCTTAACCCCTAAGCCCTTGGCTAAGAGGGTTAGGAACAACACAGTGAATGCCTCAAATGGGTCCCTTCATGGCTCATGTGGGCTTGATATGGCTTCATGGCTCAACCAGAATGATTTCATTCCACTTACATTTACCCAATCTTCAATTTTCCAAATTTTTAATTTTTGACCCCGGGGACCCTACACCCGCCTAGCCTACCCAAAACCCTTGAAATTACCCAAATTTTTCAAAATTCTCCAAAATCATCCAAATTCCTCAAAACCAATCCCAAACATTCCCACATCACTCAAATTGATCATTCATAGCCAAGAATACCAAAAATTCCAAAAATACCTCCCAATACCTCCAAATACCCAAAATGCCCCTCCTAGCCAAAAAATCTAGAAATTCAGAAAATTCCCAGAAAATTCCAAAAAATCCCAAATATTCCCAATTTCATTTTGTCCAACTACACCATGGGCCAATTTTGTCAATTTACCCCACTTTTGTCAAAATCCCCAATTTGACCCATTTTAACCCAAAGTGAACCCAATGTCAAACCAAACCTACCCAATTGACCCAAATTCTGGTCCAATTCAATTCTAAACTTCAATTCAACATCCTCAACACCAATTAAGACCAAATCCAAGCCCAATTTGATTGACATTTGAATCCAATTTCACTTTTGACCTTAAAGCCCAATTTGGACCCATGACCCAAACTTAGCTCAAACTCACCCAATTCAACTCCAATTAACCCCAAATCTTTTCTAAACCTTCCCTAACATCCCCACAAACAAAACACTAACATGATTTGCCCAAAATTTAGACCCAAACCCCACTCAAATTCAACCCAAAGCTAAAAGACCCAATTTTGACCTAAACTCAAACCTAACCCAAATAAGCTCAAACCCCAAAATCAAAACCCAACCAAAGCCAAAACCTTTTTGAAACATTCCCATAAACATTTCCCAACATTAATTTTACATCAATTTCAACCTTAGCCCAACATTGGCCCAAGTTAGCCCAATTTGACCTACATTGGCCCATTTACCAAAGAGGTCCAAATTCAACCCAATTCAAACCCAAATCATTCCAAACTCATTTCAAATCATTCATGACATACCCCTAAACCAAACCCAACAATTATTTGGCCCAAGCCTTTACCAAACTTTCATCCTAAAATCCATTTTAAAAATCTAAAAGCCCACTTCCCTAAACCATTTTAAAAGCCCATCTTCACTAAATTTTAAAAGCCCAAAATTCATACAAAGCCCATATGACACTCTTCTTCGTCATGACTTCAATTAAAACCATTCCTAAAGTTCCAATCAAATATAAATTTATTCTAAATCAAGCTTCATGTTAACCTCTCATAAATTTATCAAAAATGCCAAAATCCATTTTCATACAAGTAAGCCAAGCTATGTGCAAGCCATAGGCAAGCCATGAAGCCATGCATGAGCCACATGGAAGCCATGAAAGCCCCTTTACATGTCACCATGCTATCTTGGGCAAATGGAGGAGGTCCTTTCCATATTCCCTTAAGGTGATTAACCATGTCCATGTCTCCCCTAAACCATGTTTAATCTTAATCGTACTTGGATGGTGACCTTTCCCCACTAATCAAGCCGACCTAAACCACTTTCTCTTCAGCCCAAACTAGCCATGGGGAGGTGCACCTAGCCCAAAAGGATGGGTTGACCCAAATCAAGCCAAAATGGCCTCTCCCCCATACCATTTTAATCCAAGCCCTTTACACATGTCCATGGCCAATTGACTGCACAAACCTCCAGCCCTGACCCACCTGAACCTGAGGGTGACCCATGCCTACCGGCCAGCCGCCTGGATCGCCGGAAAACACCACACCCGAGAGCTCACATGTGAGCCAACATTGAAATTCTCCCTTGCTGAGTTGCCCCATGCCCAGTGGCCATTGCAGCTGTTCTTCCCTTGCCAAGAGCAGCTGATCCCAGTCCCTAACTCCCCCTGGGAGGCCCTCCAGCCTCTCCTATTTAAACACCACCTCTCTCGGCCATGGAAGAGGTGCTGAACCAACCTTAAGGAAACTCTGCCAAAATCATTCCAGACCACTCTCCACACATAGAGCATTTGATTCCCATCGGATTCCACTCAATTCCTCCAACTCGAGCTCAATTTTGAGTTCAAATTTCAGCATAAAAACCAGGACACTTCTTCACAGTGAGCCAATCCCCAAATTGATTGGTCATACACCTTCACCAGACCAAGAGAAGAAGTTTACCAGCAAAAGCCCCCTCACCAGGCTAGCCATTGCTTCCAGCCTCCAAGCTTTGTGATCGGGCTTGGTCGAAATCATACCTAGACAATTCACTGTGCCAAGGGACTTCATCTGGAGCTTGCTTGGACCCAATCGAAGGTGACACAACTCTCAGATCGAAGCTTCACTTCTCTGAGCAAAGGTATGGACTCACTCTTCTTCCCGAGCTTACAGAGATTCTCCATTTAATTTGAGTCAATTTAAATACATGTTTACCGTATGGATGTGTTCGTCTCTTCAAGACGAATCCATAGAGCATAAGAACACAAAAATCCGTTGAGAATCGAGTGAGAAATTAGGGTTAGAAGGTTGACGGTCACGGTTGCACACCAGTCGTAGACGATGACTGGGAACCGTCGGATCGAGCGTGTATCGAGTGGACGGTCTGGATCGAGCCGGACAGCGCATTGGTACGTGAACCGCGGGGACCTGGAGCGCTGAGTCGGATGGCGGCGCCGAATCAGAAGATGACACGCGGCGTTTCGGAGATGCCTAGGTTGAGCTGGCGCCGCGTGGATAAGTAGGAAATTAGGCTATTTTTCTATTTATTTAATTCCCTAAACTTCAAAAATGCATAACTTTGTGTAGGAAAATCAGAAAAATAAAATAAAAATACTCTTTTGCTCAGATGAACGGAGGAGAATAATGTGGAAAAGAAATCATTTAATTTCATCGAGTATTTGATTTTTAATAATTTATTTACTCTCTGTACATTTTCAATTCTCCATGCATGTATACAATTCACCATGGCATGAGACCATAGGGCTTTTGAAACCTCTGAATTTTGGAACATTCTCTGAATTTTCTTAAGTCAGAGGCCATCCCTATGAAGAGTTATTGATTTTTCAATTCTAGGTTACTATTCTGAGTATTTTAATTCTAATAATTAGAATATTGTGAAATAAATTCTAGGAAAATTTGGTGATGTTTATTATGACCAGAGGACCCTAGGAAAAATAAGTTTTGAGTTAACTCACTTGGAATAACCCTAATTGGCTTAAACACCCAAAATGGAGCTTTAATTAATTAGAGCTAATCATACATCAAATTGACTTGAAATCAATTCTCCACTGACCTTTAGGATCAGGGGAACCCACCATAAAAGTTTGAAGTCAATTGCACTTGGTTAGCCCTATCAAATGGGTTGATTAAGCTATTTAGCCAAACTTAAACTTTAAAAATCCATAACTTTCAAAATACTTTTCAAAAATTCACCAAATTGGTTTTGGAGCCTCTCTGATATCAGGGGAATTTAAGAAAATTAAAATTGCAATTTTCTAAAAAAGTTGATTTTTTGCATTATTTTAATATTTTTAATAATTAAAAAATAATAAAATTCACAAAAATAATAAAATTCACCAAAATGTCACATTTTGAATTTTAATCACTTAGGAACAAACCCCATATTTTTCTTAAGTCTCTATGATGAGATATTAAATTTTAAAGCTCTAAGGTAATTTTAAAATTAAAAAATGTATTTTCTAGCATTTCCACTAAAATAATTCTAATAAATCAAAGAAAAATCAAAAAATTATAAAAATGGGTTCTCTGATTTCCTTGATATTAGAGAGATTTTTGAAAAATATAAAGTTCATTTTTCAACCTTTATTTTATTTTTAAATTAATTAATACTCCAAAAATCAAAATAATTATAATAAAAAGAATATAATTCAAAAAATCACCAAAATTGGTCCAAGTGGTTCTCTGGTTATTAGGAATGTCCCATAATTTTCATAAGGATAGAAACTTTCCCTTGGTCATGTTATTGAATTTTCCTTGGAAATCCTTATTTTCTACAAAAAATAATTACATAAATAAATTAAATACAGAAAAATCACATTTTCCCCTCTAATGTCTTTATTGACATATGAGTGAAGTCACATAAAAATTTCAAATTCATTTAAGCTCCATTTAGTGAGTTATGAAATTAATAAGCTTGAAGGGCAAAATGGTAATTGAAATTTTAACCCTTAATTAAAACTTTAGGCTTAATAAAATGAAATAGTAAAATACTTGATCCTAATCTGATTTGGATGATTGAAATTAAATAATTAAAGGGTAGAAACCTACTAAACAATTTAAAAATAATTAAGATAAACCTTAATTAAGTAATTAATTAAATTTGGAAGAATAATAAAATTGGAATTTAATTTAAGAATCCCTAAATTAATCAATTCAATAATATATAATTCCTAATTAAAATAATAATCCAAATTTAAAATTTAAAATGCTAAAAGACATAATTATTAAATTAAATTAAAGTTAAATTATTTAAATTAAATTCTTTTAAAATTTCAGTTAAATTAATACTTTAACAATTAAAATTAAATCCTCTTTAAAACATAAAAAAATAAAAAATATTAAATTAAAATTAAAAATAAAATTAAATTTTAAATTAAATTAAAATCTAAAATAAAATTTAATTAAATTAAAACTTAAATTAATTTAAAATTTAAAATAAAATTAAATTAAAGTTTAATTAAAGTTTAAATAAAATTTAAATTAAATTAAAAATTAAATTAAATTAAATTACATTAAATTAAATTAAATCACATTAAATTAAATTAAATTAAATTAAATTAAAACATATTAAATTAAATTAAATTAAATTAAATTAAAATAAAACCAAGTTAAAATTAAAATTAAATTAAATTAAATAAATCAAATAAAAATTAAAATTAAACTAAATTAAACCATACTAAAATTAAATTAAATTAATTTGAATTAAAAATAACATCACCTAAGACATAAAGAATTCAAAAATAAATCTAAAACAACTTGAACACTATTCCAAACTTAAACCCATTAACTGAAATTAAATTAAATCATAAATCACTTGAACATCAATTTGCCCTCGAAAGCTTTTGTTGTCATAACTCCTAAACGGAGTATTAAGTGAAGTGTTACTTCACTTATAGGATATTCAAATGTCCTAGTTCACTGAGCAAGATAACAAAACTTGAACTCCCGGACGATTAATTCATTTGTATAATTAAATTCTCTTGGACTTAAAATAATCCTAGAAGTATTGAAAAGATGTTTAAGACTCGTCTTAAGCACTTCCTCGATATGATAGGACGTTTATAAGAACAATTGAACTTAATTGTTCTTTGATGAAGAAAATCGTCCTCAAACCGAAATACAAGAACCTAGACGTCATAGGGGATGACTAGCTACAGGATTAGGAACTTGGTAGAAAACCATAACCCTTCCCTTAGCTTTACCTAGGAACTTGCTCTAAATGCTTAAATATTCTAAATTGTGTTTTAAGTGCAGCTTGGGATGACGGGAAGACCCTCCAGGTACGTTTTTATTTTATTGCAATTTACTTTATTGCAAATGCACTTTACTTTTCTTGCATGATAAACAATTCTTGCATGAAAACCAAAACCTTTAGGATAGTCCCTAAACTGAAACCAAAACTAAATTAAAAGTCATTACAAGATAAAATTCACCGCCACAACATTTCAAAATATAAAACAACTCAAAATTTAATCACAAACAGAACAACAAAACTACAACTACAAATAAATTAAAACGTCTTGTTGGATGATCGGGAATACCTCGGATGATGTAACCTACGTGTTGCTAACGGGATTTCCCACAGTCTAAATGAAAGTGTGGAACTCATTTAGTTGAGTTTAGCAAATACATCTGGACTAAGTGAATCCGATAAAAATAACGATGCCGGAAGGATGGAACCGTGGGATCTTAACCGGTGTTGTTATAATCAACTTTAAGATTTGTTTTAATTAAAACATAAAAAAAAATACTTGGAAATTAAGACCTTCTCTAAACCAAAACACTTCTCTCATCTCCTGATTTATGACTTCTAAAACTAAACCTCTGCAACAACAAGGAGCTCGGAGCATGGTGGGCAGCACGGCCATCGTCATCAGCAAAACCTGAATTTACTTCAGCAAAACTTTCATAGAATTAAATAACCAAGCCATAGGACTTCGAGGTAGTTTGCCTAGTGCAACATAACTCCTCAACTCTTCATTAGGCATTTGCATGATCATGTCATGAAAATTAAGCCCTAACCGGTCTTAGGACTCCGAGGTAGTCGTTTGGTACGACATAAACCCTCACATCTTCAAGGCTATTTGTATGATTTTATCATACAAATATAAGTCCTAATTAATTAAAATTGGCAAGATCAAAACATTAAATAAACATTAGGGCATTCCTAAATTCAAGCCAAACAATAGGATAGTCGGGAAATTACCGAAGTTCGCTTCGAATCTGTGATTTCTCCTACCTTTCTTCCTTCGAATTCCCAAAATAAAATGTTCCAAATTTGATCCATTCCCTATTGAAATTCCAAAATTCAATCCCTTGAAAACTTAAACTTTGAAATTCTTGAGAGCGTAACTACCGATTACTATCGAGAGTTTTCTTAGGTGATTCCCGTCACCTAAGATGTAATTAACTATAGGGGCTTACCCTTATAGGGAATTTTAAGAACCCAGGTAATATAAACCCTGTTTAATGTTTTCATATTAAGCAGGGGAATTTGTCGGCTTATAAAACTGGTTCGCAGACCAAACGGATGTCACAGATCTTCTAGTTTATTTGATCGAGCCCCATTATCAAGCAGTGTGTCTAATCTTCGGGATAGATACACGGTTTGTGGTGCGGTGCTCGTTTATATAAACTATTCGGGATGTGAGATCAGTTTGATTTCATATCTTAAAATTTTCAAATTTAAAATTATTTTCAAAATCAAATACTACTTTTCAAATTATTTATTTAAATTAAATTAAAAATTCGCCGACAAATTCTGTAGGCGACCCCCTTTTCAAAATACAACACTCAACCTAAAAATATGTCGACATCCCCACTTGTTCCAGAACCCAAAACTCTTCCTTTTCCCCTCTACCCTTTATGAAACTCACATCGATAGTCCTAAGCCTCTAATCTTTGATTAAAATGGCTTGGATCAAGATGTAAAGGTTCATAAAGTAGTTACCATTTGACTAGAATTAGTCCCAAAGAGGTTAGACATTGCTAAGACCCATGAGCACATGCCCCTAAATCCTAGTCCCATCCTAAATTCTAATTTTTAAATCCAAAATTCCCAAAATTTACCAAAACCTCCAAATTCATTTCAAAAAACTTACCCAAATCTCAAGTTTACCCATAAATGGCCAAATCTCCAAATCGATTCCAATTTCCACCAAATGGATTCTAAATTTCTCCAATTTCAATTCTAAACTGAAATTCAATACATCCAATCTCAATTAGGACCATTTTGGAGCCCAATTTAACCCATCCAAAACCCCAATTTCAACTTTGACCAAAAATCCCCAATTTGGCCTAATCTCCAAAATCTATTAAATTGAATCCCATAACCCCGAAATCTCCACCCAAGCAATGTTGAAAACTCTTCAAAACATTCCCCTAAGCCAAATTAAACCATCAATTCAGCTAGACCTAAGCACAAACTCAACCCAAACCAAAACCCACAATTTTGGCATAATATCCCAAATTCACCAAATTAAGCTTCATGACCAATCGAAATGCCCAAAAACAATTCCAAAAAAAAATTCAACATGTCCCAACCCAATTTCAATCAATTTCAATCCAATTTAATTATTCCATAATCAATTTCAAAAAATCAAAATCATCATGTGCATATTAAAAAGACCACCTCTTCATACATTTTGAAAAGCCCACTTCATTAATTTTAAAAGCCCAAAATTGAGCCCACATGACAAAGAATCCTCCCATTATCGTTCCATGGCATTTAAATCATCCTCCCATGGCATCATACCAAATTTCACCATGCATACATGAATCTTTATCCAAATTAGGCATGTTAACATTTCTTTCATTTAAAATTTCTAAAATCCATAATTCCTTTTTTATGAAACATCCTCATAACCCATGGATGACATGACATGACTCCTGGATCCTTCCATGGACATCATGAGGGTCAACTTTGCCAAATTTGGTAAGTAGAGATGACTACTGCTCATCCCCTCTCCACTTGGACTTACCCCCTCCATGATACATCTTGGCCTTGGTTTCCTGCCCAAACAAACCATCCAAACTCATCAAAACCCACTGGAGGGTCTTAAGACCAGCTCTAATCAATTCTTGGGCATAACCCTGAACATCTTTTCAAAACTTTTGAGATCACTTAGAGTTCATTTGGTTTCATCATATTGTTCAATCAATTACCCCTACTCAATTAGGGTTTATTAATGATGTTTTAATTCTTGCTCAATGAACTTAGATGCTTTGATTATCTTTTTAGTGGGGTAAGGTTCACTTGATGTTAAATTTAAAAGCTTTTAGGGGCAAGTTGAATTATTAGCAGACCTAGAACTTTAGATTAAGGTAGGGCTAATAGTGTTTTCAATATCTTTGTAAATGATTGTGCTCTATTTTCTAAAACTCGTTAATCATAGTTAGGATTAAACTTGATTAAATACCTAACCCTTAAGCTTTTATGAGTATATTTATAATTTAAAGAAAAATTGAATTAAGTAATATTTGATCTTTATTAAAGATTGTATTATCATTCAACCATTATTTAGATTGGTGAGTTACAGTCATCTTAGATCAAACCCCCTTACTTTAGAATCGTCAAATTTGATTAACCTCCAAATTTCAATTAAGTTAAGAAATTACAACTTTGCCCTTAATATGGAAATTTTGGTGAGTTGGTTTCTACCTCTTAGTCCCTTATGTTTCAATCATCTAAGATGGTCAATTAAGATTATCCATATACCCTTTGATTAGGCCTACATGTTAATTAAGGCTTAAATTCCATAATTATTATTTTATCCTTTTAGGCTTTTTTACTTCATCAGTCTTTAAATTAAACACAAATAGCTTTAGAATTTTTATATTACCCTATTCTTGGGTCAATTAAAATATCATAGGAGAAAAAAGTGATTTTCTGATTTTTATTTTATTTTTAGAATTATTTTTAATGCAAAATAGAGATTTTTAAAGTAAATTCAATAACTTCATCAATATTAACTATCTGTTCTTAGCAAAATTATGGGAGATTTACCTTGCTCAGAGGATCACTTGGACCAAATTTCATGAATTTTAGAGTTTTAATTTAATTAGTATACTTATTATAAGTTTTAGAGTTTTAATTAAATATAAAATATTTTTTAAGTTGAAAATTAAGTTTATATATTTTTTTAAAATCTCTTTGAGTTCAAAGAATCCAGAGAAAGAAAATTTCATTTTTTTGTAATTTTTCTTTGATTTATTAAAATTATTTTAACGCCAAATTAGGGAAAATTCATTTTTAAACCTTTAAAATTACTTTTATCCTTTGAAAATGAATATCTTTACTTAGAAAATTAGAAAATTTATTCCAATTTCTCTCAAGTGATTCGGTGGTAATTTAGAAATTTTGGTGAATTTTAATATTTTTGTATTTTTTATGATTTTTAAAAATAGGTTTAAAAATGAAAATTTAATAAAAATTAATTTTATTTTTCTCAGGTTCTGCTATTCACAGGGAACCCCTAAAACCAATTTAGTGAATTTTTTACTTATATTTTAATTATTAGAATTATTTTAATGTCAAAAATATTATTTAGCTTAGAAAATCAAATTAGGTGGTCAAATCAACTCCAAATTATTTAAAATGTTTATAGGGAGTTTCTCTAGTCCTAAATTATAGTAGGGAATCACTTTTGTAATTTTTTGATTTTTTTTAATTATTTAATTTTCCTTAATTTTTAGTGAGTTAATTAAATTTATGGGGTTGGGGTTCCATAATTATTAAAATTCATTTTATATTTTTTCATAGGTCCCTCCGACATCAGTGAACCTAACAAACTTAATCTTATAATTTTCTGATTTATATTATGATTATTATAATTTTTTTAAAAAAATAGGGACCATTCACTTAAAAATTACATTTTTCCACTTATGGGTGTCCTCTGACTTTAGAAAAATCAGAAAAGACTCCTAAGGACAGAGGGAACAAAAGCCTTATGATCCCAAGCCATGGTGAATTGTGTGTATTAAGTTATGCCCTAAGTGATTTATACTTATTTAATTAATTTAAAAAATATATATATAAGTCAAATAATTTTGATTTTAGTTCCACATTAATCTTCTCTATTCACTGAGCAAGAGGATATTTTTATTTTATTTCTGTGAATTTTCTACACCAAGTTATGCATTTTTAAAGTTTGTTGTATCAAATAAACACAAAAAATTTGGATTTTCCTACTTATCCATGTCGTCCCCAAATCATCCTCGGACTTGTCGAAGGCATGCATGTCTATTAACTGAGCTACATGGTTCAGTTTCATCTCCCCATCTGGTGTAATCTGGGACATCCAGTGGATACAAGCGTGATTTGACGGTTGAGGGGTTTCATCCCCAACTGGCCTAAACCTGTAACCGCTCGTTTTGTAACCCTAATTTCTCCCTGGAACCTTAACCAAAATACATTGGATTTGTTCCTAAAGCTTCATCTACTCAAGATAAACCTATCTATATGGTTAATCAAGCATGAAATAGAGGACTATTTCACAATGTCTCAAATTGAGCCTAAATTAGGGATTTTTGGAAATTACCTTTGTCCAAGAAGTGTGGCCTCAATTGGATCTTGGAGAAGCTTTAGTGGAGTCTGGTGAACCTCCTGGATGTATTGATTAGATTTAGTGAGTTGTCTGAGTAAGACTTCCTCCTACATGTGGGAAGCTTGAGGTGGAAGTACCATACAGAGGCTCCAATTGATGGGGATTTTGTTGGGGAACTTCTTCTTTAGCTCTGGTAAAGGTGTGGGCAAGGTTAATTTGAATCTGGTGGAGTTTCAGTAAGTTTCCCATTTCTGACATGAGATTGGACTCAAAAATTGAGTTTAATCAATGGGGCTTAGCACAAGAATGCAGTGGGGATTCACTTCTCTGGTATGGGAAAAGAGTTTAGAGTGAATTGGGTGAAGTTTCTATAAGGTTCGGTTCAGCATCCCTTGTGGTCATGGGGGAAAGTTGCTTAAATAGCCATGGCTATGGGGGTTATCTTGTCAAGCCATGGGTTTGGATCAGCTACCTTGGTGGGGAGAAAAAGAGTTGTAGTGGCCACTAGGGTTGAGCTAAATCAGCAAGGTTGAATTTTTGATTTAAACCTATTTTGGTCTTCTCGGCCTGGTTTTTTCCGGCTGCTGTAGTGGCTGGCTGGCCAGGGTTAGGTTAAGTCAGAGTTCAGTTGAGCTAGGGAGGTTGAGTGGTGGCATCAATTTTGATTAGGCATGGCTTTATGGTAAAGATTCAAAGGGCATTTAAGGTTTAGGCTAAGGTGGCTAATTGTCCCTTAGTCCTCAATCTAATCATGGTATTTTAAAAGAACATTTGGATTTCAATGTTCTTTGATCAAGAACATCATCCTTAGAACACCTTAGGGATTCACCAAGTTATGAATTAGGTTCCCCCATTGAATTTAAATCACTTAATTTCAATTGCTACTTTTATACCTGATTTAAAATGCTTCAGCTGGTGTACTTGAAGACTGCCAAGTACGCTTTTATTTATTGCAATTTACAGTATTTTATTAAATTCTTTACTCTTACTTGCATGTCAAAACTTAACGTTTTAGGATAGTCATTAAAAAAAGAACAACACCAAGGATCGATTTACAACAATCAAAATATAAGATAACTAAAAAATTAATCACAAACCAAACTACCCAAAACTACAATTGCAATTAAATTAATACACCCACTATCAGATGATCGAGAATTCCTCGGATGATGCTCCCTATGGCTGCTAAAGAGATTTCCCGTGGTTTAAATGAAAGTATTGAATTCATTCACTTGAATTTTGTAAATTCATTTGGACTAAGTGAATCCAAAGAAAATAGTGGTGTCGGAATGATGGAACCGTGGGATCCTAATTATTGCGCTATAATTAACTTAAATTCCCCATAATAAAACTTAAGACGTTGAATTTGACACACTAGAAAACTTAACCTCCGTACTATGATACTTCTCTCAACCTCTTCAACTTGAAACTTCTAAAACTAAACCAACTTCAACGAGGAGCTCAGAGCAAATGTCATAGGCAGCACGACCAACTTCAACTTCAAAATGAATATGCATCAACTAAACATTCCTTAGAAATGAATAACAAGCCATAGGACTTCAAGGTTGTTTGCTTAGTGTAATATAAGTACTCGCCTTATCTTTAGGCCTTTGCATAATCATGTTGTGTAATTGAAGCCCTAACTCTTTTAGGATCTCGAGGTTTTTGTCTGTCGTGACATAAACCCTCCTATCATCCAGGCTATTTGTATAATTATATCATACAAACATAACTCCTAAGCAAATAAAATTGGCAGAATTTAAACACTGAATAATTTCCAAAATCAAAGCCAAACAATAAGATAGTCTGTGAAGTCACTCGGGTTCGCTTCAAGGATCCGAGACATCTCCTACTTTTCTCCCTTCTCTGGATTCCACAATAATTGTTCTTAAATTTTGAACTATTGCCTCTTAACTTTCTCATGTCCATCCTTAAAAATTTAAACTTTGAAATTCTTGTAAGCAAAACTACTGATCTTAATCAAAAGTTTTCTTAAGTGACTCCCATCATTTAAAATATAATTAACTATAGAGGCTTGCCTTTATAAGGAACTTTAGAAAACATGTAATATAAACCCTATCTAATCTTTTATATTAGATAGAGGAACTTGTCGGTCAACAAAAAAATGGTTCGCATACCAAACATATGTCATAAAATTGTTAATTTATTTAATCAAACCTTACTATCAAGTAATGTGTCTATTCCTCAGGATAGGTGCATGGTTTGCGGTGTATGGTTTATTTATTTAAACCGTTAAGGATATGAGATCGGTTCGGTCTCATATTTTCAAAATCAAATACTACTTCTAAAATTATTTAAAATTATATATACTTAAATTAAAACCAAATTTGAATAAAAAAATTTGTCGACAGGATGCTAACACTTTATAAATAAGCCTAGAAATGTAATTAAGTCCATTTCCTTAAGATGATTTAAGTGGAGCCAATTTTTTATTAGGCATCTCCTCAAGCTACTCTTGACATATATTTTCCTTTTTGGTTTTCTTTTCTTTTTATTTTTCTTTTCTTTTTCTTTCAGGATCATTTTCAATCCTTTCTTTTTCTTTTCATGTTTTGTGAGGATTACTATATCTGGATAGGCTTTAATGATTTTGAACTCCACCATCCTCTTCTTAAAGTTAAAAAGCTTCCACAATTCCTTATTTGATAAATGTCTTTTAGACTTAGAAATATATTTTTCATAAAATCTCAGTTCTTTCTTTTCAAATAAAAGACCAAGATCTTTAACATTTCCAAAAATACAATTTTCTTTATTTTAAATAGTAAAAGCATAATCTTATACTCTTTTACTAAATATCTTAAATCCAGAATTAACCTTTATTATTTAAAATGTTTAATTAAGTTTACTATAATATTTACAAACTCAAAAATATAGTTATCTCAAGCTATCCCAACATACCATAGGTTATATTAAAATAATTTTTGAAAGTATATTTTACTTAGAATAAATAATGTTCGGTTTTTTTTAAAAAAAATTTCTTCTGTCCCCCAAACTTAAATATTAAATTACTTTAAAATAGTTCAGTTTATAATAAGCATGAAGAAAGAGAAAATTTTAAAATTTCTAAGCAGGGTAACAATACAGGTAGAATAAAAATAAGTGATGAGTAGTAGACAGTTTAAATTAAAATAGGTATATCATGAAAAGCATGAAAATATAAAACTCTACTCTAACACATATCCAATAATAAATAAAAGAGTTGAATATGTAGCAATGATAAAAATAATAGAATTACACCAAATAATCCTACATAGTCATACATCAAAAGTCCAAACATAGGAAATAATAAACAGATCTACAATAGAAAAGTAAAAAATCCTATTCATCACCTTCAACATCATCATCATCGTTGAATTCAAATGATATATCTTCATCCATCGATTTTGGGCCTACATAAGGAGTAAATCGAAGGTGAGTAGGAAACTTAACTGACTGATCTCCCTTCATGAATTTCATTAATGCCTTGTCATAATCTACTTTATAATCACTCTTTCTCCGAACATAATTTGCCATGTGATCAAATTTATTTTCCATATCTTCCAAATGACACTACATCAAAATCATATCATTATGGTGCTCCAAATATCTCTCACTCAACACATCCCAAAAACTAGAAGGAGGCTCAGTTGCAGTGGAAGTAGAAGGTCTAGAAGTAGAAGGCCTAGAAGTATTAGTAGAAGGTGCATCATGAGCTCTATATCTAGGTCATCCGTATACATTCATTGGCCTTCCCAATGGGCTTGAGCGGCTTTAACTGCTACTCCCAATGTTCAAACTTTACTCCAGAGTCCTTGAAAATAGTAAATATCATTGAAGGAAAACCAAGACCTAAAGTAGTACTAACTCTAATAGAAGAACTAATAGTCTCATAAATAAGAGAGCCATCATCTATAGGTTTCATCTCTTGAATGCAGTAGTTTAATATGGATTTTTCTCTTGTTATCTAACTTAAAAGATTTGAAGGAAGGACACGAGCATAAATAAAGTAATGCCAAGCCTTTGAGGTGGCATTGAGCTTGTAAGAAGAAAAATTTACCTTACGATCATTCCAAATCTTCCAGGCTCCACTTACATCAGTCAAATATACAATGATCTGATCTAACTCTACTTCAGATGGAGTGTACTCTGAATAGAAACAGTAAGTAGCAAGTGACAGACCATATTCCACATTGATTCGCTCAGTAGAGAACTCCACTCCTCTTCCCCAAACGAAGACCTCATCATCATCTTCTTCAGGTAAGTTCGCATAAAACTCTTGTACAATAGCAATGACGGTAATAACAGTAAAATAACAGAAGCTTTCTTATTGTCGAGCCACAATAACATTTTCCATAGCTCCACCGGGTTTGTAGAAGTTTCGCTCTGTAATAAATTTTCTTAATGATGAAAACTCATTGTAACCAACTTGTTCTTTTATATTGATGAATTTGACATTGTCAAAAGTTTCCTTTCCCTTTCCCCACTTCTTCTAAGAAGCCATCATACGTGAAATCTAGTCGTATTAAGTCCAAAGGCTTAAAGATTTGATCACAAGGAAGAGCCCTAGAACCAGTTTTTACGAAAAGGAGGAAGATGAAGAAGCTTAAGAATCAAAAATGGCATTTTTTTGGTTTAAATCACAAAAATATTAAGTTTAAGCTAGTTCAGCTGAACCGGCACCTAGGCGCTAAGCTAAGCTGAAGTCTGGCGCCTAGGCTCTAGACCCAAAATTGCCATTTGTTTTAAGTATAATACAACAAGACTAAAGCCTTTAAACCAAAATTTTTTATTAATTTATGATCAAACTTCGTATTTGTAATTTTCCAACATCATCTATCTTCCAATTGTTCAATCATGATTTTCTATCCAAAGATTAGTTCACCATTCTAACACAAGTTTTTCACAACACATATATTCATTAATACCCACCAAGTGACAGTACAACAGACACTAAAACAATTTAGAACACTAGAAATTAAGAACCCACAACAACAAAATCAACTACTAGATTAAGAAGCACACAAAACACTCATTACCAAAGTTGACACAAACATAAAACAAAAACACTAGAATCCTTCCAATGATCAGCCCTTGTTAACCTTATTCCTATCACCCTTTTAACATGCCAAATAGCTGCGATCAAATGTGTGGAAGAAAGGAGCATCAGGAAATTCCATAGCTATTTTTTGTTTAATCCAATTGTTCTTTCTATGCATATTTACCTGATAATTCTGATAGCACGCCATTTGATTGGATTGAAGTTTCATTTGCCACTCCAAATGCTCATACTGATTATATATTTCATGAATCTTATTGTGTAGAATTGATAGCTCCTCTTCAATCCTCCCCAATTTGCTTGTCATCCATTTCAAACTTAGCGCTAAAAACCCATCGAAATAGGTTTGGGCATCATTATGCGCAAACTTATCTTCAATGGTAATTCCATTTTTTCTACTCTCCATGGAAGTAGGTAAATGGAAGCAAGATCTCAAACTCCCTTTATATTATTTCTCTCTAGTATAATTTTTGATGTTCTAAATTTTGTGGACGAAGGTAGGGTAGTTTAAAAGGAAAGAAATGGAGAAAACTACTTGGGGTGGTTTTCCCCACGTCTAGAAACTGTACCGCCTAGGTGCTGGATTATGGCGCCTATGCGCCAACTTCGCAAAACTCTGGTGTCTAGGTGCCAGTGCTCTAGTGAACACCGATTCACCTATCATCAAATTCTTCAAATTCCAATCATGTTTAATACCTTAAATAGAGTTAAAAAATGCTACTATAGTAAAGGATGGTCACAATACTACATCAATAACAAACATGAATCAAATCACACAAATAGATTATGGGTTACTTCATACGAAACGCTTGGTTTAACATTGTCAGCTTGATATATCAAAATGTTTTAGTTGTACTGACCCAGCACTAAAGTTCTTTATAATAGGGCTTGTTTTCTCCAATTTAAGGTTTCAACCTATGTTCATTTGCTTTAATTATACGTTCAAATTTTGGATCTTTAATATCCACAACCCCATAAGGATAAACTTTTATCACATAAATGACACCATCCACCGAGACATAATTTTCAAAGAAATAATTTCATTTGAGTATTGTATAATAAATCTTCTTATCCAAGCTCAAAATTATTTCTTAAAATCTTTTGATCATGCCAAATTTTCATCTTTTCTTTATAAATTCTAGATTTTTCATAAGATTCATTCCAAATTTCCTTGAGCTCATTTAATTGCAGTAATTATTTTTCTTCTGCATCCATTAAATTATTATTAAATTATTTTATCACACAGTAAGCTCTATGCTCTAACTCAACTGGTAAATGACAAGTGTTTCCAAATATGAGCCTATATGGAGACATTCCTATGGGACCTTTTTAAGCAGTCTTATAAGCTTATAATGCAGAATCAAGTCTACCAGACCAATTAGTTCTATTAGGATTTATAGTTTTCTCCAAAATTCTTTTAATTGCAAGATTTAATACTTCTACTAATCCACTGATCTAAGGGTGATAAGTTGTGGTTATCCTATGTTTAATTCTATATTTTCTAAGTAATGTG
Organism: Papilionanthe hookeriana x Papilionanthe teres; assembly: GCA_022702705.1. Taxonomy (NCBI): domain Eukaryota; kingdom Viridiplantae; phylum Streptophyta; class Magnoliopsida; order Asparagales; family Orchidaceae; genus Papilionanthe; species Papilionanthe hookeriana x Papilionanthe teres. The sequence goes on from CM040436.1 coordinate 49,981,957, forward strand.
TAATTTCTAAAATTCTTAAAGTGATTTCCCCCATCAATAAAGATCAATCACGTTTGACATTCCAAATCTTGTAAAAATATTTTTGTTTAAAAATTTTGCAACACTCAGAGCATCACAACGAGGCAAAGCTATTACTTCAATCCATTTAGACACATAGTCCATAGCCAATAAGATATAAATCTTTTCTAAAGATGGTACAAATGGTCCCATAAAATCTAAACCCCACACATAAAAAAATTTAACTTTTAAAGTAAAATTTAAGGTCATTTCTTCTCTTTTAGAAATATTGCCTACTCTCTAACATTGATCACAAGTTTTTACAAAATTATTAACATCCTTAAACAATGTAGGCCAATAAAATCCAGAGTGTAAAATTTTAAATGCAGTCTTATGTATCCCAAAGTGTCTCTCAAATTCAGATTGATGCATTTTTGTATAATTTTTAGGGTTTCATTAATCGGTACACATCTTTGAATGATTTAATGTTGACATATTTTATATAAATAAGGGTCATCGCAAAAGTAAAATCTTGCATCATAAATAAATTTCTTTTTCGGGTGGCTAGTTAGTCCATATGGTAGAATATTACTAACTAAGTAGTTAACTATATCTGCATACCACGGTATATGCCACTCAGCAATAGCATAAAGTTGTTCATCAGGTAAAATCAGGTAAATTTGTATTTATATCATCCTTATTGTTCTTTTCATTTTCATGTTCAAGTCTTGACAAATGATCAGCAATTTGATTATCATCACCTTTCTTATCCACTATTTGAAAATCAAATTCTTGCAAAAATAGGACCCATCTAATTAAACTTGATTTTGTATCCTTCTTTGGTATAAGTTATTTAATAATGGAATGATCAAGATGCACAATGCATTTAGCACCAAGTAAATATTATTTAAATTTATCAAAAGCATATACTATTTCCAACGGTTATTTTTTAGTTGTTATGTAATTAATTTTAAGCTTCTTTAAGAGTTTTGCAGGCATAATATATAACTTTAAAAATCTTATCATATTTTTGTACTAAAACATTACCAATAGTGTAATCACTTGCATCACATAATATATTAATTCAAACAGTTTTACCTAGTTAGGTGAAACAATGATAGGTGCAGTATTTAATTTTACCTTTAATAAATTGAAGGCTTTTATCCAATCATCATTAAAATCAAAATTAGTATCTTTTTCTAAAACATGGCATAGCGGTTTAGAAATTCTTGAAAAGTCTTTCATATTCCTCCTATAAAATCCAGCATGTCCTAGAAAAGTTGTTACTGTTATTTCTGAAGTGGGAGGTTGTAATTCAGCAATAATTTAAATTTTTTGCTTCATCAACTTCTATGCCATTTTTAGAAATTATGTCCCAATACAATCTCTCCTGTGACAAAAATTGATGATTTTCCCAATTGAGAAATAAATTTATTTCTGCACAAAATTTTAAAACTTCTACTAAATGATCTAAACACGAATCAAAAGTGGTTCCAAAAACTAAGAATTCATCCATAAAAACTTCAAATCCTTTCTCAATTAGTCACATAAAATAGACATCATAAACCTTATGGAAAGTTGCAGGTACATTACATAAACTAAAAGACATTCTTATAAAAGCAAAAGTTCCAAAAGAACTTGTAAATGTTGTCTTTTATTGATCCTCTGAAGCAAACAGTATTTGGTGGTAACCAGAATATCCATCCAAAAAGCAAAAATATAGTTGTCCAGCTAATCTATCCAACATTTAGTCCAATAAATGTAAAGGAAAGCAATCCTACCTAGGAGCAGTATTTAATTTTTTATAGTCAATACAGATTCACCATCCAGTGAATTTTCTTATTGGAATTAATTCATTCTTTCCATTTACAACTATAGTCACTCCTTCTTTCTTAGGAACACAATGAATAGGACTAACATATGCACTATCAGATATAGGATAAATAATTCCAGCATCCAACTACTTTAAAATTTCTTTCTTTACCACTTCTTTCATGATTGGATTTAATCTTCTTTGAAGATCAGTCCTATGTTTATAGTTAACTTCCATTGAAATTCTGTGAATACAGATTGAAGGACTACTTCCTTTAATATCAGCTAATGTACATCCAAAAGCATTTTTATAATTTCTTAATGTCTCCAATAATTTTTCTTCCTGATCTTTAGTTAACTCTGAGGATATTATCGATCCCTAAGTATTTATGCTTTTGTTTTACTCTTCATATTTCTTTTCAATGATAATATCTCTTCCCCTGCAACAAAGTAAAAAACTTGATTTCGAAGCAAATAAGAAATCAACTTTAATTATTTTATAATATGAGATTCTACGCAAGTATACATATCGTTTATCAAGTAATATATGACTTTTTGATTAAGCCCCGAGATATCAAACCCACAGGGAAATGTCTAAAAATTTAAAGAAAGAAGAAAAAATAACTTTTTACTTTTTAAAATGATTTTGTAAAGTATGTTTTAAGATAGAAAATTTAAAATTTGATTTTGAAATTTTCTTTTTAAGAAAAAGTAAAGCAAGCAACAAAAATTAACAAGACTATAAAATGATATATGAAAGCAAATGAGAATGAAATATATCTTTCTCTTTTAATGAATTTGTAATAATTATGGAATTTCATTGTGGAAGTATCTAAATGTGTTGTGCCAAATATGAGCAATTATATTCTTTACCCTTACTTGGTTTTATAAAGAACATTAGTTAATTTGAAGTTTTGAAATCTTGTAGATGCGTTAGGTAGGGAAGATACTAGCTCTCACTCTAGAGTTCCCTCTTCTCCCTCCACCTGGGGACTAAAATCTCATAACAAAATTTAAAGCATCAAATGAAATTAGGGGCTTTAGTGTGTCACTCTAAAGTCCTCTAATTTTACAGCTCATTAAAAATCATATCTGCCTATTTAATTGCACTCAACTATATGGACTACAATTATCACCCATATAAATGCATGTGATTCATTCAAATTGTTAATTGAGGCAATACCACATTGGTTCTTACATGTTCTCACAACCAATTTTAACATATTAATTGGCCAAATCAAGAAGTAAATGAAGTGCAAGGTAGTGGAATCATCACATCTTCTTCCAACATTTAACATCTATACTTCACACAACTTCCTTCCATAATTTAATTACTTCATCATTTGAAAGGAAAAAAGATAAAGAAAACTACTCAGAACTCCTGGAGAAAACCCACAATTTGATTCAAAAGAAGAAAATATAGCGAAAACACAACAAGTCTTACTTAAAAACTAAATGTCAAAAAAAAAGATAAAAACATATCTGAAAATCCTCTCCACAAGACTCTTGAAGTTCCTCTAAAACTTGGCTTTCCACTAGATAACTCCTTAGAATTTGGAGCCCAACTCTGAGGATTAACTCTCCTAAATTCTAATACAAACTATGATAAAGTGAAGTGGAAATGTAAAGAAAATATGGCGAGAAGAAGGCTATGTTTCTTCTTCTTTCCCTTAAACCACTTCAAGCATTTCTCCAACTTCTCCCTCTCTTTTTCTGATCTTAAGTCGTCATTTTAATAATTCTCCAAAAGGTGCTTTGGTGTCTCTTCAAATTATGTCCAGATTTAATGAATATACCAAGAGATGCATCCATCCATTCAAATTTTAAATAAATTTTTGCGCCAATGAGAAGTTAATGAAGTTTGAACCAAAGGGTGCTTCAAAAACCCCTTCAAATTTGCACCAAAATTAATTTAAATTTGTCACTTTAACTGTGGCACCTATGCACTAGCCATTGACACTTAGGCACCAGAGGCCACTTTGCACACTTCATATTTTTGCTCCAAATTTGATCCTATTTTACTTCTTTCTCATAATCAGTCATTTTAATCATATCTGCATAAAGAACCTGAAAATACCTTCCATTAGAATGCAATACCATCAAAAATAGGTCTAAAAATGTGCTTAAAAACACTATATATTTTAGGTGTATCAAAATCCCCCAAACTTAAAATGTTACTTGTCCTCAAGTGACACTATAATCTTATAAAAATCAAGCATGCAAATTATGTAAATGAGTTTCTTTAGGAAGGTTTCAAAATTTTGTTCTAGAAATGAAATATTCTAATTTAAAAAAAAATAGTAAATGAGACCAATATAAAGTTTAGAAAGTTCTTAAGTAAAGGACCATGAAAAATATAAGTTTCTATCCAATTCAGAAATATATGTATATTTTTCAAAATAAAGGATTTAAACATTTTATTTTCCTCACTCAAAAAATTTTATTTGAAAATAATATAACTTACTATATTATATTCTTAAGCTTTAGATTTTCTCAAAACTTATATTTCAAATATTCAGGTGTGGAACCAATTTTTGATTAGGCCCTTACAACGTCAAGCTTCTCCTTCCTTTTCAAAAACTATTTTTCACTTTTTTTTTCTTTTTCCTTTTTTTCTTCTATTCTATTTTTATAAGGCAAGGATTACTATTTATGGATAGGCCTTTAATGATTTTGAATTCCACCCTTCAATTTAATCAAAGGTTTGATATACATCTTTCACATAAAAGTTATAATAATAGTGTTGAAAGTTATTTTTCAATAAAAGAAATTTAAGTTTTGAAGAATAAAAGTCAAATCTTCTATATTTCAAAAAATACAACATTTCATACTAAAGTAGTTTAACTATATTTACATTTCTTTACTAAGAAAATTTTAACTCTAAAATTTTCATCATTACTATAAAATTTAAATAAATTTTTTACTCATTTCTAAATTCAAAATTTTGTTTCCCTAATATAACTTCATATACATAATTATTTTCAATCAAAAATCAAATTTATTTATAGTATTCTTGAGAACAAATAAAATTTTAGGTTTGAAAATTTGTTTCAATTTCCCCTCAAACTTTAAATTTTAATCAGGATAAATCATTTAAGCATAAGAAATGATACATGGGTAAGAATTAAAAACTAGAATAACATGCTATCATGAATTTTTATAACCTAAACATGCAAGTATGACATTTTAAAAATAGGAGTAAAAATAAATCAAATTCAGTTTTTCATTTTTTTTATAAAATAAAAAACAATTAAAGGACTTCTACAGTAGTGGTGGTTTTCAAAGCAAATACACAGCTACATAACATAACAAAACTCACAACAATACTAGGAAATATGTATGGTAGCAAAATTTGAAAAATTTAAACATGCAATTTAGATAGTGGTTTCTAATAATGCTTTAAACTTCCTAACAATTTTTGGATATAAATAGTACATTACTAAATACACAATACACTATAACTACATTAAAACATTTACTACCACACACATCACAACAAAACATCACATATTTCTTAACTATCACAAAACATCAATCCAACTCAGATATATCTGAATATGCATAATAGAAATTGTTCAACTTCAAACCACATATATCAGAGTTCACATCAAAAAACAACATACAAGAAAAAGTCTAAACATCACAAAACATAAAAAAGAAACATCATTGACTCAACAAACAAAAAAATCATAATAATCATCTTCATCATCATCAACTCCCTCATTCCAATCTCTGGTAGGCACATAAGGAATATAAAAAGGATGAAGAGTCATCTCAGCACTGCGATCTCCTCTAACTAGTAAATCCTTATACTGCTGATAGTTTTCCTCATACTCATCATGTTTCACAAAATATCTCTCAATATTTTTCACCTTCCCATCAATATCCTTAACATGTTCTCTAGTCAAACTTACCTTCTTCAAATTATTATGTAACAAACTAGTCTATGATCCAGAAAACTCACCTTAAGAGGATGATGCATGTGAAGTAGAAGCACGAGAAGTAGAAGTAGCAGAACTAGGAGCTCTATTAGATTTTCCCTTCCAGCCATTTTTTGAATGCAAAGTGTAAGTGTTCACATTTACATTGGTAATAGTTCTAAGTGGCTGAAGAACTTCTTCCCAAGTCTCAAATTTAACACTAGATTGCTCACAAATAGAATATATCAGGGATGGAAATCCCATACCTGTAGTTGTAACAGCTTTGACAAAGTTGAGAACATAATAAAAAATAATAGCTCCAATGTCTATAAACTTTCTCTGTTGAATACAATAATTCAGAACAGCTCTTTCTCTCGTGACATCACTAACATGATTCATCGGTATTAATTTAGATGAAATAAAATAATGCCAAGCCTTGGAGGTGGCATTCAACTTAGAGGCTAAAAAATTCACTCTCCTGTCATTAGTGATTTTCTACAGACCTCTTCCATCAGTCAGAAAAGACATAATCTCATCAAGTTCCCCTTTTGTAGGATGATAATTCGCGATGATAATTCACATAATAAAAAAATATTTCAGGAGGCAGTAGGTAAAAAGTATTGATTACCACGGCAGAAAATCAACTTGTCGTCCCCAAACTATCACCAAATTTTCTTCTGTTGCTGGCAAGTTAGCATAAAACTCTCTTACCACAGAAACAACAACAACAGTCGAGAAGCAGCAGTAAATTCTCCAATTCCTTCGATCAATCATTTCTTTAATATCTTCTCCTGGTTTACTAAACACTCTCTGGAATCAATGTATGTGACGACAGTGCATTCACGTATCGATCCTCAGCTCTAGAACTCACGAACTTGTTTGAATCGAATCTATCTTTCCTTTTCGAGCGCTTCAATTTTGTAGCCATTTCTAAAATTTGCAATTTTTCACTAAAAATTCCAAATTCAAACTAAACTTGTTAAACTATACTTCTAAAGGTATAATCTACTTATCTAAGCTATTTCTTAAGCTTAATCTCAAACTTTCATCATGAATAGTGATTTTTGAATTTTCATAAATGTACTCAAAATACATGGTGAATATAAAATGTTTTTGCTTATAAGAAGTGCTCATACCTTAGAGAGTTTAAATCTAATAAATTTTGTTGAAGTCGGCTCTAAAATGATCCAAATCAGTGATGCCCTAGGCTCCTATTTCATGAAACTAAGAGGTTGAAGGTGACGGGGGGGGGGGGTAAAATGTTAATTTTCAGCATTTTAATGCATGTAAACCAATTTTCACAAACCAGCGCCTATGTACGAGGTTGCGACGCATAGCCGTGAGTGTTAGCGCTTATGCGCCGAGGATTTGGTGCTTAGCCGCCACTTAATAGATTTTGTGATTAATCAAATCGCACTAATACGCCTAGTTAAACACCTCTAAACGATTTAAATATTAATTTTATCCCCCAAACGCACTATAATACTCCAAATTTTCACTTAAATATCCATCGATTCTCACAAATTTCACTCATAAACAAACATATATTTTATTAAATTCAAAACACTTAATACAAACTAAAAATTTCGATTTAAAACCATTAAATGAAATTCTCCAAACACAAGTTCCTTACACATATAATTAAAAAAAATCACATAATTAAAATGCAACACATTTTAAAACACAAACATTAAAATAAACATAACAATAATACAAAAACTAAACATTCAACAAAGATAACTAAATTACAAGACCACACTAAATTTAATTCGATTCTTCGTTAGGTGGGATATATCCTAAACCACCATTAGTTCCATTTTAACCATCTAGAATGTAAATCCGATAACATGGGTGATGATTAAAAACTCTCACATCTTCTTCTTTTAACCATTTGTTCTTTAGATACATTGCTTTATCCGTTTCTCCCACATGACTTGTATGATGAAATTGTATTTTGAGCCATCCAATGTGTCCTAAATGAGCGTTAGTTTCATTTACCTTTGCTTCGATTGAAGCTAGGTCAGCCTCGATTTTCGTAATCCTTTCTGTAATCCCTTGAATACTAACTGCTAGGAACCCATTGTAAAACTCTTGTGCATTCTCTCAAATGAACTTCTTCTTGTTGGCTTATTCTTTCTTCTTGACTTTGCTCTCCCAAGAAGACATTTTTGTTCTCAAAATACTCATTTGGAATACACAAAAATGAAAATAAAAACTAGGGAAAGTATCTCTTAATTCTAGGCCTTACTTGGGAAGTCTTAAAGCCATCCCTAGATGTGTTAAAACATCTCAAATAACTCCCAAAACTACTCACCCACGATTTAGGATTCTAAAACCTCATTTTTCACTTTTTTTTATAATTGTGGCCCCTATGCACCAACATCTAGCACATAAGCGCCAGTGCTCAATTTAGCACATGTTTGCTAAACTTCCCAATCTTCATTTTGACTCCTCTAAGTCATAAATTAAGGTCTAAATAATTCCACTATAGCATAAGAACTTCAAAATACTACCATATTTCTCAAATCAAAGCAAACAAAAGCAAACAAAGTAAACTTAAAGCAAAGCACATTGATAAATATGGGTTGCCTCCACAAAGAGCTTGGTTTAACGTCTTCAGCCTGACATACCCATAGCTTATTCTGAGTGACCCAACATTAAATTATCATCAAGTTTAGGTTGATCGACTGAAAAATAAAGTTTAAGTCTACGACCGTTAACTTTAAATATTTTTCCAATCTTAGGATCTTTATTATCCACAACTCCATAGGAAAAAACTTTCATCACAATAAATGGGCCCATCCACCTAGACTTAAGTTTTCCAGCAAATATTTTCAATCTAACATTATATAACAAAACTTGTTGTCCAGACATAAGATTTTTAGTAGAAATCTTCCAATCATGCCATAACTTCATCTTTTCTTTATAAATCTTAGCATTTTCATAAGATTCATTCCATATCTCTTCAAGCTTATTTAATTACATCAATCTCTTTTCACCAGCATCTTTCAAATTATAATTGAACTATTTAATAGTCCAATATGCTTTTTGCCCAAGTTCAACTGGTAAATGATAAGTCCGAATATTAGCCTATATGGGGACATTCCTATAGGAGTTTTGTATGCAGTCCTATAGGCCGACAAAGCATAATCCAGTTTAATTGAAAAATCCTTTCTGTTTGGATTAACAGTCTTTTCCAATATTCCATTAATTTCACGATTGGATAATTCAACCAAACCACTTGTCTGCGGATGATAAGCAGTAGCAATGTGATGATTAATATGATATTTCTTTACAAGCTTTTCCATAATAGCATTTCCAAAATGACTTTTCTCATCAGTTATGATAACTCTTGGTTTTCTAAATCTGTAAAATATATTCTTTCTTAAAAATTTTACAACACTTTGAGTATGACATCGAGGTAAAGCAACAACTTCTATCCATTTAGATACATAGTCTACTGATCCACTAAAAATTTGATTGCTTTTTATTGTCTATTTCATACCTATTTTTGATTATATTGCACTATAAATGAAGGTATTCTGTATATTTTCTGGTTTTTTTGTATAAGTAATGACTTTTGGAGTAAAAGAAGTGAAAATGGTGCAATTTGGAGAAAAACGAGCAACAATGTAAATTTTAGCCTAACACATTTTGATAAGTCTGTCTTTGCTTAATCTCTTTTACACTTATTAAATATTTTTGAATGAGATTACACTTTAAAGAAAGGTTATTTTTATGTTTAGTCTTTAGGGCTATCTGTTATGAACGCAATGCAACTGAAAGGGGGTGAATCGGAGTTGAAACAGAGCCAAACAGAGCGAAATTGTGGAGCTGCGCAGTACCAGCGCCGAACCGTGCCTGGACCAGCACCAGACAGCGCTAGTGTCCCAAGAAGCACAAATATTTCATGAAAATAGTGTCGAACGGTGCCCAAATAGCACCGGACCGCGCCCCAGATGGTTTGGATGCGTTTTTGGGCAGTTATGGGCCATATACATCGAATCTGGACGCTTTTTGAAAAGTTTCTTCAAGCACCTCGTGGGAAATTCATACCTACACTATTTTAAAAAAAATTTAAAGCAAAAGAAGGGAGGAATGTTAGAGAAAATATCGAGAATGCTTAGAGATCTTAGAATAGACGTAGAAATGTAGATTTCTACCTTTTCGGAGAGATTGGTGAGGGGATTTTGAAAGAATTTGTAAAGGTTTCTTCTAGCATTGCATGGATCACCGGGAGAATTTATGGGAGAGATCTTCTTCTTTCTTTCAAGGTAAAAAAAGCTATGTATTGTGTTCTTCATTATCTTATGATTTTGTAAACACTTATTATGTGGATTTGTTTTAAAATGAAGTTTTTCGTTGTGTTTTCTTTGTGCTTTGTGATGTTTTTCTCTTACTCTTTCTTCTTCTTTGGAAATAATAGCATAAGAAGATTATGCCATTATTTTCATTCTACTTTTATTTTTCAATGAGAAGGATTCATATTTAGGAGATTGTGATGCATGCTAGAAGAAGTTTTAATTATAAATGTGATGGTTTTACTTGCACTTCATTTACATTACAATAAGGGCCCATTGTATTGTTAAAATTCATTGTAATTTCATTGATCCGAGAGGGTGATGTAATTCTCAACAAAGTGGAATCACATTCAAATTCCATGGATATGGAAGTTTATTGGGATTAAGTGTAAATAAATAGGGAAATATACTTTGATAGGCGTAGAATTAGATATTTTAGGGTGATAGACTAAAATCCCCAATTTGGTCCTAGTGTTTGGAAACCAAAGCGAGAATTAGCCTTCAGGTGATGGGAAGTGGGAGCTTCGGAGTGAGATCCAGTATCCTCCCAGCCTAACCACAGATTTAGGGACTAAACCTAGGATTAGCCAATGTTCTTTATACATTGAGATATGGGTAAAGAATAGGATTGCTCCTATTTGGCACATACAATATTTAATGCATCTCATTCCTTTACATTATCCAATTCACTACATAAGGATAGTAGATTTTATTATCTCAAAATTCACCAAACCAACTCATCTAGAAAGGTTATCTTTAGAAGTAATATTTGCACTTAGGAATAGTTATTATCCTTACATATAATCATCTGCATTTAGTAGTTTCTAGATAAAAAAACCACTTATATCGACCTTCCAAACTAAAGTTTGATAATAGTAGACTAGAATTTGACTAAGGACCTCTTACCTCGCTTCCTGGTGGGATCGATAAATGGGACTCCACTAGTGCCCTGTATTACTTGATACGATAAGTATACTTGCATCTGAAATTGTGACTTTACAAAATTATTATAAATATAAACATTTAGGTTCATAAATTCTTGCATATAAAAAAGTCACATCAAGTTTTTGGCTCCGTTGCCGAGGAAGCTTCGGTAAGAATTATAGGAGAATTTTAATTGAAGTAATTAGGCTTAGAATTGGAAAATTTTATTGTCGTAAAATTGTTTTTGTGTGAAAAGTGTATTTATTATGAAAAAGTGTTGTGAAAAAATTGTTTGTATGAAAAATAAGGTGTTTGTGAAAATGTTTAGTTGTGTTGAATATATTTTTCTTTTTATTTATTTTATTGTTAATGTGATGTTTGTTGTGTTATGTATGCAAAATAAAGGATCTTTAGTACTTGTGTCTTATGATCCCGAGTCAGAAAAATGGAAGAAAATAAAAAAACAGAAAGGTCTTGAAAAACTAGAAATGGAAATGGAAGACTTTCAAAAATTAACTTGGAAAATCATCATAAATCTTTGAGGGATTATGTAAATCCTACGATAGATGTAATTCACTTAAGTATACAAAACTCTGTCGTAGAAGCTGACTCATTTGAACTAAATCCAGAGATTATCCAACTAGTGCAGCACAACCAGTTTGGGGGAACTCCTTCGAAGGATCCCTATTTACACTTATCTGATTTTCTAGAACTGTGTGCTAATTTCGTTATAACGGCATGTCAGACGATGCTGTTAGGCTAAGGCTTTTTTCCTTTCTCACTAAGGGATAAGGCTAAAATATGTTTATACTCATTATCACCTAGTTCTATTAAAAATTTGGAGTAGTTAACTCAGAAATTCCTAGCTAAGTATTTTCTACCTTCAAGGACTACTAAACTTAGAAACTATATTAACTCATTTTGTCAGTATGAAGGGTAATCAATATACGAAGCCTGGAAAAGATTTAAGGAACTCCTAAGAAAGTATCCACATAATGTTCTGCCAAACTGTTTAATCATTCAAACCTTTTATAATGGGTTAGTAGGATCCCTTAGGATCATTATTGATGCTGCTGCTCGTGGTTCATTAATGTCAAAATCATTTGATGAAGTGTATGCATTAATTGAAGAAATGGCTACAAATGAATTTCAATGGCCTTCTATAATGGTAAATCATAAAAATGTAGCTAGTGTTCATGATACATATGTGATTGCAATTCTTGCATCTCAGGTTGCTGCAATATCAAGAAATTTGGACCAATTTGGAATGAACTAGCCTCAATTTACTCCTGTAAGTAAGGAAAGTTCATTAGGGCATATGATTGATTCCAACTTATTATATGAGACTTTAAATACCATAAATAACCTGTATTCTAACTTTTACAACTCATGTTGGAGGAAACATCCTAATTTTAACTGGAATCAAACTACTAAGGGTGGAAACCAATAATGAGAAAACAATCAAGCAAATTCTAATGGAAGTTGGAATAATCAGGGGAACACAAGCTACACACCTTCATATCTCTAACACTGATCAACAATTTGAAGATAAGAATATGTCTGTAGAAGAAGTGGTATTGCAAATAGGAAATCAGTTGCAAAGTCCATATGCTGCGATTAGAAACATAAAAATCAATTAAGAGAAATTGCTGATTCACTTAGCAATAGACCCCATGGAAAACTTACTGGAAACACTGAGATCAAACCTAAAGAGAACAAAATGATCCAGCTGAGAGAAAATATGACGATTATTTTTGGATGAATGAAATTGATAATTTAAGTAAAGACCATTTCAAATAACGTTTTGAGAGTAAGTTAACATATGAGGTCGGAATGGATTTTCGTGATGAGTTGAAAATGTTGTCTAAAGAAGACTGTAAGTATGTTCAGAAGATGTGTGAAATGATGGACGCTACCAAAAATAATGAACTTTTAATTCCATCTGTTGAAAAATCTCATGAACTTAAGATGGATGTACCCCACACAATTTTAAAGCCTACCTATTTAGGGAATTCATCTACATCACCAGTCTTTATATCTTTGGATTAAACTCAATCACAAGAAAACCTGAATTGAATGATGAACAAGATAAAGATATCAAACTAAGACTTGGAAGAGAATTTGAGGAAATATTTCAAAAGAACTTTGAGTTGAGAAAAGAGGATAAGGATATTGAAAGACCATTGGAAGAAATTTTAATGAATTAGAAAAACCTATTTCCTCAAGTATCATAGATATAGAAAGACAACCTCCATCATTTAATAATTATCAAGGGAAATAATTGGAAGATAACTTGAAATAGAAGAGTAACATAGAAAATTTTGATCCTTAATCTGAATTATTTATAGATAATTCGATACAAAATTTAGGAGATCTTGAATTATCACATAAATATCCATTTCTTATAAATTTCAAGGATTATATTAATATGAAAATTCAGAAAATCAATAGAAAACTATTGGATCTTGAAAGAAATGTGAGGAACAATGATATAAATTAATCTGAAAAGGAAGAGCTGAATGAAAAAATAATATTTCAGATTTTTGTAGGAATCCTTGGATCTGAATGTGATTGGGTGATTGATCAAGGATTAATTAATTGGAACTTTGATCCAGGAGGAATCATTTGTCGGGCAAACAACGTTAAACCTAGCGCTTTGTGGGAGACAACCCGTAGTTATCAGTGTGCTTTAATTTAGTATGCTTGAGAGTCGTGATTGTTAGTGTTATATTGTGTTTTCTTTAGAATGGATTGACTTGATCTTTATGTGTCATTATGGATTGATTAGTTTGATTGTTGATTGTTAGATGTTTGGATTGTTAGTGGTTTGATTTGAACTTTGTGTGTCATGAGGGAGATGATTCCTTAACTTCTTATAATGGATAGACTTGCATGTTCTCTTATAGTTGTTGGATTGGCGAGTCCACTATGACTCGGGTCTTACTCGGACTTGAGTTTTACAAGAGATATCATGAATTTGAGTAGTGATAGATCCATCTTAATTTTGTTACTTCCTTTCTCTAACTTTGCTTTTATTTGATAGGAGCCATGAACCTATTTAATTAAGTGGATGATCTTACACTATGATTTATAATTGTTGGAGGTGCATACTTAGTGGGATAAGGTGATGCCTGAGGTTGGTGTTCATGACCCAACTTATAAGGGATAATCTTTTCTATGAGATTATAATCTATAAAATCATTTAAAAAGTACTTGATTTATTAGTGTAGTGATTTCGTTAGAAATTGGAGGTAAGCATTGAGATGTGATGAGTTAATGGAAGAATTGACCTCATTTATTATATGTGTTTGTTTGTGAGTTACAACTTTATGCAAGACTTGAAGAACATCTTTAAATTCCCATGCTAATACCTGCTATGCTAGTTAAAATTTTATTTAGTGACTTTTATTTTGACATGATTAGTTTAGATTTACTTTCTGTTGCATATTGTTCTATCCTGATGTATAATTAAAGATTTTTTTGATAGACATTTGTGGTAGATAGATTTTCTAAACTATTTTTCTTCCTGCTTATATTTTCAGTACTAAATGCTATATACATTAAAATATAAGTTTGAGGGTAGGAAGAAAAAAAATAAACTAAGAATACTTCCTTTGAGTGTAATATTACTGCAAGTATGATTTAAGGTAGATTTACTTTCTCCTTCAGTCATTTTATCCTGATTATACATGTATATGAATTTGATAGAATGTCGTAGTAGCTAGTGAATTCAATTACTTTTTCTTCCTGCTATATTTTATGGAATTAATTGCAAAATATTTCAAAAATTTAAGTTTGGGGGAGAGAAAGAATTAACTGTTAGTTGTTCTCATTTAAAAGTATTTTCAAAATTATTAACATGATTTCTTGTGATAGAACACAATTTTGGATAATTGTATTTTGATTTTATTTGAGTACTTTAGTGGACTTGAATGAATGTTTTTGGTAACGAAAAGTAATTTTGTAGGCTAAGATATTTAGTATAAGAGAATAGGACTATAGTCAACTATTCAAAGTAAAAAAAAACTGTATGTTTGAAATAATAAGAATCTTAAAACTTTATGTGAAAGGAAAGAATTGGGAATCTATGATGAATCAATAATAATCTAAAGAAATGCTTATAAGGTAAATGATTGTGGTAAGTTTCAAATTTAGGGTGAGAAGGGTGAAGTTCAAAATTATTAAAGTCTATCCAGATATAGTAATCCTCACTTGAAAAAAGCAAAAAGCAAAGAAAAAAGAAAAAATAAAAAAAAAGAAAAGAGAAAAAGAAGAAAAAGAAAAGAAAGAAGTGAGGAGAAGCTTGAGGAGATGCCTAATCAAAAATTGGCTTCACTTGGATTACCTAAAGGGGAGAACTTAATTACTTTCCTGAATCTTATATGTATGGATTAACATCTTTACTAGTAGTGTTCTTATAAACTTCTTTTCATGTAATCCTTTTAAGTTCCTTAATAGGACAATCTACAGTCATTTTTGAAATGAATATAAGGCTATAACTCTTAGACTTGATGACTAAATAGCCTTACACATGCAGAATTTACTTGAATTATTCAATGATCTTTTTGAAAATTTTATTATTGTATTTATGTAAGTCAAAATCATGGTATTCTAGAAAGAAAGTTCATTGCAGTGGATCATTATTTTATGTATTAACTAAATTACTTTAGGACAAGTAATAGTTAAGTTTGGGGGACCTTGATCCAGTAAAAAATTTATAGCTTTTTGCTATCTATTTCGTACCTATTTTATATGACATTGCACTATAAAGAAAGGTATTTTGTATGTTTTCTGGTTTTTGGTACATAAAATGGCTTTTGGAGAAAAAGAAGCAAAAATGGTGCAATTTGGAGCAAAAACGAGCAAAAACGTAAATTTTTGCTTGACACATTTTGATAAGTCTTTCTTTGCTTACTTTCTTTTAAAATTCTTAAATATTTTTGAATGATATTACATTTTAAAGAAAGGTTGTTTTTATGTTTATTTTGTAGGGCTATCTGTTATGAACACAACACAACTGAAATGGGTCGAATCGGAGTTGAAATCGAGCTAAACAGAGCGAAATGGTGGAGCTGCACCGAACCGCGCCTGCATCAGCGCCGGACCATGCAAATGTCCCGAGAAGCACGTAAATTTCATGAAAATAGCATTGAATGGTGCCCAAACGACGCCGGACCGTGCCACAGAAGGTTTGGATGCGTTGTTGGGCGGTTATGGGCCATATACATCGAATATGGATGCTTTTTGGAAGGTTTCTTTAAGCACCTCATGAGAAATTCGTCGCTACACTATTTTAAAGTGAATTTGAAGCCAAAAGAAGAGAGGAATGTTAGGGAAAACATCAAAAATGCTTAGAGATCTTAGAATAGGAGTAGAAATGTAGATTTCTACCTTTTTGAAGACATTGGTGAGTTGATTTTGAGAGAATTTGTAAGGGTTTGTTCTAGCATGGATCATTAGGAGACTTTGTGGGAGAGATCTTCTTCTTTCTTTCAAGGAAAAAAAGCTAGGTATTGTGTCTTCATTATCTTATGATTTTGTAAACACTTATTATGTGGATTTGCTTTGAAATGAAGTTTTTTGCTTTGTTTTCTTCGTGCTTTGTGATGTATTCATCTTACTCTTTCTTCTTCTTTGGAAATAATGACATAAGAAAATTATTCCATTGTATTCATTCTATTTTTTTTTGCAATCAGTAGGATTCATGCTTAGGATTTTGTGATGCATGCTAGAAGAAGTTTTAATTATAAATGTGATGGTTTTACTTGCACTTCATTTATATTATAATAAGGGTCAGTTGTATTGTTAAAATTCGTTGTAATTGCATTGATCCGAGAGGGCGGTGTAATTCTCAACAAAGTGGAACTATATTCAAATTTCATAGATGGGGAAGTTCAAGGGGGTTGAGTGCAAATAAATAGGGAAATATACTTTTATGGGCGTAGAATTGGAGATTTTAGGGTGACAGACTAAAATCCCCAATTTGGTCCTAGTGTTTGGAAACTAAAGCGAGTGTTAGCCTTCAGACGAAGGGAAGTGGGAGCTCTGGAGTGAGTGCCAGTATCCTCCCAGCTTAAGCACAGATTTGGGGACTAAACCTAGGATTAGCCAATGTTCTTTATACGCTGAGATATGGGTAAAGAATAGAATTGCTCCTAATTAGCACATAAAATATTTAATGCATATCATTCATGTACATTATGAAATTCACTGCATAAGAATAATAGGTTTTATTATCTCAAAATTCACCAAACCAACTCATCCAGAAAGGTTATCTTTAGTAGTAATGTTTGCATTTAGGTATAGTTATTATCCTTACGTATAATCATCTGTATTTAGGATTAGTTGCTAGATAAAAAACCACTTATATCGACCTTCCAAACTAAAGTTTGATAATAGTAGACTATAATTTGACTAAGAACATCTTACCTCGCTTCCCTGTGGGATTGATAAACGGGACTCCACTAGAGCCCTGTATTACTTGATACGATACGTTTACTTGTGTTTGAAATTGTGACTTTACAAAATCATTATAAATATATAAATTTAGGTTCATAAATTCTTACATATAAAAAAGTCGCATCATCTACTACTATCAAAATGTAAGTATTTCTGAAAGATGGTACAAATGGTCCCATGAAATCTAATCCCCAAACTTCAAATATTTCAACTTCCAAATATAATTGAGGGGCATCTCATTTCTTCTAGAAATACTGCCTACACGTTGACATCGATAACAATTTTTAATATAAGCATTAACATCCTTAAAAATTGTAGGCCAATAAAATCTTGATTGTAAGATTTTATATGCAGGTTTATCAACACCAAAATGTTTCCCATAATTAGAATTATGATATTTTTGAATTATTTCATAATTTTATTCTAAAGACACACATCTTCAAATAATCAGATCCTTTCCTTGTTTATATAAAAATGGGTTATCCTAAAAATAAGTCTTAACTTAAGATAAAAATTTCTTCCTCTTATAGTATGTCAAACCATAGGGTAAAATATCACTGAAAATAAAGTTTACAATGTCGACATACCACGGAACACGCCACTCATTGATAGTGAACAATTTTTCATCGGGAAAATATTAATTGATTTCATCATCAGAAAAGAGAGATTTTTCAAATTCAAGCCCGGATAGATGATCCGCAATTTGATTATCAGCACCCCTCTTATCTATTATTTCAAAATCAAATTCTTGAAAAAGAAGAATCCATCTTATCAGTCTCATTTTTGCATCCCTCTTCTTCATTAGATACTTAATAGCAGTATTGTTAGTATTCACTACACATTTAGTTCCAATTAAATATGATCTGAATTTATCAACGACAAATACTATAGCTAGTAACTCTTTCTCAGTTGTGTTATAATTAATTTGAGCTTCATTGAGAGTTCTACTAGCATAGTAGATTACTTTGAATATCTTACCATATTTCTGACCTAAAATAGCTCCAGTAGCATATAACTAGCATCACACATTAATTTAAAAGGTTTTTCCCAGTTTGATGAAACTATAATAGGTGCAGTGATTAATATTTCTTTCAATGATTCAAAAGCTTTTAGGAATTCATCATCAAAATAAAAAACCACATCTTTTTCCAGTAAACGACATAAAGGCTTTGAAATTTTTGAAAAGTCTTTAATATAACGCCTGTAGAATCTAGCATGTCCCAGAAAACTTCTAATTCCTTTTACATTTTTTGGGAAAAGTAAATTAGCGATCACTTAAATTTTTGTAGGATCTACCTCCAAACATTTTTCTGATATATGATGTCCCAAAACAATTCATGCTACTATAAATTGACATTTTTCCCAGTTAAGAACTAAATTAGTTTCTTCACAGCGCTTAAGAACTCTTAATAGATGTTCTAAACATGATTTAAATGAAATTCTAAATATTGAAAAGTCATCCATAAAAACTTCAATTCCATTTTCAATTAAATCATAGAAAATTACCATCATACATCTCTTTAATGTAGCAGTGACATTACATAAACCAATGAGCATTCTTTTAAAAGTAAATGTACATAAGGACTGGTAAATGTTGTTTTCTCTTGATCCTTAGGAACAATTTGTACTTTGTGGTAACCAATATATTCATCCTTAAAATAAAAGTATTTATGCCTAGTCAGTCTATCCAACATCTGATCTAGAAAGGGTAGTGGAAAATAGTCTTTCCTAGTGGTAAGGTTTAAGTTTCTATAATCAATGCATATTATCCACCCTATAACCTGTCTTGTTGATGTTAATTCATTATTTTGATTATGGTCACAGTAACTCCTCCTTTCTTTGGAACACAATGATTATAACTAACCCATGCACTATCTGAAATATGGTAGATAATTCCAGCATCCAACCATATTAAAATATCTTTCTTCACAACATCTTTCATGGTAGGATTTAATCTCCTTTGAGGCTAAGCCCAAGGTTTGCAATTCTCTTCCAAAACGATTCTATGCATACAAATTGAAGGACCGATTCCTTTAATATCAGCTATTGTCCATCCAAAGGCTTTTATATTTCTTCAGAATTTCAATCAGACTCCCTTCTTCTTTTTATGTAAATTGAGAGGAAATTATAACTGGTAAAGTTGAGGAATCACCTAAAAAGACATATTTAAAATGAGTAGGAAGCATCTTTAAATCAAGTTGAAGAGGTTTTTCAATTGATGGACTAAAAGATTCATCTTTTTCAGTCATGTCCAAAAATTCAAAATTTTCACGAACATAATTTAAATCTTCCTCATGAAAATCTTCAAAATGGTGTAATTCCTCTTCTTGTTTTACTTTCATATTTCTCTTTAAAAGTTGATTTGAAATGACATTCACTTAGATATCTTATAACATCTGTCTTGTAGCATTCATCATTTTCACCTCTTACAGGATATTTCATTGATTTTGAGATATTGAATGTAATAGTCTGATCATTGACGCGCATAGTTAATTCCCCTTTTTGCACATCTATCATTGATCTACCTGTGGCTAGGAAAGGTCTCTCTAGAATTATGGGTCTCTCTATATCTTCCTCCATTTCTAGCACAATGAAATCAACAGGAAAGATATATTGATCCACCTTCACTAAAACGTCTTCTATAACTCCTTTAGGATATGTGATAAAATGGTCTGCTAATTACAAAGTTACAGTAATTAGGGTTATTTCTCTTATTCCCAATCTTTTGAAAAGAGATAATGGCATAAGGTTAATGCTTGCATCTAAATCACATAAAGTTTTCTTATAAAATTTGTCTTCGATCGTACATGAAATTGTGAAACAACCATAATCTTTAAGCTTTTCAGAAAGCTTTTTCTGAATTATTGAATTGCACTCCTCATTAAGTGCAACAGTTTCATTATCTTCAAACTTCATTTTTCTGTTGAGAATATCCTTCATAATTGACATTTGTTCCAAGGCTTCAAAAAATGGACTATTGATTGTAAGCTTCTTAAAAATTTCCAAGAAATTTGAAAATTGTTTATTCAATTTCTGTTTTTGAAGTCTTTGAGGAAATGGAGGTGGTGGCTTTTCTGAATAAATCTTCAATGGAGAAATAGGTCTTTCCAAACCTTTCTGAGCGTCCTCTTTTGGTTCTTTGATCTCTTCTTTCTCTACTTCAATCTCTTTTTGAACTCTACCTTCCAACTCTATTCCACTTCTCAACTGAATAGCTTTTTCTTCCTCTTTATTCTTGTTTTTTGGATTTACATCTGTATTACTAGGAAGCGTTCTCTGGGATCTATTACATAATGAATTGGCAATCTGTCCCAATTGATTCTCAATATTTTTTATTGTTGCTTCTTGACTTTGAAATTTATTTCCTATTTGTAAAACCACTTCTTCTATAGACAACTTCTCCTTAAATTGTGAAGCATTGTTAAAACTTGAATGATAAGTTGGTCTGTAATTGTTGTTTCCTTGGTTGTTCCAGTTCCCCAATGGGTTTACTCCCATAGTTGATTACTACCACCATGATTATTGGTATTCCAGTTAAAGTTTGGATGGTTTTTCCAAACTGGGTTATAATAATTGGAATATGGGTTATTAGGTTTACTTATGACATTCAGAGTTTCTAATGATGTTTGAGAATTGATACACCAAAAATATGTACGGTTTTTGCTATATGATTTTACTCATTTTTTGTTATATTACACTTTAAAAGGAAGGTATTTTGTATGTTTTTTGGTTTTAGGTACAAGAAATGGTGATTGGAGCAAAAAGAAGCAAAAATGGTGCAATTTGGAGCAAAAATGAGCAATAAAACAAATTTTGGCTTGACACCGTTCGATAAGTCTTTCTATGCCTAATCTCTTTTACACTTCTTGCATATTTTTGAATGAGATTACACTTTAAACAAAAGGTTATTTTTATGCTTATTTTGTAGGGCTATCTGTTAGGAACGCAACGCAACTGAAATAGGGCGAATCGGAGCTGAAATGGAGCAAAATGGTGGAACTGCGCAGGATGGGCGCCGGGAGCACCCAAACCTACGCCGGCGGCACCAGAAACCCGATTTTGACATCAAACCAAATTTTGGACTTTATCTTATCACACTAAAGTCCTTTAATTTTACTCCCCATTAAAAAGCATATCTCCCTATTTATTTGCACTCAACTATATGGACTACAACTCTCACCCATATAAATTCATGTGATTCAATCCAATTGGTGATTGAGACAATACCACATTGGTTCTTACATGTTCTCACAAAAAAATTTAACATATTAATTTGCCAAATCAAGAATTAAATGAAGTGCAAGGTAGTGGAGTCATCACAATTGCTTCCAATATTAAAAATCTATACTTCACACAAATTCCTTCCATAATTTAATTGCTTCATCATTTGAAAGAAAAAAGATAAAGAAAACTTCTCAAAACTCATGGAGAAAACACACACATAATTTGATTCGAAAGAAGAAAACATAGTGAAATGACAACTATATTACTTAAAAACCAAATGTAAAAACAAAGATGAAAACTTATCTGAAAATCCTCTATGCAAGACTCTTGAAGTTCCTCTGAAACTTTGCTTTCCACTAGATAACTCTTTAGAGGTTGGTGCCCAACTCTAAGGATAGACTCTCCTAAATTCTAATACAAACTATTATAAAGAAAAGTAGAAGTAAAGAAAATATGGCGAGAATAAGGCTCTCATTCATCTTCTTTCCCTTCAACCACTTCAATCTTTTCTCCAACTTCTCCCGCCAAAATTTTCATTCAAAACTCTTCTCCTTTTCTGATCTTAAGCCTTCTTTTTAATAATTCTCTAAAAGGTGCTTTTGTGTCTCTTCAAATTATGTTCAGATTCAATGAATCTACCAAGAGATGCATCCATCCATTCGAATTTTAAATGAATTTTGGCACCATTGAGAAGTTAATGAAGTTTAAACTAAAGGGTGCTTCAAAAATCCCTTCAAATTTTCACCAAAAATAAATAAAATTCATCACTTTAATTGTGGCGCATATGCGCCAGCCATCGGTGCTTAGGCGCTAGAGGGTAATTTTGTACACTTCATATTTTTGCTCCAAATTTGATCCTCTTTTGTTCCTTTCATCATAATCAATAATTTTAATCATACCTGCAGAAAAAACATAAAAATACCTTCCGTTAAAGTCAATATCATCAAAAATAGGTATAAAAATGTGCTTAAAAATATTATATATTTTAGGTGTATCAATTATCACAAGTAAAGTTGATGAATTTCCTAATAATGCATACTTTAAATGTGTAGGAATTACTTTCATCTCAAGTTTAAGAGGTTATTCAATTGAAGGATTAGAGATTTACTATTTTCAATAGTATTCGAAATCTCAGAGTTTTACTCAACATAATTAGTATACTAAGCATTTATCTCTAATGATTTTTCTTCAAATCCACTTTTAGTTTCACTATTTAATCCTTCTGGATTTAAAATCACTTCAAATTTTTCCTTAGAAATGACTTCACATTTTTCTTGGTAATATTTAACAATCATATAATCAATACTATCCATCCTATAACAATTTTCTTTAATAGAGTACCTCATTGACGTTAGAACATTAAATGTTACTTCCTAGTCATTAACTCTCATGGTCAACTCTCCTTTCTACTTTTCAATCATATCACATCCGGTAACAAGAAAAGGTCTCCACAAAATAATAGTAATTTCTTTATCTTCTTCCTTGTCGAGCACAATTAAATCCACAGGGAAGGTAAATTTATCCACCTTAATAAGTACATCTTCTATAACCCCTTTAAGATAAGTGACAGATCGATCAGCTAACTGAAGGGTTACAGTAGTGGGAGAAATATCTCCTATTTCTAACCTCAGAAAAATGGATAAAGGCATGAGATTAATGCTAACTTCTAAAATGCATAAGGCTTTTCCATAAATTTTTTCTCCAATCGCAAATGGGATAGTGAAGCTACCAAGGTCTTTAAGATTTTAAGGAAGCTTCTTTTGAATTATTGCACTACATTCTTCACTAAGTGCAACAGTCTCATAATCTTAAACTTTCCTCTTTCTGTTTAATATATCTTTCATAAATTTGACATAACTTGGCATTTGTTCCAAAGATTCCATAAATAGAATATTAATTGTAAGTTTTTTAACTATGTCAAAAAATCTTGAAAATTGTTGATCAAGCTTTTGCTGATGAATTCTTTGAGAAAAAGGTGGTGGTGGGCTTTCTAACTCATTTTTAGTTGGAGAGACATATTATTCTTAGTCCTTAGAAATAGTTTCTTTAGGTTTTTCAATTTCTTCAATCTCTCTCTCAACTTCAATCTCTGTTTGAATTTCAACATTTAATTCCTTTCCACTCCTAAGTTGAACAGCTTTAATTTGTTCTTGTTCTTTTCCTTTGTCTTTCGGATTTATTTGAACATTACTAGGAAGTGTTCCCTGGGTCTATTGCTAAGTACGTTAGCAATTTGTCCTAGTTGATTCCCAATATGTTTTATTGATGTACTTTGAATTTGCATTTGATTGCCCATTCGAAAAACTACTTCTTCGATAGATAGCTTCTTTTCCTTAAACTGTTGGCTATTAAAACCAAGAGGTTAAGAAGTTCAATAATTACTAAGATGATAAAAGCATCATTATCATGAATACTATCCATGTTTTTAGGATTTACCTTTTCTGAGGACCATTGAAAATTATTAGTGGTCATTTCTTTAATTAAGGCATGAGCTTCATCAAATGATTTTGACATTAAAGATCCTCCAGCAACAGCATCAATTATAGATCTAAGGGATCATATTAACCCATTATAAAATGTTTGAATAATTAACCAGTCAGATAAAGCATGATGTTGACACTTTTCTATGGAGTTCCTTAAATCATTCCCAAGCCTTATAAATTGACTTCCTCTCCTTTTGAATAAAAGAAGTAACATCATTTCTAAGCTTAGCATTTTTTGAAGGAGGAAAGTATTTAATAAGGAATATTTGTGTTATATTTCCCCAAGTTCTAATAGATCCAGGTGCTAATGATTTTAACCACATCTTATGTTTATTCCTTAAATAAAAAGAAAAAATTCTAAGTCTAATCACGTCGTTAGATATTCCATCATATTTGAATGTAGCACAAAGTTTTAGAAAACTTGCAAGGTGTAAATTTGGATCCTCAATTGGTGTTCACCGAAACCGATTATTTTGCACCATTTTTATTATTGTAGGTTTAAGTTCAAATGGGTTACGTGATGCATCAGGGATTTTAATACATAAGTGAATTTTATCTACCGTAGGCTTTGCATAATCTCTTAATGGTCCTTGTAAAATTGGATGCTCATTTTCAGTAGTTAAAGTTTCAATATCATTTTTTTGATGAGTTTGTCATTTCTTGAGAATTGTGAAGTTGTTTTTGCTTTTGAATTCTTCTTATAGTTCGTTCTAATTCAGAATTGTAGGATACTAAACTTTGAGATCTTAAACTTCGCATACAAAAAGTAAAATTCAGAAAGTAAAATACTAAAGCAATATATATAAAATAAAATTATTTAAATATATATTTTTTTCTTTTTCTATCTTTTCAATTTCGCTAATTTTAAAAAAGAAAAATTTTAAAATTTGTAATAAGTTAAAAATATTTTTTTAAGTAATCCTTTAGTTCAAAATAAAGTTTCAAAAAAATTTCTGAAAAGATATTTCCTTTTTAAAGATTCATTTTTTTATATCCCAGGCAACGGCGCCTAAAACTTGACTTGACCCGCATTACTCAGATATTACTATTCCTTAATATGCCAAAAACTTGACCCAAATTATATTTAGAGGCTAGTGAGAGCAAATATAGTATGATATAGTTTAATGAAATAGTTTTCCCACTAGGGGTACTACGCAAGTATACATATCGTTTCAAGTAATTTAGATTTTCTATAAGAACCCCAGTATCGATCCCACAGGGAACTCTAAATGAAAAGAAATGAAATTTAGAATTTTAACTTTAATAGAACTTTACATAAGACTGCAACAAATTACTAAAGTATTAGTGATGAAATTAAGTTTACTAATTTCTACAAATGCAAGTAAAACTAAATGCAGTAATTTAGAAAATATATAAAAAAGATACTTTCTCCTTGCAAATAATTCATAATCAGTGTAGTATTCCAAATGTTTATAAGTTCAAATTTGGTATTGTGATAAATAGGAGCACGCATATTCTTTACTTATTTTGATGTGTAAAGAGCATTGACCAATCTTAAGTTAGTGTGGTCATGTATAGTAGGGTTAGGTAAATTCTAGTCTCCCACTCCTATATTACCCATAGTGCCCTCTCTATAGGACCTAGCAGTGACCTTAGTTCCAATCTTTCGGCCGAATTGATAAAAAAATCTAGCATGTCACTCTAGAAACATCAATTCTACACCCATCAAATCTAATCTCTCTATCTATTTGTAGTCCCGCCCAGAGAATCACC
The DNA here is from genome assembly GCA_022702705.1 of Papilionanthe hookeriana x Papilionanthe teres. Classification (NCBI taxonomy): domain Eukaryota; kingdom Viridiplantae; phylum Streptophyta; class Magnoliopsida; order Asparagales; family Orchidaceae; genus Papilionanthe; species Papilionanthe hookeriana x Papilionanthe teres. Next base: position 50,007,811 of record CM040436.1, read on the forward strand.
ACTGCTTTTTCCAAAGTGAAATGTTATATTTACGAGTAAAGAAATCTTAGCTCTCTCAGGTCTATAAGTTTGCTCAAAAAATTTTAACAATACAAGTGGCTAATTTGTAAAGTAAATGAATGACAGATAAAAATATCATCACAATTTTTAAGAATAAATGAAGTTCTAAACAAAATCAAAATCACTTAAATGAAAGAGATAAAACTACTCAAAACCCATAGGGATAACAAAACAAAACATATTTATAAAAGTCAAATTCAAAGTACAAGTCTTAAAGAAAAAGATAGAAATAATTATCTGGAATGTTTTCCTAAGCACTCCTTTGAAGTTCTCTAACTTCTCTAACTCCAACAAATACTTACATGACTCACAAACTTCAGAAATCACAAAGACTTACAAAGAAAACTACTTACACTCTTAACACACTCACACACTATATTACTCTATATATCATACCCCTTTATCATCTTGAAATTAATCTATATTTATAAAGCTTCGAAAATGAGCATGAGTTGCTTCAGGCATCTCTTCAAAATTTGGCCTTATTCATTGATTCTTCTAGAAAATAACTGTGGTGCCTTGGAGCGTAATGCACCAAAAATATCTTAGATTTTTGCTATATAATTTGCACTCATTTTTGGTGCTATTGTACTTTAAAGGAAGGTATTCTTCATGTTTTATTGCAGGTATGATGATTTTAGGTGATTGGATCAAAAGGAAGTGAAAAGGAATAAATTTGGAGCAAAAAGAGGTCAAATGAAGAATTCAGCCTACTAGTGCAGCCGGTGCCAGAATGGGCGTCGCCAGTGCCCAATTCCAGAGATTTAAAAATTTAAATGGTGGACCAGCGCTACCGGCGCCCAACATTGTTGGAATTTAAATTCAATGTATTTGGATGCTTTTTGAAGGTTTCTTGAGGAAAATCTTAGAGAATTTGTTTCTAAACAATTTCAAACAGATTTGGACGCAAAGAAAGAGAGAGACGAGAGGGAGAGAAGTCCATTGGAGTGAGGTGAGTGTGTTAGGGTTTGTGGAGAGTGTGTGGTAAGTGTGTATAAGTCTTATTTTGTGAGGGATTCTTCTCTAAAGTGTGTATCAAAAGGAGGAAAGTGAGAGATTGCTTCTTCTTCCTTACTATTCTAAGGAGAGAATTGAGTGTTGTAGTGAAGAGAGAAAATGATTCAAAGGAACTTCAAGGGATATGCTTAGGTAAGAATTGAGATAAGTTCTATTCACTTTTGTGGTTTGTATGACTTTGCTTTTATATATAAAATCCATGTTTTGTTGTATCTTCTTCATGAATTCTGAGTAGATATCTTTGTCTTTCTTCTAGCAATGAGATGTGGTGAATGGTTGATGTAGATTTGATGTGACATAAAAATGTTAAGAAATTTTGATGATTTTTCACTTTAAACTTCATTTACTTTTCGATCTGGCTAATTGAATTATTAAAATTTTTTGTGAAACATTAAATCCGAAAGGACTAAATTTTCTACAACAATAGTGAAGAATTCATTCAATGTCCATGAATGAGTTGCATAGTTCATGGGAATTAAGTGGAAATAAATATGGAAATGTGGTTTGATGGGTGTTGAATTCGATATTTTAGAGTGACGGGCTGAAATCCCTAATTTGGTCCTAAACTTTAGTAACTAAAGCTAGGGATAGCCTTCAGGTGAAGAGAAGTGGGAGCTCTAAAGTGAGAGCCAATTTCCTCCTAGCCTAACCATAGATTTAGTGACTAAGCTTAGGATTTCTCAATGTTCATTACATAGCTTGGATGATGGGTTAATCTGACAAGGGTAAAAAATATAAATGCTCTTATTTGGCACAATACAAATTTATTATCAATTTATATCAATCACTCATCATAGAATCATTGCAAGTGGAAAGATATTTTTCCATATTCGAACCTTTCAATAAAAACTTAAATAGTACTTGAACTAGCAACTTAATTAGTACTTGAATTTGCATTGTGAATAAGTATTGGATAGCAAATCTTTTCTATATATTGACAAGTTCCTACCTTCCTCGTCGGATCGATAATCAGGACTCCACTAGAGTCGTGCATTAATTGAAAGATATGTATACTTGCATATACGAGTGACTTCCTGAATATTAAATTAATCTTATTGTTGAACTGAACTGAAACTATCCTTTCAATATTTACGTCAGAGGCAGCGCACTCGACACATTCAAGTTTTTTGTGCTGTTGTCAGGGAAGGTATAAAACGGTAACTGTTTAAATTATAGTATTTGAAAACCTGTACTAGTTTGCAATTGTGTGCGCTTGCTTAAATTTTAGTGTATTTTATGTGATTTTATATGCGTAGGATTGTATCCATATGTTTAGTTCATTACAATTCAAAATTAGAGTGTACTATTTGAAAAATTAGAAAATAACAAAAACAATCTGAAAATCCTCACAAAATAGCGAACAACTTAGATAATCAAAGAAATGAAAATGAAAATTTATCAAGACCTTCAAGAGATTATGCTAACCCATCAACAGATGAAATTCACTTAACTATACAAAATCTTGATGTTGCTTCTAATTCTATTGAGCTTAAACCTATTATTATCCAAATGGTACAAAATAATCAATTTAGAGGAACACCTAATAAAGAGCCTAATTTACATCTCGCTAGTTTTCTAGAACTGTGTGCTACTTTTAAATATGATGGAGTGACGAATGATATTATCAGACTTATACTTTTTCTTTTTTCATTTAGGGATAAAGTCAAGGTGTGGTTAAATTCATTAGCACCTGAATCTATCAGAAGTAGGGGAGAACTTTCACAAAAATTTTTGTCAAAATATTTCCCTCCATCAAAAACTGCTAAGCTAAGAAATGACATTACATCTTTTGGTCAGTTTGAAAGGGAATCAATATATGATGCTTGGGAAAGATTTAAAGATCTCCTGAGGAAGTGTCCACGTCATGCTTTACCATATTGGTTAATATTTCAAATTTTTTATAATAGATTAGTAGGATCAATTAGATCAATTTTAGATGCTGCTGCTGGTGGATCATTAATTTCCAAACCTTTTGATGAAGCATATTAGTTAATATAAGAGATGGCTACTAACAATTTCAATGGCCCTCTGAATGGTTAAATCTAAGAGAGTAGCTAGTATTCATGATTCTGATGTTATAACTATGATAGTCTCTCAAATTACTTTACTTTCGAAGAAAATAGATCAGTACGGAATGAATTATTCTTAAACACCACAAGTTCTAGAGGAAAATTCATTAGGACAGATAATAGAATCACAAACACCCTATGAGACCTTAAATGCTATAAATAATAGACCTAACAATCCTTATTTGAATTATTATAATACTAGTTGGAAGAGTTACCCAAATTTTAACAGGAGTAATAATAACAATGCTATTGTTAACCCACAATGGGGAAAAATACTGTGAACCTAGTAGGAAATTTGAACAACCAAGGAAACACAAACTATAGACCTTCTTATCCTCCATGTTTTAATATTAACCCACAATTTAAGATAAAGAAGTTATCTACTGAAGAAATAATTTTAAATATGGCTAATCATTTACAAACTCAGGGTGTTGCGATTAAGAACATTAAAAATGAATTAGGACATGTTTTCACTATGCTTAATAATAGACCTTCTGGAACTATTCTAAGTAATGTTGAGATCAATCCAAAAGATCAAATAAAGAGCAAATTAAAGCTATTCAATTAATGAGTGGAAAAGAATTAGAAACGAGAGTGAAAAAGAAGTTGAAACTGAGAAAGAGAAGGTGGAAATTGAAAAATGGACTAATAAAATTTATCCATAATTAGAATATCTGCTTGAACCAATGAAAATTAATGTAGAAAAACCACCACCTCCATTTCCTCAAAGATTGAAAAAATCAAATAGGGATAACGGATTTACAGAATTTTTAGAAATCCTTAAAAAATTAATGGTAAATATTCCCTTTATTGAAGCATTATAACAGATGCCTGATTATGCGAAGTTTATAAAGGATATTCTTAAAAGCAAAAGAAAGTTCATAGATCACAAGACTGTTGCACTTAGCGTAGAGTGTAATACAATTATTCACAGAAATCTTACCAAAAAACTTAAAGACCCTGGTAGTTCCACTATCCCTTGTGTTATAGGTGAAAAATTTTTCGGAAGAGCTTTATGTGATCTAGAAGCTAGTATTAACCTTATGCCTTTATCAAGTTTCAAAAGATTGGGATCAAGAGAAATTTCACCTACTTCAGTAACTCTTCATTTAGTTGAGCGTTCCATTACTTATCCTAAAGGAGTTGTTGCAGATGTATTACTTAAGGTGAACAAATTTATCTTTCATGTGGATTTTATTGTATTAGATATGGTGGTAGATAAAGAAATTCTAATTATTTTTGGAAGACCATTCCTTGACACTAGAAGATCTATGATTGATGTTCAAAAATGAGAATTAACTATGAGAGTTAATGATCAAGAGGTGACATTTTATATTCTAAAATCTATGAAATATCCCTCAACAGAAAAAGATGATGAATGCTTTCGAATGGAAATCTGTAATTATTTGAGAGATGATCATTTTAAAGAAATGTTGGAAGAGAAAATAGAATGTGAAAATTTGAAATGTGAGGATGATAATGAAATTGAAGATTTTTTTAATGATATGAAGAATGAAGATCTAGATTATGTTCAGAAAAGATTTGAAATGTTGGATAATATGAAAAGTGATGACAAAAGTTTAATTTCTCCTATCATAAAACCCCCTGAATTTGAAATGAAAATTTTTCCTAATCATTTGAAATATATGTTTTTAGGAGAATCATCTACATTTCCAATTATTGTATCTTTTGATTTGAATGAATATCAAGAAAAAAAATTATTGGATACTTTAAAAAGATACAAAAAGGGTTTTGGTTGGACCTTAGCTGATATTAAAAGATTCAATCCATCGATCTGTATGCATAGAATTCTGTTAGATGAATAACATAAACCTAGAGTTGATCCATAAAAGAGATTAAATCCAATGATGAAAGAAGTAGTTAAGAAGGAAATTTTAAAATGGCTTGATGTTGGAATTATTTATCCAATCTCAGGCTGTGTTTGGTTAAGTCCAATTTATTGTGTCCCTAAAAAGGAGGAGTGACTTTAGATGTAAATGAATGGAATGAAATTATACCAACAAGATAAATTAGTGGCTGGTGAATTTGTATTAATAATAAAAAATTAAATGCCGACACTAGAAAAGATCACTTTCCTCTTCCTTTTCTAGATCAAATGTTGGATAGACTTTGATGGCAATGAAAATATTTTTTTATGTCGATGTCGGCATATTTTTAGGTTGTGTGTTTTATTTTGAAAAAGGGGTCGCCTAACAGAAATTGTCGGCGAATTTTTAATTTAATTTAAATAAATAATTTGAAAAGTAGTATTTGATTTTTAAAATAATTTTAAATTTGAAAATTTTAAGATATGAAATCAAACTGATCTCACATCCCGAATAGTTTATATAAACGAGCACCGCACCACAAACCGTGTATCTATCCCTAAGGATAGAAACACTATTTGATGGTGGGGCTCGATTAAATAAACTAAAAGATTTGTGACATCCGTTTGGTCTGCGAACCAATTTTATAAGCCGACAAATTCCCCTGCTTAATGTAAATGAATTAAGCAGGGTTTATATTACCTGGGTTCTTAAAATTCCCTATAAGGGCAAGCCCCTATAGTTAATTACATCTTAAATGACGGGAATCACTTAAGAAAACTCTCGATAATAATCAATAATTCTGCTCTCAAGAATCTCAAAGTTTAAGTTTTCAAGGGATTGAATTTTTGAATTTCAATATTGAATGAATCGAGTTTGAAACATTTTATTTTGGGAATCCAAAAGGAAGAAATGTCGGAGAAATTACAGATTCGAAGCGAACTTCGGTAATTTCCCGACTATCCTATTGTTTGGATTGAATTTATGAAAGTCCTGATATTTATTTAATATTTTGATCTTGCCAATTTTAATTAATTAGGACTTATATTCGTATGACATGATCATACAAATAGCCTCGAAGATGTGAGGGTTTATGTCGTATCAGACGACTACCTCGGAATCCTAAGGTCGGTTAGGGCTTAATTCACATAACATGATTATGCAAATGCCTAACGAAAAATTGAGGATTTATGTTGCACTAAGCAAACTACCTCGAAATCCTATGACTTTGGTTGTTCATTCTAGGAATGTTTAGCTGATGTAGAGTTGTTTTGCTGACGAAGATGGCCGTGCTGCCCACCGTGCTCCAAGCTCCTTGTTGTTGCAGAGGTTTAGTTTTAGAAGTCATAAATCAGGAGATGAGAAAAGTGTTTTGGTTTAGAGAAATTATTAACGTCCAAGTGTTTTTTATGTTTTAATTAAAACAAATCTTAAAGTTGATTATAACAACACTGGTTAAGATCCCACGGTTCCATCCTTCCGGCATCGTTATTTTTATCGGATTCACTTAGTCCAGATGAATTTTCTAAACTCAACTAAATGAGTTCCACACTTTCATTTAGACCGTAGGAAATTCCGTTAGCAACACGTAGGTTACATCATCCGAGGTATTCCCGATCATCCAACAAGACGTTTTAATTTAGTTGTAATTGCAGTTTTGTGTTCTATTTGTGATTAAATTTTGAGTTGTTTTATATTTTGAAATATTGTGGCGGTAAATTTTATCTTGTAATGACTTTTAATTTAGTTTTGGTTTCAGTTTTAGGGACTATCTTAAAAGTGTGGGTTTTCATGCAACAGTTGTTTATCATGCAAGAAAAGTAAGTGCGATGCGATTAAATAAATTGCAATAAAGTAAATTGCAACAAAATAAAAGCGTACCCTGGAGGGTCTTCCCGTCATCCCAAGCTGCACTCAAACACAATTTAGAATATTTAAGCATTTAGAACAAGTTCCTAGGTAAAACTAAGGGAAGGGTTATGGTTTTCTACCAAGTTCCTAATCCTATAGGCTAGTCATCTCCTATGACGTCTAGGTTCTTGTGTTTGGTTTCGAGGACGATTTTCTTCATCAAAGAATGATTAAGTTCAGTTGTTCTTATAAACATCCTATCATATTGAGAAAGTGTTTAAGAAGAATCTTAAACATCTTTTCAATATTGCTAGAATTGTTTTAAGTCCAAATGAATTTAATTATACAAATGAATTAATCGTCCGGGAATTCAAGTTTTGTTGTTATCTTACTCAGTGAACTTGGACATTTGAATATCCTATGAGGGAAGTAACATTTCATTTAACGTTCTGTTTAGGAGTTATGACAACAAAAGCTTTTGAGGGCAAATTGATGTTCAAATGGTTTGTGATTTAATTTAATTTCAGTTAACGGGTTTAAATTTGGAATAGTGTTCAAGTTGCTTTATATTTATTTTTGAATTTCTTTATGTCTTAGGTGATGTTATTTTTAATTGAATTTAATTTAATTTGGTTTAGTTTTAATTTTAATTAATTTATTTAATTTAATCTAATTTTAATTTTAACTTGATTTTATTTTTTATTTTAATTTAATTTAATTTAATTTAATTTAATTTAATTTAATTTAATTTAATATGATTTAATTTAATTTAATTTAATTTAATTTGATTTAATTTGATTTAATTTAATTTAATTTAATTTAATTTAATTTAATTTAATTTAATTTAATTTAATATGTTTTAATTTTATTTAATTTAATTTAATTTAATTTAATTTAATTTAATTTAATTTTTAATTTTAATTTAATATTTTATTTTTTATGTTTTAAAGATGATTTAATTTTAATTGTTAAAGTATTAATTTCATTGAAATTTTAAAAGGATTTAATTTAAATAATTTAACTTTAATTTAATTTAATGATTAAGTCTTTTAGCATTTTAAATCTTAAATTTGGATTATCATTTTAATTAGGAATTAAATATTATTGAGATGATTAATTTAGGGATTCTTAAATTAAAGAACAAATCTCTTCCTAATAATATCCCTATTTTAATAATTCCAATTTTATTATCCTTCCAAATTTAATTAATTATTTGATTAAGGTTTATTTTAATTATTTTTAAATTGTTTAGTAGGTTTCTACCCTTTAATTATTTAAATTTCAATCATCCAAATCAGATTAAGATCAAATATTTTACTTTTTCATTTTATTAAGCCAAAAGTTTTAATTAATGGTTAAAATTTTAATTACCATTTTGCCCTTCAAGCTTACTAATTCCATAACTCACTAAATTAAGCTCAAATGAATTTGAAATTTTTATGTGACTTCACTCATATGTCAATAAAAGCATTAGAGGAGAAAATGTGATTTTTCTGTATTTAATTTATTTATGTAATTATTTTTGGTGGAAAATAATAATTTCCAAGGAAAATTTAATAATATGACCAAGAAAAAGTTTCTGTCCTTAAGAAAATTATGGGACATTCCTAATGATTAGAGGACCACTTGGACCAAATTTGGTGATTTTTTAAATTAAATTCTTTTTATTATAATTATTTTGAGTTTTGGAGTATTAATTAATTTAAAAATAAAATAAAGGTTGAAAAATGAATTTTATATTTTTCAAAAATCTCTCTGATATCAAGGAAATCAGAGAATCACTTTTTACAATTTTCTGATTTTTCTTTGATTTATTAGAATTATTTTAGTGGAAATGCTAAAAAACACATTTTTTTAATTTTAAAATTACCTTAGGGCTTTAAAATTTAATATCTCATCATATAGACTTAAGAAAAATATGGGGGTTGTTCCTAAGTGATTAAAATTCAAAATGTGACATTTTGGTAAATTTTATTATTTTTGTGATTTTTATTATTTTTTAATTATTAAAAATATTAAAATAATGCAAAAAATCAACTTTTTTAGAAAATTGAAATTTTAATTTTCTTAAATTTCCCTGATATCAGAGAGGCTCCAAAACCAATTTGGTGAATTTTTGAAAAGCATTTTCAAAGTTATGAATATTTTAAGTTTAATTTTGGTTAAATGGCTTAATCAACCCATTGGATAGGGCTAACCAAGTCCAATTGAATTCAAACTTTTATGGTGGGTTCCTCTGATCCTAAAGGTCAGTGGAGGATTGATTTTAAGTCAATTTGATGTATGATTAGCTCTAATTAATTAAAACTCCATTTTGGGTGTTTAAGCCAATTAGGGTTATTCCAAGTGAGTTAACTCAAAGCCTATTTTTCCTAGGTTCCTCTTGTCATAATAAACATCACCAAATTTTCCTAGAATTTATTTCACAATATGCTAATTATTGGAATTAAAATACTCAAACTAGCAACCTAGAGTTGAAAAATCAATAACTCTTCATAGGGATGGCCTCTGACTTTGGAAAATTCAGGGAATGTTCCCAAATTCAGAGGCTTCAAAAGCCCTATGGTCTCATGCCATGGTGAATTGTATACATGTATGGAGAATTGAAAATGTGCAGAGAGTAAATAAATTATTAAAAATTAAATACTCAATGAAATTAAATTATTTCTTGTCCATATTATTCTCCTCTGTTCACTGAGCAAGAGGGTATTTTTATTTTATTTTTATGATTTTTCTACACAAAGTTATGCATTTTTCAAGTTCTGGTAATTAAATAAATAAGAAAATAGCCTAATTTCCTACTTATCCACGCGACGCCCTGTCATCCTCGGCATCTCCAAACGGCCACGCGGCCGCCTTCCGACTCGCGCCACGCGGCCCGCGGTTCACATATCATCTCCTGGTCCGACGCCATCTGAGCCGTCCGTCCGCGCGTGTATTGAATGAACGGCATCTGTTCATCGTCCCCAAGCATCCTAGCCCGAGAACCGTCCGTCTTCTAGGCCTAAGATCTCACTCGATACTTGACCAGATTGAACGTTCTTATGCTCTATGGATTCGTCTCGAGAAGACGAACACATCCATACGGTTTATGTGGCATGAAATTAACTCAATAAAAATGGAGAATGTTCAGAAGCTCGGGAAGAAGAGTGAGGCCATACCTTTGCTCAGAGAAGTGTGGTTTCGATCTGAGGGTTGTGTCACCTTCGATTACGTCCCAGCAAGCTCCAGATGAAGTCTCCTGGCCTGGTGAATTGTCTAGGTAGGATTTCTACCACAGCTGATTACAAAGCTTGGAGTCTGGAACAGATGGGTAGTCTGGAGAGGGGGCTTTTGCTGGTGGACCTCTTCCCTTGGTCTGGTGAAGGTGTAGGATCAATCAATTTGGGGATTGGTCCACTGTGAAGAAGTGTCCTAGTTTTGTGCTGAAGTTTGAACTCAAAATTGAGCTCGGCTAGAGGAATTGAGCTGGAATCCGGTGGGAATCAAGTGCTCTATGTGTAGAGAGTGGTCCGGAATGATTTTGGCGAGACTTTCCTTAAGGTTGGTTCAGCACCTCTCCCTTGGCCGAGAGAGGGGTGTTTAAATAGGAGAGGCTGGAGGGCCTCCCGTGGGAGTTATGGATCGGGATCGACTGCTCTTGGCAAGAGAAGAACAACTGCAGTGGCCACTGGGCATGGGGCAGCTCGATGGGGAGAATTTCAATGTTGGCTCACATGCGAGCTTTCGGGTGTGGTGTTTTCCGGCGATCCAGGGCGGTGGCCAGCGAGCATGGGTCACCCTCATGTTCGAGTGGGTCAGGGCTGGGGTTTAGTGTAGGCAATTGGGCTTTGCCATGTGTCAAAAGCTTGGATTAAGATGGCATGAGGGAAGGCCAATTTTGGCTTGATTTGGTCAAGTCCACCTTTTGGGCTTGGTTCACCCTTCAAGGTGGCTTGGGGTGTTGTGAGGAGTCAAAGGAATCAGCTGGTTTGACATGGAGAAGTCCTTATCCAAATATATTTGGATTAAATTTGGGTTAAGGGGAATCATGGTTAAGGCTAATGACTTTAGGAGATTAAGGAAAGAGTCTCCTCCTTTTGCCCAAAATGGCATGGTGACATGTAAAGAGGCTCTCATGGCTTCCATGTGGCTCATGCATGGCTTCATGGCTCATCTTTGGCTTGGGAAAATTTAAGTCAATTTCATGAAAAAGGGTTTTGTGAATTTTGGCATTTTAATGGGAATTGTCATATGGCTTGATTTGGATTTATTTTATCATGGATTTAGAACTTAGGAGATGGCTTTATCAAATGGGTGATGATAGAGGGTTGTCATGTGGGCTTTGGGCCTTTTGAAATTATTTTTGATGGGCTTTTAGGAAGGCTAAGGGGATGGGCCTTTAGGTTTAAGAATAAATTCATGGATGGGAATTTTGTAGAAGTTTGGGCCAAATAATTGTTGGGTTTGGTTTAGGGATGTGTCATGAGTAATTTGAAATGAGTTTGGAGTGATTTGGGTTTGAATGGGGTTGGATTTGGGCCTCTTTGGTAAATGGACCAATGTAGGTCATATTGGGCTAACTTGGGCCAATGTTGGGCTAGGGTTGAAATTGATGTAAAATTAATATTGGGAAATATTTATGGGAGTGTTTCAAAGAGGTTTTGACTTTGTTTGGGTTTTGATTTTGGGGTTTGGGTTTATTTGGGTTAGGTTTGTGTTTAGGTCAAAATTGGGCTTTTTGGTCAAAAGTAAAATTGTATTAAAATGCCAATCAAATTGGGCTTGGATTTGGTCTAGATTGGTGTTGGGGATGTTGAATTGAAGTTTAGAATTGAATTGGACCAGAATTTGGGTCAATTGGGTAGGTTTGGCTTGACATTGGGTTCATTTTGGGTTAAAATGGGTCAAATTGGGGGTTTTGACAAAAGTGGGATAAATTGACAAAATTACCCCATGGTGTAGTTGAACAAAATGCAATTGGAAATATTTGGGATTTTCTGGAATTTTCTGGGAATTTTCTGAATTTTTGGATTTTTGGGTCAAGAGGGGTATTTTGGGTATTTGGAGAGTATTGGGAGGTATTTTTGGAATTTTTGGTATTTTTGGCTATGGATGATCAACTTGATTGGTGAGGAAATGTTCAAGGTTAATTTTGGGGAATTTTGGGTGATTTGGAAATTTTGAAAAATTTGGGTAATTTCAAGGGTTTTGGGTAGGCTTGGCGGGTGTAGGGTCCCAGGGGTTAAAAATTGAAAATTTGCAAAATTGAAGATTGAGTAATTGTAAGTGGAATGAAATCATTTTGGTTGAGCCATGAAGCCATATCAAGCCCACATGAGCCATGAAGGGACTCATTTGAGGCATCCACTATGTTGTTCCTAACCCTCTTAGCCAAGGGCTTAGGGGTTAAGGACCATCCATGTGAATCACCTTCATGAGTCAGGAGGTCAACTTAGGTATGGGTGTGTTTTTAGGAGGTGTGTGAAAGTGTAGTGTGTATGTAGGTCAGCCCCTCACCAGACCAGGCCACCCAGGGCAATCCTAAGGCCAAAGAGTCCTATAGGAACTCATCCTTTAAACTTCCACATTTGATTTCAACCCTCTAGGTGATTGGGGGTCTACAGTCAAGTTTGTGGAGTTTGCAGGGAGTTAAGAAGTGGTTTGAATTTCTAAGTGGTGGGTCCCAACTCTAATCCTCTAAGATAGTCAAAGGAAAAGCCTAAGGCTAGATCCTAAGTACTAAAAAGAAGAAGAGAAGACCTCATCAAAAATGAGGTCAACAGTCGACTTGCATCGCTATCAATTCCCATATCATGTCAATGTCAAGGAGTCGCCACTCTCTTTCTCTATTCATCACCCTAAATCTTCTTCTACGTAGAATTTTTGTTAGAAGTCTTTGGAGAATTTTGAGAAGGATTAATCATGATAGAGATTGAGAGAAAAGAAGATCAAATGATAATCTCATATAACAAGTCTTCAGATTGTGTAATTATAGAAGTTTTCATATGTGAAAATTATATGAAGATCTTGGGTAACTGAGAGGTTTTATAAGTAAAATGCCTATCTTGAGTTCTTTAATATCCTATAGCATGCTCCTATAGTTAATTACATCCTGAGCAATTAATACTACCTAGGAAAACTCCCGATTAAGGTTAACATTTATCTTCAAAAAAGTGTAAGTGTTGTCGTGATAGTACGTTTCTAAAGAATCGATACTACCGTAAAGTTTTGTTTATGTTGAATGTTTGTCATTTTGTAATTTTGTATGTCATGTCGGGTGTAATGTCAAGATGTCTTAATATGTGTGTCATATTATTGTATGTAATGTCATGTGATGTTGCAATGTCATGTCATTGTGTCATTTTGTCATGTTGTGATGTTGTTTTGTCAGATTGTGTTTTGTTATGTCAAGATGTCGTGGTGTCATTTTGTCAAGCTGTTATATTTTCATGATGATATTGTCTTGGTTTTATGTTTGTTTTCTTTGTTTTAATTTCATCATTGTTTTGTGTTTATTAAGGTCATTTTGTCGTCGTTACGTTTTATTGTCATTCCGTTTGATTTATCATTATTTTGTCTGGCTGTTGTTATTTTAATTTGTCGTTTATTTTGGAAGTGTCAGTTTTATGTTAGATATCATGTCTATGTCAATGTCAATGATTTTGTCGTGTCATATCAAGTGTCAGTTTTTTGTTTGTTTTGGTTTATTATCATATCATGTCATGTGTTATGTCGGGATGTCATTGTTTGTATGTTGTGTCATGTCATAATGTGATGTCGTAATGTCATGTCTTAATGTGAATCATAATGTCATGTCATTTTATGTCATGTATTAATGTCATGTTGTAATGCCATAAGATGTCGTGATTAATATCTTGATTTGTCATGAGATATTTTATCTCCTATAAGAAGATGTCGTTATTATGTCATGAGGTACCTTCTATGATGTCAAGAAGATATCATTATTTATTTAGTTTTGTTTATTTTTTTTATGATTCCCTTTTGTTTTAAATTTTGGTTTTGTGGTGTCATGTCATTTTGTCATGTCTTAATGTGAATCATAATATCATGTCATTTTATGTCATGTCTTAATGTGATGTCGTAATATCACAAGATGTCATAATTAATATCTCGATTTGTCATGAGATATTTTATCTCCTATAAGAAGATGTCGTTATTATGTCATGAGATACCTTATATGATGTCAAGAATATAACATTATTTATTTATTTTTGTTATTTTGTTTATGATTTCCTTTTATTTTAAGTTTTGGTTTTATGGCCATCTCAATTTTATTTTGGTATGTCATTTTGTCATTTATTTATTTTGGTTTAATGTCATGTCATCATTTTATTGTGGTATAGAAATATCGTTGTATGTTGATGTCATGTCGTTGTCAATGTTAATGATTTTTTTCATTTTATTTCAGATTTCGTAGCTAACCTAATAGTCCAGTTCTCTTTGTTGTCATGTAATTTTTGTTTTGTTGTTTGTAGAAAGTTTCAGTTTTGTGGCTATCCTAAAAGTCCTGGTTTTGTCGTCAATGTTCCGTCGTCGACGACCAGCAAAATAGAGTTAGTACACCCTATAACATGCAAAAGAAATCTAAATGAAACTTCATGTCTTCATCTTGTAAGGAAAATGAAGTTAGAAGTAATTTCATATCGAAATATTTAGCTCACCTGGTCAAAGTGTCTATTGATCCAGAGTTGTCGGATGTCCGAATGCGGTTGGGATGTCGATTTAGATTTTTGATTTGTCTTGACTATCGATTTGGTTTGAGTTTTAGATTTTATATCAATTTATGTTGATTTAGATTTGATTTTGAAAATGTCGAATTGGGTCAAAAGTGTTGGTTTATGTCACATTATGTTAAAAAGGGCCAGTTTATGTCAAATCATGTCGATTTTTGTCGATTAATGCTATTTAATGTCGGTGTTTGTTGAATTTGCTTTGAAATGTCGATTAATGTCAAATTATGTTTGAAATGTTGATTAATGTTGAATTAATGTAGAATTTTGTTGAGTTTCGTTTGAAATATTAAATTTTGTTTGGAATGTCAGATTTCTGTCGTTTATGTCGATTTATGTTGATTATTTTGATTTTTGTTTGAAATGTCAAATTTATATGGATTATGTCGATTTATATTTGAAATGCTAAATTTATGTTGATTATATTGAGTTATGTTTGAAATATCAAATTTATGTCGATTATATCGATTTATGTTTGAAATGTCAAATTTATGTCGATTAAATCAATTTATGTTTGAAATGTCGATTTATGTCGTTTATATCAATTTATGATTATATCAATTTATGTTTGAAATGTCAAATTTATGTCGTTTATGTCGATTTATGTTTGATTTTGTCAATTTTTGGTTCAATTTGGGTTGAACTTGAGATTTATGTCTATTTAGGTTCAATTTGGGTTGAACCTAAGGTCTATGTCGATTTAGTTCAATTTAGGTTGAACCTAAGATTTATGTTGATTTAGGTTCAATTTTGTCGATTGGGTTGAACCTAAGATTTATGTCATTTAGGTTCAATTTAGGTTGAACCTAAGGTTATGTCATAGTTTAGGTTACATTTAGGTTCATGTCAGTTTGAACATAAGTATGGTTTGACTTAAGTCTAATGTGGGTTAGACTTAAGTTAGGTTTGTTTAGACTTAGGTTCATGTCAGGTTGAACCTAAGTATGGTTTGACTTAAGTCTAATATGTATTAGGCATAAGTTAGGTTGGTTTAGACTTAAGTTCATGTCGGGTTGAACCTAAGTATGGTTTTGACTTAAGTCTAATATGGGCTAGACTTAAGTTAGCTTGGTTTAGACATAGATTCATGTCGGTTTGAATTTTAAGTATAGTTTTGACTTAAATATAATATGGGCTAAACTTAAGTTAGGTTGGTTTAGACTTAGATTCATGTCGGGTTGAACCTAAGTATGGTTTTGACTTAAGTCTAATATGGGTTAGACTTAAGTTAGGTTGGTTTAGAATTAGATTCATGTCGGGTTGAACCTAAGTATGGTTTTGAGTCTTATATGGTTAAACTTAAGTTAGATTTTGGTTTGACTTTGATTAAACCTTAATTGGTCAAGGTTTAATAGTTTAATTAATTCTAATGTTGAAGACTTAATTAGAATTTATATTTGATTAAACCTTAGCTAATTATGGTTTAATTTTTAATTAAGTCTAATTTTGGTAGACCTAATTAGAGTTCAAGTTTAGATTAAACCTTAGTTAGTTAAGGTTTAATTATTTAATTAAGTCTAATGTAGTAGACTTAATTAGGATTTGGTCTGATTAAACCTTAGTTAGTTAAGGTTTAATGGTTTAATTAAGTCTAATGTGGTAGACTTAATTAGGATTTAGGTCTGATTAAACCTTAGTTAGTTAAGGTTTAATGGTTTAATTAAGTCTAATGTGGTAGACTTAATTAGAGTTTAGTTAGGTTCAAGTTAGATTGAACCTAGGCTTAAGATTAACTTAAATTCAATGTGGGTTAAACTCAAGTTAAGGTTTAAGTTCGAGTTGAGTTAGGTTTAAGTTAGGTTAAAAACTTAAGGTTGACTTAAGTTCAATATGGGTTGAACTCAAGTTAGGTTTGGGTTAGACTTAGATTCATGTCAGGTTTAACCTTAGTATGGTTTGACTTAAGTCTAATATGGGTTAGACTTAAGTTTGGTTTAGGTTAGACTTAGGTTCATGTCAGGTTGAACCTAGGCATGGTTTAACTTAAGTCTAATATGGGTTAGACTTAAGTCGGGTTTAGGTTAGACTTAGGTTCAAGTCAGGTTGAACCTATGTATGGTTTGACTTAAGTCTAATATGGTTTAGACTTAAGTTAGGTTTGGGTTAGACTTAGGTTCATGTCAGATTGAACGTAATTATGGTTTAACTTAAGTCTAATATGGGTTAGACTTAAGTTAGGTTTGGGTTAGTCTTAGGTTCATGTCAGGTTGGACCTAAATATGGTTTGACTTAAGTCTAATATGGGTTAGACTTAAGTTAGGTTTTGGGTTTGATTAAACCTTAATTGGTTAAGGTTTAATAGGTTTGATTAAGTCTAATGTGGTAGACTTAATTAAGGTTTAGGTTTGATTAAACCTTAGTTAGTTAAGGTTTAATAATTAAGGTTTAGGTTTGACTTAGATTCAAGTTGGGTTGAACCTAAGTATAGGTTAAGGTTAGGTTCATGTATGTTGAACCTAAGGTTTGAGTTTGACTTAGGTTTAACTTGGGTTGAACCTATGTGTTGAACCTAAAGTTTAAGTTTGACTTAGGTTTAACTTGGGTTGAACCTAAGTATAGGTTGAGGTTAGGTTCATGTGTGTTGAACCTAAAGTTTAAGTTTGACTTAGGTTTAACTTGGGTTGAACCTAGGTATAGGTTGAGGTTAAGTTCATGTGTGTTGAACCTAAAGTTTAAGTTTGACTTAGGTTTAACTTGGGTTTAACTTAAGTATAGATTAAGGTTAGGTTCATGTATGTTGAACCTAAGGTTTGATTTTGACTTATGTTTAACTTGGGTTGAACCTAAGTATAGGTTGAGATTAAGTTCATGTGTGTTGAACCTAAAGTTTAAGTTTGAACTTGGGTTCATATTGTGTTGAACCTAAGTTAAAGGTTGAACTTGGGTTCATGTTGTGTTGAACCTAAGTTAAGTTTATTTTGGGTTTGAGTTTGATTAAACCTTAATTGGTTAAGGTTTAATAGATTAATTAAGTCTAATGTGGTAGACTTAATTAGAGTTTAAGTTTGATTAAGTCTAATTTAGTTAAGACTTAATGATTTAATTAGGTCTAACGGGTTAGACCTAATTAGGGTTTTGGTTTGATTAAGTCTAATTTAGTTAAGACTTAATATTTTAATTAGGTCTAATGGGTTAGACCTAATTATGGTTTAGGTTTGATTAAATCTAATTTAGATAAGACTTTGTTAATTAAGTTTAATTAGTTCTTAAACATAATTTAAGTTTGGTTTTGTATTAAACTAAATTTAATTAAGTTTTGATGGGTTAATTAAGTTTAATATGTCCTTAAACTTAATTGAAGATTTGTTTTTGTATTAAACCTAATTTAGTTAAGGTTTAATATGTTAATTAAGTTTTATATGTCCTTAAACTTAATAAAAGATTTGACTTTTGTATTAAACCTAATTTAGTTAAGGTTTAATGGGTTAATTAAGTTTAATATGTCCTTAAACTTAATTAAAGATTTAATTTTGGTATTAAACCTAATTTAGTTAAGGTTTAATGGGTTAATTAAGTTTAATATGTCTTTAAACTTAATTAAAGATTTGATTTTGTATTAAACCTAATTTAGTTAAGGTTTAATGGGTTAATTAAGTTTAATATGTCCTTAAACTTAATTAAAGATTTGATTTTAGTAATAAATCTAAATTAATTAAGGTTTAATGGGTTAATTAAGTTTAATATGTCCTTAAACTTAATTAAAGATTTTATTTTGTATTAAACCTAATTTAGTTAAGGTTTAATGGGTTAATTAAGTTTAATATGTCCTTAAACTTAATTAAAGATTTGATTTTTGTATTAAACCTAATTTAGTTAAGGTTTAATGGGTTGATTATGTTTAATATGTCCTTAAACTTAATTAAAGGTTCGATTTTTGTATTAAACTTAAGGTTTAGTGGATTAATTAAGTTTAATATGTCCTTAAACTTAATTAATGGTTTGATTTTGTATTAAACCTAATTTAGTTATGGTTTAATGGGTTAATTAAGTTTAATATGTCCTTAAACTTAATTAAAGATTTGATTTTGTGTTAAACCTAATTTAGTTATGGTTTAATAGGCTAATTAAGTTTAATATGTCCTTAAACTTAATTAAAGATTTGATTTTTGTATTAAACCTAATTTAGTTAAGGTTTAATGGGTTAATTAAGTTTAATATGTCCTTAAACTTAATTAAAGATTTGATTTTGTATTAAACCAAATTTAGTTAAGGTTTAATAGGTTAATTAAGTTTAATATGTCCTTAAACGTAATTAAAGATTTGATTGTTGTATTAAACCTAATTTAGTTAAGGTTTAATGGGTTAATTAAGTTTAATATGTCCTTAAACTTAATTAAAGATTTAATTTTTGTATTAAACCTAATTTAGTTAAAGTTTAATGGGTTAATTAAGTTTAATATCTCTTTAAACTTAATTAAAGGTTTGATTTTGTATTAAACCCTAAGGTTTGATGATTTAATTAGGCTTAAGTTGTTTTTAAACCTAATTATTGTTTGATTTGAGTTCTTTTAAGTTTGGATTCATTACTTGCTTAATCCATGATGAAATGGATTAAATATATGAAGGAAAGGTTTTGAATTATTAATTTTAAAATTAATAAACCTTAACCTTGTTTCAATGTGTCTTTTAGATTGATTTCATGGCGTGAGAATTGATGTTTTAGGATTTTTATCTGTCATCCTAAGGTTGTCAATCATTTTGTTTTTTAATTTTCCAATTTTCCTAATTTTATAATTATTTTTGAAAATAATTACAAAATATCATGGAAATTAGGAAATCACATCCTAGAGAGCTATCCTAGTCTTAGAAAAATCAGAAGATGTGTTTAAGGACTTAAAGGTTCTTCCTTAGAAATTTCATACTTTTTAATTTGTAAATGATTTTTAATAAATTTTAGTCTCATAATTTTTTTTTTCTTTAAGAGCTTTCCAGAGGTATTTTTATTTTATGTTTAGGAGCTCTGGATAAAAAGATATGGATTTTTGAAGATTTTAAGAATTTTCTGAATTAATCCAGCCCAAAAAATCCATAGCGTGCCACGTGTCCTCGTACTGTCGAAGGGGTGGGAGGATCAGGTGTGCGGTGCAGAACAACGGACATGGCGGGCTTAAATCAGCGTCGTCCGTTCCAAAACACGGGAACTGACGGCGAAGATAAATCCTCCAGAAATTTAAAAATTTTCGAACCATCCAACTTCAAAGCTCAATATCTCACTCATTTCTCAACGAAATTGAGTGATTTTTAAACCTATGGAATCAGCCGGACGCATAGATTATATCTATATGGTGATGATACATTTCTGGGTAACTTTAACCCATGATATTTCAAATTTATGGATTATTTTGGAGAGAATAAATCCATAACTTGGCCACAAGTTTTTCGAGCTTGATCAGGCCTTATGGTTAGCTTCTAGGACTCCTAAAGAAGATCTTTGTAACTTCAATTTGGTTTTGTAGCTACCCTTGGAGAGCAATTTTGGTAAAGTGGCTAGTTTTGGCTGATTTTCGATATTGGCCAAATTGGCTTGATTGGGCTAATCCTATGGCTTGATTTTGGTTCGAATAGGTTCTGAGATCCCTAGGAAGACTTTTTGTGTTGGGAGTTAAGGGATTTGGGTAGCCTAAAGGTTTCTATGGATTATTTTTCTCCCTCTCATATGGGTTTGGGTAGGGCTTATTTATAGCCATGGGGAGGCCATGGCTAAGCTTGAGTTCATTTAGGGAAGGTGTTATTTGATGTTATGATTGCTGAAGATAGAATTTCAGCTGGAGGATAAGTTTAGTTCACTTTCTTAAGATTAACTCATATTGAGTTTAACTATGATGAGAGCTTAACTCTTCATTTGGCTTGTTTCCATTGACTCCTCCATGAGGTGGAGGGAATTTTAAATTTAAACTGAATAATTCATTTCATTTTTTCACCCTAGTCATGCTTTAAATTTAGGGGAAGGATGGCACTTAACCTCCTTACTCACCTCATGCATAACTCAATTATGATTGTCTTTTACCATGATATAAGATGGGTTTAAGTGTTGTTTTTCTTCCATTGGTTTAGGAAGAAGGTGAGTGATGATTCAAAGTAGGCAATCTCTTCTTCATCCACCATGTCACTTAGGATTTAATAGGAGCATCATTACTTAATTTTGTTATGGTTAAAATTTAATCGATGCTAACTTCCTTTCTCATTGGATGCTTAGGGTAGTGACCAAAATTATCTTTAAGGTGGCTAGCCACCTCATCTTAGAGAGAGGTGAGTCATAGCTTGGGTTTGTGAAAGAATGACAATTCACCCTTTTTCATGATGGTGGCTTATTAATGATCCTTAACCATGGTTAAAATACCATGTTATGAATCACTAATGAGTTAATTCATTTCTTAATGGGTCATATGGGTTATGTTTAACCCATATGAGGTTGTTTATGATGTCATTAATGAATTTAAAATTTTGAAAACCACTCATTATGTCATAAGTGGTGTCACATATCAAAATTTTAATTTCATGTCTTTCACTCTTTTTTTGAAAATTTTAATTGTATTTCCATTTTAATTAATTATGTCATTAATTAAAATATTGGAAGTATTTTATTAATCAATTATTAATTGAAATAATTCCAAATCTATTATTCGATTAATTTTCAGTGTTTTTTTATTTATTTAAGATTGGATTTTGTCTCATTTTATGAATGTTTAATTTAATTCTCATTTTAATTAATTATGTCATTAATTAAAATATGGAATTTAAATTATTGATCCATTAATTAATCAAAAATAATTTTGGAATTAATTATTTGATTAATTCCATAATTTTTAATTAATTTGTGCATTTTATCATTTTTATGACTCTTAATTTAATTTTTCATTTTAATTAATTAATTAAAATTTTATTGATTTTGAAATTAATTATTTGATTAATTTTGTCATTTTTATTTCATTTTGGTATATTTTTTCATTTTAGGCTTTGAATTTTATTCTCATTTTAATTAATCATGTCATTTGATTAATTAAAATATTAAAAATTAAATTATTAGTCAATTTAATTAATCAAAATTATTTTTGAGATTAATTTGATTAATCCTTATCATTGTGGTGTCTTAAACATGTCATTGGGTCAAAAGGTTGGCTTATGGGGTCAACAGGGTTGGTCATTGGGTCAGGATTGACCATTTTGACCAAGGTTGTCTTTTTGGGTCGAAAGGTTAACCTATGGGGTCAACAGGGTTGGTCATTGGGTCAGGATTGACCATTTTGACCAAAGTTGTCATTTTAGGTCAAAAGGTTGACCTGTGGGGTCAACAGGGTTGGTCATTGGGTCTAGATTGACCATTTTGACCAAAGTTGTCTTTTGGGTCAAAAGGTTGACCTGTGGGGTCAACAGGGTTGGTCATTGGGTCAGGATTGACTATTTTGACCAAATTTAACTTTTTAGGTCAAAAGGTTGACCTATAGGGTTAATAGGGTTGGTCATTGGGTCAAGATTGACCATTTTGACCAAAGTTGTCTTTTTGGTCAAAAGGTTGACTTATGGGGTCAACATGGTTGTTCACTGAGTCTGGATTGACCATTTTGACCAAAGTTGACTTTTTAGGTCAAAAGGTTGACTTATAGGGTTAATAGGGTTGGTCATTGGGTCAGGATTGACCATTTTGACCAAAATTGACTTTTTAGGTCAAAAGGTTGACCTATGGGGTCAACAGGGTTGGTCATTGGGTCAGGATTGACCATTTTAACCAAAGTTGACTTTTTAGGTCAAAATGTTGACATATTGGGTCAACAGGGTTGGTCATTGGGTCAGGATTGACCATTTTTACCAAAGTTGTCTTTTTGGGTCAAAAGATTGACCTATGGGGTAAACAGGGTTGGTCACTGAGTCTGGATTGACCATTTTGACCAAAGTTGACTTTTTAGGTCAAGGATTGTCCTTATCATAAAAATGACGTCAACAGGCTTGCCGGACACAAGTACTATTGCTTTTTAGATGGATATACTGGTTATCATCAAATAACGATTGCTCCCGAGGATCAAGAAAAGACTACATTTACTAGCCCTTATGGAACTTTTGCTTTTAGAAGAATGTCCTTTGGTTATGTAACGCACTTACGAAGTTTTAAAGATGTATGATGTCTATTTTTAGTAATTTAATCGATAATGAAATAAAAGTATTTATGGATGATTTTTTATATTTGGAACTTCATTTGGCACATGTCTGAATAATTTAGAAAATGTTTTGGAGCTTTGCGAGAGAACAAAGTTAGTTCTAAATTGGGAAAAATGTCAATTTATGGTTGCAGGAGGAATTGTCCTTGGGCATAAAATTTATGAACTTGGTATGGAGGTTGACCCTAATAAAATTCAGATTATTGAGAAATTACCACCTTCTACTACAGTGAGAGTGGTAAGGAGTTTCTTAGGACATGCTGAATTTTACAGGCATTATATTGAAGATTTTTTTACAATTACTAAAACTTTGTGCCAACTTTTAGAAAAAAAATTAAAAATTTGATTTTAATGAAGAATGTTTGAATGCCTTTGAACTATTCAAAGAAAAATTAATCACTACTCCTATAATTGTTTCACCTAATTGGGAGAAACCATTTGAACTTAAGTGTGATGCCAGTGATTTTGTGATTGGAATTGCTTTAGGGCAAAGGTATGATAAAATGTTCAAGGTTATTTACTATTCTAATAAAACTCTTAATGAAGCTTAGATTAATTATACCACTACGGAAAGAGAATTATTAGCTATTGTGTATGAGCTTGAAATGTTTAGAACTTATCTGATTGGAACTAAATGTATAGTGCATACGAACCAATCAGCTATCAAATATTTAATGCAAAAGAAGAATGTTAAACTAAGATTAATCAGATGGATACTTCTAATGCAAGAATTTAATTTTGTGATAGCTCATAGAAATGGAACTGATAATCAAATTGCTGACCATTTGTCTAGACTGGAGTACTATAAACTATCTGAATTTGAGAAGGAAATTACAGAAACTTTCTCTCATGAACAACTTTATATCATTAAAGAAAGGAATTTTCCGTTGCATGCTAATATTGTGAATTATATAGTATGTGATATTTTGCCACCTAATTTAACAAGGAAACAACAAAAGAAAATTAGATATGATGTTAAATTTTACTTTTGGGATGAGCCCTACCTATATAAACAGTGTAAGGATCTTATTATTAGAAGACGTGTGTCATATGAAAAAATTTAACCAATTATTCGGAGTTGTCATGATTCATAACTTGGAGAACATTTTGGTACTGATAAAACTGCTTATAAGTTTTTACATTCTAGATTTTATTGTCGTACTTTTTTAGGGATGTATATAGATATATAAAATCATGTGACGATGTCAGAGAGTAGGTAATATTTCTAGAAGAAATGAAATGCCTCTAAATTTTACTTTAGAAGCTGAGATCTTTGATGTATCAGGATTGGATATTATGGGACCATTTACTCCTTCATTTAGAAATTTAAATATATTGGTTGCTATCGATTATGTCTCAAAATGGATCGAAGCTATTACTTTACCTAGATGTGATGCTCGGAGAGTTTCAAAAATTTTAATGAAAAATATTTTTACAAGATATGGAATGCCGAGAGCGAACATAACTGATGGCGGATCTCATTTTAGGAATAATATGATTTAGAGATTGGTTGGAAAATATAATATCATTCATAGAATTTCTACTGCCTTTCATCCCCAGACTGGTGGTTTAGCAGAAGTTCTAATCATGAAATTAATAGAATTTTGGAGAAAACCATGGATCTTCACAAATTAGATTGGTCTGTGAGATTAGATACTACATTAAGGGCATATAAGACTACTTTTAAGACCCCTATCAGAATGTTTCTTTATAGATAAGTATTTGGAAAGACTTGCCACTTACCTGTAGAATTGGAGCATAAAGCATATTGGGCGATAAAAGAGCTGAATTTTAACTTAAAGAATGCAGGTGAGAAGAGATTTGTGCAACCGATTGAGTTGGAAGAAATTAGAAATGAATCTTATCATAATGACATAATTTATAAGGAGAAAATGAAATTATGGAATGAACGGAAGATATTTAGAAAGAAATTTGAACCTAGACAAAAAGTTTTGCTTTTTAAAACAAGATTGAAATTATTTCCTGAAAAACTAAAGTCTAGGTGGATAGGACCTCTTACTGTTATAAAAGTTTCTTCTTTTGGAGTACGTTGATATTGAGGATCCTAAAACTGGAAAGATATATAAAGTTAATGAGCATAAATTAAAACCATATTTTGAAGGGTATGGACTAGATTTTAGAGATGTTTTAGATAAGTTTTCCTGAATAACTCATTGTTTGTCGGGCTGACGATGTTAAACTAAGCGCTTTGTGGGAGGCAACCCATTTTTATCTTAGTTATATTTGCTTCCTTGTTTTTAGTAGTTGTAATTTTAGTTATTCATATTTGAGTCTTAGTCACTCAAAAATATCATAAAAGATTGGAAATTATGAGATCGTATCGAAGAATTAGAATATTTTGGACCAAAATGAAGTTCGGTGCATTTTTGAACACTGGCGCCGCCAGCGCCTTATTCCAGAGCATGCACATTATTTCGGGATTTGGACGCCGCCGACACCCTATCCAGTGCCATTGGCAGCGGTTTTTAGAGTTTCAATTTGTGATTTTTAGTGATTTTAGGTTGGATTTCATCCTACTAACTTCCCAAAACATGTTGTTAACCCCTAAACTCCATAAAAATGAAAATTCTCATTCCAATATCGCATCTAATGGATTCCAACTCCATAGAAACCCTGAGATTTAGACTTTTTAACCGATGAAAATTCATTAGTTTTGAGGTGTAACGATTATTCAACAAAGTGATGATGAAGAGGAGGATTATCAAAGAAAGATTTTTTTTGAATCGAGATATGGATACTCCAAGTACTCGAGTAGAAGAAATTATAGTTTAGAGGCGTTTGGAAGTGTTATGCTACACTATTGTCGCTGTAGTCGTTCTCGTTGTGAAAGAGTTTTATGCAAATCTTCATGGAATCAACCAAGGATTTGTCTATGTGCGAGGCAAGTTTGTACCATTCACTCCTTTAAAATTAATGATTTATTTATGATTGAGAATGTGCCTATCTGCTATTATTAAAATTTCGATGCGACGAGAGACAACATGATTAAAATTTATCGCTATTTGATGGATGAAGTGAAGATTGGGAGATAAGAGACAATGGATTTGTATGTTTTTCTACTGCATCTTTAAATCCGGTGTCGAAGTAACGACATTACTTCATTTCTACAAAATTACTTCCAACTATGAAAATTAGCAAAGTGACAAAGGAAAGTGCAATTTTAAATTACTGTATTCAAACTAGAAGGTCGATTGATATTAGTACTATAATTGTGAAATCTGTATTGGAATTTATTATTCATGGATCTAAATATGGGTTTAGACATCCTTCCACCATATTTCTTCTTTACAACCAGTCACAGTTTCCGTATGAAAGTTGGGAAAAAGCACTTCTCTCTTGGAGGCCTATGGAACCAACTGATCTTTTTGACTGTCAGGCAATAAGAGATGAGAATGATATGAGTCTCATTACAGATCAACCATATCAGAGTTCATGACCTATTAAACCTTACTTTCCTGAAAGTTCCCAAGTGATTTTGAATAAGATCAAGAAGTTGGAGAAAGAGGTACAGAATCGTATGAATGCTATTAATAATATCTATGATTTATTTGATCACTTAGACTGGAGGATAGAAGAATAATTTCATATCTCTGGGCGAATTGAAGATAGTTTGTTAAATGTGATGAAAAGGAATGATGTGATTGCTGAGGATTTCGACCGATGAATTCCCGTATCGTCACTTCTACAATCTGTTTTTGCATCGTCAATCTAAGAGAGATATCAGATGAGAAGGTAAAATTAAGACTGGCGATGAGTAGTGACTCTGCTTTATATTTAGTATTTGATATTTTTTATTATGCTTTGGTGTGCTTAGTGTTGGCTTGATTGACTATTTAGTATGTGTTTGGACTTATTATGCTTGGATTCTGTGTTTATGTTTAGTTTTTAGCGTTAGAATATCATAGTGTGTTTGTGTCACTAAATTTCTATGGCTTGATGTACTCATATGGTGAATGCTTAAGTGTGTATGTTTGTAATGTCGATTTTATATACTAAAGTGATGTTTTGTGTTATTTGTGTAAAATTGATGTTATTTGGTTGCTTAATTAATGATATTAATGCTTAAAGAGGCTAATTATGTGATGGCATAACATTGAAACGATCGAAATTGCAAACATTTTATAGACCCAGAAATTGAACTGGCGCCGCCAATGGCCAAATACAGAGATTTGAGCAATTAAAATTAAATAGAGCACCGTCGGGGCCCTATCCAGCGCCACCGGTGCCAGATTACAGAAAAGACCCAAAATTTCTTAAATTCACAAATTTTGCATTGGGACCTGCCTATTTCTCCATTTTCATCATCTTCTACCTCCAGCCAATGCATATTTGGAATCTTAGGCTTGTCAAATCAAGGATTTCAAGAAATTTCAAAACTTTTAAAGTGCGGATCTTGACTTTTCTTGGTAAGAGCTTCACCTTAAACTAAAAAATTTTTATTTTCACCATGGAAATTTCTCACATTATTTAGATCCAAAATTTTGAATTTTTGATGAAGTTTTGAGATTTTCCATAGTGATTTAAGCTCCTACTTACTTAGAGTTGCTGTAGGAGTCTCTTACATTGTGATTTTGAAATTTATTGGATTTTCTTGAAAATTTTTAGACAATTTCACATGGCTCCTAAAATAAGTAGAGGTAAGAGAAAGATAGATTTTGATGAAGAAAGATTTCTTAATGTGAAAGCACAATATCATTTCAATACATTCATATATAACAAAAAATGTATTCAAGACCAAGCTTTCAAAAATCCGGGCTGATCTGTAGAACAGTTAATTTCTAATCAAAATTTAGAAATTTTCTGTTATTGTTCTGCTAATGCAATTATGGGTACTTTTAGAGAATTTTATGCAACTCTGCCTTGGACTGAAACTGATTATGTGCTTGTTTGTAGAAAAATGGTAGAGTTTACCCTTAAGCATATTAATTTATCAGTTTAGAGTAACTTCAGATTGCGAATATGAAAACTTTCGTACTTTTGAAGCTGAAATGAATGAAGTTATTTCATTTCTTACTGATGGAATAGGGGAATGGAAAGTAAAACAAAGACAAATGATTAATTTCCCTGCTTCCAGGTTAAATGTAGCATCTAAAGCTTATCAATATTTCATCTCTTGCTAGATTACTACCTTTTTATCATCACAGCAAAGTCAAAAGAGATAGAGCAATTCTCAATTATGGTATTCTAACTATGAAACATATTGATATTGGATCGATTATTTTCAAGAATATTCAGACTATTGCTAGAGGAGAAACCACTGGTGGGTTAGGACAACCTGCCCTGATTAATTCATTATGTGCACGGTCTGGAGTTGAGTTTGATAGTACTGAGGAGTTAGTATATCCACTGAGGCCTATTACCAAGATCATTATTCGTACATATGAGTCTCATGTAGTAGGGAGAGGAGAAAGTAAGAGTACTAATATTCCTACTACTAGCCATGACATACCGTCTACTTCTGAGGTTCCTACATTTCTTGATTTTATGGAGTAGCTGAGAATTCAGAGTGCCAATATTGACAGACTCCATAGTAGGATGGATAAATTTGAGGCTCGAAACGATGTTAATGAAGATTATATGAGGAGGAGAGTTAAGTATGAAATTGTTTATCATGATGCTCAGGTCAGATATATGAGGGGAGACACTGGAGTGACATTTCTTACCTGCCCTAGCTATGTACCTTACCTACCTGAACATGCAAATGAAGCTGAGGATGTTGGTGATGATAACTAGTAGTTTTATGATTTCTATTTCCATTTATGTGGTGTAGTGCTTTTATATGTTGTTATTTGTGTTTCTGTGATGTGCGAAGTCTATAAATGTATCTGTGTTAAAAAAAATTTATGAAAATGTAACGAACTCTGTGATAGTTTGTTTAGTGATCTGGACTGAGATTGTGATGTTATATTTGGTGTTTAATGTTTAAGTGTTTAATATTTCATCAACCTGCAAATATTTAATATTATATATATCACTGCTTCCAACTGTTTTATGGCTAGCTTAAATTTCTGTTTAATATCAGTATAGCTTGTGAAGATTTCAAAATCCCAGCACAAAGATGTTAGTTTTCTTTTACTCTCAACCTTTTCAAATTTATATGTAATGAAAAACTTAATTTTGGGGGATGATAGAATATTAACTCTTATTTGTTCTCAATTAATAATTTCAAAAATTATTAGCATGACTTTTAGTAGTTGAACCTAACTTTAGATAACGAACTTTTTTATTTCATTTAAATTTTATAGTAGATTTGGATGAAAGTTTTAAGTAATAAAGGTTAATTTCATAAGGTTAAGATATTTAGTATAAAGGATTGGACTATAGTTGACTATTTAAAGTAAAGAAAACAATATTTTTGAAGTGTTAAGAGACTTAAAGAACTATGTGTGAAGAAAAGATTGTGACTTTATGATGAATTATAAAGCTGATATATATTTATAAAGTAAGGAGGCATTTCAAGTTTCAACTTTAGAAAGAGGAGAGTGAAGTTCAAAGCTATTAAAGGCTATCTAGATATAGTAATCCTCATAAAAAAAGTAGAAAGGATTGAAAAACAATCCCATAAAAAAAGGAAAAGAAAAAGAAAGAAAGTATATGTGGGAGAAGCTTGAGGAGATGCCTAATCAAAAATTGACTTCACTTCAATCAACTTAAAGGAAAAAATTTGTTACATTTCTGAATTTATATTTAAAGTATTAGCCTACTTTCTAATAGAGTTTGCATGAGCTTATTTTTCATATAGTCTTTCAAGGCACCCTTAATGTGAGAAATTATGGTTCATCTTGAAATGAATAGAAAAGTTTTAACCTGAGTTACTGAACTTCTTTCTATAAATATTACTATTATATTCATTTAAATTAAAAATCATCTATAAGTGAAAAGTTCACTACATTGAGTTAAACTTTTATGTAGTAAAAGGATTACTTGAGGACAAGTAACAGTTAAGTTTGGGAGATTTTGATGCACCAAAAATATGTTAGATTTTTGCTATATAATTTTTACTCATTTTTTTGTGATATTACACTTTAAAAGAAGGTATTTTTCATGTTTTGATGTAGATATGATGATTTTAGGTGATTGGAGCAAAAGGAAGCGGAAAGGAACGAGTTTGAAGCAAAAAGAGGCAAAATGAAAAATTCAGCCTACCAGAATGGGCACTGCCGGCGCCCGTTCTGGAGAGTTCAGAATTTAAATGGCGGAGTAGAGCTGCCGACGCCCTATCCAGTGCTGTCAGCGCCCAATGTCGTTGGATGTCAAATTCAATGTGTTTGGACGCTTTTTGAAGGGTTATTTGAGGAAACTCTTAAGAAATTCGTTTCTAAACCATTTCAAATAGATTTGGATGCCAAGAAAGAGAGAGAGGAGAGGGAGAGAAGTCTTTTGGAGTGAGGAGAGTGTTTTAAGGTTTGTGGAGAGTGTGTGGTAAGTGTGTAGAAGTCTTGTTTTGTGAGGGATTCTTCTCTAAAGAGTGTAGCAGAAGGAGAAAAGTGAGAGATTGCTTCTTCCTTACTATTCTAAAGAGAGAATTGAGTGTTGTAGTGAAGAGAGAAAAGGATTCAAAAGAACTTTAAGAGATTTTCTTGGGGAAGAAATTGAGATAAGTTGTATTTACTTGTATGGTTCGTATGACTTTGCTTTTATATATAAAATCCATGTTTTGTTGTATCTTCCTCATAAATTTTGAGTATATTTCTTTATCTTTCTTCTTGCATTGAGATGTAGTGAAGTGTCGATGTGGATTTAAGGTGCCATAAAAATGTTAACAAATTGTGATAATTTTTCACTTTGAACTTCATTTATTTTTTGATATGGCCAATTGAATTAATAAAATTTGTTTTGAAATGTTAAATCCGAAAGGACTACGTGTTCTACAATAATAGTAAAGAATTTATTCAATGTCCATGGATGAGTTGCATAGTTTATGGGAATTGAGTCCAAATAAATAGGAAAATGCATCGAATTGGAGATTTTAGAGTGACAGGCTGAAATCCCCAATTTGGTCTTATTGTTTGGTAACTAAAGCTAGGGTTAGCCTCAGGTGAAAGAAACTTGGAGCTTTGAAGTGAGAGCCAGTATCTTCCCAGCCTAACCATAGATTTAGTGAAAATTTTATTATTAATCTATATCAATCATTCATCATAGAATCATTGCAAGAGGAATGATACTTTTCCATATTCAAACCTTTCAATACAAAACTTAGTGTTTGTTAGTTAATCCTGTTTAGAAATTTAGAAAGTAATTTCAGCTAATTTATCCCTAGTTATCTTTGAACTAGCAACTTAAATAGTACTTGAACTTGCATTGTGAATTGATTATTGGATTTCAAATCTTTACTATATTTTGATAAGTTTCTACCTTCCTCGTGGGATCGAAAACCTGGACTCCACTAGAGCCCTGTGTTACTTGAATGATATGTATACTTGTGTATACGATTGATTGATTGCCTAATTATTAAATTAATCTTGTGAAACTGAACTAAAAATATCCTTTGAATATTTACGTTAGAGGTAGCACACACGATCCATTAGAGCCAAACTGTTGTGCCTAAGAGCCAGATCCTGGTGCCTTGGTGTCAGTTCGGCTGATTTGCCGATTTTCTTTAGTTTAGCCTATTTTGCTCCTTTTTGATGTATTTTTCTACTTCTTACTCTTAAACTATTTTTCTTACACTTGCAACGTAAAACATAAAAATACATTTCATTAAAGCATAATATCCTAAAAAATTGAGCATAAAATGTGCATAAAAATAGGTAACTTTAAGGTGGATCAAGCAACTGAAGCAAATACAAAATCAAAGAAAAATCTAATCACAAGATAACACTTGGATTACCTCCTAAGTAGTGGTTGGTTTAGTTTCCTTAAATAAATTGAACTAGATCATTCCCAAGATTTTCCTACCAAATAAAATTACCTTCTCAAAAGTCCCTAGTTAATCTCCCAATATACTTGTTTCCTTAAAATATTTCTTAAATCCTTAAATTGGACTACCAAATTTGAATCTTCCTAATTATAATTATTATTCTCTATGCCCATTTTTTAAAAATTTCTCAATCTCAATTTTATAATAAACTTCTAAAGGATATGTAGGGGTTCTAAATGAATTATAAATCATAAATATTATTTCTTGATCTGGTGCAATCATAATTAACTCCTCTTTTTAAAATCAATATTTGGCCTTTTTGTAGCTAGAAATAGTCAACCTAGAATAATAGAAATCTCATTATCTTCCTCAATATCTAAGAAACGAAAATAAGGAGGGAAGCTCAGTTTATTAACCTTAGCAATGCTCATCAACGATAGGTAAGAAAATGATCAATTAATAGAATGGCTACCCTATCTGGTTGGGATTATTCTAATCGTAGTCTATTAAAAATGGACAAGGGTATAAGATTGAAATCGACCCCTAATTCAAAAGGATCCTTCCAAAAGAAACTTTCTCCTATAGCACAAGGAATGATGAAACTACATGGACCCTTATGTTTATGTGAAGCTTTTCTTGAAGGATAGTACTACGCTCCTCTATTAGGGCAAGAGCCTTAAAATCTCTTAGTTTTTTCTTATTATACGGGGTGTCCTTCTTGAACATTGTATAATTATGTATATATTTTAAAGCTTTTGAGAAAGTTATGTTAATTGTAAACTTCATAAACAATTTTAGCAAATATAAGATTTGTTAGTTTAATTCTTACTTTCGGAGTTCATAAGGAAAAGGTAATGGTGGTCTCTCCTATTCTTCTATTGAAGGTGACTTTGATTTCCTAAGTCTTAGAAAAGCTTTTATTATGTCTTTCGGGCACATGTTCTATCTTTTATGGAATAGAATATATTTGATTTACTTCACATAATGCTTTCGCATTCCTTAATCTTATGGCCTTGACCTTCTCCCAATTTAAGTCCTTTAGATTCACCCTTTTATTATATTGCAAAATCCCTCTGGGTCTCTAACTCAATGAGTTAGAAAATTTCCCTAATTATGTTCTTTATAGCTAAAGCATTTTTCTACATCTGATTTTCTATATTTATTACCAATTCTCTTAAAAATAAAATTTTTATTCCTAAAATGACTATTATAAGCAAACTAGTGTGGACAAGTTGGTCTCAAGTGGAAATTAGCTTGATTGTGCTAATTTTTTACATTATTACGATTGTTACGACCTCATTACTGATGTCTTACATCTTGTCTATTATTTTCTAAGTTAAAATTTGAATTATTCCTCCGACCTGGGGTATAAGTATTAGAATACAGGGACAAATTTAACACTGGGATCAATGATTCCCGAATATTTATGCTTACGAGTTAGATAGGAAATTTATGATTTATAATATGAGATATTGCACAAGTATACGTATCGTTTATTAAGTAATACAAGACTTTCTGATTAAGCCTCGAGATATCGAACCCACAGAGAAATGCTTAAAACTTTAAAGAAATAAGAAAAATAACTTTTTGCTTTTTTTAATTGATTTTTGTAAGTATGTTTGAAGGTATTAATTTAGAAAAGTTGTTTTTGATATTTTTGATAATAACTTAAGCAGGAAATAAAGATTATCAATACTCTAAACATGATATTAAAGTTATAAGAATCAAATATCTTTTTCCTTCTTCAATGAATCATTAACAATTATGGATATTTATGTTGTGGAAGTATTTATATGTATTGTGCCAAATAGGAGCAATTATATTCTTTACCCTTACTTGGTTCTATAAATAAAATTGGTTAATTTGAAATTTTGAAATTTTATAGATGGGTTAGGAAGGGAAGATACCAGCTCTCACTCTACAGTTCCCTCCATTCCCTCCACTTGGGGCCTAACATCTCATAATAAAATTTAAAATAACAAACTAAATTAGGGGTCTTTAACCTGTCACTCTAAAGTCCTCTAATTTTACTCCCCAATAAAGCATATCTTCTTATATATTTGCATTCAATCATATGGACTAAAATTCTCGCACATATAATTGCATGTGATTATTTCCAATTATTGTTTGAGACAATACCGCATTGGATCTTACATAATCTCACAATAAGTTTTAACATCTTAATTGGGCACATCTAGAAGTAAATTAAGTTCAAGGAATTGAATCATCACAATTTATTCCAGCATTAAACACTTATACTTTCCACAAGATACTTCCATAATTTAATTTCTTCATCATTTAAGAAAGAAAAAGATAAAGTAAACTACTCAGATTTCATGAAGAAAATAAAAACACAACTTGATTTGAAAGTATAAACCTTAATGAAAACACAACAATCTTACTTAAAAACAAAGTGTAAAACCAAAGATAAATACTTATCTGAAAATCCTCTCCACGAGACTCTGGAAGTTCCTTTGGAATTTTGCCTTCCACAATACAACTCTACAGAGGTTGGTGCCCAACTCTGATGACTCTA
The DNA here is from genome assembly GCA_022702705.1 of Papilionanthe hookeriana x Papilionanthe teres. Classification (NCBI taxonomy): domain Eukaryota; kingdom Viridiplantae; phylum Streptophyta; class Magnoliopsida; order Asparagales; family Orchidaceae; genus Papilionanthe; species Papilionanthe hookeriana x Papilionanthe teres. The sequence continues at coordinate 50,041,937 of CM040436.1, forward strand.
ATAAAAATTTTAAACTTCAATAAAAACTAAATACAAGGGTAAAAGAAAATTAGTGAGAAGAAGGCTTCACACCAACCCATTTTCCTTTCTTACTCTCTACTCTCTACTAACAATTATAGAAAAGAAGAACTTCAAAACCTTACTTTTAACACACTTTCAAAACACTAACTACTATTACTCCAACAACACACACAACTTACTAACACCCATTTGAAATTATGAGGCTTCATTTTTATAATTTTTCAAATGGAGCCTTGGTGTCTCTTCAAATCATGTCCAGATTCAATGTATCCACCAAAAGATGCATCCCTTCAATCACATTTACCGCCTAAAGGAAGTTAAGAAAGTCACCACCAAAAGTTGCTTCAAACACCCCTTGAAAATGGCGCCAAATTTATTTAAAATTTAATTTTTAACTGTGGCGCTTAAGCGCCGGCACTTTGGCTCTCAGGCGCCAAAGGCCAAATTTCTCAAACCTCATAGTTTTGCTCTAAATTTGATTCTTTTTTGCTCCTTTCATCATAATTAATCATTTTCATCATACCTACAAGAAAAACACAAAATACCTTCCGTTTAAAGTGCAATATCATCAAAATAGGTATAAAAATGTGCATAAAAACACTATATATTTTAGGTGTATCAATCAATTAGTTGTCCATGGGCATTCTCTTATATTACCGATGGTCATGGTGTAGATTTTAAGCCTAGATTGTTTAACTTTCATAACATAGCTACTATTTATGAGGTCAGAATAGCTAAAGCGTTAGTATCATGGACACTAGCTACCATTCTAAGTTTATGTCTCTCTAAATTTCATTAAAAATTATTCTTAGTTATCTCTTCTATCAATCCATTTTTCTCATAAAAGGGTTTAGATATTAAAGAGCCTCAACTGAAACATCTTTGATTGACCACAAAAATCCTACTAGGTCGTTACATAAAATTTTTAAGATAAGCCAATCAGATAGAGCATGGTGTGAGCACTTCATAAGCAACTCCTTAAATCTCTACCAAGCTTCATATATTGACTCAACTCTAACCGGGTAAATGATATGATATATTTATTAAGTTTTGTAGTTTTAAATGTTAGGAAATACTCACCCACGAATTCATGGAAACATTAGTCTAATCACCTATAAATCCTTGTGCTAGGGAGTTCAACTTCATGTTTTTATTGTCATCAAAGAAGAATGTAAGTAACCTATGTCTAATGATATCATTAGAGATAACATTATAGCTAAAGGTTACACGTAACTCTAAGAAGTTGGCTATGCAATGGTTAGGGTCTTCAATAAGAGATTATCTAAATTATTTGTTTTTTTATTATCCGAATTATAATACGTTTAAGCTCAAAGGATTTGTCTTGAATGATAGGACTATTAATGCTCTAGTGTATTTCTTTTACCAATGAATTAACCAAATCCATAAGAGGTTTAGGTTGAACATTTTCTTTCTAGATTTGTCATCCCTCCTAACCTCTTTTGAAGTTCTATAATTTTTTGTTTGGCTATTTTTTTCTTGTTCAGGCTCACTAAATTAGCAGTTCTACTTTTACGTATTTATACTTAGGACTATAATGTGAGTAACCCTAAAATAGCATGAAATAAAAATGTAATAACATAATTTGCTGAAATAAAGTAATACAATAATATTTACATAAAGCATAAACTAAAATCACCCAAAGTACGATTTTTTTATTTTTATAACTCAAAAAATATCAAAGAAAAATAGTAAAAATAAAAACATAATAGGTTTCAAGTCTAAATTGTAAAGGTTCAACTGAAATTTATTTAAAAAAAAATTAATGTCCTTTCCCAATAACATCACACAAAACTTGATGAAAAGAAAATGTAAAGAATACGCTAACCATAGATGTAAACATGTCACTCATGGAATATAAAAATTTTTGTGTCCATGTACACATTTAATAAGAAACTTGCTAATCTCCACAAAAGGTGAACTTGTAGTTCACTCGTCCTACATCCAGTTTGAAAGATCAAAGTTTTTATGAATTTTTGAAGTTTTCTAGAATCCTAATATGTGCAAAATCTTAGACTAAATAGGAGAGAAAGGATACTAGAAAGTGACAAAACCTCCCTTGAATCAGACATATGAAAATTTGATCAATCAAAGTGAATATAATGTAGTTGATATATAGGAACAACTCTACTTCTTAGCCTCTTTGAAGTTTATAAGAAGTATCAGGATTTCATAGTTTCATTACTTAACTCATGAAATACCCCGATGTTTACATATTTCCTTATGTGATTACACTATTCTAACAACAGTATTCATAACCTTCTAAAACATTGTATGTTAACCAATTTGTTCTACCACTGTACTTCCATAATATCATATCACAACGCATTTTAACTTTCCAGGTGGCCAACTCAGAAATAAATTATGCATAAAAATTGACATGGAATGAGATCGTATCGAAGAATTAGAATATTTTGGACCAAAATGAAGTTCGGTGAATTTTTGAACACTAGCGCCACCAGCGCCCTATTCCAGAGAGCATGCAATTTATTTCGGGATTTGGGCGCCACCGGCACCCTATCCGGTGCCATTGGCGACGGTTTTTAGAGTTTCAAATTGTGATTTTAGTGATTTTAAAATTTGGATTTCATCCTACTAACTTCCCAAAACATGTTGTTAACCCCTAAACTCCAGAAAATGAAAATTCTCATTCCAATGTCGCATCTAATGGATTCCAACTCCATAGAAACCACTGAGATTTAGACTTTTAGCAGAGTGAAAATTCATTAGTTTTGAGGTGTAACGATTATTCAACAAAGTGATGATGAAGAGGAGGATTAAAGAAAGATTTTTTGAATCGAGATATGGATACTCCAAGTACTCGAGTAGAAGAAATTATAGTTTAGAGGCGTTTGGAAGTGTTATGCTACTATTATGCATTTGTAGTCGTTCTCGTTGTGAAAGAGTTTATACAATCTTCATGGAATCAACCAAGGATTTGTCTATGTGCGAGGCAAGTTTGTGCCATTCACTCCTTTAAAATTAATGATTTATTTATGATTGAGAATGTGCCTATCTGCTATTATTAAAATTTGATACGACGAGACAACATGATTAAAATTTATCGGCTGATGGATGAAGTGAAGATTGGGAGATAAGAGACAATGGATTTGTATGTTTTTAAATGCATCTTTAAATCCGGTGTCGAAATAACGACATTACTTCATTTCTACAAATTACTTCCAACTATGAAAATTAGCAAAGTGACAAAGGAAAGTGCGATTTTAAATTGTTTTGTATTCGAAACTAGAAGGTCGATTGATATTAGTACTATAATTGTGAAATCTGTATTGGAATTTAGTATTCATGGATCTAAATATGGGTTTAGACATCCTTCCACCATATTTCTTCTTTACAACCAGTCACGAGTTTCCGTATGAAAGTTGGGAAAAGCACTTCTCTCTTGGAGGCCTATGGAACCAGGCAGTCTTTTTATTTGTCGAGCTTGATAAGAGATGAGAATGATATGAGTCTCATTACAGATCAACCATATCGAGTTCATGACCTATTAAAACTATACTCTTTGAAAGTTCCCAGTGATTTTGAATAAGATCAAGAAGTTGGAGAAAGAGGTACGGAATCGTATGAATCTTATTAATAATATCCCCCTTGATTTATTTGATCACTTATTTGGAGGATAGAAGAATAATTTCATATCTACGGCGAATTGAAGATGGTTGTTAAATGTGATGAAAAGAGATGATGTGATTCTTGAGGATTTCGGCCAGATGAATTCCGTATCGTCACTTCTACAATGCATTTTTGCATCGTGATCTAAGAGAGATATCGGATGAGAAGGTAAAATTAAGGGCGCGATGAGTAGTGACTCTGCTTTATATTTAGTATTTGATATTTTTTATTATGCTTTGGTGTGTGCTTAGTGTTGGTTTGATTGACTATTTAGTATGTGTTTGGACTTATTATGCTTGGATACATTGTTTATGTTTAGTTTTAGCGTTAGAATATCATAGTGTGTTTGTGTCACTAAATTTCTATGGCTTGATGTACTCGTATAATTGAATGCTTAAGTGTGTATGTTTGTAATGTCGGTTATATACTAAAGTGATGTTTTGTGTTATTTGTGTAAAATTGATGTTATTTGGTTGCTTAATTAATGATATTAATGCTTAAAGAAGTTAATTATGTGATGGCATAACATTGAAACGATCGAAATTGCAAAAATTTTATAGACCCGAAATTTGATCTCGCAGCACTTGATGACCAAATATAGAGATTTGAGCAATTAAAATTAAATAGAGCACCGTTGTGGCTCTATCCGGCGCCACTAGGTGCCGGATTACGAAAAGACCCAAAATTTCTTAAATTCACAAATTTTGCATTGGGACTGCTATTCCTCCATTTTCATCTCATACACCTCCCGACGATGCATATTTGGAATCTTAGGCTTGTCGGATCAAGGATTTCAGAAATTTCAAAACTTTTAAAGTGCGGATCTTGACTTTTCTTGGTAAAAGCTTCTGTAAACTAAAAATTTTTATTTTCACCATGGAAATTTCTCATTATTTAGATCAGGCTTTTGAATTTTTGATGAAGTTTTGAGATTTTCCATAGTGATTTAAGCTCCTACTTACTTAGAGTTCTTTGTAGGAGTCTCTTACATTGTGATTTTGAAATTTATTGGATTTTTTCTTGAAAATTTTTAGACAATTTCACATGGCTCCTAAAATAAGTAGAGGTATTAGAGAAAGATAGATTTTGATGAAGATAGATTTCTTAATGTGAAAGCAAATATCATTTCAATACATTCATATATAACAAAAAATGTATTCAAGACCAAGCTTTCAAAAATCTAGGCTGATACGCTAGGCTTGATTAATTTCTAATCAAAATTTAGAAATTTTCTGTTATTTTCTGCTAATGCAATTATGGGTACTTTTAGAGAATTTTATACGGCTACGCACTTGGGCTGGCGATTATGTGCTTGTTTGTAGAAAAATGGTAGAGTTTACCCTTAAGCATATTAATTTATCGAGTTTAGAGTAACTTCAGATTGCGAGAATATGAAAACTTTCGTACTTTTGAAGGCTGAAATGAATGAAGTTATTTCATTTCTTACTGATGGAATAGGGGAATGGAAAGTAAAACAAAGGCAAATGATTAATTTCCACAACTCGGAGTTAAATGTAGCATCAAAGCTTATCAATATTTCATCTTTGCTGAATTACTACCTTTTTATCATCACGGCAAAGTCAAAAGAAATAGAACAATTCTCAATTATGGTATTCTAACTATGAGACATATTGATATTGGATGAATTATTTTGATAATATTGAGACAATTCTTCAGAGGAGAAACATTTTGGTGGGTTAGAACCTTTGCCACGATTAATTCATTATGTGCACGATGCAGGTTGAGTTTGATAGTGCGAGGAGTTAGTATATCCCATGAGGCTATTACCAAGATCATTATTCGTACATATGAGTCTCATGTAGTAGGGAGAGGAGAAAGTAAGAGTACTAATATTCCTACTTACTAGCCATGACATACGTCTACATACCGAGTTCTACATTTCTTGATTTTATGGAGTAGGCGAGAATTCGAGTACCAATATTGACGGACTCCATATTAGGATGGATGAATTTGAGGCTGAAGCGATGTTAATGAAGATTATATGAGGAGGAGAGTTAAGTATGAAATTGTTTATCATGATGCTCGAATTCAGAGATATATGAGGGGAGACAGGTTTGGAGTGACATTTCTTACCTTACAGCTATGTACCTTACCTACGAACATGCAAATGGGCGAGGATGCGGTGATGATAACTAGTAGTTTTATGATTTCTATTTCCATTTATGTGGTGTAGTGCTTTTATATGTTGTTATTTGTGTTTACGTGATGTGCGAAGTCATAAAATGTATCTGTGTTAAAAAAAAAATTATGAAAATGTAACGAACTACGTGATAGTTTGTTTAGTGATACGGGAGGCGAGATTGTGATGTTATATTTGGTGTTTAATGTTTCAGTGTTTAATGTTATCAACACATAAATATTTAATATTATATATATACTTGCTTCAAGCTGTTTTATGGCTAGCTTAAATTTGTTTAATATCGGTATAGCTTGTGAAGATTTCAAAATCCCGGCACAAAGATGTTGAACTCTTCTCTCCAGCCTTTTCAAATTTATATGTAATGAAAAACTTAATTTTGGGGGATGATAGGAATATTAACTCTTATTTGTTCTCAATTAATAATTTCAAAAATGATTAGCATGACTTTTAGTAGTTGAACCTAACTTTAGATAACGAACTTTTTTATTTCATTTAAATATTATAGTAGATTTGGATGAAAGTTTTTAGTAATAAAGGTTAATTTCCGCAAGGTTAAGATATTTAGTATAAAGTTGGACTATAGTTGACTATTTAAAGTAAAGAAAACAATATTTTTGAAGTGTTAAGAGACTTAAAGAACTATGTGTGAAGAAAAGATTGTGACTTTATGATGAATTATAAAGCCGATATATATTTATAAAGTAAGGAGGCATTTCAAGTTTCAACTTTAGAAGAGGAGAGTGAAGTTCAAAGCTATTAAAAGGCTATCTAGATATAGTAATCTCATAAAAAAAGAAGAAATGATTGAAAAACAATCCATAAAGGAAAAGAAAAAGAAAGAAAGTATATGTGGGAAGCACGAGGAGATGCCTAATCAAAAGTGACTTCACTTCAATCAACTTAAAGGAAAAATTTGTTACACTTCGAATTTATATTTAAAGTATTAGCCTACTTTCTAATAGAGTTTGCATGAGCTTATTTTTCATATAGTCTTTCAAGGCACCCTTAATGTGAGAAATTATGGTTCATCTTGAAATGAATAAAAGTTTTAACTTTGTGAGTTGCGAACTTCTTTTACATAAATATTACTATTATATTCATTTAAATTAAAAATCATCATAAGTGAAAAGTTCACTACATTGAGTTAAACTTTTATGTAGTAAAAGAATTACTTGAGGACGAAGTAACGAGTTAAGTTTGGGAGATTTTGATGCACCCGAAATATGTTAGATTTTTGCTATATAATTTTTACTCATTTTTGTGATATTACACTTTAAAAGAAGGTATTTTTCATGTTTTGATGTAGATATGATGATTTTAGGTGATTGGAGCAAAGGAAGCGGAAAGGAACGAGTTTGAAGCAAAAAGAGGCAAAATGAAAAATTCGACTACCCAGAATGAACCTTGCCCGGCAGTTACGGAAGTTAATTTAAATGGCGGAGTAGAGCTCGCGACGCCCTGTCAGTCTTTGTCAGCGCCCAATGTCGTTGGATGTCAAATTCAATGTGTTTGGACGCTTTTGAAGGGTTATTTGAAACTCTTAAGTCGTTTCTAAACCATTTTGAATAGATTTGGATGCCAAGAAGAGAGAGAGGAGAGGGAGAGAAGTCTTTTGGAGTGAGGAGAGTGTTTTAAGGTTTGTGGAGAGTGTGTGGTAAGTGTGTGAAGTCTTGTTTTGTGAGGGATTCTTCTAAAGAGTGTAAACGAAGGAGAAAAGTGAGAGATTGCTTCTTCCTTACTATTCTAAAGAGAATTGAGTGTTGTAGTGAAGAGAGAAAAGGATTCAAGAACTTTAAGAGATTTTCTTGGGGAAGAAATTGAGATAAGTTGTATTTACTTGTATGGATTCGTATGACTTTGCTTTTATATATAAAATCCATGTTTTTGTATCTTCCTGTAAATTCTGATATTTCTTTATCTTTCTTCTTACTGATGAGATGCTTAGTGAAGTGTCGATGTGGATTTAAGGTGCCATAAAAATGTTAACAAATTGTGATAATTTTCACTTTGAACTTCATTTATTTTTGATATGGCCAATTGAATTAATAAAATTTGTTTTGAAATGTTAAATCCGAAAGGACTACGTATTCTACAGTAATAGTAAAGAATTTATTGATATTATGGATGAGTTGCATAGTTTATGGGAATTGAGTCCAAATAAATAGGAAAATGCATCGAATTGGAGATTTTAGAGTGACGGTGAAATCCCAATTTGGTCTTATTGTTGGTAACTAAAGCTAGGGTTAGCCTCAGGTGAAAGAAACTTGGAGCTTTGAAGTGAGAACGGTATCCTCCGGCTAACCATAGATTTAGTGAAATTTTATTATTAATCCTATGTCAATCATTCATCATAGAATCATTGCAGAGGAATGATACTTTTTCCATATTCAAACCTTTCAATACAAAACTTAGTGTTTGTTAGTTAATCTGTTTAGAAATTTAGAAAGTAATTTCGAGTACAATTTATCCTTAGTTATCTTTGAACTACCAACTTAAATAGTACTTGAACTTGCATTGTGAATTGTTCATTGGATTTCAAATGTGTGCCTAACATATTTTGAAGTAAGTTTCTACCTTCCTCGTGGGATCGAAAGCACGGACTCCACTGAAATTTTGTGTTACTTAGATGATATGTATACTTGTGTATACGATTGATTACTTTAATTATTAAATTAATCTTATTGTGAGCGAACTAAAAATAGCCTTTGAATATTTACGTTAGAGGCTTACACACGATCCATTAGACGAAGCTTGTTGTGCCTAAGAGCCGGATCCTGGTGCCTTGGTGTCGGTTTGGGTGATTTGCCATTTTCTTTAGTTTAGCCCATTTTGCTCCTTTTTGATGTATTTTTCTACTTCTTACTCTTAGCTTATTTTTCTTACACTTGCAACGTAAAATATAAAAATACATTTCATTAAAGCATAATATCCTAAAAAATTGAGCATAAAATGTGCATAAAAATAGGTAACTTTAAGGTGGATCAAACGAAATTTGAAGCAAATAATCGAAAAATACGATAAAGGAATGCCTTGGATTACCTCTAAGTAGTGGTTGGTTTAGTTTCCTTAAATAAATTGAACTAGATCATTCCCAGATTTTTCACTGCCAAATAAAATTACCTTCTCAAAGTCTAGTTAATCTCGATATACTTGTTTCCTTGAAATATTTCTTAAATCCTTAAATTGGACTACCAAATTTGAATCTTCCTAATTATAATTATTGACTAATTTTATGCCCATTTTTAAAAATTTCTGGAAATCTGATTTTATAATAAACTTCTAAAGGATATGTAGGGAGTTCTAAATGAATTATAAATCATAAATATTATTCTTGATGCGGGTACGTCATAATTAACTCCTCTTTTTAAAATCAATATTTGGCCTTTTTGTAGCTAGAAATAGTCGGCCTAGAATAATAGAAATCTCATTATCTTCCTCGATATCTGAAACGAAAATAAGGAGGAAGCTCAGTTTATTAACCTTAGCAATGCTCATCAACGATAGGTAAGAAAATGATCAATTAATAAATTAGCTACCTATCTGGATTTGGGATTCTTCTAATCGTAGTCTTTATTAAAAATGGACAAGGGTATAAGATTGAAATCGACCCCTAATTCAAAAGGATCCTTCCAAAGAAACTTTCTCCTATAGCACAAGGAATGATGAAACTACATGGACCCATATGTTTATGTGAAGCTTTCTTCGAAGGATAGTACTACGCTCCTCTATTAGGGCGAGAGCCTTAAAATCTCTTAGTTTTTCTTATTATACGAGGTGTCCTTCTTGAACATTGTATAATTATGTATATATTTTAAAGCTTTTGAGAAAGTTATGTTAATTGTAAACTTCATAAACAATTTTAGCAAAATATAAGATTTGTTAGTTTAACAATTCTTACTGAGTTCATAAGGAAAAGGTAATGGTGGTCTCCTATTCTTATTGAAGGTGACTTTGATTTCCGAGTCTTAGAAAAGCTTTTATTATGTCTTTCGGGCACATGTTACACATCTTTTATGGAATAGAATATATTTGATTTACTTCACATAATGCTTTCCCGTTTCCTTAATCTTATGGCCTTGACCTTCTCCCAAATTTAAGTCCTTTAGATTCACCTTTTATTATGTTACGAAATCCCTGCGGGTCTCCCAACTCGATGAGTTAGAAAATTTCCTAATTATGTTCTTTATAGGCGAAGCATTTTTCTACATCGATTTTCTATATTTATTACCAATTCTCTTAAAAATAAAATTTTTATTCCTAAAATGACTATTATAAGCAAACTAGTGTGGGCGAGTTGGTCTCGAAGTGGAAATTAGCTTGATTGTGCTAATTTTTTACATTATTACGATTGTTACGACCTCATTAACGTGTCTTACATCTTGTATTATTTTCTAAGTTAAAATTTGAATTATTACTCCGACACGGGGTATAAGTATTTAAGAATACGGACAAATTTAACAGGATCCAATGATCCCCGAATATTTATGCTTACGAGTTAGATAGGAAATTTATGATTTATAATATGAGATATTGCACAAGTATACGTATCGTTTATCAAGTAATACAAGACTTTTACGATTAAGCCTCGAGATATCGAACCCACGGGGAAATGCCTAAAACTTTAAAAGAAATAAGAAAAATAACTTTTTGCTTTTTAATTGATTTTGTAAGTATGTTTGAAGGTATTAATTTAGAAAAGTTGTTTTTGATATTTTGATAATAGCAAGGGAAATAAAGATTATCAATACTCTAAACATGATATTAAAGTTATAAGAATCAAATATCTTTTTCCTTCTTCAATGAATCATTAACAATTATGGATATTTATGTTGTGGAAGTATTTATATGTATTGTACTTGAAATAGGAGCAATTATATTCTTTTACCTTACTTGGTTACATAAAGAAAATTGGTTAATTTGAAATTTTGAAATTTTATAGATGGGTTAGGAAGGAAGATACCAGCTCTCACTCTACGGTTCCTCCATTCCCTCCACCTGGGGCACAACATCTCATAATAAAATTTAAAATAACAAACCAATTAGGGGCTTTTGGCACAGTCACTCAGAATCCTCCCAATTTTACTCTTTGATAAAGCATATCTTCTAATATATTTGCATTCGATCATATGGACTAAAATTCTCACACATATAATTGCATGTGATTATTTCCAATTATTGTTTGAGACAATACCGCATTGGATCTTACATAATCTCGCAATAAGTTTTAACATCTTAATTGGCCACATCCCAGAAGTAAATTAAGTTCGAGAATTGAATCATCACAATTTATTCGGCATTAAACATACTTTCCACAAGATACTTCCATAATTTAATTTCTTCATCATTTAAGAAAGAAAAAGATAAAGTAAACTACTCAGATTTCATGAAGAAAATAAAAACACAACTTGATTTGAAAGTATAAACAGCAATGAAAACACAACAATCTTACTTAAAAACAAAGTGTAAAACCAAAGATAAATACTTATGCGAAAATCCTCTCACGAGACTACGGAAGTTCCTTTGGAATTTTGCCTTCCACAATACAACTCTACGAGAGGTTGGTACTGACTCTGATGACTCTAATAAAAATTTTAAACTTATTAAAAAGCTGCATCTGAGGGTAAAGAAAAATTAGTGAAGAAGGCTTCACACTGACCTTTTCCTTTCTTACTCTCTACTCTCTACTAACAATTATAGAAAAGAAGAACTTCAAAACCTTACTTTTAACACACTTTCAAAACACTAACTACTATTACTCCAACAACACACCTGACTTACTAACACCGAATTTGAAATTATGAGGCTTCATTTTTATAATTTTCGAATGGGCCTTGGTGTCTCTTGAATCATCAGCCCGAGATTCAATGTATCCACCAAAAGATGCATCCCTTCAATCACATTTACCGCACAAGGAAGTTAAGAAAGTCACCACCAAAGTTGCTTCAAACACCCATCGAAAATGGCGCGGAATTTATTTAAAATTTAATTTTAAGCCAATGGCGCTTAAGCGCGGCACTTTGGCTCTCGGGCGCCAAGGCCAAATTTCTCAAACCTCATAGTTTTGCTCTAAATTTGATTCTTTTTGCTCCTTTCATCATAATTAATCGTACATCATACCTACAAGAAAAACACAAAAATACCTTGGATTTGGTGATATCATGAAAATAGGTATAAAAATGTGCGTAAAAACACTATATATTTTAGGTGTATCAATCAATTAGTTATTAACGGGCATTCTCTTATATTGCAGAATTGGTCATGGTGTAGATTTTAAGCCTAGATTGTTTAACTTTCATAACATAGCTGCTATTTATGAGGTCGAATAGCTAAAAAGCGTTAGTATCTGGACACTAGCTACCATTAAAAGTTTATGTCTCTCTAAATTTCATTAAAAATTATTCTTAGTTATCTCTTATCAATCCATTTTTCTCATAAAAGGGTTTAGATATTAAAGAGCCTCAATGAAACATCTTTGTTGACCACAAAAATCCTACTAGGTCGTTACATAAATTTTTAAGATAAGCGATCGGATAGAGGCATGGGTGTGAGCACTTCATAAGCAACTCCTTAAATCTCTACCAAGCTTCATATATTGACTCAACTCTAACGGGTAAATGATATGATATATTTATTAAGTTTTGTAGTTTTTAAATGTTAGGAAATACTCACCCGAATTCATGGAAACATTCGTCCCAATCACTGTATAAATCTTGTCTTTAGGGGTTGACTTCATGTTTTTATTGTCATCGAAGAATGTAAGTAACCTATGTCTGTGAGTATGTTAGAGATAACATTATAGCTAAAGGTTACACGTAACTCTAAGAAGTTGGCTATGCGATGGTTAGGGTCTTGATAAGGGTGCTCTAAATTATTTGTTTTTTTATTACGAGATTATAATACGTTTGTCTCAGCGTTGTCACTGAGCCAGTTGTAATGCTGTGCATTTTTCTTTTACCAATGAATTAACCAAATCCATAAGAGGTTTAGGTTGAACATTTTCTTTCTAGATTTGTCATCACTCTAACCTCTTTTGAAGTTTCTATAATTTTTGTTTGGCTATTTTTTCTTGTTCGGGCTCACTAAATTGAGTTCTACTTTTACGTATTTATACTTAGGACTATAAACTAATTAACCCTAAAATAGCATGAAATAAAAATGTAATAACATAATTTGCTGAAATAAAGTAATACGATAATATTTACATAAACATAAACAAAATCACCCAAAGTACGATTTTTTTATTTTTATAACTTTCAAAAAATATCGAAAAGAAAAATAGTAAAAATAAAAACATAATAGGTTTCAAGTCTAAATTGTAAAGGTTCAACTGAAATTTATTTAAAAAAAAATTAATGTCCTTTCGAATAACATCACACGAAACTTGATGAAAAGAAAATGTAAAGAATACGGTAACCGCTAGATGTAAACATGTCACTTTCATGGAATATAAAAATTTTTGTGTCCATGTACACATTTAATAAACTTGCTAATCTCCACAAAAGGTGAACTTGTGGATTCCTCGTCCTATCCGGTTGAAAGATCAAAGTTTTTATGAATTTTTGAAGTTTTCTAGAATCACAATATGTGCGAAATCTTAGGTTAAATAGGAGAGAAAGGATCTTAGAAAGTGTAAGAAACCTCCCTTGAATCAGACATATGAAAATTTGATCAATCAAGTGAATATAATGTAGTTGATATATAGGAAGAACTCTACTTCTTAGCCTCTTTGAAGTTTATAAGAAGTATCGAGGATTTAATGGTTACATTTACTTAACTCATGAAATACCCGCGATGTTTACATATTTCCTTATGTGATTACAACATTCTAACAACGGTAATCATAACCTTCTAAAACTTGTTATGTTAACCAATTTGTTCTACCCTTTGTACTTCCCATAATATCATATCACAACGCATTTTAACTTTCCAGGTGGCCAACTCAGAAATAAATTATGCATAAAAATTGACATGGAAAGTAGAAAAATCAAATATCTAGAATTCACAAAACATGAATTTAATCTGAATTTCCCATTTCATTTAAGGCAAAAAAATTTTTTAGTGATGAGACATGATACATGAAAAGAAGATATCTTTCTTTAAATAAATAAAAAAACAAAGCTTACAAAGGGAGTCGGAATAATCGAACTAGAGTAGTCCTTGCTTGCTCTTATGATGTTCTTCATGTTTATAAATTATCACTTACACACACTTATGCTAGTGAAAAGAAAAAGAAAACACTCACATCATATATCTCAATATCATGCACACGATGTTTTCCTTCTTCTCATTTCATCTCTCACTTGATGGTGTCTTCTTCTTTCGTTATTGAATCTCGTCTCCTTTTTTATGAAATAGTTCACTTTTTTTATGTCTTCTTCTTGTCTGATTTCTCAAGAAAACACCCAAACAGCCTTAGGTATGTGCTTAGTGCCCTCATGCTATAGGCATAGCGCGATCACTAACTCTAGGCGGGATCCTTACTCTAGGAACACGGCTCATTAGTACGCGCAGTCTCCCCTACATCCATTCTCCATCCCAGGCATATCCGATAAAGGGGCGCAACCACTGGTTAGAACAAGGTCATTGAGTTTGGGAACGAGGGTGCTAGCATCTGCATCCGCTTTCCATTTTTTATATTATTTGTGCATCTAGAAAGTAGTATTAGGTGTGAGGGTGCTAGATAGGTACTTAGCGATTCCTCACCCCCACACCGCCCCTCCCTCGTACCCCTCCTCTCAGCCTTACCCACAAAATTTCTACCTGTATGCTACCATATAACAATGAATACACCTTCGACAAGTATAAAACTAACATAAAAATTTAAGAAAATACATCCTGATGTCTTCTTTTTTAATGCACATCGAATTCTCTGAAACTCGGAAATATACTTTCCCTCGAAGTAGTTAAATATATTAAATTAGTCGATATCGATAAATTTAGTAGCTCTTATCTTATGATCTCCTTAATCTTTTAATATTTTCATATAGTTATCTTTTAAAGTATGCAATTAGTATTAATGAGTTGAATTTAACTAATTTAAAATTTGACATTACTTTCATTAATTCCCTTTTTAGCACAAAAATCTTAAATCACTTAATCTAGTTTGACTAAAATAAATTTATTTATCAAAGAAATATTTAAGTCTATTAACATAACTAAACAATTGTAAAGTTAGAATATTAGAAAACAAGTTGTGTGAAGATTTTTAGTCTAGTAACCTGTCTTATCTTAAGCATGGGTACATTTTGTCTAGTCTGCGGACCTAACATTTCGACTCGTGCATCAATTCCTTTAAGCCGCTGAAGGGGAGTACACATTTAAAGTCCTATGATCGCTGAAAAATTTATTAAGGAATTCATACTTTATTTTTTGATGAAATTGCTGCTGAAAGGGTATTTTAACATTTTATTGCAAGAATGAATAATTTAGGTGATAAAAGCAAAAATCATGAAAAGGAGGGAAACGAAATTTGGAGCAAAATCGTACGATTTGTGCTGAGTCGCTAGACGGCGAGATCGGAAGCCCGCCGACGGCGGGTTGCGGGAGACATTTCGAAGGATTTATAGCGCTCTCGGCGACGAGCCCGAGCCGTGACGGCGAGATAAACGGACTGAAGATCTTCTAGAAGCCTCGCCGGCAGCGAGTAGTTCATCGCATGCACGTGTGAGTAGTTAAATGGCACAAATACATTGAACCTGGACACTTTTTGAAGAGATGCTTACCTTATCTTGGACACTTTTTTTGCTAAATACTCATATATAGAGGCCGAAAATTAGTCTTTTGTGAGTTAGTTTTGTGCGAGTCTTTTGTGTTAAGTGCAATCTTTTAGTCTTTTGTGAGTTCTAAGTGTAATTTGTGTGCGGTAGTGTGTCTTTAGTGAGTCTTTTAGTGAGTTTAGTGAGTAATTAGTGAGTCGTGTTGTCTTGGAAGGAAGAGTCGAAAGGCTAGGGAGTACGTTTGGGGATAAATCGAGGTAAGTATTTGTATTTATTGTATTTTAACTTTAAATGAAATCGCATTGCTTAGTTTAGTTCTCATGCATTACGAGTAGTTTATTGATATTTTCTCTGTTTATGAAATTAAGTGACTTGATGAAATTAAAATAGAGATACTTATATATATTAATAAATTGTGATAATTTTCTTTTCGCTTAATTCTTTTCAGTAAGTGATTGAATTGTTAAAATATGTTATCAACTATAGTAAAATTACATCTGATATTCGAAGTCAAAGCCTTGGAAGGAGGTGCAAATAAATAAGGAAAGAATATCCTTTGGGCGTAAATTGAGTATTTTAGTGTGAGACTAAAATATTCGGTCGGTCACATTGTTTGGGCGAAGTGTAGATGTTAGCACATGAAATGAGAGAACAGAACTCACAGTGGCGATCGGTATCCTTCCGGCTAGCCTGATTCGGTAATCAAACATAGGATTGATCAATATTTTTTACACTGGACCAAAGGGTAAAGAATGGAAAGCTCATTTGTCACGATACCTTAAAATTATCTATTTAAATTCATTAATCACTTAAATTCTAAACGAGGAAGAATGCTTTTTCTGAATAGTTAAGACTTATTTAGCAATTAGTTTAATTTCACACTTTGATACGTATTAATTTCTACTTAGTTAAAGTTACTTTAATTAAATACTCGAAGTTTACTTTATTGCGCTCAAATTTAGAATTCCAAATTTTCATATACTATTTTAAAAATTATTATTATTTTAAATTAGTTGTTATTTAATTTTCTCTCTCTTTGTGGGATCGATAACGAGGACTCCACTAGAGCCTGTCATTACTTGATACGATACGTATACTTGCGTAGCATCGCGTAACATAAACGATTACGATTATCATCATAATAGCGGGGTCGAGAGTTTTTTGGCGTTGTTGCGATTAAATTAAAAATATCATAATATAAAATTGTGGGTCAAGTTTTTGCGCCGTTGCGGGAGAGTAAGAAAAATTTACTAAAGTAACGGACTATTTTAAAATAATCATAATAAATAAATTAATATCTGATACCGAAATTGTATGCGCGGAATTTGGAAACGAAATTTAATACCTTACGATTACGAATTAGAGCGTACAATTAAAAGAATTAGAAAACAAAAAACAAATTATAAATTTAACACAAATGGCGAATATTCTGAAATTGAAAATATATGAACCAACGAAATGATTAGTATGCTGATACATCGGATAGAGAGTCATTTAAGCTATTCAAAACCTTTGATGTAGTGCTTAATTCATTTGAACTTAAACTGCAATTATCCAAATGGTACAAAGCAATCAATTTAATTGGTTCTACTATTTGAAGATCTAACTTACATCTTCTTAGTTTTCTAGAACTTTGTCTTTGCACAAATATCGAGGAGTATGCGACGTCTTTATAAGACTTAGACTTTTTCCTTTTTCATTAAAGGATAAAGCTAAAATGTGGTTGAATTCGTTGCTTTTTAGATCTATTAAAACTTGGGGAGAATTATCACAAAAATTTCTATCCAAATATTTTTCGTAAATGCAAAACTACTTAAGTTTAGAAATGATATAACTAACTTTTGTCGATTAGATAGAGAATCAATATATGAAGCTTGGGAGAGATTTAAGGAACTTCTTAGGAAATGCCCGCATCATGCGCTGCAGTTGGTGATTATTCAAACCTTTTATAATGGATTAGTAGGATCTTTAAGATCAATCATCGATGCGCTTTCTTTGAGGTTCATTAATGCTCTGAAAGCCATTTGATGAAGCTTATGCACTAATCGAAGAAATGACAATAAAATAATTTCCGATGGCCTCTTGAAGAGTAAATCCTAAAAAGATAAGCGGTATTCATGAAACGATGCAATATCTATGTTAGCTATAATTGCTGCTATATCTAAAATTAGATCATTTGGAGATGACTACTCTCTATTTTAGAAGAAAACTCATGCAGACAAATCATAGAATCTCAGGCAATTATGAAACTTTAAATCTTATTAATAATAGAACTAATAACCCTTATTCGGAAACTATTATAATCTTTGTGGTTGGAAAACTCATCCAAATTTTAATTGGAATAACACATCTAATCAACAATGGATGAATCGAACTGTCAATGAAATCGAACTATAGACACAATTACCCACGGATTTAATAACAATAACCCTCAATTCAAGGATAAGAAATTATCCATGGATGAATTAATTTTGAATATGGGTCATCAGCTACAAAATCAAGGAAATCAACTACAAATTCAAGGAAATCAATTACAAGTTAGAGAACATCCCCATTAAAATATCGAAGCTGTTTAGACATTAATACTGCCTTCAAATAATAGAATACGGAACTTTTCCTAGTAATGTGGAAATAAATCCAAGATCAAGGGAAAAGAGCAAATTAAAGCAATACAACTAGAGAGTGGAAAAGAATTAGAACCTCAAATTCAAAAGAACTTGAAAGCGAAAAGAGGGAAGTGGAAATTGAAAGGAAACAATTGACAAGATTCGAACTTGGAACATCCTTTAATGCACATGTTCTGTTGAAAAACCTCCACCATTTCTCCAACGACTAGCTCAACATAAAAGATAAACAATTTGCTAAATTCAACCGAAATATTAAAGAAATTAACAATTAATATACCTTTTGTTGAAGCTTTAGATCGGATATTTAAAATTATGTAAAATTTATGAAAGATATTCTAAATAAGAAAATTCAACGATAATGAAACAGTCACACTTGGTGAAGAGTGTAGTCTTATTATTCGGAAAACTACGAAAAATTGAAAGATCTAGTCGTTTCACTACTTTCTTGGTATAGGAGAAAAATTTTATGGAAAAGCTTTTGTGTGACTTAGGAGACGACATCGATCTAATGCCTATCGATTTTTAGAGATTAGGATTAGGAAAAATTACACCTACTTCGGTAACCCTTAAATTGGGCGATCGTTGATTTACCTATCTAAGGGAGTTATTGAAGATGTGTTAGTAAGAGTTAAATAAATTTAATATTTCCCAGAGTAGATTTTATTGTTTTAGATATGGAGGAAGATAAAGAAATTCTATCATTTAGGAAGACCATTTTAGCTACGGAAAAGCTATGAGTGATGTTCGAAAGGAGAATTAACTATGAGAGTAAATGACGAGATTACATTTAATATTACGAAATCAATGAAATATCTGCTTGTTAAAGAAAAAGATGATGAATGTTTTCGGATGGAAAAACTTGAATATTTACAACAAGAACATTTTAAGGAATATTACGAGGATAAAATAGAAAAAGAAAATACTTGAATTAATTAAAGATAATCATAGAGAACTAGATTTTATTCGGGAAAGATTTGAATTTTGGATAATGCGAAAATGCGACGGGAATATAGTTCCATCAATTATTAAACCTCACCGAACTTGAGCTAAAAATATTACACGATCATTTGAAATATGCTTATTTAGGTAATTCTTCAACTTTACGAGTTATTATTTCATCTTGCATTAAGCAGATCTCAAAAATAGCTTTTAGCAAAGGCTTTAAAAAAATATAAGAAAAGCTTTTCGGATTTAGTGTTTCAACGGGTATTAAAAGATTAGTCCGCTGTCTGTATGCATAGAATTATTTTAGATGATGAACATAAACCTAAAGCGGATCCCCAAAGGAGATTAAACCCGATAATGAAAGAAGTAGTTAAAGAAAGAAATTTTAAAATGGTTAGATAATGGTATTATATATCCTTATTTACGACGATCTTTAGGTAAGCGATTCAGCTGTGTTTTAAAAAGGGAGGAGTGACCGTCCTTGCCAATGAAAATAACGATCTTATTCCTATAAGACAAATTCTTGGTTGGCGTATATGTATTGATTATAGGAAATTAAATGCATGGCAGGGAAAGATCACTTCCCTTTACCATTTCACAGGCCAGGATGTTGAATGAATTAGCCGGACATAAGTATTTTGTTTTCTAGATGGATACACCGGTTATCATCGAAATGAGTATACGAGGATCAAAAGCTTCATTTACTAGTCCTTATGGAACTTTCGCTTTTCGAAGAATGCCTTTTGGATTATGTAATGCAAAAGGCTGACATTCGGAGAGATGTATGATATACATATTTAGTAAAATTTAATTGACAATGGAGATAGAAGTATTTATGGATGATTTCTCTGTGTTGGAACATCATTTGACACATGCTTAACTCATCTTGAAAAAGTATTAGAAGTATGTGAGAAAATAAATTTAGTTCTAAATTGGGAGAAATGTCAATTTATGGTTGCGGGTGGCATTGTATTAGGGCATAAAATTTGAAAAAAGGCATGGAAGTGGACCACAAAAATTCAAGTTATAGCTAGAATTACCACCTCCAACTACGGTAAAAGGGGTAAGAGTTTTCTTGGACATGTTGGATTCTATAGACGCTATATAAAAGATTTTTCAAAAATTACTAAACCTGTATGCCAACTTCTCGAAAAGGATAAAAAATTTGAATTCTGATTGAATGCACAAATGCTTTTGAACTCTTAAAGAAAAAATTAATTACAGCACCACAATAGTTTCACCTAGCGGGAGAAACCATTTGAGTTTATGAGTGATGCTAGTGATTATCTTTAATAGGAAATAGGTTCTTGAGCGAAGATATGAAAAAGATTTTTAAAGTTATAACATGTAGTAAATAAATGATGCTGAAATAGAGTATATGAATTCTGAGAAGAGAACTATTAGCGGTAGTATATGGTTTTAATAAATTTAGACCTTATCTAATTGGAACAAAATGTATCGCATGCATCTTGATCATTACTGTATCGAATATTTAATGCAAAGAAAGATTCGAACCAAGATTAATTAGATGGATGCTATTAATACAGAATTCGATTTTGAGATCGTTAATAAGAAAAGGCCCGATAATCGAATTGCGGATCATTTATCAAGATTAGAAAATCATGAATTATACGATATTGAAAATGAAATTATAGACGATTTTACGATGAGCAATCATATAATATCGGTAAGGTGGAAAATACCATGGTATCTTGATATAGTAAGTATATAGTTAGTAATATTTTATCACACATGCTAACTGCAACCCGGCAGAAAAATTATTAGCTGATACGAGAACTTATTTTTGGGATGAACCATATTTATATAAGCAATGTAAGGATTTAATTATTAGAAGATGTGTACCTTATGAAGAAGCTTGAACCAATTATTCAAAAATGTCGTGATTCGATTTTGGAGGACATTTCGGGATGATAAAGCTTGCTTATAAGATTCTACAATGCGGATTTCTTGGTCTTACTCTATTTAGAGATGTATATAGATATATTAAAACTTGCGATAAATGCAGTATGAAATATATCTAGAAGCGAAATGCCTCTAAACTTTATATTAGAAGTTGAAATTTTTGATGTTTGGGGATTAGATTTTATGGGACCTTTTATTCCTTCGTTTGGAAACTCATATATATTAGTGAAGTTTGTTGATTATGTTTCCAAATGGATTGAGCACAAGCTTTACCTAGGTGTGATGCTAGGTGTTTTGAAAATTTCGATGAAAAATATTTTTACTAGATTTGGAATGCGAGAGTGATTATCGGCGACGGAGGAACTCATTTTAGAAATAAATACATTCACAAACTAGTAGAAAAATACAATATTACTCATATCTCACTTGCTTATCATCCACGGACTATGATTAGGCCGAAGTATCAATCGTGAGATTAAACGTATTTTAGAAAAATCACATGAAGCCCCGAATAGGTTAGATTGAAAATTACAGTAGATTAGACAATTTTGCATTATGGGCTTATGGGAAGCCCTTATAAAACTCGATTGGAATGACTCTTACGGGCTTATATATGGAAAAACATGCCACTTACGGTTAGTTAGAACATAAAATATATGGGCGATTAAAAATTTAATTATAATATGAAGGAGAAAATTTTGGTGAGAAAAGATTGTTGCAATTAAATGAATTGGAAGAATTAAGAAATGAATCGTATGATAATGATCGGATTTATAAAGAAAAGATGAAATTATGGCATGATCGGAAGATTAATCGGAGAAATTTTGAACCGGGACAGGAAGTTTTGCTATATATTACTAGATTGAAAGCATTTTCTGGAAAATTGAAGTCTCGGTTAGGACGCTCACTTATGCTCGAATATTTTCATACGGAACTATAGAAATCGAAGATCCAAAAGCTGGACATAAATTTAAAGTTAATGGACATAGATTAAAACCATATTTCGAAGGTATAAGACCTAATTTATAAAGAGGTTTTAATGCTTAGTCGACTGATTAATAATTGAAATTAGGTCGAGTTGTGATACGTTAAACCAATGACTTTATGGGAGCGACGCGTATTAGTTATCGATTTATTTTTTATTGTATCTTAATAAGTTAGTTTATATTATTGAAACTTTACTACTCCCGGTGTGTGGAATCATCACATATTCGAACCATTATGATGAGAAGAAATTATTCGATTTAGAGCGAAATTGGACATTATTTTGAAATCTCGCGACGGGCGAGTCGATACTCGCCGACGGCGGGGTCCTTTTTAAATTAGATTCGGTTATAACTAAGTCGGCGACGAGCGCGAACGTCCTCGCCGACGGCGAGAACGGAAAAGCTGAGTTTTTTATAACTAAGTCGCCGACGGCGAGAAACGTCCTCGCCATTTGCAAGGAAGTTATAAGGATAAGTTATATATACTTTGGAGACGATTTGGACGGTTTGACACCAATTCCTTTATGAAAACCCATTCTTAAACCATTCTAAGTGCCTTCTTCACTAGAATTCATTCCATTCACCATAATGGCCTCCAAATTCTTAGATTCCTCTGCCAGGTGTTTAACGGAGAAAGTTGTGAGTGCGGAAGCGCGGCGGATCTTGACAAGGTTTTGGTAAAGAAAAGGGATTATCAGGAATGGGGATTTGTCAATGGGGATTAGAGAATTCCACTACGAAGATAGAAGAAACGATCGCACGGCGGCATTTGGGAAGTATTTTGTTACACTGCGTACGTAGTTGTTATTCGGGATTGTGAAAAGAGTTCTACTCTAATTTACATGCGATCAACAATGGGAATGTACGTCAGGAGAAGATGAATTGACGTTACTCCATCA
Source organism: Papilionanthe hookeriana x Papilionanthe teres (assembly GCA_022702705.1). Taxonomy (NCBI): domain Eukaryota; kingdom Viridiplantae; phylum Streptophyta; class Magnoliopsida; order Asparagales; family Orchidaceae; genus Papilionanthe; species Papilionanthe hookeriana x Papilionanthe teres. Next base: position 50,064,863 of record CM040436.1, read on the forward strand.
AGAGTAAATGAATTATTCTCTATAGAAAACACCCCGGTATGTCACTATTCAAATTTTATTGCCTTCTCGATATAATATGAATGAGATATTTCGATATCTAAGCGACGAACCGGAAGATTGGGAAATGCGGGAAGACGGGTATGTTAGTTTCTACGCATCACTTTGAATCTTTGTCTCGAAACGCGGCACTTTTTCATCTCATCTAAATTATTACTACAATGAGGGTAAACGAGGTTTCGAAGGAATCTGTTATATTGAATTATTGTATTCAAAGTGGATTGCTGATGATGTTGGATCGATAATTGTAGAGTACGTAGGTTTAATTGTGCATGGTGAGTTCGCGGACTAGGACACCCATCTCTTATTTTTGCATTATACGATCGATGCAGGTTTCTTATGAAGCTTGGGAAAAGGTTCTGATTACCTTGGAAGCCGCTTGATCCTACGAATATGTTCCTACTTTGGACGATAATGAAGACAGCCCATTTATCCTCGATGGGGCTTCACCAGGGCATGATACATGGCAAGGCCTATTTCGGATAAAACGGAGTTACTTATGAAAAAAATTAAAGGAATGGAGAAAGAAGCTGAGAAAGTGAGAGATTTAATCGAAATGATATATCTGATTTATTTGATCACATTATTTGGAGGATGAAGGAACCCTTTCGTCGTTACGGACACACAAAGGAAAGTAGCTTTCTTCATTTACTAAACGGAAGGGTTGGATTGCGAAGAATCTGCTTAGATTTCCCTTCAGGCCTTTCTATAACTTATTTGTGCATCATCGTCATATCGGAAATATCGAGGAGAAGATGAAGATTCTGACCTTGAAGAGTAGTAGTAAGATTTCCATAGTATGTTTATGTTTATGTTATTTGATTTGATTTAGATTTTATTATGTGGAGTGATGATTTGAATATCTCAAACTTAATTGAGATATGCGTCATAGTTTTGTATCAGCATTTAGTGTGTCGTGGATTGGTTTAACGTCTTTGATTAGTAGTAAGGATTGAAGTTTGAAGTTTGATTATAGAGTCTAAAATTATGTTAGTTTGTATGTCTCATGGATTTCAATATTAAAGTTAATTGTTGTGTTGTGTGAATATGTTTGTGTATAAGTAGCTAATCTTCATATTAAATTAATAAATGATATGATCGGAAATACTAATATAAGGCAAATCGAGGTTGAAAATGATTGACGAAATTCAAAAATTGAAATTTTAGGGAGGCTTAGCCGACGGCAAGCAATCACCGTAGGCAATCGAATCGATCTCATTGACAGGCGGCATTCTCGCCGACGGTGGATTTTTCCCGAAACTTTTGCCTTATGGAATTAATTAGCTGTTGACAGTGAGAAAAATCTCGCTGACAGCGAGAACGTAAAAGAGCACATATTTGACCGGTCAAAAACACTATTCATCATCCCCAACCTCTTATTTTTCGCAAAAACCGACCTAGGGCTTGAGAGATCTTGGATTTAGAGGCGATTCCATCACTCAAAAACACCGGATTTCATCTTCTCTTGGTAAGTGCTTCACTCATGCAAGAATTTTTGATTTTCACCATGTATTTTCACCACATTGCAAATTTTGGGAAAAATCGAAATATGGAAGAAATATTCGGTGGAAATCCATGGAATTTAATTTAAATTGCTTATAAATGTTATGAGCCTTCTTAGGATTATTTTTAAGTTTAGTGAAAATTTTCATGATTTTTCACGGATCGATCGTATGGCTCCACGACAAAAACGTCGAGTAGAATTCGACGAGAGACCGATTCATCGATGCACGAGCACAGACTAAATATTTTGAAATATTCAAGGAAGAAAGTGCATTGCGGATCGGGTTTCAAAAATCCGGGAGGAGAAGTAGAGCGGATTATTAAGGAACGAGGTTGGGAGAATTCTGTTACGTTCGAAGTATAGGCATTTGTGGAAGCGGTTAAAGAATTTTATGCCAATTTAAACGCATTGAGGATGCACCGATAAAGGTACGAGGGTTTTTTATAGAGATTCAATGCGCAGAATAAACGCGTTCTATGAAGTTCATGACTCGCCCTTTAGCGAGTATGAAACTTTGGAACGATGGAAGGACCAACTGGAGAGTGGGTAACTTTCTCTTGATGGGACCGGAGTTTGGAAAATTAAGCAGCGGGAAAGAGTGAATTTTCCTCTTTTCTAAATTAAATGCGAGTCCTCAGCTTTGGCATTACTTTATTTGTTCTACTCACATTTACTACTATCACACGGTGAGGTAACACGAGATAAGAACGGTCCCAATTCTGTGGTCGGAATAATAGAAGCATCGAAGCATCGGGAGACTTATTTATCGAAACATCACAGTGACATCTAGAGGAAATGAGAGTGGAGAGTGGATTAGGACTCTTTGGATTAATTTTTTCACTCTGCCCGACTCTACGGAGTTGAGAATTTGCAGAGATAATGAAGAATGGGTAGAACCAATGAAACCACTCCTGACCAATATTAAGTGAATCTCGTGAAGGGTGGAGAGCGAGGAGTAGAAGTTATTTCACTCGGTGAAGTAGAGATATACCTACTAGCCATGTGAACCTCCTGAGCACACCACCCTGCCCTACGAAGATCTGATGAATGAATTGACATTGCATAGAAGAAGTTTGAGCGGTTTGGAGAAACAATGGGAGAAGATTTGATCATTTTGATCGGGGTGATGTCTGGAGAGGAGACATGATTATGATAGCGAATATCTCCGGCATTCGGGGCTACGAGATTGCATACTATGAAGGTGAACGTCGTTATAGGAGTGGTGATTTAGATGTTGTCTTTCACAGTGCTACCGATATTCGCGATTACCGGCTGCTCGATCTTCTCGGCTTCTGGACCCGAGGGAGGAGATGATATGGGTGGAACTTTGGTCTTTGAAGATTAGGACTTTATTTGTTTTATTTGTTTGATGTTAAGTTATTTTAGAGAACTTTATATATTTGTAATATTCGGTACTTTATGTTTTGAGCATTGGATGTTAATTGAATTATTTCTTGGATTGTTATAGTAGTTAGTTTTTGTTTTTGTGTTAGTTAATTGCATTTGTTTTTATGTTAAATAGGATGTTAGTTTTCTTTAATTTGTTTTATTACGTATTGTTTTAAATTGCAAAATTGTTAATCTGATTAATTCGATTGTTTTAATATGTTAGTAATTCATATGTATAGTGTAGAGTTAATTTTAATTGTTATAGTTAATACTTATCTTAGATTTATCTTTGAATTTTAGCACTGATTGACATATATATATGGAGAATCTTAGCAGTACGAGTTGATGAAAAATGAAAAAGCGCAAAAATTTGAAAAAGAAATACCTAAACTTGAAAAGATATGATTTATTTACTTTCCTTTTGCATTATTTAGAATAGATATAAAAAATTTAAGTTTGGGGGGGAGTAAAATACGGAAATTTAGTTATTAGCTTGTTCTCGATTTACATTTTCAAATTATTATAAAATGATTTTTATAACATTTTTAATTTAATTAATGTGAATTATTTTGTTAAATTGTCATAAAAGTGGCAAATAACTCTGGTCTCACTAATTAATTTAAATAAATAAAATATTTAGTTAAAGGGAATAAGAATATAGTAAACATTTTTAGTAAGGAAAGCTATATTTCTAAAATTAAAATTCTTAAGTATTAGTGAAAAAGAAAAGATTGAAAATCAATAAAGTAAAAGCACATGAAGTATATATAAAATTTAAGAAATATTCCTAAGTTTCAAATTTAGGAAGATGAAAATGAAGTTCAAAATTATTAACGGGCTCTCCAGGATACGGTAATCCTCGAAAAAAAAAAAAAAAAGAAAAAGAAAAAAAAAGAAAAAAAAAAGAAAAAGAAAAATGAGGAAAGCTTGAGGAGATGCGCTATCGAAAATTGGCTTCATTTGAATTAACACAAAAGGAAAAACATGCCCAAACTTATATTTATGGATTAGAATTTTTACTATTAATTGTTTTCTTGAATTTCTTATCATATGAATATCTTAAGTAGTTATTCTTTTAAATATAGTCGTTACGAAGAATATGAATAGTAGTAGAAATCATAGACACGATAACTAAATAATTTATTTATAAGATTAATTAAATTACGTAGATTATTTTATTTAACTTTATTATGATATTAATTAATCCCAATTCATAGTTTATTTGAATTGAAAAATCTTACTATAGAAATCATTATTTTTATGTAGTACTAAAATTGCTTGAGGACAAGTAATAAGTAAGTTTGGGAGATTTTGATCGGCGAAAAATTTATTAAGAAATTCATACATTTTTGATGAAATTTAACGCTTTAAAGAAGGGTATTTTTAACATTTTATTGCGGAATGAATAATTTAGGTGATAAGCAAAAATCATGAAAAGGAGCGAATTTGGAGCAAAATCATACCGGCCTTTGTGGCGAGTCGCCGACGGCGAGATCGAGCCCGCCGACGGCGAGGTTACGAGGAGACATTTACGAAGGATTTACTCTTGTCTACGTCGACGGCGAGCCGAAACTTTGCGACGGCGAGATAGAAGCAGTTTGAAAGATCTTCTAGAAGCCTCACCGCGCTTGACGGGTAGTTCGTCGCCGGCAGCGGGTAGTTGAAATGCTTACGAATACGTCGTTTGGGCCTTTTTGAAGATGCTTACACCTCTTGGACGCTTTGCTCACCTCATATAGAGGCTGAAAATAGAAGATAACTTTGTGATTAGTTTTGTGCGGTCTTTAACGCTAAGTACAATCTTTTAGTCTTTTGTGAGTTAAGTGTAATTTGTGTCACGTGAGTATGTCTTTAGTGAAGGCCTTTTAGTAGGTTTAGTGAAGCATTATTAGTCGTCTTTATCTTGGAAGGAAAGTCAAAGGAACTACGAGAATCTGTTTAGGGATAATCGAGGTAAGTATTTGTATTTATTGTTTTAAGCTTTTAAATGAAATCGTCACCCAAGTTTAGTTCATTACATTAAATGGATTTGTGTCTCTCTCCTGTTTATGAGGAAATTAAGTGACTTGATGAAATTAAAATAGAGATACTTATATATATTAATAAATTGTGATATTTTACTTAAAACTTAACTTACTTCAATGGCCATTTGAATTGTTAAAATATGTTGTTTATCAACTATAGTAAAAGTCTACATCCCCGATATTCGGGAAATTAACGCTTGGAAGGAGGTGCGAATAAATAGGGAAATATTTAAAGTAAATTGAGTATTTTAGTGTAATGAACTAAAATATTCGGTCGGTCACACTGTTGTGTTTGAAGGCTGAAGTGTAGATGTTAGCCTCGGGCGAGGGGAACGTGGGAGCTCGAAGTGGCGATCGGCCTCCTCCGTACAGCCGCGAATTCGATGTCGAAGCATTAGGATTAGTCGATATTTTTACTGGACCAAAAGGGTAAGTGGAATGCTCTTTTATTTTTCACAATACCTTAAAATTATCTTTATTTAAATTCATTAATCACTTAAATTTCTAAACGAGGGAAAGATACTTTTTTTGAATAGTTAAAAGGCTTATTTAGCAATTAAGTTTAATTTCACACTGATACGTATTAATTTCCTACTTGGTTAAGGTACACAATTAAAATACTCGGTTTACTTTATTGCGCTCAAATTTAGAATTAGAATTTTTGTATACTATTTTAAAAATTATTATTATTTTAAATTAGTTTGTTATTTAATTTTCTCTCTGCTGTGGGATCGATAAACGGAGACTCGGCTAGAGCGCGTATTCTTGATACGATACGTATCTTGCGTAGCATCCACAACATAAACAATTACAATTCTATACATATAAATAGCAGGGTCAAGTTTTTGGCGTCGTTGCAATTAAATTAAAAATATCATAATATAAAATTGTGGGTCATCCTATAACCAGCGCAATTAACATTATTTTTTAATTTCAACTCTTTTCCTTAGATAACACAATGGTATTACAACAAATGATGATAACACACAAATTAAAGATCATGATAAAGGTGATACAATATTTATTCTTTGACATGAATACTAATAATAAGTGCGAAGTCCCAACTCATACTCTTGCTACCTTAATTCATTCAAGCTCACATCCAACTGTACTAAAAAATAACTAGTTCTATTCATAAAAACACCTTGGATTAAATAACCTCCAGTATAAAAAGGTGTAAAACCATCATCTCTCAATAGGAAAAACAAAAGTTTCAAAATAAGCTTTTTTTCTTCTCTTTTCTTTTCTTTTTTTTTCTCTTTTTTATTTGGCAGGAGAGCCAAGGCTACCGATGATGAACTGTTCACACTCATCTAGATGCATAGATTACTCACTGCAGGTTTAGCACACAATGCTCCCAAGTGAATGTCAGCCTTGACTTAAGGATGAGTGTAAGACAAATAAATTCCTTATAGGTCTAGCAAAAGTACCCTTGATAAAAAAAAACAAATTTATTTTTGAATTACATTACACTCGTGCCTTAAAGATATTTTCAAAAGAGTTGTATATTGATACAAGAAATAAACATACATGTGAAATCAAGAATCTTTATTTTCTTGTTCTTCTCGTTTTTTATTGAAGAGCCAAGTTAATCGAAGAACGAAGTATTTACTCAAATACAACTTTATATTTAAATGAGGCTTTTTCTGGGGCACAAAACAAAGGTCATTAAGACTTACGAGCTTCAAATGTGCTCAACCAACCACCTACCGAATATCAAGTCATTCATGAACCAAATGAAACACCCATTGAAGTGACCAAGCTGAGCCAACTTGCAAAAATGGTCGAGCTGATTCCCCTTGCCGAAGTGGTCAAGCTAAGTCCACACTTACAAAGTGGCTATGCTAGTTTATGGGAACTGCTGGTAAAAAAAAAAAGACATCATTAATTTAGGTTAAAAGCTTCAATATTTATTTATGGCGTCGTCTGACGCCTACATCGTGAGCTTTTCACCAAAACATTTCAGATAGTCGCAGTATTGTTTGAAATGTAATTGAGTATTTTTTCTCTCTCTTGTATAAAAGGAAGGTCAAAGGAAGTGGATGAAAGATCTAGAAAGAAAATGACCACTTAAACTTTCTCTCCCTCTCTCTCCAATAAAGTTAAACACAAACTCTCTCACCCTCATTGTCGAGAAGCGGAGACCCTCTATTGAAGCAAATTCTTGGCTCTCTGAGAATTTTGAGAAAATAGAGCTCTAGCAACACATTCATTATCATCTCCGATACCTTCACCCTAATAATATTGTCTTTACTGGTTTGTATGAACTTCTGAACACGACGAGATCCTACGTCTTGAATTGATTCATTAATATATATATATATATATATATATATATATATATATATATATATATATATATATATATATATATATATATATATATATATATATATATATATAATTCAAGAAAAAAATATATATTTAAATAGAATTTTAGTAATCCTCCCCCATCAACACAATCATGGAATATGCTACGGAGATCATCGATTCTAATCAAGCTCGTCGACGCTTGTAAAGCTACTAGTGAAGACAGCCTCTCATGCAAAAAACTGTATGTTTGGGAGCCCTTGAATTTTATTTTTCAAAATATTGACTATATGATTTGTTACATAGCCTAGCATCTACACACTTCGATAATATAAAACCAAAGAATCATCAACTGGGTTGATTAATACCTGGGTTTTCATTGGCGCATACATTTGCTTGATTTTACATAAAACCCGGAAGCTCTATTTATGCAAACCAAGAAATGATGCTTGGAATAAATTCTCTTGATACCAACAAATTAGGTTGAAATAGTGCCTTTGACAGGAGAAAATATTACATTCGGACTCCGGACACAATTTATGTCCGGAGTCCAACGGTGGGGCGTCACGTGTCAAGTGAGCCCCACCGTAATACATTGAGATTAGTGTTAAAATTTATGGAGCTCACTTGACACGTGACACTCTTCTACTGGACTCCAAATACATCTCAAGCCTTAATGTAATATTTTTCTTTGACAGTGCATATTTAACAAGCTTTGAGAATGCATAATTTTACAATATGAAAAGCTTTTTCATTCGGAAAATAAAAAATGACAAAATGTTGGGATTTCAAATGCAAATTTCCCTTAATATACCTAATCCATGACTGAAAAGCTGATCAAGATATTTCTCTGATAGCTATATTCTGAAAAGTAAGCCATTACTTAAGGAGCAGGTGCAATAAATGGTATGATTACCAATCAAATCGTAGACATCGTTGGAAACGTTAGTTTGTTTTATGGCAGAATATGTTAGTAGGATGTACTAGGAAAATAATTATGATGGGTAGGATTATCTGCGGAAATAAGAAATTATAATGCACTTGAATGGCATCGCGACTTATTTCAACTCCGCGTCACTCAATTGTTCATAATATGAAATTCCGTTGCCTAACTTTACCAAATAATTATGTTTTAAAATATCTCCGTCAGGATCATTAAACGGATAATTTGGATGCTTGTAGATCACAAATATTTTTGAGAAATGATGATTTCGTTTTAATTATTCTATTATGTGGAGAATCAAATCTATTATATTCAGGAGAATTTATAGATGATTTATGGATCTTAAATATTACATCATTCCAACAACGCTCAAACAAACGATGGAACTAATAAATTATTTCATTTTTCATGGCACTATTTTAGTTTGAAGCAACCCAATTGGTCTAAGATGAGTTAGTAATTTTCGTGATCACTCATTTTAGTAACCAGGAAGCATGTTTTGTGAAATGACGATTCCAATTTCATCCTCCCTCAGAGAAATTTATACAGAGTCTTGTAGAGCTTTAAATTATTGTCATCTAAATACATCAAATCATAATAGTTCTTTAGTGAAATAGAAACCAAAGGAAGGCATCCACATTGTGATTCATCTATGCAATTCCACAATGCTTAGCAAATTATTTTCTCTAAAATGAAGATGGTTTTGTATGGACTTTACAACAAATAAACAATGAAAATAGAATATAAGACTACAACTAAAGTGGTACATCTCATGAAAATTCTAATAAATCAATACAGCAAATTAGTTATTAAAATGCTAACTAGTATAGACCACATAAACAAATAAGCAACGAATACAATGTAAGCCTAAAACTCCTGTGTTATATCTCCATAAAATTCTATAATTCTATGTGGTAAAGCTGTAACTATAATGCTCGAAAAAGTCATCCATAAATTCTCTCCTTAGAAGCACGTGTCAAGCACACAGCAACAGCACAATGCAGCACAACTGTAATAACAAGAGAAAGGAAAAGAAGGATTAGAATCACAACTTACAAGTTTTCCTTTGTAGGAAACATCAGAGAGGCATTCTTTATCAAAATAATCTTACCATCCTTTCCAGAAACCGTCGCCACGATTCTTAGTATCGGATGGAACATGTTGGGGGTAAGAAGAAGTGTCAGCAGTTGGGTAGCCCATAGGAGGTGGTGCAACATACGATGCCGGTGGGTAGGCCTGCCCCTGTGGAGCGTACGAAGTAGGTGGCGAGGGATAGGCTGCAAAAAGCAAAATTGTGAGCAAGAAGCAAAATGCATTAGCATCTCTGTGAGGGAAGGTATTTGGTAATATTAAATTTACATTATGATGAATTTTTTTTCTTCCTAGCTTAGATTATGGTTATTATCACAAAAAGTGGTCTTCAAAAATGTGAAGTTTTTGTAATTTAAGAATTTTTTAAAAATCTTTTATCCTTTTATCCTTATAATTCCTTTTTTTTTACTTTTTTTTTTGTTTCAATTATTATCATTTACGTTTTTTTTTCTAAAACGATATCTAATCTTTGATCTATTAAAGAGAACTTGTCAGGAATATGATAAGCAGACAACTCATCATGATCTTAGACTGCTCTTTATACAAAAGAGGATTGCCATTTCAGCTGAAGGATTTGAACAATAGAAAGTTTTATGAAATTGTAGAGCAAAAATTTCATAGTAAAACCTTCATACAATATAGTTGGATCTCTCCTTTAAATTTGAAAATATTACTAGTCTCCTATTTCATAGAACACGAGAAAATTTTGAGATCTTTTATTAAATTTTAAGTAATCTTATTGTCTTTTGGGATTCTGTAATAAATTTAATATCCCAAAACTAATTCCATATTATAACAACAAATAGTGTTTTAAAAGGATTTTGTTATATTGTAACCACAAGCAAATGAAAAATCTTTTGTTTGGACTCAAGCATAATGTCTTCTTCTTCTTGGCTTCCAACCTTCATTTTATTTACAGTGTTTGCAAGCCTCGCAATTTTTGGCATATATAAAAAAGTATCTATATTCCTATCTCTAGTTTTGTAAAAATGAATACTTTGATGTACCCCATTTTAAGTTCAAGGGATAATTCTATTTCTGTGCATCCAGGGACATAATTAGCTTTATCGAGCCACTTACATCTTTATATGTTCCTCTGTTTGTATATTTTCTTAGGTTGGATTTATCATCTTCATGTGTTTTTTCTTATTATCACTATTCGAGCAGAACTTACCTTGAGATGTCACACAGAACTTCACCTTTTTGTCGTCTAAATATGCGGGAAGAAAGGGCTACGATGCTATGTGCCACAACTTTTTCAATCAAATATTTCAGCAATAATATCTTTAAGAAATGCATACCAAACTAGTGAAGATATCTTGGGAGGTGTCTTATTTTACATAATCTAACCCCAATAGTTGCTTGATAATTCTTCCATAACTTAAATCTAGAATCTGAATAATAGACTGGATTAACTTAACCGCTACTGCCAGAAATATCATATATACAGATAGTTAAACAAACTATTTCCTATCTTCTATCTTCTTTTAAACTCCCTCGCAAAAGTGGAGCATAAAAAACAATTGCAGTGAATACTAAACAAACCCATATAATTGAAATAAAATCAAAATAAAATACCTTGAGGATTACCCTGGGAATAGGAATTCATGTTTTCTGAAGATGACTTCAAGATCAGTCAACTGGTATAAGAACCTGTAAACAATGAGAGGAGATGAAGAGCTGAATGAAAATTGTGGAGCTGTTGCTACTGTATTTATAATGTTTTCTTTCTGTATTAATGTTGTTTCTCAGGAAGGCTTCTTCTTAATGCAAATCCGCGTTCAACGCGTTGTGATGAACCGATATTTCTGATTAAAATTACTTTGATTTTGTATTGGGAGTAGTTGGAAAGTAGCTGTAGAAGAGCTTTTCAAGTCTTAGAAGGTTGACAGATGGATTTGTTCAAGTTTTCTATGACTTGTTCTTCAATGAGAAAAAAATGTTAATGAGTTCTTGAACGGCAAGTAATGTTCTAATTCTTAGATAATAATTTCATTTGCATGTAATGCTGCTCCACGTAAGGGAAGGTTCTAAGAAATTAGGTGAAAGTAGCTGAAATCAGAAATTTTTATTGTCAATGGTTGAATTTTGTGTCAACCTTAGAGTTTATTCGAGCAAATCTTCTGATTTATGGAGGAAGAGTTTCAACAAGTTTTATTGATAATATATATATATATATATATATATATATATATATATATATATATATATATATATATATATATATATATATATATATGTCTTGGCATATTGGTTGGTGAAGTTCATTAGTATGTCCTCTTAAATCAGTGGGTTTAATCCCTTAGAGTGGGGTCTTCGAATAATAGACACATGACTACGCAACGACCATCATAGCATGCTTAGTTTAGAGGGAATCGGTATTTGACGCCCACCAGGGTCAAATACCGTGAGCGTCAAATACTAATTCTTAAAAGAAATATATATATATATATATATATATATATATATATATATATATATATATGTCATATTTGTATTTAGTATTTAATCACATCTAATTTCAGCGAACATGTGGTATATATGCCATAAAAATGCCAATTTATTAATTTGAAGGACAGTTGTAGAAGTAACAGTAAAAAATAAGCTATTTACCAAACAGACAGCCTAACTTTTATTTTTAAGATTCTCATTTAAATAATAAAATTCAAAGCAAAAATCTAATTCGTTATTTTCTCTGTCAAAAGTCTACGGCGATTGGCAATTACAAATACAGGTGTTCATCATGTTGAAAACAGTAAAACTATTAATTTTATAAGCAAAAATGATTTTGATTATTATGCAAGTCCCTCTCATTTAGTATGCAAGTGCGTAAGTGCTTATACGGAAGCCGACACATATTTTATAATTATACATTTATTGAGTTGATTTTCTATTGAATCAAACTATTATTTTTCGTTTTTGAAAGCTCGTTTGGCTAATTATAAACGGAGATTTACATGCATACCGCACAATTTCTATGCATTTTTGTGTTTATCTCCTTAAGTATGATATTTGTATTTATAGCACATTGGAATCATAAATCTATAGATAAATAAAGAAAAATTATTGCACTTATAGAAAGTATGTAATAGTGATATTGTTGGTGTAATATTAAAAAATTGAGTGGTATGCATGTAAATAAAAAAAGTAGATGTTAGATATGTAAATTCTTAATAATCTGGTGGTATATATGTAAAGGCTCCAATTATAAATTTGATGTACCTTTAATCTTAAGATCATGGTAATAATTTTTTGTCTTTATTAATTGACTTAGCTAACTCTTAAAACCAAATTAATTCCGAGTCAATTTTTTTTTTTTTAAAAGAGTGTTGAATCCTAAACTATTCTTCAGATAAAAGACGCCACGAGAGTTGGAGCCGAGAGTAATGTAGGTGAGAGAGAGCCAACAAAGATTTCTTGAGTGAGAAGTGAGGGAAAAAATCCCTTTATTCATCTTCGCACTTCCTAGTTCTAGGTGGTCTTTTTGTACAATTACAGAATGGAGGAAACGATTATGAAAACCGCCCTTAGTGCAACTAATGTGCTAATTTAATAAAAGATTTGTACTCTCATTTAAGATTAATACAATAGTCATTAGTTGATCGATGAATTTTAGTTAAGTTGACTAGGGTGACCGGTTGCGTTGCAATCGCTCCTGCCGAGGTAAAGTCCGTCGATCGACAAGTTGTGATCAGGCACCCTTGAAAGTAGTTTGGGTAGCAGAGACTGTAAGCACGATTCATCGATTGAATCCTTTAACATCGCTGGTCTACCGACCTGATATAGCGGTTGGTTTTTGAACCACTGGTTCAGACCATGCACATTTGACCCATCGCTTTGATTGTCCGGCCTTGAACCTCTGATTGCTTGGAGATTCGGGCAGCAGTTTTTGTGTATACATATCAGTCCTTCATGTATTCCTGCTTTTTGATAATGACAGTTTCAATAAGGACGAGGAAAATATTAAACAATTAGTGGCGTCAAAATTGAGAAAAATATTTCGATAATTGACTTCCCTTGAAACTTCATGCCCTATGAACCTATAAATAAGACCACAGGGTAGGCTCTTACATTATTTGCCACCAATTTTTCACCGATAGCTGAAGCATGGCTGACGATACAAGCTAGGGCAAGGTGGGCCTTGAACATTTGAGAATTTACAGACGGCTTTGTCCATAGCAAAAGTGCAGCACTTTGCCCAGATGTCACTTATTATATATACCATCAGAAAATCGTTTCTTGTTCAATATACCATGGTAAAACCGTCAATAAGTCATTGAAAACCAATATCATCAGAAAAAAAAAAATTTAAAACCCTCTTTCAACGTTACATTCTACTCACCTGCAATCGTCACAAATCAAATTAAAACACAACACAGCATTGTAACAAAAATAATTAATGAATAAAGCATATACATATATAAAAGAAAAGCAATTGAATTAAAACAAATGAAATGTACAACTTCACAATAATACCAATTTTCAATGCCAAATAGACGAATACCCCTACTAATCCACCTCATCATCTTGTGTCCCCTCCTGATCATCATCATCCCCATACTCATCCTAAGCTGGCCCCATCTTTTTCTGCAACTCCTAATGCAGCGTCGCTTAGATCTCTTCCCTCATCTTCGATCTCATGCCAACTACCTGCTCAACAACCTCAACAGTAACCTGGCGACACATCTCCTCTTTCTATGAAGTGGAAGTGGATGCACCAAGTGCTAGAGGCCAGACAAACATCATAGGCGGACACTTAGGACCCCAACTTGTAGATGCTACCATTCTCCTTTCCACTAATAGCCTCCACCAAAGTTCATACTTCGAAGAATTGTGAGATGTGGCTGCACCATAGGTCGGCTGCTAAGATCGGCTCACCTTGAGCCTCGGGAAGGCCTCCTACAAAAGTTATGATTAATGTATGTGAGAGACTAACTAAATTTTGATATTCATTTGAATTTTATATTTGTTAATCTTGCCAATTACCTAGGTCTTCTACGATCAATTGTCTACATAAGACTGATCTGATTGCCGTTTGTGGATGCTCTTGTGTAACTCTGCAACAGTTGGTTTCCATCATTTCTTTACTGTCTGTCAGTGTAATGGATTTGTTAGCATAAATTTAATGTAAAAAAGGATTTAACAGAAAAAAATAAGTCTTACCACCCACCTCTTGTACTTTGTATGTGGGTGGGCTCCATCGGTGTGCTTTGAGGCCCCAATGCCCCCACAGTCAGAGTAGCATTTCAGACTTGCCTGGTCCCTTATCCTCTGATACTCAAGATAATCTCAAGCCCTGAGCAGTGCAGCTAACACATCGTTGCCCAACCACAAGGGAGCTCACATGTTTGGTGTATATCACCGAACTGGTCTCATAGACGATCGCTCCCCTTGTGCTCAAAGATTTTGTGGATGTGTGCCTTCTCCTCAGGGGACCAAGACTATTGCTTCTATAAATTGAAATGGAAATTGTTAGATTCATAAAAATAAATAAATAATTGTAATTACTATGTTATGGGTTTACCTTTAACTCATCAAACAACATATCCCAAAATGTGATTGGGATCTCCTTCTAGTTTAAGTACAGGTGGTCGTACTTGCCCTGAATTATATCTTTAATGGAATGTATGGCCTGTGTAAGGGTACAAAATATGAAATAACATGTAATTAGTTCTATTCTAAAAAAACATAAGTAATATGTGCATTAAATTAAAACTTACGTGTTGCCCATTTTTACGAGTCGATGATGGGTGTTCCTACTGCTCAAATCCAACGACACTTCAATAACAGTCAATGATGATGGTCCTGGTGGTGTTATAGTTGCAGTTTGTGGTTGCGGAGGTGTCTTTGTTAAGATTTTTGGCTGTAATGGTGTCGTGGCTGGTGGTGGTGGTGGTGAGGTGTCGTGACTAGTAGAGGAACTGGTGTGTTATTTGGAACTAGATGCATTCCACTGTGGTGCAACTCTGTACCACCATGTCCTGACCCCTGACAAATGCTTCAACGCTCAGGTGGATTATGCAATTGTATAGTCAAAGTAGTATAGATTCTATTGAGTTCGGATTGTCGATCACACATAGAATACGCAGCGAATAAAGTTAGGATAAGCTTCTAGTCTACTTAATTTGTCATTTGTTTGGAATTTAAAGAGACATATGTTTTTCTAACTGTTTGATCACAGAAAAATATGTTAAGAAATTCATACCTATTTTTGATGAAATTGCACTTTAAAGAAAGGTATTTTCTTTATTTTATTGCAGGAATGAAGATTTATTGGTGATAGAAGCAAAACGGATGAAATGGAGCAAATTTGGATCAAAAAGGAAGAAATTCATGCAAATATAACTACTTCGCCGACGGCGAGATCGAGGCTGCCGACGGCGACATCGTGAGGAGAAATTTCTGAAAGAATTATAACTACCTCGCTGACAGCTAGCCCGAGCCCACCGACAGCGAGATCGCGCGGCTCGAAGACCTTCTAGAAGCCCCGCCGAAGGTGAGGTCGTTTCCGCCGACGGCGAGCTAATTCAAAATGCATATACATTGAACACTGACACTTTTGCAAGAGGTGATTAAGCACCCTTGGACCTTTGCTTACCTCTATAAATAGAGGCCGAATTCTAGAGTCTTAAGTGTGTCTTTTGAGTCTTCTGTGAGTCTATTTCTAGTGCCTTAAGTGTAGTTTGAGTGAGTTTAGAGAGTTTATTAGTTTAATTAAGCACTATTTAGTTGCTGTACTAGAAGGAAAAGTCAAAGGAACTTCAAGAGTACGCATGGAAGGAAATTAAGATAAGTATCTTTTTTTATTGTTTTTAACTTAAAATAAAATCCATGCTTTGTTTTATTCTCATGCATTCCGAGTAGTTTTCTGAGTCTTTCTCCTCGTTTATGAAAATTATGTGGCTTGATGAAATTAAATAAAGGCACTTAATATAATATAAATAAATTGTGATAATTTTTACTTAAAACTTAATTTACTTTCAATCCGGCCGATCGAGTAGTTAAAATATGTTGAATTATCAACTATAGTAAAAATTACATCCAATATTTAGGGAAATCAAAAGCGTTAGAAGGAGGGTGCAAATAAATAGGGAAATATTAATTATCGGGCGTAGAATTGAATATTTTAGTGTACGTGACTAAAATACTCAATTCGATCCTACCGTTCGAGAGTCGAAGTGTAGATGTTAGCCCTCGAAGTGAGGGGAACGTGGGAGCTACGAAGTGGCAGAGCGAGATCCTCCCAAACTCTAGCCGCAAATTCAGTAATCAAACATAGGATTAGCCAATGTTCTTCTGCACCCTGACTAAAGGGTAAAGAATAGGAATGCTCCTATTTGTCAGAATACAATTTAAAAAATTCTAATTAAATTCATCATTTCACTTAATTTTCTAAAAACAAGGAGAAGGATACTTTTTCTGAAGTAATTAAATCAACTTATTTCAAGCATTAGTTTACTCTAGTTTATTATAGTTAATTAGAATTTATGTTAACTTTATTAAGTAATTCCTTTAAATTTAGCTCACAACAATTACGTTAAAAACTTCCCCGCGGATCAATAACCGAGGACTCCACTAGAGCCTCGTAGTTACTTGATACGATACGTATACTTGCGTAGAATCCACATTATACATTTAAACATATTCCTATATTTAAAGCGGGATCAAGTTTTGGTTCACAGTGGCTATAAACATAAATTATATACATACAAAAAGTGGGTCGAGTTTTATGGCGCCGTTGCCGGGGAAGTAAAGAAATTATTTACTAAAGTAACGGACTTAGCTAAAAATTTATTTTAAAAATTGTATGCGAAAATTTGGAAACGAAAATTTAATACCTTACCATTCAGAATTAGAGCGTACAATTAAAAGAATTAGAAAACAAAAAAGATAAATTATAAATTTAACGCAAATGGCAAATATTCCTGAAAATCAAAATAATAATCAACCAAGACCATTACGAGATTATGCCAACCCTACATTAGATGAAATTCATTTAACTATTCAAAACCCTGATGTAGCTGCTAATTCATTCGAACTTAAACCTGCAATTATCCAAATGGTACAAAACAATCAATTTAGTGGTTTACTCATCAAGATCCTAACTTACATCTTGCTAGTTTTTTAGAACTATGTGCTACTTTCAAATATGAAGGAGTATCTAACGATGCTATTAGACTTAGACTTTTTCCTTTTTCTTTAAGAGATAAGGCTAAAATGTGGTTAAATTCATTAAGCACTCTGGATCTATTAAAACTTGGGGAGAATTATCACAAAAATTTCTATCCAAATATTTTCCACCATCTAAAACTGCTATGCTTAGAAACGATATAACTTCTTTTAGTCGACTGATTGAGAGTCAATATATGAATCTTGGGAGAGATTTAAAGAACTTCTTGGAAATGCCCACATCATGCTTTATCAGATTGGTTAATTATTCAAACTTTCTATAATGGATTAGTAGGATCTTTAAGATCAATCATCGATGCTGCTGCTTGAGGATCATTAATGTCAAAACCATTTGATGAAGCCTATGCACTAATTGAAGAAATAGCAACTAATAATTTTCAATGGCCTGCTGATAGATTAAATCTGAAAAAAATAGCTAGTATTCATGAAAATGATGCAATATCTATGTTAGCTTCACAAATTGCCGCTATATCTAAAAAATTAGATCATTTTGGAATGAATTACTCTCCAACTATATTAGAAGAAAATTCATCCGGACAACTTATGAATCCCAATCTCAATATGAAACAATTAATGCAATTAATAACAGACCCAATAATCCTTATGCAATTTATTATAATCCTGGATGGAAAAATCATCCTAATTTTAATTGGAATAATAATACAACTAATCAACCATGGATGAATAATATGACACAACAATCAGGAAATCCATCTAATCAAGGAAATCCTAATTATAAAACCAATTATCCACCTATATTTAATAATAATAACCCTCAATTTAAAGATAAGAAATTATCTATAGAAGAATTAATATTAAATATGGGTCAACATCTACAAAATCAAGGAAATCAATTACAAATACAAGGAAATCAATTACAAAATCAAGGAACAACTATAAAAAATATTGAAACTCAACTTGGACATATCGCTACTACACTTAATAATAGAATACCTAGAACATTTCCTAGTAATGTGGAAATAAATCCTAAAGACAAGGGAAATGAACAAATTAAAGCGATACAATTACGAAGTGGAAAAGAACTAGAACCTCAAATTTAGAAAGAACTTGAAAGTCAAAAAGAGGAAGTGGAAATTGAAAAGGAAAAGAATCAACGAGAAACAAATTTAGAAAATCCTTTAATACATATGAAAATTTCTGTTGAAAAACCTCCACCACCATTTCCTCAACAACTAATTCAACATAAAAAAGACAAACAATTTGCTAAATTCCTTGAAATTCTAAAGAAATTAACAATAAATATTCCTTTCGTAGAAGCTTTAGAACAGATGTCAAACTATGTAAAATTCATGAAAGATATTTTAAATAAAAAAAGAAAATTTATCGATAATGAAATGGTCTCACTTAGTGAGGAGTGCAGGCTTATTATTCGAAAAAACTTCCGAAAAATTAAAAGATCCCGGTAGTTTCACTATACCTTACGCTATCGGAGAAAAATTTTATGGAAAATCTTTGTGTCACTTAGGAGCAAGCATCAATCTAATGCCTCTATCAATTTTCAAGAGATTAGGATCGGGGAGAAATTTCACCTACTTCAAGAATCCTCTTCGATTAGTCGATGGTTCTGTTACATTTCCTAAAGGAGTTATTGAAGATGTATTAGTAAAAGTGGATAAATTTATCTTCCCTATAGATTTTATTGTTCTAGATATGGAAGAAGATAAAGAAATTCCTATCATTTTAGGAAGACCATTTTTAGCCACCTGGAAAAGCTATGATCGATGTTCAGAAAGGAGAATTAACTATGAGAGTAAATGATCAAAAAGTAACTTTTAATATTGCTAAATCAATGAAATATCCTGTGCTAGAAAAAGATGATGAGTGTTTTTGAATGGAAGTACTCGATCAATTACAAAAAGAACATTTTAAGGAATATTATGAAGAAAAATTAAAAGGAAAATATTGAATTAATCGAAAATCCGATATAAATGAAAAATTAGATTATATCCGAGAGAAATATGAACTTTTGGATAACACAGAAAACACACGAAAAGAATATAGTTTCATCAATTATTAAACCTCCCGAACTTCGAGTTAAAAATGTTACCTAATCATTTAAAATATGCTTACTTAGGAAATTCTTCAACTCTACCAAGTTATTATTTCATCCGAATTAAATGAATCTCAAGAACAAAAACTTTTAGATACATTAAAAAAATATAAGAAAATTTTTGGTTGGACCTTAGCAGATATCAAAGGAATTAGTCCTTCAATCTGTATGCACAGAATTATTTTAGATAATGAACATTAACCTAAAGCAGATCCACAAAAGAGATTAAATCCGATAATGAAAGAAGTAGTTAAGAAAGAAATTTTAAAATGGTTAGATAATGGTATTATATATCCTATTTCACGATAGCTAGAGTAAGCTCAATTCACCGTGTACCTAAAAAAGGAGCGATCGTCAAAGCTAATGAAAATAATGATCTTATCCCTATAAGACAAGTCACCTGGATGGCGAATATGTATCGATTATAGAAAATTAAACACATCCACCGAAAAGATCACTTCCCTTTACCATTTCTAGACCAAATGTTAGATAGATTAATCGGACACAAATATTTTTGTTTCTTAGATGGATATACCAGGTTATCATCAAATACAAATTGCTCCCGAGGATCAAGATAAAACTACATTTACTAGTCCTTATGGAACTTTCGCTTTTCGAAGAATGCCTTTTGGATTATGTAATGCACACGCAACATTCCGGAGATGTATGATGTCTATGTTTAGTAAATTAATTGATAATGGAATAGAAGTATTTATGGATGATTTCTCTGTATTCGGAACAACATTTGACACATGCTTAAATCATCTTGAAAAGGTATTTGAAGTATGCGAGAAAACTAATTTAGTTCTAAATTGGGAGAAATGTCAATTTATGGTTACGAGCGGCATTGTATTAGGGCATAAAATTTCGAAAAAGGCATGGAAGTAGATCCCGCAAAAATTCATGTAATAGCTAAATTACCACCTCCAACTACGGTAAAAGTGGTAAGAAGTTTTCTTGGACACGTCGGATTCTCGTGTGCGCTATATTAAAGATTTTTCAAAAATTACTAAACCTCTATGCCAACTTCTGAAAAGGACAAGAAATTTGAATTTACAACCGAATGCTCGAATGCTTTTGAATTATTAAAAGATAAATTAATTACAAGACCTATAATAGTTTCACCTAACTCGGGAGAAACCATTTTAACTTATGTGTGATGCTAAGTGATTATGCTATAGGAGCAGTTCTTGGGCAAATATATGATAAGATTTTCAAAGTTATATATTATGCTAGTAAAACTCTAAATAATGTTGAAATAAATTATACAGTTACTGAAAGAGAATTATTAGCAGTTGTATATGCTTTTAAAAAATTTAGGCATTATCTAATAGGAGCTAAATGCATTGTACTTACTGATCACTCTGCTATAAAATATTTAATGCAAAAGAAAGAGACTAAACCAAGATTAATCAGATGGATATTATTAATTCAAGAATTTGATTTTGAGATAGTTAACAAAAAGGGACCGATAATCAAATTGCCGATCATTTATCAAGATTAGAAAATCCCGAATTATCCGATACCGATAATGAAATTTTAGACAGCTTTTCCCGATGAACAACTTTATAATATTAATTAGTTGAAAATACCTTGGTATGCCGATATAGTAAATTATATTGTAAGTGACATTTTACCACCTATGTTAACTTTGCAACAACAGAAAAAATTCATTCACGATACTAAATCATACTTTTGGGATGAACCATACTTATATAAGTAATGTAAGGATCTAATTATTAGAAGATGTGTACCTTATGAAAAAATTGAACCAATTATTCAAAAATATCATGATTCTGATTTTGGAGGACATTTTGGGACACATAAAACTACATATAAAATTCTACAATCTGGATTCTACTGGCCTACTCTATTTAGAGATGTATATATATATATCAAAATTTGCGATAAATGCCAAAGAGTAGGAAACATTACAAGGAAAAATGAAATGCCTCTGAATTTTATATTAGAAGTTAAAATTTTTTATATTTGGGGATTAGATTTTATGGGACCTTTTATTCCGTCATTTGGAAACTCATATATATTAGTAGTTGTTGATTATGTTTCCAAATGGATTGAAACACAAGCTTTATCTAAGTGTGATGCTAAAAGTGTTTCAAAATTTTTAATGAAAAATATTTTTACTAGATTTGGAATGCCGAGAGTGATTATCACTGAAGGAGGAACTCATTTTAGCAACAAATACATTCACAAACTAGTGGAAAAGTATAATATTATGCATAAGATATCGACTGCTTATCATCCACAAACTAGTGGATTAGTCGAAGTTTCTAATCGAGAGATTAAACGTATATTAGAAAAGTCCGTAAACCCTAACAAGTCGACTCGGTCTATAAGACTAGACATCGCATTATGAGCATACAGGATCGCTTATAAAACTTTGATTGGAATGACTCCTTACGAGGCTTATATATGGAAAAACTTGCCACTTACCGGTCGAATTAGAACATAAAGCATATTGGGCGATTAAAGAATTTAATTATAATATGAAAGAAGTTTGGTGAGAAGAGATTGTTGCAATTAAATGAATTGGAAGAATTAAGGAATGAATCATATGATAATGATAGGATTTATAAAGAAAGAATGAAATTATGGCATGATCGGAAGATTAATCGGAGAAATTTTGAACCGGGACAAGAAGTTTTGCTTTATAATACTAGATTGAAATTATTTCCTGGGAAATTGAAATCTCGATGGTTAGGACCTTTCACTGTAACTCAAATATTTTCATATTGAACTATAGAAATTGAAGATCCAAAAACAGGACATAGATTTAAAGTAAATGGACATAGATTAAAACCATATTTCGAAAATAGATGACCAAATTTTAAAGAGGTTTTAATGCTTAGTCAACCTGAACACTAACTGAACTAGGTCGGGCTGACGACGTTAAACCAAGCGCTTTATGGGAGGCAACCCATTGTAGTCTTTTATTTTTTTATATATCTACATATTAGTGAATCTATATTATTAAAATAAATCTTACTACTCAAATTCTTTTTTAGAATCATCACAAAAATTGAACTTATTATATGAGATCAGAAAATATTCAGACCAGAGCGAAAACGGGCAATTTTTACGAATCTCGCCGACAGCGAGCCCGATCCCACCGACGGCGAGATCGTGGACCATTACTCATTCAATTTTATAACTAAGTCGCCGACGGCGAGGAACTTCCCGCCGACGACGAGGTAGTTTAAAATTTGGTTTCTTAAAGATTTTTCGTGCGGTTTTGGACGAATCTAAGCCATTCCTTCGTAAGAAATTATTCCAAATCCGATTTTACACCATTTTCTTCCTTAGGAATGACTAGAGACCAATCCATTCCATCCAAAATGGCCTCAAAATTCCTAGAAACCACAAAAACTGAAGTTTTCAACCTAGCGAAAATTTGTTAGTTCGGAGGCACAACGAATCTTCAACAAAGGCTTCGATGAAGAAAAGACTTATCAAAGAAAGAGGATTCGTCAATAGAGGAGTAGAGAATGCTACTACAAAAATTGAAGAAATGATCACACAACGGCATTGGGAGGTATTTTGTTATACAACTTCCGCTGTAGTTATACCAGTAGTCAAAGAGTTTTATTCTAATTTACATGTGATCAACCATAGAAATGTGTACGTCAGAGGAAGATGGGTAACATTTACTCCTGCAAGGGTAAATGAATTGTTTTCTATAGAAAATACCTTTGTTTGTCACTATTCCAACTTTGTGCCTTCAAGATATAATATGAACGAGATCTATAGATATCTAACTGATGAACCGGATGATTGGGAGTTACGAGAAGACGGGTATGTTAGTTTTTCTGCATCACTTCTAAACCCTATCTCGAAGCACTGACATTTCTTTATATCATCAAAATTATTACCTACCATGAGAGTAAATAAAGTTTCAAAGGAATGCACTATTTTAAACTTTTGTATTCAAATTGGATTACCTATCGATGTTGGATCAATAATAGTAAAGTCCAGCATTGGGATTAATAGTGCATGGGTCAGTGCATGGACTTGGACACCCATCTACTATATTTGCTTTATGCAGTCAGTACCAAGTTTTTTATGAGGCTTGGGAAAAAGTACTTTTACCATGGAAACTCCTGGATCCTACTGATATGTTTCCCACTTTGGATAATAATGATGAGATCACCGTTATTTCGACGAGCATCACGGAACAATCCTTTAGCAAGACCTATTACCGATAAGACTAATTTTATTCCGAAGAAGATTAAAGGATTGGAGAAAGAATTGCAAAATGTGATGAATTCCATCGACAATATC
This sequence comes from Papilionanthe hookeriana x Papilionanthe teres, assembly GCA_022702705.1. NCBI lineage: Eukaryota > Viridiplantae > Streptophyta > Magnoliopsida > Asparagales > Orchidaceae > Papilionanthe > Papilionanthe hookeriana x Papilionanthe teres. Next base: position 50,088,742 of record CM040436.1, read on the forward strand.
TCTGATATGTTTGATCATATTGATTGGAGAATGAAGGAGCACTTTGATCATACTGGACATCTGGAGGCCAGTTTTATTCATCTACTAAAACAGAAAGGATGGATTAATGAAGAATCTACTATAGAATTCCCTTTCGAGCCTTTCTACAATTTATTTGTGGACCTGCGTCGCATTGGGAATATCAGAGAAGATATTAGTTCAGACACGGAAGAGTAGGAAGGATTTATATGTTTATGTTATATTTGTATGTGTGAGTGTTTATTTTGGAGTTTAAGTTTTATTATGAGTCGAACTCTAGATTTGATAAAATTTTATGTAAATTGTTATGTCTCAGCATTTAGAGTGTTGTGGTTTGGATTGCGATGCTGAGTGGTATGGATTTGAACAATTAAGTTAAGTGTGTGTGAAGTTGTTAGTGTGAAATTTGTAAGTTTCATGGATTTCATTTATAAAGATATTTTGTTTGTTTTGTGTGAATTTTTGTAAGTATAATACCTAATCTTCTTATTAATATTCAAATTAAGTGATCAGAAGATTGATTAATGGCAATTAGAGGTTGAAAATGATTGACGAATTTCAAAAATTGAAAATTTTTGGAACCTCGCCGACGGCGAGAATTATTTCACTGACAGCGAGAAAACCCACTGACAGCGAGACTGAGCTCGCCAACGGCGGATTTTTCCCGAAACTTTTGCCTTATGGAATTAATTAGCTTGCTAACGGCGAGAAAAATCTCGCTGACAGCGAGAACGCGAAAAGATCTATATTTGACCGGTCAACCGACACTATTCATCATCCCCTTCCTAAAATTTTGGAAAAAACTGACCTAGGGTTTGAGAGATCTTGGATTTGAAGCAATTTCAACACTTTTTGACACCGGATTTCATCTTCCCTTGGTAAGAGCTTCACTCCTATGCAAAAATTTTTGATTTTCACCATTGATTTCTTCTACATTGGGATATTTTGAAAAATTTTGAAATGTGAAGAAAATACTTGAAAGAATTTCATAGAAATCGATTTAAATGGATTTTAGTTGTTGTGGGAAGCCTTTTTAGTAATATTTTGGAGTTTAGTTAAAAATTTGTAAATTTCACAGATCGAGAAATGGCTCCAAGACAAAAGCGACGATTAGATTTTGACGAAACTCGATTCATTAATGCGAGAGCACAAACACGATATTTTCAAAATATTCAAGCAAGAAAGTGCATACAAGATCGAGTTTTCAAGAATCCAGGAGGAGAAGTAGAGCGAGTTATAAAGGAGCGAGGATGGGAAAACTTCTGTTTCGTTACCAACGAGCAATCGTGGAAGTAGTAAAAGAATTTTATGCAAATTTAACACGGGCTGAAGATGCACCTGTAAAGGTTAGAGGATTTTTTGTCGATTTCAGCGCTGCTAGAATAAACTCATATTATGAAGTTCAAGACACCTGGAGCGAATATGAAACTTTTGGAACTATGGAAGGACCACTGGAAGAGGTGATTGACTTTCTCACTGATGGGAAAGGAGTCTGGAAGATAAAGCAGTGAGAACGGGTAAACTTCCCTCTTTCTATGCTAAATGCAACATCTAAAGCCTGACATTATTTTATTTGTTCTACTTTGTTACCTACCTACCACCATAGTGAGGTAACAAGAGATAGAGCAGTTTTGAATTTCTGTATTCAGAACCAGAAGAGTATTAATTTGGGAAATGTTATACATAAAAATGTATTAGCCACTGCTAGAAATGAAAGTGGAGGAGGATTAGGACATCCTGGTCTTATCTATGCACTTTGGCAATTATCTGGGGTAGAGGCAAGAGATGATGAGGAATGGATAGAGCCTATGAAACCCCTAACTCAGGCTAATATAAAGAAATATGAATCCCACGAAGGATGGAGATCCGGGACAAGGGATTATGTACCTTCTTCAAGTAGAGATATACCCTCTACTAGTTATGAACCATCCCCTCAGTACACTACTCCTACCCTTTAAGATCTGATGAATGAATTAACCCTGAATAGAAAGAGTTTTGAGTTATTTGGAGAAAATATGGAAAGAAGATTTGAGCATATAGATCAAAGAATTGGAGGCTTGGAGAGAAGACACGATTATGATAGCGAATATCTCCAGCGACATTCAGAAAACGAGATTGCATACTATGAAGCTGAGCGTCGTTATAGGAGTGGTGATTTAGATGTTGTCTTTCCTGAGTGCCCCCGATATTCACAGTACCAGCCTGCTCAGCCTTCTCAGCCTGGAGATCAAGGTGATGATATAGCTTGGGATTTTGATGCAGAGGATTAGAGCTTTTGTTTAGTTTATTTGGTTTGTTTTAGATTTGTTGTTATGTTGAGAAACTTTATTATTTTGGATGTGATTATTTCGTACTTTCTGTAGACTATGGACTTAGTATGTTTTGTTTGTTTGATTGAGCTATGATGTTATATTTCTTATGTGTGTTAAATTAGTTGTAAATTTTTATATATATAGGATGTTAGTTTTTCTTTAATGTATTATTGTAAATGTACGTGTAGTAACAAATTAAGTTTTCTATGTTATGTTTGATACTTATTTTAAAAATTTCCATCCCTGCACTTTCTTTTTAAATATTATATATGGAAGAATACTAACAGTACAAGTTCTGTAAGTAATGAAAAAGCCTGCAAAAATTTTAAAGAAAGGAAAAAACCTACAGCTCAAAGGTATGATGAATTTTATATATTTTCCCTTTTTCACTATATAGTATAGATAGAAAAATTTAAGTTTGGGGGAAGGTAAAAATACAAATTTAATTATTAAATTGTTCTCAAATTCTATTTTCAAAAATTATTAAATGATTTTCTATAGTAATTTTTAATTCAATAAATATGAGTTGCTTTATTTAATTATTATATAAAGTTAAAGAAAATACTTCTAGTAATTCAATTAAATTAATAGAAGAAGATATTTGGTTAAAAGGAATAAGAATATAGTAGACTATTTAAAGTAAGGGAAACTATATTCTAAAAATTGGAAATTCTTAAGTATATAAATGAAAAAGAAAGGATAGAAACTTAATGAAGTAAAAATTATGAAATATATATAAGCAAAGAAGTATTTTAAGTTTCAAATTTAGGAAGAGAAATTGAAGTTCAAAATTATTAACAGGCTTTCCAGATACAGTAATCCTCACTTAAAAAAAAAGGAAGAAAAGAAAAGAAAAGAAAAGAAAAATATAAGTGAGGAGAAGCTTGAGGAGATGTCTTATCAAAAATTGGCTTCAATGGATTCAACCTAAAGGGTAAAACTTAACTATATTTCTAAACTTATATTTATGGATTGGTATTCTACTAAATAGAGTTTTCTTGAATTTCCTATCATCTAAATATCTTAAGTAATTTATTAATTTTTAATATTGTCTTTCCTGAAATAAATAGAAAGCTAGAAATCTTAGACCTAATAACTAAATAATCTTATCTCTATAAAATTAATTGAAATTACTTAGAAATAGTTCTTTTTAACTTTATTATAATGTTATTTAAAATTAATTCTTATATTATTTGAGTTGAAAAATTCTATTATAGAAATCATTATTTTTATTTAGTATTAAAATTACTTGAGAACAAGTAATAATTAAGTTTGAGGGATTTTGATCACAGAAAAATATGTTAAGAAATTCATACTATTTTTGATGAAATTGCACTTTAAAGAAAGGTATTTTCTTTATTTTATTGCAGGAATAAAGATTTATTGGTGATATAAGCAAAATGCATGAAATGGAGCAAATTTGGATCAAAAAGGAAGAAATTCATGCAAATATAACTACTTCGCCGATGGCGAGATCGAGGCCGCCGACGGCGAGATCGTGAGGAGAAATTTCTGAAAGAATTATAACTACCTCGCTGACAGCGAACCCGAGCCCGCCGACAGCGAGATCACGTGGTTTGAAGACCTTCTAGAAGCCCCGCTGATGGCGAGGTAGTTTACCGCCAACGGCGAGCTAATTTAAAATGCATATACATTGAACCTGGACACTTTTTGAAGAGGTGTTTAAGCACCCCTTGGACCTTTGCTTACCTCTATAAATAGAGGCCGAATTCTAGAGTCTTAAGTGTGTCTTTTGAGTCTTCTGTGAGTCTATTTTTTGTGTCTTAAGTGTAGTTTGAGTGAGTTTAGTGAGTTTATTAGTTTAATTAAGTACAATTTAGTTGATGTACTAGAAGGAAAAGTTAAAGGAACTTTAAGGAGTCTGCTTGGGAAGGAAATTAAGATAAGTATCTTTGTTTATTGTTTTTAACTTTAAATAAAATCCATGCTTTGTTTTATTCTCATGCATTCTGAGTAGTTTTCTTAGTCTTTCTCCTTGTTTATGAAAATTATGTGGTTTGATGAATTTAAATAAAGGCACTTAATATAATATAAATAAATTGTGATAATTTTTACTTAAAACTTAATTTACTTTCAATCTGGCCAATTGAGTAGTTAAAATATGTTGAATTATCAACTATAGTAAAAATTACATCCAATATTTAGGGAAATCAAAAGCCTTAGAGGGAGGGTGCAAATAAATAGGGAAATATTAATTATCAGGCGTAGAATTGAATATTTTAGTGTGACAGACTAAAATACTTAATTCGATCCTACTGTTTGAGAGCTGAAGTATAGATGTTAGCCCTCAGGTGAAGGGAACATGGGAGCTCTGAAGTGGCAGCCAGTATCCTCCCAGCCTAGTCGCAGATTCAGTAATCAAACATATGATTAGTCAATATTCTTTGCACCTGGACCAAAGGGTAAAGAATAGGAATGCTCCTATTTGTCACAATACAATTTAAAAAAATTATAATTAAATTCATCATTTCACTTAATTTTCTAAAAACAAGGAGAAGGATACTTTTTCTGAAGTAATTAAATCAACTTATTTCAAGCATTAGTTTACTTTAGTTTATTATAGTTACTTAGAATTTTTGTTAACTTTATTAATTAATTCCTTTAAATTTAGCTGATAACAATTCTGTTAAAAACTTTCCTGTGGGATCGATAACCAGGAGTCCACTAGAGCCCTGTATTACTTGATACGATACGTATACTTGTGTAGAATCCACATTATACATTTAAACATATTCCTATATTTAAAGCGGGATCAATTTTTTGGTTTCGTGGCTATAAACATAAATTACATACATACAAAACGTGGGTCACTGTTCCTACGTCAATGCAAATAATTTTAATGTTTATTCTACATAAATTCTAATTAATCTACATGAATTGGTGATAAGCAAGTGTTATAGTTACCTTTCCTTGCTGTGATAGTAATGGAGTGTAGAAAATGAGAAAAATGTAAATTGAGATGTGTCTAGTGAAAAATAGAAGCATTTATCTTTTTTACCCTCTCCCGAGTGCTTAAAGAAGTTATGTCAAAGTGGCCTTAATTCCTTAAGCTCCAGTTTGAACCCAACGATGAATATCTCCCTATTTATTTGCATCTCCCTATAGAATACTTTAGCTTCATACCCTATAGTTGAACATGATGTCCCTAGTTGGTCATGAAGTAGCTCTCCTAAGTCATTATGGGTTTACAACGGATTTTAACAAACCATTGGGCCAGAATGATATGTAAAAGATTGGCCGAAGGAAATCATCGCATTCACATAAAGGCAATTTAAAATCATTTCCACATTCCTACACATCCTACTACATCACCACAAGGAAAATACAGAGGAGATTACTAGGAAAACATAAAGGAAATACGACTAGATTTCATTGACACAAAGAGAATCCACATACCAAAGTGTTTATAGAAATGTTTAATACTTAAACACAATAATACTTACCTTTATTCCTCAATACAACCTTGATAATGCTCTGCACAAGCCCTTGCTCCTTCCCTGTAGACCCTTCTCACATTAACACACAAGTCATCACCAATTTTCTACTATAAACTTGCTCTCACTAGCCTAGAGCAAGTCTTCCACACTACAAATGTATCTCTCACGATTAGTGGAATTTCCTATTCTTCCTCTCTCCAAAATCTCTATCCAATATCTCCAAGTCCCACTTAAATAACCTTTAGTATTCTCCATTAAAATTTTCTTAAGTCCGCCCAAATGATGCTTCTAATAGGTGGATCGAACTACTGAAATTGCTTAGAATTCGATTATGGCACCTAGGCATTGAACATATATGTTGCCAAGGCCCTAGCCTTTAGGTCAGGCACCATGGATCCTAGTGGTTACCACCTAGACTCCAGCCTCTCAGGTTTCAAATATTGAGGCTGGCACCTATGCACCCAACTTTCCTGGCACGAAGGCCTTGCCTTTTAGGTCTGAGCCGTTGGCACCTAGTGGCTTGTGCCTAGGCTCCCGACCAACTATTTTGATTTATCCTCCATTTATCCTCCTTTTCACTCCATGTTTCTTCCAGTTTCTTTCAATCCTAATACTTGTTACACTTGCAGAAAAAAAAAACACAAAATATCCACCATACTTTAAAGTGCAATTTTATCCAAAAAAAATTTGCAAAACATAAAGAAATTCAGGCAATCATTTCATACATAAAAATCTCCCAAACTTAAAAGGTTACTTGTCGTCAAGAAACACTAGAATATTAATATCAAATTAATTTAATTTGATGGAGAGAGTTTCATTAAATATATCAACAACTTTGCTTTAGGAAATTCATAGTGGACCTTTTAGTTAACTCTATTAAATAAGCCTACACCAATGGTATAAGAAACTTCCCACTCAAACAAGATAACATGAATTCTTATTTATTTTATAAAGCAATAAATACCTTCTAATTTTGGTATCTTAGTGATAGAAAAACAAAATTTAGGTTCTCTACTTTAAAAAGGGTTTGTACTACATCATAAATACAAGCAAGATTGGCATGCAATAAAGCTTTAACTCTATAAAGGGTCTAATGAAACTAAATTTTGATAAGCAATCTCCTCAAGCTTTTTCTCCTTCAATATTTTCAACTATTTCTTTATTTCTTTATTTATTTATTTATTTTTCATTTGCTTTAGGATGTGTACTTTAACCCTTAGCTTAACTTTAGGAGGATTACTATATCTGGATAGCTTTTAAATAATTTTTAATTCCACTATCGTCTATTTAAAGTAAAATCTACAATACCCATTTACATTATAAGTTTGTAAAAAAATAAACAGCACTAGTTAAAATAAATTTTTCATAGAAATTTAACTTTTAATAAAAATATATCTAATAAACTGTCATTTCATAATTATATTTCTTTTCAAAAATAAATAAACAATTCATTTTTTCAACTTATTAAGTTACAAGTTATCTTAACTCTTGTCTAGTTTCATTTTTATTTACATAGAATTTAAAATAAAGAAACTAAGTTTTTTGTTTCTAAAAAATTGTATTAATTTTATATTAACTCCACATTTCTCAAATTTAAAAGTATAGTAGTTCAAATACATGTTTTTTAGGACAAACAAATTTAAATTTCTAAATTTAGTCCCCCACACCCCCCCAAACTTAATTTGTACCAAATAAAACAATCGAAACATAAATATAAGAAGGGAAAAATTTCACATACATACTTCTTAAACTATGTGTCTATTACAAAATTAACAGCTTAATATGCAGTAACAAATATATCAAAGCTAACATGGGTGAAATAAAACTGCAACAAAGAAAGTCTAAATTTCTTAACAGATAACAGGAATGAATTCACCATAATAAAATGTAAAATGAATGTGAGAGTACAATAGGAGTAGCAACAAATAACAAATAATAAGGTCCATTACATCCATAAATATAACAATAACAAAAGTAAATATAATCAATCTTCATCCTCCTCATCATTATTTTCATCATCATCTTCATCACCGTTTGAATCTTCGTCCTCCTTAAATTCCTCTTCCTCTGTATCCTCCTACCTTGGTTGGCTCTGCTCATATAGCTTACACTGAGGGCAAGTTGGGAAGTCTACTGAGTTGTACCGCCAATCGACTGGTTTCTCTAGTACATCTTTAACGGAGTAGCATATGTAGTGGCACTATGATCAAAATGTAATTTATATTGTCAATCTAGATGTAAGCAGTGTTTAGCTAATCTGTACACCACCATGCAAATTAGTTGTGCTATCTTTTACTTTGTGTACTTGTTGTTCAAAGGTTCCCCTTTGAGTAGTATGATTATGAGGGTTGTGAATAAAAGAAGTGTGAGGCTAGTGAAAACCTCATTTTTACCTCGTCCAAAAATTTTATTCCTCTTGTATAATCCTATTTTTTATTGGAGTGGATATAAAAAAAGAAGTATCTCCAATTTAATACTGGAAGGCACTCCAACACGTCGACACAAAGCAAATACAGTTCAGGGATGTCCCAATCTAACTATAGTTTCTTCAAGAGAGATATTTATGATAGAACATTGAATTATGGAGCCAATATTGATAGGCCCCAACTGTTGTATACAGAAATTAAATGAAAAATGATCTCGAGTTACTCTACTCAAATTCGTAGAATGAAGCATTTTGTAAGAATTAAGTAATGTCAAGCACCAGCTATTCCACTCATCTGTTTAGCAGGAAAGTTAACTTTAACATCATTTTCTAACATTCCAAACTCCTCTCCTACTGGATCATTCATGGATAACCTCCTCCAAGAATGCATCAGTGGGGGTACAACTAGAATAGTAGCAATCAGGGACATCTTCCGAAGAATATAATGCATTAATACATGTAGGTGAGTGATACACCTAAAATATATAGTGTTTTTAAGCACATCTTTATACCTATTTTTGATGATATTGCACTTTAATGGAAGGTTTTTTTATTTTTCTTGCAGGTATGATGAAAATAAAATATTGTGATGAAAGGAACAAAAAAGGATTAAATTTGTAGCCAAAATTGGAAGGTGTGCAAATTTGGCCCCTGGCGCCTATCCGCCGGATGGCGTCGCATAGGCGCCATAGTTAAAGTGACAAATTTTAATTAATTTTGGTATGAATTTGAAGGGGTTTTTGAAGTATCCTTTGGTTTAAACTTCATTAACTTCCCATCAGCGCTAAAATTCATTTAAAATTTGAATGGATTAATGCATCTCTTGGTGGATTTATTGAACTTGGACATAATTTGAAGAGACACCAAATCACCTTTTGGAGAATTATTAAAAATGAAGACTTAAAGATCAGAAGGGGGTGCCACACCTAAGAGAAGAGTTTTGAAGAAAAATTTTGGTGGGAGAAGTTGGAGAAAATCTTAAAGTTTTTTCCAGGGAAAGAGGAAGGAAGAGAGTCTTCTTCTCGCCAAATTTTCTTTACTCTTCTACTTTACTTTATCATATTTTGTATTATAATATAGGAGAGTCAATCCTTAGAGTTGGGTTCCAATGTCGAAGGAGTTATCTAGTGGAAAGCGAAATTTTCAGAGGAACTTTTAGAGTCTTGTGGAGAGGAATTTTAGGTAAGTGTTTATCTTTATTTTTACATTCTATTTTTAAGTAAGGCTTGGTGTGTTTTCACTATGTTTTCTTCTTTCAAATCAAGTTGTGTTTGTGTTTTCTCCTTGAGTTCTGAGTAGTTTTATTTATCATTTTCTTTTCAAATGAAGAAGTAATTAAATTATGGAAGGAAGTTGTGTGAAGTATATATGTTTATGGTTAGAAAAAGTTGTGATTCTTCCACTATCTTGAACTTCATTTACTTCTTGATTTGGCCAATTAAGATGTTAAAATTTGTTGTGAGATAATTGGTAATCCCTCGTCGACGGACAGATAGAGATTTTTGGGGTGTGTGTCGATATCGAGGAGTCTCCATCTAATATTAGCCTAATTTTATTCCTATAAATCCCATGAAAGATTTGAGGAATTTAAGGCTAATAGTAGAAAAGGATGTTTATAATAATCTTTATAGAAGAATATCCTAGAATTTTTATATAAAGAAAATCATGGAAAACCAGAGAATCTTATTGTGGGTTCTTTTGGATCTCCTATAGAAGCAAGCTTCTATAGTTAATTACATCTTAAAGAATTTTAATTGTTCAAGAAAACTTCTGATTAATGCCAATAATTTGTTTTCTGAAATTTTATTTTTAAGGAGAGATGTACCCACTATCACTCCTAAATGTCATGTCATATTTATTATTTTAAAGTTTTAATTTTTTTTTTCATGTCGTTAACTTAAAAGTTTTGTTGTTGTTTTCCATGTCGTTGTTTTGTTTTGTTTTGGTGACTATCCTAAAAGTTTTTGTTTTTGTTTGTCCATGTCGTTGTTTTGTTTTATTTTGGTGCCTATCCTAAAAGTTTTTGTTTTTGTTTATCCAGAATGTCGTCCTGCAAAACAGAGTTAGCACATCCTATAACATGCAAAGAAGATCTAAACGAAACTTTTTGTCTTCACCTGCAAAGAAAAGATTGTCAGAAAATGATGTCATATTCATTGGTTTGATTTAACATGTCCTGGATGTTGGTTTTATGTCAAATTATATTGATTTTATTTTGTCGAAATATCAGATTAATTATCAATATTTGTCAAATGTCAATTTTATGTCGATTTATGTTTGAAATATCGAACTTATGTTGGTTATGTCGATTTTGGTTTGAAATGTCGAATTTATGTCAGTTATGTCGATTTATGTTTGAAATATCACATTTATGTTAATTATGTTGATTTTGGTTTGAAATGTTGAATTTATGTCTTGATTTTTGAATTTATGTCTGTTTGAATTTAAGTTAAGAGTTGGGTTAGATTAACTTGAGTTCATATCTGTCTGAACTTAAGTTAAATAGTTTCGTTTAGAGTAACTTGAGTTCATCTCTGTCTGAACTTAAGTTAAAAGGTTGAAAGTTAGATTCAATATTGATTTGGTTCATGTCTGGTCGAACCTAAGTTAAATTCAATGTTGATTGAATCTAATTAACTTGAGTTCATGTTTGTTTGAACTTAAGTTAAAAGGTTGAAAGTTAGATTCAATATTGATTAAATTAACTTGGGTTCATGTCTGGTTGAACCTAAGTTAAATTCAATGTTGATTGAATGTAATTAACTTGAGTTTATGTTTGTTTGAACTTAAGTTAAAAGATTTGGTTTAATCAGAATAGACCTAATTAAGTTTTAAGCCTTGTTTAAATAGGACCTAAAGGTTAATCAAGTCTAATAAATTAGACTTAATTAGAATTGTAGACCATCTAAGTCCCTTTTAGATAAGGTTTATGTTTTAATTAAGTCTATTTAGCTCTAGTTTATTGAGACATTAGGTTTAATAAATTAAACTTAAGTTTATGATTTGTTGTTTTAAATCTCAATAGCTTGATGATTTAATTAAGCCTAAGATGTTAGACTTAATTAAAATTTTATGTTGAATTTAAGATTGAATTTAGTTGCATTAAAAGTTTAATATAGTTTAGTCTTAAGTTAAGATTTGACTTAAGTTCAATATGGGTTGAACTTACATTGAGTTTAGGTTAGACTTAAGTTCATGTCGAGTTGAACCTAAGTTTAGTTTGACTTAAGTCTAACATGGGTTAGACTTAAGTTGTGTTTGGATTAGACTTAGATTCATGTCAGGTCGAATCTAAGTTTGGTTTAACTTAAGTCTAATGTAGGTTAGACTTAAGTCGAGTTTAGGCTCGCTTGGGTTTATGTCGAATCGAACTTAAGTTTGGCTCGACTCAAGTCTAGGTGTAGGTTGGACTTAAGTTAGGCTCGAGTTCGACTTAAGTTTATGTCGAGTTAAACCTAAGTTTGGTTTCGGCTTATTTAAGATTAATTAAACCTAATTCGGATAAGGTTTAATTGATTTAATTAGACTCTATTATGGTTAAGTCTAATTATTTAGGGTTAATTAAACCTAATCTAAGTGAGGTTTAATTGATTTAATTAGAGTTATTATGGGTTAAGTCTAATTATTTAGGGTTAATTAAACCTAATTTAAGTAAGGTTTAATTGATTTAATTAGACTTATTATGGGTCAAGTCTAATTATTTAGGGTTAATTAAACCTAATTTAAGTAAGGTTTAATTGAATTAATTAGACTTATTATGGGTTAAGTCTAATTATTTAGGGTTAATTAAACCTAATTTAAGTAAGGTTTAATTGAATTAATTAGACTTATTATAGGTTAAGTCTAATTATTTAGTGGTTAATTAAACCTAATTTAAGTAAGGTTTAATTGAATTACTTAGACTTATTATGGGTTAAGTCTAATTATTTAGGGTTAACTAAACCTAATTTAAGTAAGGTTTAATTGAATTAATTAGATTTATTATGGGTTAAGTCTAATTATTTGTAGGTTAATTAAACCTAATTTAAGTAAGGTTTAATTGATTTAATTAGTCTAATTATGGGTTAATTCTAATTATTTAGAGTTAATTAAACCTAATTTAAGTAAGGTTTAATTGATTTAATTAGACTTATTATGGGTTAAGTCTAATTATTTAGGGTTAATTAAACCTAATTTAAGTAAGGTTTAATTGAATTAATTAGACTTATTATGGGTTAAGTCTAATTATTTAGGGTTAATTAAACCTAATTTAAGTAAGGTTTAATTGATTTAATTAGACTTATTATGGGTTAAGTCTAATTTTTAGTGTTATATAAACCTAATTTAAGTAAGGTTTAATTGAATTAATTAGACTTATTATGGGTTAAGTCTAATTATTTAAGGTTAATTAAACCTAATTTAAGTAAGGTTTAATTAAATTAATTAGGAAGGTTTAAATGATATTCTAAACTTGATTAACTTTAATTTTTATCTTTTGGACTTAATTAATTGAATTTTGGGTTTAATAAGTTTAAATGATATTTCAAACCTAATTAAGTCTAATTTTGTCATTTTACAATTAATTAATTAAATTTTGGATTAAATAGGTTTAAATGATATTTTAAACCTAATTAAGTCTAATTTTGTCATTTTAGACTTAATTAATTAAATTTAGGGTTTAATAGGTTTAAATGATATTTTAAACCTAATTAAGTCTAATTTTGTCATTTTAGACTTAATTAATTAAATTCAGGGTTTAATGGATTTAAATGATATTTTAAACCTAATTAAGTCTAGTTTTGTCATTTCAGACTTAATTAATTAAATTTAGGGTTTAATAGGTTTAAATGATATTTTAAACCTAATTAAGTCTAATTTTGTCATTTTAGACTTAATTAATTAAATGTAGGGTTTAATAGGTTTAAATGATATTTTAAACCTAATTAAGTCTAATTTTTTCATTTTAGACTTAATTAATTAAATTTAGGGTTTAATAGGTTTAAATGATATTTTAAACCTAATTAAGTCTAATTTTGTCATTTTAGACATAATTAATTAAATTTAGGGTTTAATAGGCTTAAATGATATTTTAAACCTAATTAAGTCTAATTTTGTCATTTTAGACTTAATTAATTAATTTTAAGGTTTAATGGATTTAAATGATGTTTTAAACCTAATTAAGTCTAATTTTGTCATTTTAAACTTAATTAAGGTTTTCCATTAGCCTATCATAGACTAGATTTATTTCAAACTTAGATTATTAAGGAAAATAAGCTAAGTTTATAAAAGGTTATTTTTAGGATTAAAATTATTTAATTAATAAAGAGTTTTAATCCTAAAATTCAAAATGTCATTCAAAATTATTGCTATGACTTAGAAATGGTTTTCTTAGGGTTATTGTCTGTTGCCCTAGTATTTCTTGTCATTTCCATTTTATTTTTCTTAATTTTCAATTTTTTATAATTATTATTTAAAATAATTACAAAAATACTTGAAAATTAGAGAAAAGTACCCTAGACATGTTTTCTGTCCTTAGAAAAATCATGAAAGATACCTAAGAGCATAAAGATAAATGCCTCAAAGTTTCATATTTTTTTTATTTATAAATAATTTTTCATAATTAAAATACTCCAGAGAGTATTTAATTATTTAAAAATTAAATAATGAAAATAAAATTATGATTTTTATTTCATAATTTTCTCCTCTTCAAGAGCTTTCCAGAGGTATTTTTATCAAATTTTTGTGACCTCTAGATAAAAAGATATCAATTTTTAAAGTTTTAAAGGTTTTCTGAATTTTAATAAATTCAGAAATTCCCGCCGTCGACGCGTAACGGGCGGAACGATCCTGTGTGCGGAGCGGAACAGCGTACACGGGAGGGTTTAATCAGCGCTGTCCATTCCAAAACACGGGAACGGACGGCGGAAATATTTAAAAAAACATTTTGAATTATTTTAAACTGTTAAATTTCAAAGCTTAATATCTCACTCATTTCTTGATGAAATTGAGTGATTTTTGAACCTATGGAATCATCTAAACATGTAGAATATTTCCATACGGTGATGTAACATTTCTAGACTAGTAGAACATATGATATTTCAAAAATGTGAATTATTTTGTGAAAAATAATTCCATACCTTTACTATAAGCAAATCAAGCTAGATCAGACCTTGTAGTTGCCTTCTAGGACCCCAATGGAAGATTATTCGTCGCAAAGCAATTTGATCTAGAAGTCGGGCTCAAAGGAGAATTTTGAAGATGTAGCTGATTTGGGTTGCTTTTAAAATTTGATCAAATTGGCTCGATTGAGCTCAAACTTAGTCTTGGATTTGATCCTAATAGATTGCTAAGACTCTTAGGAAGAGTTTTTATGTTGGGAGCAAGTGGATTTGAGCAGCCTATAGGTCTCTCTAATTTTTTTCTTCTCTCTTCACTAGGCTCGGTTTGGGCTGCTTTTATAGCAAAGGGGAGGCCATGGCTTATCTTAAAATTTTCTAGGGGAGTTGTTATCTCCCCTATTAGCCCATTGGAGGAGGAATTCGGCTGAGAGGATAAGTATAGTTGCTTCTCCCAAGTTTTCCATGATGAGCTTAATGTTTTGGCTCTCCTCCATTGGATCATGCAATAGGTTACATGTGAGCTGTAATTTCTTCTTCTTATGAGCTTACACATGACCCTCAAGCCTTAGCAAATGGTGAAACCTATGCTCTCCTCTCATGATTCTATTTAACCATGGTGAGGGGTAGGTTTAGGTTCGGTTTTCTCTCCATCAGCTAGCATGGGAGGTGGGGGTGAGTCATGGTTTAGGTCGAAGGAGGAAGAGACACCTCACTTTACCCTTCATGATGGGTGCTAACCCATGGTTAAATTAATTTAAGCTAAGCCTTATTATATAGTAATACATCTCATGGTGAGTTTAATTTGATCTTAGCCTAATTAATTATGAGAAGAAAAAAATTTCTTTTCTTTTTCTCTTTTTAATTTAATTTCTATTTTAATTAATCATGTTTATTAATTAAAAAAATATTGGAAATTATTTTATTAATCAATTTATTAATTGAAAATAATTTCAAATTAATTAATTGATTAATTTTATTATTTTTGTTGCTTATGATTTTAATTTAATTTTCATTTTAATTAATTATGTCATTTAATTAAAATATTAAAAATTAAATCATTGCTCATTTTAATTAACCAAAATAATTTTAAAATTATTTATTTGATTAATTTTATTATTTTTATTTCATTTTTATCTATTTTGATTAAAATAGATAAGTGTTGACCAAATTTGACCCTAGTTGACTCAAGTCACCTAGGTTGATCAATTTAATTTTAAAATGTCTAATGTGATCTCTTTTACCTTGTCCTGGTTGATCTGATCACAGTATTTGTAGTTTTGTCATTGTGGGGTTTTAAACATGTTATTGGATCAAGGGATTGACTTATAAGGTCAACAAGATTGATCATTGGGTCTGGTTTGATCAATTTGACCTAAGTTGACTTTTTAGGTCAAAAGATTGACCTATGGGGTCAACATGGTCGGTCATTAGGTCTGGTTTGACCAATTTGACTAAAGTTGACTTTTTAGGTCAAAAGGTTGACCTATGGGGTCAATAGGGTTGGTCATCGTGCCGTTCGACCAATTCGACCAAAGTCGACTTTTTAGGTCAAAAGGTTGACCTATGGGGTCAACAGGGTTGGTCATTAGGTTTGGTTTGACCAATTTAACCAAAGTTGACTTTTAGGTCAAAAGGTTGACCTATAAGGTCAACTGGGTTGGTCATTGGGCCTGGTTTGACTAATTTGACTAAAGTTGACTTTTTAGGTCAAAAGATTAACCTATGGGGTCAACAGGTTTGGTCATTGGGTCTGGTTTGACCAATTTGACCAAAGTTGACTTTTAGGTCAAAAGGTTGACCTATGGGGTCAACGAGATCGTTCATTAGTCCGGTTTGACCAATTTGACCAAAGTTGACTTTTTAGGTCAAAAGGTCGACCTACGGGTCAACAGTGGTCGGTCATCTAGTCCGGTTTGACCAATTCGACTAAAGTCGACTTTTTAGGTCAAAATGTCGACCTATGGGATCAACAGGGTTGGTCATCGGGTCCGGTTTGACTCATTTTGACCAAAGTCGATTTTTAGGTCAAAAGGTGACTTATGGGGTCAATGTGGTCGGCTATCGGTCCGGTTCGACCATTTTGACTAAAGTTGACTTTTTAGGTCAAAAGGTTGACATATGGGGTCAAAAGGGTTGGTCATTAGGTCTGATTTGACCATTTTGACCAAAGTTGACTTTTTAGGTCAAAAGGGTGACCTTTGGGGTCAACAGGGTTGGTCATTAGGTTTGGTTTGACCAATTTGACCAAAGTTGACTTTTTAGGTCAAAAGGTGACTATGGGGTCAACTGGCTTGGTCATCGGGTCCGGTTTGATCAATTTGACCAAAGTCGACTTTTGTGTCAAAGGTTGACTGCGGGATCAACAGGGTCGATAATCGGGTCCGGTTTGTCCAATTTGACCAAAGTCGACTTTTTAGTCGAAAGGTCGACTTCATAGGGTCAATCGGGTCGGTCATCAGTCCGGCTCGACCAACTCGACCAAAGTCGAGTTTTTAGGTCAAAAGGTTGACCATGGGGTCAACTCGGTTGGTCATCGATCCGGCTCGACCAATTCGACCAAAGTTGACTTTTTAGGTCAAAAGGTGGACCTATGGAGTCAACAGGGTTGGTCATTAGGTCTGGTTTGACCAATTTGACCAAAGTTGACTTTTTGGTCAAAAGGGTGACCTATTATAAATGAGGTCAACAATAATGTAAGAACAATGCGGTATTGTCTCAATCAACAATTGGAGTGAATCACATGCATTTATACGTGTGAGAATTGTAGCCCATATATTTGAGTGCAAATAAATAGAGAGATATGCTTTTATTGGGGAGTAAAATTAGAGGACTTTAGAGTGACAGGCTAAAGCCACCTAATTTGCTTTGAGGTGAAAAATTTTGTTATGAGATATTAGCCCCAGGTGGAGGAAAAAGTGGGAGTGAGAGCTGATATCTTCCCGGCCTAACCCATCTACAAAATTTCAAAGCTTCAAGTTAACCAATGTTATTTATAGAACCAAGTAAGGGTAAAGAATATAATTGCTCATATTTGGCACAACACATTTTGATACTTCCACAATAAAATTCCTTAATTATTACTGATTCATGAAAGAGGAAAAATATATTTTATTCTCATTTCCTTCATATATTGTTTGAGTCTTATTAATTTTAATTGCTTGCTTTACTTTTTCTTAAAACAAAATTTCAAAAATAATTTTCAAACTTTTTTTTAAAACATATTTTAAAAAATCAATTCGAAAAGTTAAAAGTTTTTTTTTCTTTAAAGTTTTAGACATTTTTCTGTGGGTTCGATATCTCGGGGCTTAATCAGAAAGTCCTATATTACTTGATAAATGATACGTACACTTGCATAAAATCCCATATTATTAAACAATTAAAATATATTTCTTATTTGCTTCGAAATTAAGTTTTTGGTGCCGTTGTAAAAAAAGAGATATTATCACTGAAAAGAAATATAAAGTGAAAAACGTAAGCATAAATATTCGGGGATCAGTGAGATGTCTATGGATTTTCCTCTTACAAACACAGACCCATCAATAGCTTCAAGTAAATTAGCTTAAATTTCTTTGACAACAGAAACTACAACATCCGAGGTATTATAAAACATCCTCACAGTGCTTTTAATAGTAACATTCTCTATTAAGTCCTCAAGGTAACTGAAGCCTCTTTCAGCAATCATTTTCTTCGTTACTAAATAATCATTGTAATGCCCTTGTGCTTTCAAGTTTACAATTTTTTTATTATCAAACATAGAATTGCCTTTGCTACCTTTGGCTTTAGGAGCAATGGAGAAGTAGAGATAAATAGATGGGAATGAGGTAGACAGTGATGATGGATGGATACAAAATGTATGTTATGGGCTAAAAGAAGCACTCCACAAAAAACATTTCCAAATCACCAAAAATCCCAAAAATGCTTGGATGAAAAAGAAAAAACCAAGCATAAAAGGAGGAATTTACCTTACAGAAGTGATTTTCATTATTTAAAGGCTCACAAATCATGTACAAATGGAAGCTTTGGGGAAGCCTTAGGTATCACCACTCTATTGGCTGAAGGAGTGTTGGGTAGGTTGAGTCGAGAAAATGAACTTAACCAGCCAGTTTAGGCAATTTATCACTTAGGTGGAAGTGGCGCCAAGGTGCCATGTTACTGGCACCATGGCCTTACTCCTTATGTATGTGGCCTTGGTGCCCAAAATTTGTGGCGCATAGGTGCCATAGTGACTTGTAGCTATTTGACGCCAAGGCTACTAGCTCAAATGTGCAAGCATAAGCTTTGGTCCCAATCATATAATTTGTAATATTTGTTCCTCCCCTTAAATCACACCAAAAAAGTTTAAAAACAAAATCCTAGATTGATGATAAATGAGGATTACTCATCCCCCTTCTCGTCACATCTCCATTCTCTATCGCCTAACTACAATGGAATCTTCATTCATTGACTGATGAGTGCTTTACATAAAATATGGCAAGAAGAACCTTCTATACTAGGTAACACCTATACTATTAAGATTAGCTTATGTGTTGCCAGACTTAAGTGTCACCTTTCCCGATAAAGGATGCTTCTCTGTCAGTTCAACAAAAAGAAACTTCCTCTTGCACCTTTTCTTAACTGGTTGGTGGAACCAATACAAAGGAGACCAGGTCAGAAATAGAAAATAAAAAATTGAGATGGACTAATCATATGCCTAAACTTAGCATGATTCTTGATAAGCCTATGCTCCCTTGAGAACTAGGGTTTAGAGGATAACGTTGATCCTACAACCTGTAACATTCATGCTAAAGTGTAGTCACAATGAGAAGATCAAGGATTCACCATCTCACGTCACACAATCACAATCAAAACACACAAACACAAACTTGAATGTTTAGATATAAGCAAACCACATTACAACAACAAAAAGCACAATCAAACCACACAGCATGGGTTGCCTCCCAAGAAGTGTTTAGTTTATTATCCTCAACACGATGCTTTCAGATATTACATTAGATATACCGACATTAAAATATCATTTAATGTTGGTCTTTCCCCACCAAAATAGTGTTTAAGTCTTTGTACATTAACTTTAAATTCTATATAGCTTTTAGGATCTTTAATATCAGAAGCACCAAAAGGGTAAACTTTCACTACAGTAAATGGTCTTGACCACCTAGATTTAAGTATTCCAAAAAATAACATTAATCAAGAATTAAAAATAAAAACCTCCTATCCATGCTTGAAATCATTTATAAGATTTTTTGATCGTGCTATTTTTTCATGTTATCTTTATAAATCTTGATATCTTTTTTATGATTCTTGCCTAATTTCTTCAAGTTCATTTAACTTTAGTACTCTTTTTTCGCCAGCTTTCTTCATATTATAATTGAATTCTTTAATAGCTCAATAAGCTTTATGTTCAAATTCTACTGGTAAGTGACAAGCTTTACCAAAATTGAGCATATATGGAGACATTCAAATATGTGTTTTGTATGTTGTTCTGTAGACCCATAATGAATCATCTAATTTCACTGACCAATCATTCCTATTAGGTTTGGCAGTCTTTTCTAAAATCCTCTTAATCTCACAATTAAAAAATTTCACTAAACTACTTATTTATGGATGATAGGCTTTGACAATCTCATGATCAATTCCATTTTTAGTAACTAATGCCTCAAATCTTTTATTTATAAAGTGGCTCCCTCTATCACTAATAATAACTCTACGAACCCTAACTTTGTGAAAGCTGTTTTTATTTAAAAATTTTTGGAAGAGCGGTAGCCTCAATCCATTCCAGGACATAGTCCACAACATTTAGAATATATATATATATATATATATATATATATATATATGTTACCAAAAGAAGGTACGAAGGGTTGTCGGCGAATTTTTAATTTAAATTAAATAAATAATTTGAAAAGTAGTTTTTGATTTTGAAAAATAATTTTTTAAATTTGAAGATTTTAAGATATGAAATCAAACCGATCTCACATCCCAAATAGTTTATATAAACGAGCACCACACCACAGACTGTATATCTATCCCGGAGAGTAAACAGATCGCTTGATGATGGGGCTCGGTTAAATAAAATAGAAGATTTGTGACATCCTTTTGGTCTACGAACCAATTTTATAAGCCGACAAATTCCCCTGCTTAATATAAATGAATTAAGCGTGGTTTATATTACCTGGGTTCTTAAAATTCCCTATAAGGGCAAGTCCCTATAGTTAATTACATCTTAAGTGACCGGAATCACTTAAGAAAACTCTCGATAATAATCAGTAATTCTGCTCTCAAGAATCTCAAAGTTTAAGTTTTCAAGGGATTTAATTTTGGAATTTCAATAAGGAATGGATCAAGTTTGGAACATTTTGTTTTGGGAATTCAAAGGAAGAAAGGTAGGAGAAATTACAGATTCGAAGCGAACTTCGGTAATTTCCCGACTATCCTATTGTTTGGCTTTAATTTAGGAAAGTCTTAATGTTTTTTTTTAATGTTTTGATCTTGCCAATTTTAATTAATTAGGACTTATGTTCGTATGACATGATCATACAAGTAGCCTCGAAGATGTGAGGGTTTATGTCATATCGAACAACTACCTCGGAGTCCTAAGACCGGTTAGGGCTTAATTTGAAATGCAAATGCCTAACAAAAGGTTGAGGATTTATGTTGCACTAGGAAAACTACCTCGAAATCCTATGGCTTGGTTATTTAATTCTAAGAAAGTTTTGTTGAAGTAGACTTAGGTTTTGCTGATGACGATGGCCGTGCTGCCCACCATGCTCCGAGCTTCTTTTTGTTGCAGAGGGTTTAGTTTTAGAAGAATGTAATCAAAAGAAAAGAGAGGAGTTTGGTTTTAGAAATCTTAAAATCCAAGTGTTTTTTATATTTTAATTAAAACAAATCTTAAAGTTGATTATAACAACACCGGTTAAGATCCCACGGTTCCATCCATCCGGCATCGTTATTTTTATTGGATTCACTTAGTCCAGATGAATTTGCTAAACTCAAACTAAATGAGCTCCACACTTTCATTTAGACCGTGGGAAATCCCGTTAGCAACACGTAGGTTACATCATCCGAGGTATTCCCGATCATCCAACAAGACGTTTTAATTTAGTTGTAGTTGTGGTTTTGTTGTTTTGTTTGTGATTAAATTTTGAGTTGTTTTATATTTTGATATATTGTGGCGGTGAATTTTATCCTGTAATGACTTTTAATTTAGTTTTGGTTTCAGTTTTAGGGCTACCCTAAAGGTGTGGGTTTTCATGCAACAGTTGTTTATCATGCAAGAAAAGTAAAGTGCATTTGCAATAAAGTAAATTGCAAGAAATTAAATTCCAATAAGATAAAAGCATACCTGGAGGGTCTTCCCGTCATCCCAGGCTGCACTTAAACACAATTTAGAATATTTAAGCATTTAAAGCAAGTTTCTCAGTAAAGCTAAGGGAAGGTTTATGGTTTTCTACCAAGTTCCTAATCCTATAGCTAGTCATTTCCTATGACGTCTAAGTTTTTGTGTTTTGGTTTGAGGACGATTTTCTTCATCAAAGAAAAATTAAGTTCAGTTGCTCTTATAAACATCCTATCGTACTGAGGAAGTGCTTAAGACGAATCTTAAACATCTTTTCAATACTTTTAGGATTGTTTTAAGTCCAAGAGAATTTAATTATATAATGAATCAATTATCCAGGAGTTCAAGTTTTGTTATCTTGCCCAATGAACTAGGACATTTGAATATCCTATAAGTGAAATAACATTTCACTTAACACTCTGTTTAAGAGTTATGACATCATGAGCTTTTGAGGGCAAATTAATGTTCAAATGATTTGTGATTTAAATTAATTTCAATTAATGGTTTTAAGTTTGGAATAGTGTTCAAGTTGTTTTAGATTTATTTTTGAATTTTTTATGTCTTAAGAGATGTTATATTTAATTCAATTTAATTTAATTTAATTTAATTTAATTTAGTTTTAATTTTAATTTAATTTTATTAATTTAATTTAATTTTAATTTTATTTTAACTTGATTTTATTATTATTTTTTATTTTATTTAATTTAATTTAACTTAATATGTTTTAATTTAATTTAATTTAATGTGATTTAATTAAATTTAAATTTTAATTTAATTTAAATTTTAATTTGGTTTTATTTTAAATTTTAATTTAATTTTATTATTATTTTTTTTATTATTTTTTTTAATTTTAATTTGATATTTTATTTTTTTTATGCTTTAGGGATGATTTAATTTTAATTGTTAAAGTATTAATTTAATTGAAATTTTAAAAGGATTTAATTTAAATGTTTTAATTTTAATTTAATTTAATGATTAAGCATTTTAGGTTTTGAATTTGGATTATCATTTTAATTAGGAATTGAATATTATTGAGGTGATTAATTTAGGGATTTTTAGATTAAAGAATAAATTCTTTCCTAATAATATCCCTATTTTAATAATTCTAATTTTTTTATTATTCTTCCAAATTTAATTAATTATTTAATTAAGGTTTATTTTAATTACATTCAAATTATTTGGTAGGTTTCTACCCTTTATATACCTAAGTTTCAAACACCCAAAATCAACTTAATATCAAATATTTTACCCACCCTTTTAATTGAACCTAAAAATTTTTAATTATAGGTTAAAATTTTAATTACTATTTTGCCCTTTAAACTTACTAATTTCATAACTCACTAAATTAAGCTTAAATGAATTTAAAATTTTTATGTGGCTTCACTCATATGTCAATCAAGACATTAGAGGAGAAAATGTGATTTTTCTGTATTTAATTTATTTATATAATTATTTTTTGTGGAAAATAAGGGCTTTCAAGGAAAATTCAACAAGATGACCATGGGAAAGTTTCTATTCTTAAGAAAATTATGGGACATTCCTAATGACTAGAGGACCACTTGGACTAATTTTGGTGATTTTTTGAATTATATTATTTTTATTATAATTATTTTGATTTTTGGAGTATTAATTCATTTAAAAATAAAATAATGGTTGAAAAATGAATTTTATATTTTTCAAAAATCTCTCTAATATCAAGGAAACCAGAGAACCAATTTTAATAATTTTTTTATTTTTCTTTGATTTATTAGAATTATTTTAGTGGAAATGCTAGAAAATACATTTTTTAATTTTAAAATTACCTTAGGGCTTTAAAATTTAATATCTCATCATAGAGACTTAAGAAAAATATGGGGTTTATTCCTAAGTGATTAAAATTCAAAATGTGACATTTTTGTGAATTTTATTATTTTTGTGATTTTTATTATTTTTAATTATTAAAAATATTAAAATAATGCAAAAATCAACTTTTTTAGAAAATTACAATTTTGAGTTTTTTAAATTCCCCTGATATCAGAGAGGCACCAAAACTAATTTGGTGAATTTTTTAAAAGTATTTTGAAAGTTATGAATTTTTAAAGTTTAAGTTGGCTACATGGCTTAATCAACCCATTTGGTAGGGCTAACCAAGTCCAATTGACTTCAAATTTTTATGGTGGGTTCCTCTGATCCTAAAGGTCAGTGGAGAATTGATTTCAAGTCAATTTGATGTATGATTAGCTCTAATTAATTAAGGACCTATTTTGGGTGTTTGAGCCAATTAGGGTTATTCCAAGTGGATTAATTCAAAACCTATTTTTCCTAGAGTCCTCTGGTCATAAGAAACATCCTCAAATTTTCCTAGAATTTACTTCACAACATGCTAATTATTGGAATTAAAATATTCAGAATAGTGACCTAGAATTGAAAAATCAATAACTCTTCATAGGGGTGGCCTGTAACTTTGGAAAATTTAGGGAATGTTCCCAAATTCAGAGGCTTCAAATGCCCTATGGTCTCATGCCATGGTGAATTGTATACATGGATGAAGAATTGAAATAGTGCAGAGAGTAAATAAATTATTAAAAATCAAATACTCAATGAAATTAAATGATTTCTTTTCCACATTATTCTCCTCTGTTCACTGAGTAAGGGGGTATTTTTATTTTATTTTTCTGATTTTTCTACACAAAGTTATGTATTTTTGAAGTTTAGGGAATTAAATAAATAAGAAAATGCCTATTTTCCTACTTCTCCAGCGCGGCGCCCTGTCATCCTAGGCATCTCCGAACGACCATGCGGCACGCTCCCATTCGACGCCGCCACTTCAGTCAGCAGCCCGGGTCCCGCCTTCCGTGTATCATCCGCTGATCCGACCTGATCTGAGCCGTCCATCCGCTCTTGTATTGAATGAACGACATCCGTTCATCGTCCCCAAGCCTCCTAGCCCGAGAACCGTCCACACTAAAACCCTAAGAACTCACTCATTTCTCAACAGATTTTCGTGTTCTTGTGCTCTATGGATTCGTCTCGAAGAGACGAACACATCCATACGGTTTATGTAGCATGAAATTGATTCAATAAAAATAGAGAATGTTCAGAAGCTCGGGAAGAAGAGTGAGACCATACCTTTGCTCGGAGAAGTGTGGCTTCGATCCGAGGGTTGTGTCACCTTCGATTGGGTCCAAGCAAGCTCCGGATGAAGTCTTCCGGCCCGGTGAATTGTCCGGGTATGATTTCGACCAAGCCCGATTTCAACCTTTCGGAGTCCGGAACGGATGGGTGGCTCCGGAGAGGGGCTTTCACTGGGAACTTCTTCTCTTGACCTCGTGCAGGTGTAGGCGAGTTTAATTTGACTTTGGTGAAGGATTTGGGAATGTCCTGTTCGGCTCGAGAATTGAGCTCCAAAATCGAGCTCAATTAGTGGGGATTGGTGGCAGGAGGACAGTGGGGATCAAGTGCTCTAGGTGTGGGGAGAGTCTGGAGTGATTTTGGCAGAGTTTCCTTAAGGTTGATTCAGCACCTCTTCCATGGCCGAGAGAGGTGGGGTTTAAATAGGAGAGGCTGGAGGGCCTCCCAGGGGGAGTTAGGACTTGGGATCAGCTGCTTAGGTCAAGGGAAGAACAGCCATGGTGGCCATTGGGCATGGGGCAACTCAACAAGGTGGAATTCCAAAGTTTGGCTCCTCCCCATGT
Source organism: Papilionanthe hookeriana x Papilionanthe teres (assembly GCA_022702705.1). Classification (NCBI taxonomy): domain Eukaryota; kingdom Viridiplantae; phylum Streptophyta; class Magnoliopsida; order Asparagales; family Orchidaceae; genus Papilionanthe; species Papilionanthe hookeriana x Papilionanthe teres. The sequence goes on from CM040436.1 coordinate 50,114,063, forward strand.
CTCGGCCATGGCGTTTTCCGGCGGCCAGTGGGCGGCAGGCAGCAAGGGTCACCCTCAAGGTCGTGGAGGTCAGGGGTTTAAGTTGGTGAATTCAATTGAAGCCTTACATGTGTAAAGTGGTTGGATCAAAATGGCATGGGGAGGTGGTTTCTTTTGCACTTGGTTTGGTCAACCCATGGAAATGGGCTTGGTTCACCTCCCCATGGCTGATTTGGGCTGAGGGAGGCTCAGATGAATCGGCTAGGAAAGGGTAGAGAAGTCACCATCCATGAATATTTTCGATTAATCATGGATTAAGGTGAAGCATTAAAAGGGTTAAAACCTTTTAAGGGGGCTTAAAAGAGGCTCCTCCTTTTGCAATTAATAGTATGATGATGTGTAAAGTGGATCCCATGGCTTCATGTGGCTTGTGCATGGCTTCAAGGACTCCATTTGGCTTAGGGATGGCTTGGCTTATTTACATGGAAATGGATTTTAGGGATTTTTGGCATTTAGGGGTGATTTGGAATATGGCTTGATTTGGAACCATTTGATGATTGATTTAGGACTTAAGGGATGATATTAATGGAGTGGTGATGGGATGAGATTATAATGTGGGCTTTAGGATGAGTTTGGGCTTTTAAAATTTAATGAAGATGGGCTTTTAAAATGGTTTAGGGAAGTGGGTTTTTGGATTTTAAAATGGATTTTAGGATGAAAGTTTGGTAAAGGCTTGGGCCAAATAATTGTTGGGTTTGGCTTAAGGATGTGTCATGATTGATTTGAAACAAGTTTGGAGTGATTTGGGTTTGATTTGAGTTTGAATTTGGGTTGATTTGATAAATGGTCCTATGGAGGTCAAATTGGGCTAACTTGGGCCAATGTTGGGCTAGGGTTGAAATTGATGTAAAATTGATGTTGGGAAATATTTATGGGAGTGTTTGAAAGAGGTTCCAACTTTGATTGGATTTTGATTTTGGGATTTGGGCTCACTTGGGTTAGGGGTGGATTTAGGTCAAAATTGGGCCTTTTGAATTTGAGTGGGGTTTGGATCCAAATTTTAGGCAAATCATGTTAGTGTTTTGTTTGTGGGGATGTTAGGGAAGGTTTATAAAATATTTGGGGTTAATTGGAGTTAAATTGGTTTGGTTTGGGCTAGGTTTGGGTCATGGGTCCAAATACGGCTTTAATGCCAAAAGTGAAATTGGATTCAAATGTCAATCAAATTGGACTTGGATTTGGTCTAGATTGGTGTTGGGAATGTTGAATTGAAGTTTAGAATTGAATTGGACCAGAATTTGGGTCAATTGGGTAGGTCTGGTTTGACATTGGGTTCACTTTGGGTTAAAATGGGTCAAATTGGGGATTTTGACAAAAGTGGGGTAATTTAACAAAATTGGCTCATGCTGTAGTTGAACAAAATGAAATTGGGAATATTTGGGATTTTCTGGAATTTTTTGGGAATTTTCTGGATTTTTGGGTCAAGAGGGGCATTTTGGGTATTTGGAGGGTATTGGGAGGTATTTTTGGAATTTTTGGTATTTTTGGCTATGGATGATCAATTTGAGTGGTGAGGAAATGTTCAAGGTTAATTTTGGGGAATTTTGGGTGATTTGGAAATTTTGAAAATTTTGGGTAATTTCGAGGTTTTGGGTAGATTAGGCGGGTCCGGGGTCTCGGGGTCGAAAATCGAAAATTTGGAAAATTGAAGATTGGGTGAATGTAAGTGGAATGAAATCATTTTGGTTGAGCCATGAAGCCATATCAAGCCCACACAAGCCATGAAGGGACTCATTTGAGCCATTCACTATGTTGTTCCTAACCTCTTGCGCAAGGGCTTAGGGGTTAAGGACCATCCATGTGAATCACCTTCATGAGTCGAGAGGTCAAGTTGGGTATGGGTGTGGTTTTAGGAGGCGTGTGAAAGTGTAGTGTACAAGTGTAAGGTTTGTGTAAGTCAGCCCTCACCAGACCAGGCCACCCAGGGCAGTCCTAAGGCCAAAGAGTCCTCTAGGAACCCATCATTTAAACTTCCACATTTGATTTCATCCCTCTAGTTGATTAGGGGTCTACAGTCAGAGTTATTGGAGTTTGCAAGGAGTTAAGAAGTGGTTTGAAATTCTAGGTGGTGGGTCCGAATTCTAATCCTCTAAGACAGTCAATGGAAAAGCCTAAGGCTAGATCCTAAGTACTAAAAAAAGAAGAGGAGAAGACCTCATCAGAAATGAGGTCAACAAATGGACCCCCAATAGGTGTGGTGAGCTGACAGAGCACACCGCGCATATTGGCGTTGACCGAAAAGATCAAAGAAACCAACACAGATGTCCAAGTGACAAACTTAGAATGAAATTAAAGAATTTTCGCTGGGGAGTGTCAAGTATATCCCTGAGACTGGAGATTCCTGAACTCTCGCTGGGGAAAGGGAAAGGAGGTGAATCCCAAATCACATAATCTGGGGGAATTTCGATTTAGATTTCATTTTGTTTCAGTTTAAGTTTTGATGTGTGAGCTCAGATTTTAGTTTGAGTTTCAATTTATATTGAGGTTATGTTAAAATTAATTTGAAGGGATTTGAACTTGAAATGAAAATTGGAATTTTGTGATTTTAGATGTAACATCTTCAACCTCAAAAGAAAATTGAATTTATTGGATTGAATCATTACAATGAGGAGAGATCTCAGAGCAATGCGGTATTAGATGTAAAATCCTTAACTTCAAGAGTTTGATTTTGACGTATTTCATTGTGATAGGGAAAAAATCCTAAACCAATGCAGTCTCGGATGTAAAATCCTCAACCCAAAAAGTTTGATTTTGATGTATTTCATTGCGATAGGGAAAGAATCCTAAAGCAATGCAGTCTCGGATGTAAAATCCTCAACCCTAAAAATTTGATTTTGATGTATTTCATTGCGATAGGGAAAGAATCCTAAAGCAATGCAATGCAGTCTCGGATGTAAAATCCTCAACCCCAAGAATTTGATTTTGATGTATTTCATTGCTATAGGGAAAGGATCCTAAAGCAATGCAGTCTCGGATGTAAAATCCTCAACCCCAAAAATTTGATTTTGATGTATTTCATTACTTATAGGGAAAGAATCCTAAAGTAATGCGATCTCGGATGTAAAATCCTCAACCCCAAGAATTTGATTTTGATGTATTTCATTCTTATAGGGAAAGAACCTAAAACAATGCAAGTCTCGGATGTAAAATCCTCAACCTCAAGAATTTTATTTTGATGTATTTCATTGCTATAGGGAAAGGATCCTAAAGCAATGCAGTCTCGGATGTAAAGTCCTCAACCCCAAGAATTTGATTTTGATGTATTTCATTGCTATAGGGAAAGCATCCTAAAGCAATGCAGTCTCGAATGTAAAATTCTCAACCCCAAGAATTTGATTTTGATGTATTTCATTGCTATAAGGAAAGAATCCTAAAGCAATGCAGTCTCGGATGTAAAATCCTCAACCCCAAGAATTTGATTTTAATGTATTTCGTTTCTATAGGGAAAGAACCTAAAGCAATGCAGTCTCGGATGTAAAATCCTCAACCCCAAGAATTTGATTTTGATGTATTTTGTTGCTATAGGGAAAGAACCTAAAGCAATGCAGTCTCGGATGTAAAATCCTCAACCCCAAGAATTTGATTTTGATGTATTTCATTGCTATAGGGAAAGAATCCTAAAGAAATGCGATCTCGGATGTAAAATCCTCAACCCCAAGAATTTGATTTTGATGTATTTCGTTCTTATAGGAAAGAACCTAAAGCGATGCGGTCTCGGATGTAAAATCCTCAACTCCAAGAATTTGATTTTGATGTATTTTATTGCTATATGGGAAAGAATCCTAAAGCAATGCGATCTCGGATGTAAAATCCTCGGCCCCAAGAATTTGATTTTGATGTATTTCGTTGCTATAGGGAAAGAACCTAAAGTAATGCAGTCTCGGATGTAAAATCCTCAACCCCAAGAATTTGATTTTGATGTATTTCGTTGCTATAGGGAAAGAACCTAAGGCAATGCAGTCTCGGATGTAAAATCCTCAACCCCAAGAATTTGATTTTGATGTATTTCATTGCTACAGGGAAAGAACCTAAAGCAATGCAGTCTCGGATGTAAAATCCTCAACCCCAAGAATTTGATTTTGATGTATTTCATTGCTATAGAGAAAGAATCCTAAAGCAATGCAGTCTCGGATGTAAAATCCTCAACCCCAAGAATTTGATTTTGATGTATTTCGTTGCTATAGGGAAAGAACCTAAAGCAATGCAGTCTCGGATGTAAAATCCTCAACCCCAAGAATTTGATTTTGATGTTTTTCATTGCTATAGGGAAAGAACCTAAAGCAATGCAGTCTTGGATGTAAAATCCTCAACCCCAAGAATTTGATTTTGATGTATTTCATTGCTATAGAGAAATAATCCTAAAGCAATGCAGTCTCGGATGTAAAATCCTCAACCCCAAGAATTTGATTTCGATGTATTTCATTGCTATAGGGAAAGAATCATAAAGCAATGCAGTCTCAGATGTAAAATCCTCAACCCCAAGAATTTGATTTTTTGATGGTAATTGACTTTGCAAAGATTTGTAGTGTTGATTTGAAAAGTGTGGAATTTTGGTGTTTCGAGAATTTCATGGAAGTTGGAAAAGATTTTGTGGAAAGAAATAGATAAGGAGGGAATATGTAGATGCTACATATCCCATTCAAAAGAGTCTATCAAAAGTTGCTGGTTTGGATTGGATACAATTCCTCGCCACTAGATCCGAATCGAAAACCTCGTTGCTCCTTATCAATGGAATCGACCGCTTCCATCCCAGACAAGGGAGAGAGTAGAACGGATTGGATTTCAGATTTGGAAGGTTGAGTTTGAATTTGATTGAGATTTGATTTGAGATTTAGAAAGTTGAATTTGAATTTGATTGAGATTTGATTTAAAATTTGTGTTCATTTTGTTTGTCCTTTAACGATCCAAATTTGCTTTATCATTCATTTAATGTTCGTGCAAATTTGGAGTTCATCATTTTTTTTATTTAGATTTTTAAGGAAAGTTTTCTTTAATTCTATTTGTTTCTTTTCTGTTCTTTGTTCGAAGTTCATTTAACTTTAATGGCGTTTCCCAGTCAACTTGCACAAAAGAGGTGAAGGCCAAAAATGTGACATGGTCACTTTCATTCTAATCATGCGGAAGATACATCATACAACTTGATCTGGAATACATTTCATACAATCCATGTAGACTCAAAACGGACTATGTATGATATTTGTCGATCCATCCAAAAAGGCATCTGTCAAAAATCCATGTCTGAATAGTGAGGTACATGGTCAATAACATCACCTTCCAAGCCATCCTTGGCAAGGATGCCGTATGGATGCACGTTGGAGGTGTGATATTTTCCATGTAACTCACAGCTTGTAAGGCCAGAGGCTCTCTAGCTCTGGGTCTGGCTGGAAGTGATAAGGTGCTTTCTTGTCATCCATCCTTCTGAAAGTAACTGAGATCCGCTTCATTGGTACTCCTGGTATGCAATATTTATCGACATCTGCTCCGTTGCCCTTTAGTATCATGACGGAACCTACCGGTAATGGTATCTTTACTGGCCCTCGGAACTCACACGGGCCTGCTATCCGGAGGTCGGATCCGAACATGATATTACACTCGTTCGAAAAGAAGCTGTGCGAAAGGTCCGACAAAGTCGTGGTGATCGATGTGCGGGGGTATGCGATCACCACGCTTGTAAATGTTAATGATGCAAGCCGTTGGGTATGCAATCTGCTGGCGATACCCTCCATGTTATCATTCTCTTTACCATCCTTTTAATGACCAATGGCATTGGATCTACCTTACGATGACGAGTATCCACGGTGGGTTTCCTTCCTGTCTTCTCGCGAAGTTGTAGCAGCATCCACATTGTATTGTAATTCTCCCTTTCCCTGGCATCCATCTCCGGGGTTCCGAGTAGGTGTTTTCTCTTAGGTGGCCTGCTCGACCCTTTCTTTTCAAATCCCGGATGCAGTCCACGATTTGTTATTGTTTGTATTCTGAGAACATGTTTGTATGTAGCTCGAGGCCTTCTAGTATATTGATCCTCCTGCCTCTAATTCTCTCGAAGTATTCAAAAGTTTGCTTCTTGACATTCTGCATTCTCTCTAGCTCGTATTCTGGAATAATCTACAAATGGCGAGGCCTGGTGACGTACTGTGGGATATATGGCTAAATTCTGTTGTGCTGCAAGTCTTTTCCCTTCCAAGCTTTCTAATTCCTCTAGTCGTAATTTGGCATCCTCTTCTGTCGTGATTTTATTTGCAACTGCAATTCTGAGTGAAGGAAGCTGGATCTCTAAGGGTAACACTGCCTCGGACCCATACACCGGAGCGTAAGGTGTAGCTTGAGTAGGAGTTACGAAGGTTGTCCGGTAGGCCCATAAGGCTTCTAATAACTTCTCGTGCCAATTTCTCTTATTATCGTCCAAAGTTTTCTTTAAAATTTGAACGAGAGTTTTATTAAAAGCCTCGACGAGCCGTTTGCTCTTGGATAGTAAATTGTTGAATACCACCGGTCGATTCCGTGTCTCCCGACAAAATTGTTGATTTGCGTGCTTCGAATGCCGACCCATTACCCGAGATGATCTCGCGCGACACTCCGAAACGGTAGACAACTTGGTTCTTGAAAAGCGTAGCACGTGGTGTGCTTTCACTTCTCCGAGTGGAAGCGCCTCTGCCCACTTGGAAAATTAATCCGTAGCCGCAAGAATGAAGCGATGTCCTTTTGAAGATGGTGGTTCTATTGGACCCACTATATCCGTGCCCCAACATTCAAATGGCCACGACGCAATTGTCGGATGTAGCACATTTGGAGGTTGGTGTAGAACCACTCCGTGCACTTGGCATTGGTGACGGCTCATGGCGATTTTCATGCGGTCGGTCATCATCGAGGGCCAGTAGTACCCTAGTCTTTTAATTTTCATTTTCATCTTCGGACCCGACTGGTGAGCACCACAGAGTCCTGAATGCACCTCTTTAACAATTTCACGGGCCTCGGACTCGCTTAGGCATCTTAGCCACATTTGATCGAAAGACCTTTTGTATAACGTGTTGTTTATTAATGCATAGGACAGAGTTCTTTTCTTGATCTGATGGGCTAACGACCTATCGTCTGGTAGTTTTCCTGTTTGCAAGTAGTCTATTAATGGCCGTCGCCAATCTTATCGTGTTTTACGTCACTGCTGCAACTGATTCCTTTTCTTTTTCTGATTTGTATGTTGTGTCTATGTCGAGCTGTGATAGGACCTGACGTCCGTGAACTGACACTTCTATTGATTCATCTTGCAAACAGGAAAATTCTTTTGCGAGGCAGGCTAATGCATCTGCTAAAGCGTTTTCTTTTCTGGGAATTTTGTAGATCGTCACATTCGGAATCTGTTCTAACAACTGTATGGCATACTGGAAGTATTGCTCGAGTATTGGCTTTAAAATTCTGTACTGTCCGGCGATCTGTTGAATGATTAATTGCAAATCCCCGTAGATGTTGATGTTTTTTATCCCCATTTGAATAGTTAATTCCAGTCCTGTTATGAGGGCTTCGTATTCTGCTTCGTTGTTTGTACATGGATCTGTTAAGTGGTAGGAGTATCTTAACATCCCCCGCTCTGGTGTTATAAAGATTAGTTCGATTCCTGCCTTACCGGGCACTATCACTTGCGATTCTTCATCTTTGTGTGCTGAAGATGCTCCGTCGAAATATAATTCCCAACGTGGATCATCAGGGTCTTCTAAACTCATTATTTGTTCATCTGGCAAGTCGTCATTGAGAGGGGATTCTGCCGGCAAAGGGTGTGCTGCGAGGAAGTCTGCTAGGACTTGTCCCTTTATGGCACGAAGAGGCATGAAAGTTATATCTGCAATAATATCATTGACCACCTAGCAAGTCTGCCAGAAAGCGTTGGATGGGTCATCAAGTATTGCAATGGATTAAATTTCGAGATCAAGTTGACCTTATGAGAAAGCATGTAGTGCCTGAGCTTTTAAGCGGCGAAGATCAGGGCCAAACAGTGCTTTTCAATTGTTGGATACCTTACTTGCATCGGAAGTAAACGACGGCTTAGGTAGTAAAGAGCATTTTGCTTTACCCTCATCATTGACATGGGCTAATAGGGCTCCGAGTGAGTCGTCTAAAGCCGCGGTATAAAGTATCAACGGTCTACCTGAGACTGGGGCTGCTAAGACAGGAGGTGTCATTAAATATTGTTTAATGTCCTCAAAGGCCATCTGGCATTTCTCTTCCCAAATAAATTTGGCATCCTTTTTAACTAATACCGAGAAAGGCTGACACCTACCTGACAAGTTTGAGATAAAGCGTCGAAGATATGCCAGTTTCCCTTGAAAAGATCGTAGTTATTTTAAGGTTTTGGGAGGTGGCATTTCTAAGATAGCTTTAATCTTTTCCGGTTCGATTTCAATTCCACGATGTCGGACAACGAATCCTAAGAATTTCTCGAAGGTGACGCCGAAGGCGCATTTTAAGGGATTCATCTTAAGGTTAAATTGTCTTAATCGTTCGAAAATAATTGTCAAATCATACAGGTGGTTTTCCTTTACTTTGCTTTTGATGACCACATCGTCCACGTAGCACTTGACTTGAGTGTGGATGAGATCATCAAAAATTCTTGTCATTGCTCTCTGGTAGGTTGCTCCTGCGTTCTTCAGTCCGAATGGCATCACTGTGTAGCAATATACTCCGATCGGTGTTCTGAATGCTGTAAGTTTTTCATCTTCTGGAGCCATTTTTATCTGGTTGTATCCTGAAGATCCATCCATGAATGAGAATATTTCATGTGTTGAAGCAATGTCAATCATTAATTTTGGGATCGGTAGAGGGAATTCATCTTTTGGACATGCCTTGTTTAAATATCTGAAATCCACACAAATTCTGATTTGACCATTCTTCTTCCTAACTGGTACCACATTGGCTAGCCAAGTTGGGTATTGTTCTTCACGGACAAATTTAGCGTCCATTAGCTTTTTAACTTTAGCTATGACTTGTTGTTCGATTTCTAGACGCATTCTTCTGGGACCTCGTCGGACCGGACGAAGTAGGATCCACTCCTAGCTTATGGACTCGCGACCTCCGGAGCTAATCCCGACATCTCATCGTAGTTCCAAGCAAAACGAGTCTTTAAATTCTTTTAATAACTTGATTATTTCTTCGGAGTCTTCTTTATCGAGTAAGGAGCTAACAAAGGTAGGTCTAGTGCTCTTCGCTAAGTACCTAAGTTAACTTCCGTTAACTCATCTATTATAGATTTGATCTCTTCTTCGAACTCTGGTGGAGCGTTTCCAATTTGTAAATCTTCAAATTCTTCTGTAGTTTCCATGCAGTTTTCATTAGACTCGCAAGTGACAACTAAGCAAAATTCAGTATCGTCAACTGATTCTACTGTGCCGAATCCAAGACCATGTTTTGAATTGGGTGGACGACCGGAGTTATTCCATAATTTTTCAAAATGTTGTGATTGACCTTTTGTCCATTGTCGAGGTAAAAAACCATGCTGAATTAAATTTTAAACACAGGGAGAGTACCACTCAAAAGGTAATTCCATTAATTCTGATGAAGTGACATCTTCAAATTGTACATTATTTTCAGTTTTGGAGGAAGGAGCACCACGGTAGAATTTGATGGGCTTTGCACCACCGCTACGTACCTCTTTAACCACCATACCCTCGACCTTATTAGAATGGATCGGGGTCAGGGTCATAGTACGTACATAGTGGTTAATCTTCTCGTACATCGATTTATATTCTTCATTCTTATCATCTTCGAGAGGGATCTTGAATTGCGGCTTCTTCCGACTTATTGTCGCTGCTTCTTATTTGATCTCTTTTTCTTCTTCAGAATTGTCTTCCCAATCAACAGTGATGGTTAGTTTCCTCTGTCCAACTGTCCTAACGTCTCTGCCACGACCTCATCCCCGGCCTCGACCTCGGATGTGAGTTGTGGAGAAACCTTCACCATCTTGCCGTAAGGGAGTGGTGAGTGACTGTTGGATTAGGACTTCAGGTTCTTCGTCGTCCCAAACTTCCTTTGCTTCATTTGTTATGATATCTCTGGAGAAGATTGTTTTCTTCGGGGGTGCGTAATAAGCTGCATCTTCATGGATTCCAATTTCATGTACGGAGAACGGTTGTAAGTCACCTTTGATGCACTCGTTCTCCTCCATCGTAGTATTTGATGCATCGGTGTAGGGATGATGGTACCATCCCGTTTTCATGTATCCATGGTCGGCCCAAGAGAGCGTTGAATGACGTTTCGAATCGATTATGTGAAATTTTGCGGTTGTCTTCGCCAAGTCACCGGTCTTCATTAGCGAGTGTTATTGATCCGAGGGCTCTTTCTCCTTTCCGGTCGAATCCTCTTAATAACATTTTGTCCGCTTCAAGCTCGCGAGCATCAATTTCCAAGTATGCTAGCGTTCGAAGATTCATTATATTGATTGATGCTCCTGGATCCACCAATACTCTAGAGAGCGTAAACTTCCCGATTGTAACTGAAATGTACAACTGTCGGTTGTGGTCTGCCATCCCAAGTAGTAGGTCATTGTCCGTGAAGGTAACACCTCGCTGTTCCTTTAACGAGCAAACCTCATCTAAGGAATCTCCTGGTCATTCGAGCTAAGCAAATTTCGGATCTAGTAAAGCCTTGATCAGAGCTTCTCTCATCTCCTTTGATAAGATGAGAGCATCATAGATGCTTAGTTTGGCCGGTAGTTTCCTAAGATGGGCTAGCACGTTGTAGTCCACTTTATTTCCATGTGTCTCGATTTCTTCCCGAATGGGTATTTCTTCTGCGGGGTTGGTTCTTCCCGAACAACCACATGCTTTCCTTTGTCCTTCGGACCCATTCTCGGAGGTAGAACTCTTCCACTTCTTAAGTCGACTTCGTAATTTCTCCCGAATCTAGTATTGAGTTTGCTGGTGTTTCCTCCCGAATCGGAATGACAGTGCTCTTCTGGATTAGCTTCGAATCTGAAGGCTCTAGCTCTATTGTGACTGGAGCTCCTCGAAACTCGCAAATAGATTCATTGCTTGTTGAACTCTCGTAGCCTCCCTGGTGGATGTCTTCTTCGTCATTGTGATCATCGAGATTGTGTATGATTTGAGAATTGTCACTTGTATCGGAATTGATGTCCGGATTAGGTTGGTTGTCGCTAGTTACGTAATCGCTAGAAACAGTTAAAACGTAGCCAACGCCGTAACCCTTATCATTATAAGATCCCACTGGAGCGAGCAAATAATCATACAGAGTCAGAGGTTCGAGGGATTTCTCCCCCGAATCGGAAACAACTATCCTAGGATAAGCAGCCCCTAGTCTAGCCTTAAGAGCCTCGGTCTTCTCTTCTTCATCAATTTTCTTCTTTTCTTCAATCGTCTCTTGTTGAGGTGGTTCTTCTATCGCAAGTGATAGTGCCGACTTGACGGTTTTTCGAACTCGAATCGAGGCTCGCACCGAAGTGGTTTGGAAGTGATCCAAAATCTTCTTCGAAGACTTTGTCCAAGCGGTAGTCCATCCATCATCGGTCGCATAGGGATCTATCGGAACAATGAGATCCATCGAGATAACATCGACGGAACCTCCTTTCGGGGTTCCTTCATGTACTCCTTCGGGATCGTTATATTCCCTTTTCGAAGATTGTCATTGAGCCAACTTTTGAAGGTAATACAATCTTCTATCTTGTGTCCAAGCATCCGGTGGTAAGGGCAAAAGTTGGGATCACCTTTCTTGTCGACTTTTTCCGGTCTCTTAGGTTCGGCAGTTGGAAATCCGGAGTCTTCATCGACATGCGGAACATTTTCGGCACTGCCTCATTCTTGAACGGATATTCCCTGCTCAGAAGCTCCTTTAGCGTACGTTGTGGACGAGGCGGTTGTTCATACTGTTGAGATGACTGATAGCTGGGTCGGGGTTGCTGGTAATTCTGTTGAGTTTGTTGTGACCGTTCTGGCGGTATTTGTATTGGCTGCTTGCCTTTATCGACAGCTGCGACGATCCCGGACTTCTTTTCAAAAGTTTTCACGGGCTTCTGTTTGTCTGTTTTGTCGGTGAAACTTAATTGCTTCGCCTCTTCTTGCAAGCTTCCGGCCTTGCTTAACAACTTCTCGAAAGTCTTAATAGTAAATTTCTCGAGGAGAAGTGCTATCGGGCCATGAATGCTCTTAAGTAAAATGCGATCGCATGTTGTTCTTGCAGCTCGTGGCTCTCACTTCATACTTAGATTCCTTCATCGAAGTATGTAGTCCACCAAAGTTTCGTTCGGCTTCTGCTTCTCTACCACTAAGTCACCTATAGTGATGTGGTGCTGAGCTCCAGCAAATCGCTTGATGAAGAGGTTCTCCAATTCTGAAAATATCTTCACCGAACCGTTTGGTAATTCCACATACCAATCAAAGGCGATTTCTGACAGGCTGCTGACAAATTATCGGAAGAGTAAAGCATCACTTCCGCCGGCATTGCAACAACTGGGACGAAAATGTGCAACATGCTGTCGGGGGTTCCCAGTTCCATCAAAGGTCTTGAACAGAGGTGGTACGAAGCCTTTCGGGTATCGGGATGCCGTCGAATTCTTCGGGGTAAGGTCTACCCGTCCGAACGGATGTCCCGCTCTTCGATCGTGCCAAGGCTTCTCGCACTCGCTCGTTCCACCATGCTCTTGATATCCTTTTCCGAATCATGTTTCGTGTTGTGTCCTTTTTTAATCGATCATCCCCGTTGACGGATGTAATCTCCTTTCCTCCGTCTACAATGTGAATAACTTCGGGGTGTTTCTCTTTGGGTTTGAACTCGACTCCGGAGAGTGGCTAGGGCTACGGCCCATCTCTTCCATCCTTTTTGCCATTTGGGTGATCGTATCATCTTTCTCCTGAAGCTGCATCCTCATTACTTCCGGCTCCTCTCTTTCTGCGGCTGCAGGAGCACCTTGTGAAGCTGACGAAGCTCTTGTTTCAACCATGTTAATTTTTGCATATTCATCATCCATGAACTCTGACGAGTCAACTTCATCTCCGAATTTCTCTTCTCTTTCTCTTGCTAATCGTCGAATATCAGTTCTTAGCTTTTCCATAGCATCTTCTAATGGTCTTTTCTGTACATCTTTGCAGTTGTCATATGATAGCTGTCGAGTTTCCTTCTCATGAGTCCCTTTCACTGCGGTAGCGCTTTCTTCGGATTCAAGTCTCCTGACGAGACTTTCCTTCTCAGGTTTTTGTTTTAATCTTAATTGTCCGGTAGTGGGACGCCATACCATCCTCCTAGCGGCAGAAGGTCTGGGACCGGATGGTCTGTCAACCAAATGCTGGAAGGTGGTATCCTCCCTAATTTGTAGTCCTGAAACAACGACAGGTGGACTAGCTTTCATTCTCTTATTTGGCTTTTCTGCAGCGATAGCAGGTTCTACTCGCGGCCCAAGACGGGACTTGGCTGGCACCCGCCCTATCCTTCTTAAAATCTCTGACACAGGGCATTTTTCTTTCTTTGCTAACTTTTCTATCAGGGTTTGCAGTCGAGCAAATGGCGTAATTCTAGCTCTTTTCTTACGACCGTCATTGTAATATGCTGGTTGGGGCAATGCAGCAACAATCTTGCAGACATTTTCCTCATCCTCTGCGGTGGAGAGGGGATGGAATCTACTTCCTCCCAAGAGTGGTATGTATTCAGGCAGCGGTGTATATTCGGGCAGCTTACGGGATTTCCTCCAGGAAAGCAACTTCGGCAGCTACGGCTTCTCTAGCAATCCTTCTACTTCGTTCCTTCTCCGAGTCCGTGTCGTTGATGGAATTCTCGAGCTGGACCCGATTTCAAAAACGAAGGTTTCACAGGAAGATCCGTACCCTCCACGGTAACGGGTTCATCACAGTTCCGAATTTCCTTTCCCTTTAATTTGGCGTAAGTCGGGGTAGGTGCGAAACAACTAGACCAGTGGGGGTAGCAACAAAAGTCCTTCTGAGAACAACAGTACTCCTTTCAGTTGGAATCTTTTACAGAGGAGGGAATTCATGAGTTGACTTGAGATTAAACTCAATCCACGGTTTTTCAGTTTCCGGTACTTTTCTTGTGAGTGAAAAGAGAGTGACGTTGGGGATTTTGATGTCGGTGTCCCCGAATCCCTGTCCGAATCGAATGATTCCATTATTAGGCAGTTCAACCTTGAACACAGCCAGGTCCAGTCCGTTGACGAAGGAGAAGATCAGTTTTGGGGCTTCCATTTTTGCAGGGCAGATTCCAAGTGTTAGTCCCCGAATCGTGCTTCTTCTTATCGTAAAACTTATGATGAAAAAGAAAGAGTCCGAACACATTTTCGTTTACCTTAGCGTATTTGAGATATTAAAAGAAAATTATTTTTTGAAAAGATTTGTTCGTTAAGACAGAGAGTTATTAAAAGAAGGAGAGTTGTAGGAAGGATAAAAGGAATTGATTAGGAACTGGAAAAGGAAGAGAAAGTTTTGTAGAAACTTATCGACCCGCAAGATCGCTCCTAAACTAATACCTATTGGGGCCCACCCCAACTCAGAAATGAGGTAAAAGGATCTCGGAACCTCTCTGTTTAGGGGTGTCTAAACAGTGGCTCCTAAATCCAAGAGAATGTTGGCTGTACTTGTTCAAGGTAGAAATGAACATAGTATTCCAACGGAAAGATGGGTAGTTTGATCCACTAGGGACATGGATACACTACCGATTTTTGAAAGCAGAACTATCTGATTAAAAATGGAGAGAGGAATTTTCCCTAGCGGAGTCGCCAGAAATTGTCGGCGAATTTTTAATTTAATTTAAATAAATAATTTGAAAAGTAATTTTTGATTTTGAAAAATAATTTTTTAAATTTGAAGATTTTAAGATATGAAATCAAACCGATCTCACATCCCAAATAGTTTATATAAACGAGCACCGCACCACAGACTGTATATCTATCCCGGAGAGTAGACACACTGCTTGATGATGGGGCTCGGTTAAATAAACTAGAAGATTTGTGACATCCGTTTGGTCTACGAACCAATTTTATAAGCCGACAAATTCCCCTGCTTAATATAAATGAATTAAGCAGGGTTTATATTACTCAGGTTCTTAAAATTCCCTATAAGGGCAAGCCCCTATAGTTAATTACATCTTAAGTGACGGGAATCACTTAAGAAAACTCTCGATAATAATCAGTAATTCTGCTCTCAAGAATCTCAAAGTTTAATTTTTCAAGGGATTTAATTTTAGAATTTCAATAAGGAATGGATCAAGTTTGGAACATTTTGTTTTGGGAATTCAAAGGAAGAAAGGTAGGAGAAATTATAGATTTGAAGCGAACTTCGGTAATTTCCCGACTATCCTATTGTTTGGCTTGAATTTAGGAAAGTCTTAATGTTTTTTTTAAAGTTTTGATCTTGCCAATTTTAATTAATTAGGACTTATGTTCGTATGACATGATCATACAAGTAGCCTCGAAGATGTGAGGGTTTATGTCGTATCGAACAACTACCTTGGAGTCCAAGGACCGGTTAGGGCTTAATTTGCAATGCAACTGCCTAACAAAAGGTTGAGGATTTATGTTGCACTAGGCAAACTACCTCAAAATCCTATGGCTTGGTTATTTAATTCTAAGAAAGTTTTGCTAAAGTAGACTTAGGTTTTGCTGATGACGATGGTCGTGCTGCCCACCATGCTCCGAGCTTCTTGTTGTTACAGAGGGTTTAGTTTTAGAAGATTGTAATCAAAAGAAAACAGAGGAGTTTGGTTTTAGAAATCTTAAAATCCAAGTGTTTTTTATATTTTAATTTAAACAAATCTTAAAGTTGATTATAACAACACCGGTTAAGATCCCACGGTTCCATCCTTCCGGCATCGTTATTTTTATCGGATTCACTTAGTCCAGATGAATTTGCTAAACTCAACTAAATGAGTTCCACACTTTCATTTAGACCGTGGGAAATCCCGTTAGTAACACGTAGGTTACATCATCGGAGGTATTCCCGATCATCCAACAAGACGTTTTAATTTAGTTGTAGTTGTGGTTTTGTTGTTTTGTTTGTGATTAAATTTTAAGTTGTTTTATATTTTGAAATATTGTGGCGGTAAATTTTATCTTGTAATGACTTTTAATTTAGTTTTGGTTTTAGTTTTAGGGGCTACCCTCAAGGTGTGGGTTTTCATGCAACAGTTGTTTATCATGCAAGAAAAGTAAAGTGCATTTGCAATAAAGTAAATTGCAAGAAAGTAAAGCTGCAATAAGATAAAAGCGTACACGGAGGGTCTTCCCGTCATCCGAGTGCTGCGATTAAACACAATTTAGAATATTTAAGCATTTAAAGCAAGTTCCTCGGTAAAGCTAAGGGAAGGGTTATGGTTTTACGCAAGTTCCTAATCCTATAGCTAGTCATTTCCTATGACGTCTAGGTTCTTGTGTTTTGGTTTTAGGATGATTTTCTTCATCAAAGAACAATTAAGTTCAGTTGCTCTTATAAACATCCTATCGTACTGAGGAAGTGCTTAAGACGAATCTTAAACATCTTTTCAATACTTTTAGGATTGTTTTAAGTCCAAGAGAATTTAATTATATAATGAATCAATTATCCAGGAGTTCAAGTTTTGTTATCTTGCCCAGTGAACTAGGACATTTGAATATCCTATGAGTGAAATAACATTTAACTTAGCACTCCGTTTAAGAGTTATGACATTATGAGCTTTTGAGGGCAAATTAACGTTCAAATGATTTGTGATTTAACTTAATTTCAATTAATGGTTTTAAGTTTGGAATAGTGTTCAAGTTGTTTTAGATTTATTTTTCAATTTTTTATGTCTTAAGTGATGTTATATTTAATTTAATTTAATTTAATTTAATTTAATTTGATTTGATTTAGTTTTAATTTTAATTTAATTTTATTAATTTAATTTAATCTTAATTTTATTTTAACTTGATTTTATTATTATTTTTTATTTAATTTAATTTAATTTAACTTAATATGTTTTAATTTAATTTAATTTAATGTGATTTAATTTAATTTAATTTAATTTAAATTTAAATTTGGTTTTATTTTTAATTTTAATTTAATTTTATTATTTTTTCTTAATTTTTTTTTTAAATTTTAATTTGATATTTTATTTTTTTTATGCTTTAGGGATGATTTAATTTTAATTGTTAAAGTATTAATTTAATTGAAATTTTAAAAGGATTTAATTTAATTGTTTTAATTTTAATTTAATTTAATGATTAAGCATTTTAGGTTTTGAATTTGGATTATCATTTTAATTAGGAATTGAATATTATTGAGGTGATTAATTTAGGGATTTTTAGATTAAAGAATAAATTCTTTCCTAATAATATCCCTATTTTAATAATTCTAATTTTTTTATTATTCTTCCAAATTTAATTAATTATTTAATTAAGGTTTATTTTAATTTCATTCAAATTATTTGGTAGGTTTCTACCCTTTAAATACCTAAGTTTCAAACACCCAAAATCAACTTAATATCAAATATTTTACCCACCCTTTAATTGAACCTAAAAATTTTTAATTATAGGTTAAAATTTTAATTACTATTTTGCCCTTTAAACTTACTAATTTCATAACTCACTAAATTGAGCTTAAATGAATTTGAAATTTTTATGTGGCTTCACTCATATGTTAATCAAGACATTAGAGGAGAAAATGTGATTTTTCTGTATTTAATTTATTTATATAATTATTTTTTGTGGAAAAGAAGGGCTTTCAAGGAAAATTCAACAACATGACAAAGGGAATGTTTCTGTTCTTAAGAAAATTATGAGACATTCGTAATGACCAGAAGACCACTTGGACTAATTTTGGTGATTTTTTGAATTATATTATTTTTATTATAATTATTTTGAGTTTTGTAGTATTAATTCATTTAAAAATAAAATAAAGGTTGAAAAATGAATTTTATATTTTTCAAAAATCTCTCTGATATCAAGGAAACCATAGAACCAATTTTTATAATTTTTTGATTTTTCTTTGATTTATTAGAATTATTTTAGTGGAAATGCTAGAAAATACATTTTTTAATTTTAAAATTACCTTAGGGCTTTAAAATTTAATATCTCATCATAGAGACTTAAGAAAAATATGAGGTTTGTTCCTAAGTGATTAAAATTCAAAATGTGACATTTTTGTGAATTTTATTATTTTTGTGATTTTTTTTATTTTTTAATTACTAAAAATATTAAAATAATACAAAAATCAACTTTTTTAGAAAATTTCAATTTTAATTTTCTTAAATTCCCCTGATATCAGAGAGGCTCCAAAACCAATTTGGTGAATTTTTGAAAAGTATTTTGAAAGTTATGAATTTTTAAAGTTTAAGTTGGCTAAATGGCTTAATCAACCCATTTAGTAGGGCTAACCAAGTTCAATTGACTTCAAATTTTTATGGTGGATTCCTCCGATCCTAAAGGTCAGTGGAGAATTGATTTCAAGTCAATTTGATGTATGATTAGCTCTAATTAATTAAGGACCTATTTTGGGTTTTTGAGCCAATTAGGGTTATTCAAAGTGGATTAATTTAAAACCTATTTTTCCTAGAGTCCTTTAGTCATAAGAAATATCCTCAAATTTTCCTAAAATTTACTTCATAACATGATAATTATTGGAATTAAAATATTCAGAATAGTGACCTAGAATTGAAAAATCAATAACTCTTCATAGGGGTGGCCTCTGACTTTGGAAAATTAAGGGAATGTTCCCAAATTCAGAGGCTTCAAAAGCACTATGGACTCATGCCATGGTGAATTGTATACATGCATGGAGAATTGAAATAGTGCAGAGAGTAAATAAATTATTAAAAATCAAATACTCAATGAAATTAAATGATTTCTTTTCCACATTATTCTCCTCTGTTCACTGAGTAAGAGGGTATTTTTATTTTATTTTTCTGATTTTTCTACATAAAGTTATGTATTTTTGAAGTTTAGGGAATTAAATAAATAAGAAAATGCCTATTTTCCTACTTCTCCAGCGCGGCGCCCTGTCATCCTCGGCATCTTCGAACGACCACGCGGCGCGCTCCCATTCGACGCCGCCACTTCAGTCAGCAGCCTGGGTCCCGCCTTCCGCGTATCATCCGCTGATCCGACCTGATCTGAGCCGTCCATCCGCGCGTGTATTGAATGAACAACATCCGTTCATCGTCCCCAAGCCTCCTAGCCCGAGAACCGTCCACACTAAAACCCTAAGAACTCACTCATTTCTCAACAGATTTTCGTGTTCTTGTGCTCTATGGATTCGTCTTGAAGAGACGAACACATCCATACAGTTTATGTAGCATGAAATTGATTCAATAAAAATAGAGAATGTTCAGAAGCTCGGGAAGAAGAGTGAGACCATACCTTTGCTCAGAGAAGTGTGGCTTCGATCTGAGGGTTGTGTCACCTTCGATTGGGTCCAAACAAGCTCCAGATGAAGTCTTCTGGCCTGGTGAATTGTCCATGTATGATTTTGACCAAGCCCGATTTCAACCTTTGGAGTCTGGAACAGATGGGTGGCCTGGAGAGGGGGCTTTCACTGGGGAACTTCTCCTCTTGACCTTGTGCAGGTGTAGGCGAGTTTAATTTGACTTTGGTGAAGGATTTGGGAACTTCCTATTCTGGCCTGAGAATTGAGCTCCAAAATTAAGCTCAATTAGTGGGGATTAGGGCAGGAGGACAGTGGGGATCAAGTGCTCTAGGTGTGGGGAGAGTCTCGAGTGATTTTGGCAGAGTTTCCTTAAGGTTGATTCAGCACCTCTTCCATGGCCGAGAGAGGTGGGGTTTAAATAGGAGAGGCTGGAGGGCCTCCCAGGGGGAGTTAGGACTTGGGATCAGCTGCTTAGGTCAAGGGAAGAACAGCCATGGTGGCCATTGGGCATGGGGCAACTCAGCAAGGTGAAATTCCAAAGTTTGGCTCCTCCCCATGTCTCGGCCATGGCGTTTTCCGGCGGCCCAGGTGGCTGGCAGGCAGGCAAGGGTCACCCTCAAGGTCAGGGAGGTCAGGGGTTGAAGTTGGTGAATTCAATTGAAGCCTTACATGTGTAAAGTGGTTGGATCAAAATGGCATGGGGAGGTGGTTTCTTTTGCACTTGGTTTAGTCAACCCATGGAAATGGGCTTGGTTCACCTCCCCATGGCTGATTTGGCCGAGGGAGGCTCGGATGAATCAGCTAGGAAAGGGTAGAGAAGTCACCATCCATGAATATTTTGATTAATCATGGATTAAGGTGAAGCATTAAAAGGGTTAAAACCTTTTTAAGGGGGCTTAAAAGAGGTTCCTCCTTTTGCAATTAATAGTATGATGATGTGTAAAGTGGATCCCATGGATTCATGTGGCTTGTGCATGGCTTCAAGGACTCCATTTGGCTTAGGGATGGCTTGGCTTATTTACATGGAAATGGATTTTAGGGATTTTTGGCATTTAGGGGTGATTTGGCATATGGCTTGATTTGGAACCATTTGATGATTGATTTAGGACTTAAGGTATAATATTAATGGAGTGGTGATGGGATGAGATTGTAATGTGGGCTTTAGGATGAGTTTGGGCTTTTAAAATTTAATGAAGATGGGCTTTTAAAATGGTTTAGGGAAGTGGGTTTTTAGATTTTAAAATGGATTTTAGGATGAAATTTTGGTAAAGGCTTGGGCCAAATAATTGTTGGGTTTGGCTTAAGGATGTGTCATGATTGATTTGAAACAAGTTTGGAGTGATTTGGGTTTAATTTCGGTTTGAATTTGGGTTGATTTGATAAATGGTCCTATGGAGGTCAAATTGGGCTAACTTGGGCCAATGTTGGGCTAGGGTTGAAATTGATGTAAAATTGATGTTGGGAAATGTTTATGGGAGTGTTTGAAAGAGGTTCCAACTTTGGTTGGATTTTGATTTTGGGATTTGGGCTCACTTGGGTTAGGGATGGATTTAGGTCAAAATTGGGCCTTTTGAATTTGAGTGGGGTTTGCATCCAAATTTTGGGCAAATCATGTTAGTGTTTTGTTTGTGGGGATGTTAGGGAAGGTTTAGAAAAGATTTGGGGTTAATTGGAGTTAAATTGGTTTGGTTTGGGCTAGGTTTGGGTCATGAGTCCAAATAGGGCTTTAATGCCAAAAGTGAAATTGGATTCAAATGTCAATCAAAGGACTTGGATTTGGTCTAGATTGGTGTTGGGAATGTTGAATTGAAGTTTAGAATTGAATTGGACGAGAATTTGGGTCAATCGGGTAGGTCTGGTTTCGACATTGGGTTCACTTTGGGTTAAAATGGGTCAAATTGGGGATTTTGACAAAAGTGGGGTAAATTGACAAAATTGGCCCATGGTGTAGTTGAACAAAATGAAATTGGGAATATTGGGATTTTCTGGAATTTTCTGGGAATTTTCTGGATTTTTGGATTTTTGGGTCAAGATGGGCATTTTGGGTATTTGGAGGGTATTAGGAGGTATTTTTGGAATTTTTGGTATTTTTGGATATGGATGATCAATTTGAGTGGTGAGAAAATGTTCAAGGTTAATTTTGGGGAATTTTGGGTGATTTGGAAATTTTGAAAAATTTGGGTAATTTCAAGGGTTTTGGGTAGATTAGGCGGGTCCGGGTCTCGGAGTCGAAAATTGAAAATTTGGAAAATTGAAGATTGGGTGAATGTAAGTGGAATGAAATCAGTTTGGTTGAGCCATGAAGCCATATCAAGCCCACATGAGCCATGAAGGGACTCATTTAAGGCATTCACTATGTTGTTCCTAACCCTCTCAGCGAGGGCTTGGGGGTTAAGGACCATCCATGTGAATCACCTTCATGAGTCGGGAGGTCAAGTTGGGTATGGGTGTGGTTTTAGGAGGTGTGTGAAAGTGTAGTGTACAAGTGTAAGGTGTGTGTAAGTCGGCCCTCACCGGACCGAGGCCACCAAGGGCGATCCTAAGGCCAAAGAGTCCCATAGGAACCCATCCTTTAAACTTCCACATTTGATTTCAACCCTCTAGGTGATTAGCGGTCTACAGTCAAGTTTGTGGAGTTTGCAGGGAGTTAAGAAGTGGTTTGAAATTCTAGGTGGTGGGTCAGAATTCTAATCCTCTAAGACAGTCAAAGGAAAAGCCTAAGGCTAGATCCTAAGTACTAAAAAAAGAAAAGGAGAAGACCTCATCAGAAATGAGGTCAACAAGGGTCCCATAAAAACTAAACCCCAAACATAAAAGGTCTCAATATCCAAAGTAAAATTTAGGGGCATTTTATCATGCTTAGAAATGTTATCTAGTCTTTGAAATTGATCACAAAATTTGATATATATGTTCACATTCTTAAATGAAGTAAGCCTGAAAATATCCAGAGTTAAGATCTTACGAGTAGTTCTATCAACTCCAAAATGTCCCCCAAATTTAGAATTGTAATATTTCCAAATAATTTCATGGGCTTCTTCTATAGGAACACATCTCCTTATCACTTGATACTTTTGTTTTCCTATACAAGCATGGGTCATCCTAAAAATAATATATGACACCATGGAAAATTTTTTTCGTTGATGGTATGTTAGATCATAGGGTATAATATTGATAACTATATAATTAACTATGTCAGCATACCATGTCATATGTCATTATAATAGCTAAAAGATTCCTTTTAGGAATATTCTAATTATTTTTTTTATAAGCACAAGAATTTTCAAAATTAAGTCTTGATAAATGATATGCTAGTTGATTTTTGGAGCCTTTCCGAGCTACTGCTTCAATATAAATTTTTTACATTAAAAGGAACCATCTAATTAATCTTGTATTGGCGTCCTTTTTCAACATCAAATATTGAATAACAGAATAGTCAGTGTAAACAGTGCATTTAGTTCCAATCAAATAAGATCTAGATTTATCAAAAGCATAAACTATCACCATTTTTTATTCAATTTTCTTCTACCTAAAAATTATTTATTTTGAAATACTATGGGTACTCTCATCATTAATTCTTCACTTTCACAATAAAAATCACAACTTGTTAACAAAGACGCTAACCACGTCACTCTAATTGAGCTAGTTTGGACTATTAACCAACTCTAGTACAAATTACTACCACATTTTCTAGTTTCAAACTACTTGACCTTATATATGAAGTTCTTAGTCCATAAATGATAGCGAAAGTAGCAGGACAACAGTGGTATAGCTCGTTCTTAATGATACTATAACTAATTTGGGCTTCATTAAGTGCCATTCTAGCATAGTATATAGACTCAAACACCTTATTGTTTATTGTCCTAAAATAGCTCTGATAGCACAGTTACTTGCGTCACACATTAGTTCAAATATTTCCCCAAATTAGGTGACAAAAATAATAGAAGCAGTGACTAACTTCTATTTCAGAGTGTTCAAAGCTTTTAAACATTCATGGTCAAAGTTTAACAAGACATCCTTTTCCAAGAGAAAACATAGAGGTTTGGCGATTTTAGAAAAATCTTTTATTAAATGTATATAGAATCGAACATGTCCTAGAAAACTTCAAACTCCCCTCACATCAGTGGGTGGTGATAGTTTTTAAATAAATTGAACTTTTGCAGGGTTAACTTCCATGTCATTTCAAGATATTTTATGCCCTAAAACAATTCTTCCTGAGATCATAAATTGTCATTTCTTCAAATTGAGAGCACCTTAGCTAAATGATTCAAACAGAGTCAATAAAGGGACAAACATTTATATATCATCCATAGAAATGTCTAATCCTTTCTTAATTAGGTCGCTAAAAATTAATATCTTACACCATTGACCATTGAAATGTTGCAGATTTGTTACATAATTTAAAAGATATTCTACAAAAAACAAAAGTCTTATAAGGATTGTGAATGTCGTATTATCTTGATTCAAAGAGCTATAGTATTTAATGATACCCATAATGTCTATCTAAAAAGCAAACACATGGATGGCCATCTAGCCTATCCAATATCTGATCCAGAAAAGATAAAGAAAATGATATTTATTAGTGGTAGCATCTAATTTTTGATAATCAATATATATGCGCCACACATTGACATTTCTAGCCAGAAATAATTCTTTACGTTCATTAATAGACACAGTCACTCCTCCTTTCTTAGGAACACAATGAATAGGGCTAATCCAGGCACTATCTAATATAGGATAGATAATACTTGCATCTAGCCATCTTAGAATTTCCTTTTTGGTGATATTATTCATTGGTTTCAATCTCCT
This sequence comes from Papilionanthe hookeriana x Papilionanthe teres, assembly GCA_022702705.1. Taxonomy (NCBI): domain Eukaryota; kingdom Viridiplantae; phylum Streptophyta; class Magnoliopsida; order Asparagales; family Orchidaceae; genus Papilionanthe; species Papilionanthe hookeriana x Papilionanthe teres. The sequence goes on from CM040436.1 coordinate 50,138,224, forward strand.
TTAAGGATCTGCCCTAGGTTTATGACTATCTTCCGTCATGATCCTTTGCATACATATAGAGGGACTAATCCCTTTAATGTCTGCTAAGGTCCATCCAAAAGCTTTCTTATATTTCAATAGCCCGCTGAAAGGGTAAATCCTAAGAAAGTAGCCAGTATTCATGATTCGGATGCTTTAACTATGATAGTTTCTCAAATTGATGCTCTTTGAAAGAAAATAGATCAATACGGAATGAATTGTTCTCAAATGCCTCCAGTGTTAAAAGAAAATTCATTAGGACAAATTGTAGATGCTCAATCTTCAAATGAAACTTTAAATTTGATAAATAATAGACAAAATAGCCCTTATTCAAACTAATATAATCCAAGTTAGAAGAATCATCCAAACTTTAGTTGGATAACCAAGGTAATGTTAATCCTATTAATTCTCTGTGGAGGAACAATCCTATAAACCCATTAGGAAATGTAAAAGATCAGGGTAATCCCAATTATAGACCTTTCAATCCACCAAGTTTTTATAATAATTCAAAATTCAAGGAAAAGAAGTTTTCTATGAGAACTAGTTTTGAATATGGGAAATCAATTAGAAAATCAAGAAGTTTCTATTAAAAACATAGAAAACAAATTGGAGCATATTGCTACTGCACTGAGCAATAGACCAGTTGGAACTTTACCTAGCAATGTTGAAGTAATTCCTAAAGATCAAGGAAAAGAACAGATCAAGGTTATTCAATTAAGAAGTGGAAAAGAGTTGGAACTAAGGGGTCAGAAAGAAACTATAGTTGAAAAGGAAAAAGTGGAAATTGAATGAGAAAATGAAAGTTTCTGATGAAAGTTACTGTTAAAAGATCACCACAACCATTTCCTCAAAGACTGAAGCAACAAGACAAGGGAAAAAGATTTGCTAAATTCTTAGACATTTTAAAAAAAAATGTCAATAAATATTCCATTTGTTGAAGCTTTGGAATAAATTCCTAATTATGTTAAATTTATGAAGGATATACACAACAAAATAAGGAAGTTACTAGATCATGAGACTATTGCACTCAATGAAGAGTACAGTGCTATAATTCTGAAAAATCTTCCTGAAAAACTTAAAGATCATGGTAGTTTTACTAACCCTTGTGCTATTGCTGAAAATTTTTATGGACGAGCATTTTGTGATTTAGGAGATAGCATAAATCTGATTCCTCTATCAACTTTTAAAAGGTGATGTACCAAAAATATATGCTATTTTTACTATATAATTTTACTCAGTTTTGGTGATATTGCACTTTAAAGAAAGGTACTTTTTATGATTTGTTGCAGGTATGATGATTTTAGGTGATTGGAGAAAAAAAAAAGTGAAAAGGAATGAATTCAGAGCAAAAAGTAGCTAAAAGAAGAGGAAAACAGATTCTGGCGCCACCGGCGCCAGAATGGGCGCCGCCAATGCCATTTCCCAGATAACTCAGCAATTAATTCGACGATAGAGCACCGTCGGCGCCCAATGTTGGTGGACTTCAAATTTGAAGCGTTTTGACGACTTTTTGATGGGATGTCTATGGAAACTCTTGGGTTTTCATTCCTAACTTATAAGTGACTGTTTTTGGACGAAAATTGGTGTGTGTCATGTGTATTCTAGAGAGTCTAGTGTGTTTTAAGAGTTAAAGCTTATGTGAGAAGAGTGTAGAAGTGACAATTTGAGAGGGATTCTTCTCTAAGAAGTGAAGTAAAAGGAGTAAAGTGAGAGATTGATTCTTCTTTTCCATTCTAAAGAGGGAATTGAGTGTTGCAAAGAAGATAAAAAAGGATTCAAAGGAACTTCAAGGGAATTGCATTGGAGAAGAGAAAGAGATAAGTTGTATTTTATTTTGTGGTTTGTATGAATTTTCTTTTATATATAAAATCCATGTTTTATTGTGCCTTCTCTATGAATTCTGAGTAGTCTCCTTTGTCTTTCTTCTTGCATAGAGATGTGATGATGTGTTGATGTGGATTTGAAGTGTTTTTAAAGTATTAAAGAAATTGTGATGGTTTTTCATTTTGAACTTAATTTACTTTTTGATCTGGCCAATTGGATTGTTAAAATATTTTGTGGAACATTTACTCTAAAAGGATTTAATGTCTTATAACAACAATGAAGAACCCATTCAATTTTCATGGATGAATTGCGTAGTTCATGGGAATTGAGTGCAAATAAATAGGGAAATGTGTTTTGATGGACGTCAAATTGGAGGTTTCAAGGTGATAGACTGAGATCCCTAATTTGGTCCTAAGATTAGTAACTAAGCTCGAAGGTTAGCCTTTAGGTAAAGGGTGAGTGGGAGCTTCGTAGTGGCAGCCGGTATCCTCTCAGCCTAGCCTTAGATTTAGTAACTAAACTTAGGATATGTTAATGATCTTTTCTTACTTAGAAGAGGGGGTACTCTTTTAAGGGTAAATAATCAATTATGCTCCTATTTGGCACAATACCATAGATAATCATTCCATATCATCCACACATCATATTCTTGTTGCAAGAGGAAAGATACTTTTCTTATATATTAAAACCTTTCAAGTATATAGCTTAGTGTGTGACTGATAGTTAATTCTATTTTAAAGATATAAAAGTAATTGTATTTTGCTTAATTGTTACTATTTTCTACATCTTTGTAGTAGAAGTAAACATTAAACTTTAATCATAATTTGAGTATTGGAATTCAGTATTACATTATCAATAGTGAGATTCTCCCCTTCCCCGTGGGATCGATAAACGGAACTCCATTAGAGCCCTGTATTATTTGATATGATATGTATACTTGCGTTAAATGTTTTGACTTTACAAAATCACTATAAATGTATATAAATTTGAGTTCATAAGTTCTTTCAATATATAAATGTTCGCAGTCAAGTTTTTGGCACCGTTGTCGGGGAAGGAAGGAATCGAAGGAAGGAATCGAAGAAAGAAAGCATAAACAATATCTGTTGATAATATAGTAACTGAAAACCTTTACTTTGTAGTCTGCAATTGTGTGTTTGTTTACTTTTAAAGTATTTATGTGATTTCATATGCATCATAGTGGATCTATAGGTTTAGTACCTTACGATTCTGTGTTAGAGCGTACTGTTAGAGAAATTAGAAAACAACAATAATAAATTGAAAATCATTGTGAAATGGCCAATAATCAAGATAATCAGAGAAATGATATTGGAAATTTGCTAAGACATTTAAGAGATTATGCTAACCCAACAGCAAATGAAATTCATATAACTATTCAAAATTCTGATGTTGCTGCTAATTCATTTGAACTTAAACCTGCTATTATCCAAATGGTACAAAACAATCAATTTAGAGGAACACCTAATGAGGATCCAAATTTACATCTCGCTAGTTTTTTAGAACCGTGTGCTACTTTTAAGTATGATGGAGTGTCGAGTGATGCCGTCAGACTTAGACTTTTTCCATCTTCATTAAGGGATAAAGCTAAGGCGTGGTTAAATTTGTTAGCACCTGGATCTATTAGAACTTGGGGAGAATTGTCTCAAAATTTTCTATCAAAATATTTTCCTCCATTAAAGACGGCTAAGCTAAGAAATGATATCACATCTTTTGGTCAGTTTGAAGGGGAATCAATATATGAAGCTTGGGAGAGATTTAATAATCTTCTTAGGAAGTGCCCTTATCATGCTTTACTAGATTATTTAATAATTCAAACATTTTATAATGGATAAATAGGATCATTGAGATCAATTATAGATGCTGCTGCTTGTGGATCGTTAATGTCAAAACCTTTTGATGAAGCATACACATTAATTGAAGAAATGACTACTAATAATTTTCAATGGCCCTCTGAAAGGGTAAATCCTAAAAGGGTAGCTAGTGTTCATGATTCAGATATGATGACTATGATAGTTTCTCAAATTACATCCCTTTCCAAGAAAATATATCAATATGGAATGAATTATTCTTAACCACCCCAAGTGTTAGAGGAAAATTCATTTGGACAGATAACAAAATCTCAAACACCTTATGAGAGTTTGAATGCTATTAATAGATCTAACAATCCTTATTCGAATTATTATAATCTTTGTTGGAAGAATCACCCAAACTTCAATTGGAATAATAGCAATGCCAATGTTAACCCACATTGGGGGAACATTTATATACATCCAGTTGGATTCTAACAATCAAGGAAATACTAATTTTAGACCATCTTATCCTCTTGGATTTAATAGTAACATGCTATTTAAGGATAAAAAGTTGTCTACTGAAGAAATGATTCTGAATATGGGAAATCAATTACAGCTCAAGGTGTTACGATGAAAAATATTGAAAATTAATTGGGGCATATTTTCACTGCACTTAATAATATACCTTCTGGAGCACTTGAAAGTAATGTTAGGATCAATCCAAAAGATCAAAATAAGGGACAACTTAAGGCTATTCAATTAATGAGTGGAAAGGAATTGAAAACAAGATTGTAAAAAGAAGTTGAAATATAAAAGGAGAAGTTGAATATTGAAAAGGTTCAAACAAGATTTATCCAAACTTGGATTATCCTCTTGAACCAATGAAGACTACTGTTAAAAACCACCGCCTTCATTTCCTCAAAGATTAAAGCAACAAAACAGGGATAATAGATTTGGAAAATTTTTGGAGATCCTTAAGAAATTAACGATAAATATTCCTTTTGTTGAAGCATTAGAACATATGCCTGATTATGCTAAGTTTATGAAGGATATTCTAAAAAAGAAAAGAAAGTTTGCAGATCATGAAACTGTTGCACTCAGCGGAGAGTGCAATTATTCAAAAGAATCATCCTGAAAAACTTAAAGATCCTGGTAGTTTCACTATCCCGTGTGCTATAGGAGACAAATTTTTCAGAAGAGCCTTTTGTGATCTGGGAGCTAGTATTAATCTTATGCCTTTATTAACTTTCAAAAGGTTAGGAATAGGAGAAATTTCTCCTACATCTGTGACTCTTCAATTAGTCGATCGTTCCATTACTTACCCTAAAGGATTGGTGGAAGTTGTGTTAGTGAAAGTGGATAAATTTATCTTTCCTATGGATTTTATTGTACTTGATATGGAGGAAGATAAAGAAATTCCAATCATTTTAGGTAGACCATTCCTTGATACTGGAAGAGAAGTGATTGATGTTCAAAAAAGAGAATTAACTATGAGTTAATGATCAAGAGGTGACCTTTAACATTTTGAAATCTATGAAGTATCCCTCAATGGAAAAAGATAATGAATGTTTTAAGATGGAGGTCTGTGAATATTTGAGAAACGATCATTTTAAAAATATGTTTGAAAAAGAAGTGAAGTAAGAAAATATTTTTGAAGAAGATATTGAAAATGAAGAAAACTCATATAATAAGAAGAATGAAGATTTGGAATATATTCATGAGAGATTTGAAGTATTAGAAACTATGGAAGGTGGAAATAAAAGCTTAAATCCATCTATAATAAAACCTCCTGAACTTGAGATGAAAATTCTCCCTAATCCTTCTAAGTATATGTTTTTAGGAGAATCATCTACCCTGCCAATTATTGTATCTTCAGAGTTAAACGATTATCAAGAACATAAGTTGTCGGAAATTTTAAAAAGATACAAGAAAGCTTTTGGATGGACTTTAGCAGATATTAAAGAAATCAGTCCTTCTATTTGTATGCACAAAATTTAATTAGATGAAGAACATAAACCAAGAGTAGATCCGCAAAGGAGATTAAATCTAATAATTAAAGAAGTAGTTAAGAAGGAAATTTTAAAATGGCTTGATGCTGGAATTATTTATCCTATTTTGGATAGTGCTTGGGTGAGTCTAATACATTGTGTACCAAAAAAGGGAGGAGTGACTATTGAAGTGAATGAATATAATGAAATTATACCCACAAGATAAATTAAGGGATGGCTAATTTGTATTGACTATACGAAATTAAATGCCGCCACCCAAAAAGATCACTTTCCTCTTTATTTTCTCGATCAAATGCTGGATAGACTTGCTGGACACAAGTACTACTGCTATTTTGGATGGATATACAGGTTACCATCAAATACCTATTGCTCCTGAGGATCAAGAAAAAACAATATTTACTAGGCCTTACGGAACCTTTAGAATGCCTTTTGGATTGTGTAATGCACCTACAACATTTCAGAGATGTATGATGTCTATCTTCAGTAGTATGATAGATAATGAAATAGAAGTTTTCATGGATGATTTCTCTGTATTTGGACTTCATTTGAAATTTGCTTAGAAAAATTAGAAAAAGTTTTGGAGTTTTGTAAGAAAACAAATTTAGTCTGAATTGGGAGAAATGTCAATTTATGGTTGCAGGAGGAATTTTGCTTGGGCATAAAATTTCTGAGCATGGTATGAAGGTCGACCCTGCTAAAATTTGTGTGATTGAGAAATTGCCACCACCCACTATTGTGAGAGAGGTGAGAAGTTTCTTAGGACATGCTGGATTTTACAGGAGATATATTAAAGATTTTTCTAAAATTACTAAACCTTTATGCCAACTTTTAGAAAATAATAGAAAGTTTGATTTAATGAATAATGTTTAAATGCTTTCAAATTATTAAAAGAGAAATTAATCACTCCACCTATAATTATTTCACCAGATTGAGAGAAACCATTCGAACTCATGTGTGGTGTTATTTATTATGCGATTGGAGTAGCATTGGGGCAAAGGCATGATAAAGTTTTCAAAGTCATTTACTATGCTAGTAAAACTCTTAATGAAGCTCAAATTAATTAAACCACTACAGAAAGAGAATTATTAGCTATAGTATTTGATTTTGAAAAGTTTAGAGCTTATTTAATTGGAGCTAAAAATATTGTGCATACAGACCATTCAGCTATTAAATATTTAATACAAAAGAAGGATGCAAAACCTAGATTAATTAGATGGATACTTGTTCTACAAGAATTTGATTTTATGATAGTTGATAGGAAGGGATCTGATAACCAAATAGCTGATCATTTTTTGAGAATAGAGTATGATAAATTATCTGAATTTGAGAAAGAAGCTACAGAAACTTTCCCTGATGAACAACTTTATACTATTATGGGAAGAAATTTGCCTTGGTATGCCGATATTGTGAATTATATTGTTAGTGATATTGTACCACCTGATTTAATGAGGCAACAACGAAATAAGTTCAAATATGATGCAAAATCTTATTATTGGGATGAGCCCTATCTATATAAGCAGTGTAAGGATGTTTTTATTAGGAGATGTGTGCCACAAGAAGAAACAAATTTAATTATTCAACGATGTCACGATTCTGAATTTGGAGGTCCTTTTGGTGTTGATAAAATTGCTTTTAAGATTTTACAATCTAGATTTTATTGGCCTACTCTTTTAAGGATGTTTACAAATATATTAAATCATGTGATCTATGTCAGAGAGTAGGTAATATCTCTAGAAGAAATGAAATGCCTCTAAATTATAATTTGGAAGTTGAAATTTTTTATGTATGGGGATTAGATTTTATAGGACCATTTACTACTTCATTTAGTAATTTATATATATTGGTTGCAGTTGATTATGTCTCGAAATGGATTGAAGCTATTGCTTTACCTAAATGTAATGCTCGGAGTGTTTCAAAATTTTTAAAGAAAAATATATTTTCGAGATATGGAATGCCGAGAGTGATTATAATTGATGGTGGATTCCATTTCAAGAATAATCAAATTAAGAGATTAACTGAGAAATATAACATTATTCATAAAATCTCTACTGCTTATCATCACCAGACTAGTGGTTTGGCAGAAGTGTCTATTTGTTAAATTAAAAGAATTTTTGGAGAAAACTGTGGATAATCATAAATTAGATTGGTCTGCTCGATTAGATACAACATTATGGGCTTATAGGACTGCTTTTAAGACCCCTATCTTCTTATAGACTAGTGTTTGGTAAGACTTGCCATTTACCGGTAGAATTGGAGCATAATGCATATTGGGCAATAAAAGAGTTAAATTTTAATTTGAAAAATGCTGGAGAGAAGAGATTTATGCAATTAAATGAATTGGAAGAGATTAGAAATGCATCTTATCACAATGACAAGATCTATAAAGAAAAATGAAATAATGGCATGATCGGAAGATATTGAAAAAGAAATTGGAATTTGGACAAAAAGTTTTGTTATACAAAACAAAATTGAAGTTATTTCCTGGAAAGCTCAAGTCTAGATGGTTGGGACCTTTTACAGTTGTAAAAGTTCATTCTTTTGGTGCTGTTGATATTAAAGATCCTGATACTGGAAAAATTTTCAAGGTTAATGTGCATCGATTAAAGCCTTATTTTGACGGGTTTCAACCTGATTTCAAAGAGGTTTTAATACTGAGTCATCTCGATTAATTGAATGGTTTGTCGGGCTGACAACGTTAAACCAAGCACTTTATGGGAAGCAACCCATATGTATCTTTGTGGTTTGTTTGCTTGTTTATTGTAGTTGTGCTTTTTAGATAGTTATTTGTGAATCCTAATCGCTCCTAAATACATTTAAAATGGATAAATATTGGATCAAATTGAGATATTAGAATATTTTGGGCCAAACAAAGTTCAGTGAAGTTTTTGACCACTAACGCCGCCGGCGACCAATTACATAGAAGATTTACTTTATTTCGGTTTTAAAGATATAGAAGTAATTGTAGTTTGCTTAATTGTTACTATTTTCTAAATCTTGGTAGTAGAAGTAAACATTAAACTTTAATCGCAATTTGAGTATTGGAATTCAGTATTACATTATCAATAGTGAGATTCTCCCCTTCCCTGTGGGATCAATAACGAGACTCCATTAGAGCTTTATATTACTTGATATGATACATATACTTGCGTTGAATGTTTAGAATTTACAAAATCATTATAAATATATATATAAATTTGAGTTCATAAGTTCTTGCAATATATAAAAGTCCGCAGTCAAAAGGTTAGGGATAGGAGAGATTGCACAAACGTTTGTAACTCTACCGTTAACTGATCAATCTATTACACATCCTAAAGGAGTTGTAGAAGATGTTCTGGTTAAGGTTGATAAATTTATCTTTCATGTAAACTTTATCATTTTAGATATGGAAGAAGACAAAGAAATACATATCATTTTAGGAAGACCATTCCTAGCTACAGGAAGAGCCATGATATATGTTAAAAAAGGAGAGTTGACTATGAGAGTAAATGATCAGCAAGTGACCTTTAACATCTCAAAGTCAATGAAAATTCCTTCAATAGAAAAAGATAATGAATGTTTTAGAATGGAGACATGTGATTATTTGAGAAAATAATATTTGAAAGAAAATTTTCAAGAACATGAAGATATGGAAAACAAAATTATGATAAAATTGATAACAAAGAAGCTAATTATATTCATGAATAATTTGAAACACTTGATTCAACAGCACCAGAGAATGAAAACTTAATTCCTTCTATTGTAAAAACCCCTGAACTTGAATTGAAGACTCTTCCTAATTATTTGAAATATTCATTTTTAGGAAAGATGTCAACATTACCAGTAATTGTATCTTCAGACTTAAATGAAATTCAAGAACAAAAATTAATGGATACATTAAAAAAGTACAAAAGAGCTTTTGGTTGGACTCTGGCTGATAATAAATGGAAATAGACCTTCGATTTGTTTGCACAGAATCTTATTGAACAATGAACATAAACCAAGAATTGATCCACAAACGAGACTGAACCCTATTATTAAAGAAGTAGTTAAAAAGGGATTTTAAAATAGTTAGATACTGGAAATATATATCCTATTTCAGATAGTGTTTGGGTAAGCCCAATTCATTGTGTTCCTAAGAAAGGAGGATTAACTATTAAAGCAAATGAGAATAACGAATTAATACCTATCAGGGAAGTTACTGGGTGGCTTATTTGTATTGACTATTGAAAATTAAATGCTACCACTATAAAAGATCATTTTCCTCTTCCTTTTCTAGACCAAATGTTGGATAGGCTTGCTGGACACAAGTACTACTGCTTTCTGGATGGATATACCGGTTACCACCAAATTCCTATTGCTCCTGAGGATCAAGAGAAAACTACATTTACTAGTCCTTATGGAACTTTTGCTTTTTGAAAAATGTCTTTCGGATTATGTAATGCGTCTATAACATTCCAGAGTTGTATGATGTTTATATTTAGTAAGTTAATTGATGATGGAATATAAGTATTTTTGGATGATTTCTCTGTATTTGGAACATCATTTGATGCATGCATAAATAATCATGAAAAAATTTTGGAGTTATGTGAAAGAACTAATTTAGTTCTAAATTAGGAGAAATGTCAATTTATGGTTGCAGGAGGAATTGTATTAGGGCATAAAATTTATGAACATGGCATGAAAGTAGACCCTACAAAAATTCAAGTTATAGCAAAACTACCACCTCCTACTACAGTGAGATGGGTAAGAAGTTTTCTTGGGCATGCTAGATTTTACAAGCGTTATATTAAAGATTTTTTAAAAATTACTAAAACTCTATGCTAACTTTTAGAAAAGGACAAGAAATTTGAATTTACTAAAGACTGCTTGAATGCCTTTGAGTTATTAAAGGATAAACTAATCATAACACCTATAATAGTTTCACCTGACTGGGAGAAACCATTCAAATTAATGTGCGATGCTAGTGATTATGCTATTGGAGCTGTTCTTGGACAAAGATATGAAAGATTTTTACAGTTATATACTACGCTAGTAGAACTCTTAACGATGTTCAAATTAACTATACGGTTACTGAAAAGGAGTTACTGGCTATTGTGTATGCTTTTGACAAATTCATATCTTATTTAGTTGGGACTAAATGTATTGTGCATACTGATAACTTTGCTATTTAATATCTGATGCAAAAGAAGGATACCAAACAAAGATTAATCTGATAAATACTTTTGATGCAAGATTTCTATTTTGTGGTAATTGATAGAAAGGGAACTGATAATCAAATTTATGATCATTTGTCGAGATTAGATTATCATGAATTGCCTGACGCCGACAATGAAATTGCAGACAGTTTCCCTGACTAACAACTTTATAATATTAATGAGTGGAAAATACCTTGGTATGCTGATGTAGTTAATTATATTGTAAGTGATATTTTGCCACCTATGCTAACATTACGACAATAAAAAAAATTCATTCATGATGCAAAAGCATATTTTTGGGATGAACCATATTTATATAAGCAATGTAAGGATCTTATTATTAGGAGATGTGTGCCTTATGAAGAAACTGAACTGATTATTCAAAAATGCCATGATTCTGAATTTGGAGAACATTTTGGGACTGACAAAACTGTGCATAAAATTTAACAAGCTGGATTTTATTGGCCTACTCCTTTTAGAGATGTTTACAGATATATCAAAACTTGTGATAGATGCCAATGAGTAGGTAATATATCTAGAAGAAATGAAATGCCTCTGAATTTCATGCTAGAAGTTGAGATCTTGATGTTTGGGGATTAGATTTCGTGGAGCCATTTATTCCTTCATTTGGAAACTTATATATATTGATTGATGTTTATTATGTATCAAAGTGGATTGAAGCACAATCTTTACCTTGTTGTGATGCAAAAAGTGTTTCAAGATTCATAATGAAAAATATTTTCACAAGATACGAAATGTCGAGATTGATTATCACTAAAGAAGGATCCCATTTCAAGAATAAATATATTCAGAGATTGGTAGAAAAGTTTAATATTATTCATAGAATCTCTACCACTTGTCATCCTTAGACTAGTGGATTAGCTGAAGTTTCTAATTGAGAGATTAAACAAATTCTAGAAAAGACTGTAAACCCTAAAAGATTAGATTGGTCTACTAGACTGGATACTGCATTATGGGCATACAGGACTGCTTATAAAACTCCTATTGGAATGGCTCCTTACAAACTCATTTTTGGAAAGACTTTCCACTTAACAGTAGAGTTGGAGCATAAAGCATATTGGGCGATTAAAGAATTCAATTATAATTTAACAAATGCTGGTGAGAAGAGATTGTTACAAACGAATGTATTGGAAGAATTAAGAAATGAATCTTATGATAACGACATAATTTATAAGGAGAAAGTGAAGTTAAGGCATGATCGGAAGATTAACCAGAAGAACTAAGAACCAGGATAAGAAGTTTTACTTTACAATACAGGGCTAAAGTTATTCCCTAAGAAATTGAATTCTCGTTGGTTAAGACCCTTTATTGTGACTCAAGTTTATACTTATGGAGCTATTGAAATTGAAGATTTAAAGAATGGGAATAGATTTAAAGTAAATAGACACAGATTAAAACCATTTTTTGAGGGTAAAAGGCTGAACTTTAAAGTGGTTTTAATGCTCAGTCAACCTGAATAACACCTGAATAGGTCGGGCTGACTATGTTAAACCAAGTGCTTTATGGGAGGCAACCCATAGTTATCTTTATTTATTGAGTATTTGTTTGAATTTATCATTAGTATGTGGTAGTATTGAATTCTACTACTCGTATATACCCTTTGATCATCATGGAATTTGGATCCATAGAGAAAATTTGGAACGCATTTGAACCACGGTGTTAAAGTGCAATTTTTTCCTTGGGCGCCAACGAAGAGCTCGACGCCGCCAACGGTGGGTTTCTCTTGAGATCCCTGACAATTTAATTGCATAAGCTTGCAGACGGCACCATCGAGTTTGTCGACGGCGAGATCGACGAGTGGACAGTTTCTAAAGTTTGAAATGGCAGTTTTTGGCAGAATTTTTCCCCTATACACTTCCAGAGGAGGTTCCTAAACACTTCATTTCCCAAAAATGAATGGAAACTCCCTTGAATTCAACCCTAATGGCTTCCAGATCCACAGATTAACATAGATTTCGAGTGTTCAATCAGAGAAAGTTCATTAGTGCCGAGGCACAACGAATCTTCAACAAAGTGCTGACAAAGAGGAGATTAATAAAAGAAAGAGGCTTTGTGAGTCGAGAATAAAACAATCCTTCGACAACGATTGAAGAGATAATCGTGCAGTGACGATCTAAACTGCCGTAGTAGTTGTTCCTGTGGTAAAGGAGTTTTACGCTAATTTGCATGGAATCAACCAAGGAAGCGTCTATGTGCAAGGTAGGTGGGTAACATTTACTCCTGCACAAATTAATGAATTATATATGATCGAGAATGTTCCTGTCTGCCATAACTCCAACTTCGTCCCGATGAGAAATCTGATGAATGAGATCTACCTATTTAAGGGACGAAACTGAAGACTGGGAAATTAGAGAAAACAGGTATGTTAGTTCTTCTGCTACACTTTTAAATCCCGTATCAAAATATTGGCACTTCTTCATTTCTGCAAAGTTATTACCGATGATGAGGATCGATAAAGTTACTAAAGAAAGTGCTATATTGAATTATTGTATTCAAATGGGACTGTGTCGGCATATTTTTAGGTTGTGTGTGTATTTTGAAAAGGGGGTCGCCTACAGAAATTGTCAGCGAATTTTTAATTTAATTTAAATATATAATTTGAAAAGTAGTGTTTGATTTTGAAAATAATTTTGAGTTTGAAAATTTTAAGATATGAAATCAAACTGATCTCACATCCCAAATAGTTTATATAAACGAGCACCGCACCACAAACTGTGTATCTATCCCGAAGAATAGACACACTGCTTGATAATGGAACTCGATTAAATAAACTAGAAGATTTGTGACATCTGTTTGGTCTGCGAACCAATTTTATATGTCAAAAAGTTCCCCTGCTTAGTATAAAGAAATTAAGCAGGGTTTATATTACCTGAGTTCTTAAAGTTCCCTATAAGGGCAAGCCCCTGTAGTTAATTACATCTTAAATGACGGGAATCATTTAAGAAAACTCTCGATAATGATTAGTGGTTTTGCTCTCAAGAATTTCAAAGTTTAAGGTTTTCAAAGGACTGAATGTTAGAATTTCAATAGAGAATGGATCAAATTTGGAACAGTTAATTTCAGGAGTTCAAAGGAAGAAAAGTAGGAGAAGTTGAGGATCCAAGAAGAATCTTAGCAACTTCTCAAACTATCCTATTGTTTGGCTTCAATTGGGAGTTTATTTAATTTTTCAATCTTGCTAATTTTAATTAATTAGGACTTATATTTGTATGATAAAATCACAAAAACAGCCTCGAAGACGTGAGGGTTTATGTCGTACCAAACAACTACCTTGGAGTCCTAAGACCGGTTAGGGCTTAATTTACATAATATGATTATACAAATGCCTAACGAAGAGTTGAGGATTTATGTTGCACTAGGCAAACTACCTCGAAGTCCTATGGCTTGGTTATTTAATTCTAAGAAAGTTTTGCTGAACTGGATTCGAGTTTTGCTGATGACGATGGTCGAGCTGCCCATCATGCTCCGAGCTCCTTGTTTTTACAGATGTTTAGTTTTAGAAGTCATAAATCAGGAGATGAGATAAGTGTTTTGGTTTAGAGAAAATCTTAAAATCCAAGTGTTTTTAATATTTTAATTAAAACAAACCTTAATGTTATTTAAACAGAACCGATTAAGATCCCACGGTTCCGTCATCCCGGCACCATTATTTTCATTGAATTCACCTAGTCCAGATGAATTTGCTAAACTCAACTGACAAGTTCCACACTTTCATTTAGACCTTGGGAAATCCCGTTAGCAACACGTGGGTTACATCATCCAAGGTATTCTCGATCATTCAATGAGACGTTTTAATTTAGTTGTGATTGTAGTTTTGTTGTTCTGTTTATGATTAAATTTTGAGTTGTTTTATATTTTAGAATGTTGTGGCGGTGATTTTTATATTGCAATGACTTTTAATTTAGTTTTGGTTTCAGTTCAGGGACTATCCTAAAGGTTTTGGTTTTCATGCAACAGTTTTATTTCTCAAGTAAAGTACAGTGCATGTAAGTAAATTGCAATAAAGTAAATTGCAATAAAATAAAAGCGTACCTGGAGGGTCTTCCCGTCATCCCAAGCTGCACTTAAAACATATGTTAAGGCATTTAAATGTTTCAACAGATACCTAGGTAAAGCTAAGGGAAAGGTTTTGGTTGTCTACCAAATTCCTATTCCTATAACTAGTCATTTCCTATGATGTCTAGGTTCTTGGTTTGATTTAAGGATGATTTTCTTCATCAAAAAACAATTAAATTCAGTTGTTCTTGTAAAACATCCCGTCATATTGAGGAAGTGCTTAGGATGAGTCCTAAATATCTTTTCAATATTTCTGGGATTGTTTTGAGTCCAAGTAAATTTAGTTACACAGGTGAATTAATCATCCAGGAGTTTAGTTAAACTTTGTTTCTTGCTCAGTGAACTTAGGTATTTGATTACCTGATGAATGAAGTGACATCTCACTTAATACTCTATTTAAGAGTTATAATAATTAAAACCTTTAAGGGCAAGTTAGTTTATCGAGAATTTTAATCATTCTTAATTTAAAGTTTGAGTTAATGGTTTAAAGTCTTTTAATTTAATTATGAGGTTTTAATTAATAATTTTATGTTTGGAATAGTGTTCAAATGATTTCAGATTTAAATCTTTATGTTTGCAATTATCTTGGTATTTCAAGTTGATACTCATGTTTTAAATTTACTTAGATAGAAAGAGTTGTTGAGATTATTGATATGTTTTGATTTAACTCTTAATGATTTCATTTAGGTTTGTTGTTAAATAATTTTAATTTAATTTCATTCTATTTGATTTTAATTTAATTTAATTTTATTTTATTTTATTTAATTTTAATTTAATTTTAATTTTAATTTTAATTTTATTTAATTTTAATTTAATTTTATTTTAATTTTATTTTAATTTAATTTTAATTTAATTTTAATTTAATTTAATTTAAATTTAATTTAATTTAATTTTATTTAATTTTAATTTAATTTTAATTTTAATTTTAATTTTAATTGTTAATTTTAGTTTAACTTTAATTTTAATTTAATTTTAATTTAATTTTAATTTAATTTAATTTATTTTTATTTTTAATTTTATTTTTAACTCGTTAATTTGGATTATTATTTTAATTTTTAATTAAGAACTAAATATTATTAAAGTGATTTATTTAGGGATTTTTAAAGTAAAGAATAAATATCCTCTTAATAGTATCCCTATTTTAATAATCCAAATTTAAATATATTCTTTCCAAAATTTAAATCATTTAATTAATTAAAGTTTCATTTTGATATTTTCAAAGTGTTTAATGTGTTTCTACCCCTTAATCTCCCAAAGTTTCAATCATCCAAGTGAAAGTTAAAATCAAATATTTTATCCTCCATTTTGATCAAACCAAAAGTTTTAATTAAGGGTTAAAATTTTAATTATCTTTATGCCCTGTTAGGCTTATTTATTTCATAACTCACTAAATTGAGTTCAAATGTATTTGAAATTTTTGTGTCACCTCACTCACATATCAATTAAGACATTAGAGGAGAAAATGTGATTTTTTTTAATTTAATTTATTTATATAATTATTTTTAGTATAAAATAGGGGTTTTCAAAGAAAATTCAACAACATGACCAAGGAAAGGTTTCTGTCCTTAAGAAAATTATGAGATGTTCCTAATGACTAGAGGACCACTTGGACTAAGTTTTGTGTTTTTTTGAATTATATCTTATTTATTATAATTATTTTGAATTTTTGGGTATTAATTAATTATAAAATAAAATTAAAGTTGAAAAATGAATTTTATATTTTTCTTAAATCTCTCTGACCTCAAGGAGTTCAGAGAAACAAATTTTATTATTTTTTGATTTTTCTTTGATTTATTAGAATTATTTTAGTGAAAAAGGTTAAAAACTTATTTTTTAATATTAAAAATTACATTAAGCCTTTAAAATTCAATATCTTATCCTAGGGACTTAGGAAAAATATTTGGTTTGTTCCTAAGTGATTAGGAGTCAAAATGTGACATTTTTATGATTTTTAATATTTTTTTGATTTTTATTATTTTTTTAATTATTAAAATATTAAAATATTGTGAAAAATTAACTTTTTTAGAAAATTCTAATTTTAATTTTTCTGAACTCCCTTGATATTAGAGAAGCTCCAAAACCATTTTTGTAAATTTTTGAAAAGTATTTTTGGAGTTAAGAATTTTTAAAGTTCCATTTTGCTTATGAGGCTTAATCAACCCATTTGGTGGGGTTAATCAAGTTCAATTGATTTATAAATTTTATATAAGGTTCCTCTGATCCTAAAGAGTAATGGAGAATTATTTTCAAGTCAATTTGATGTGTGGATAACCCTAATTAAATCAAATTCAATTTTAGGGGTTTAGGCCAATTAAGGTTATTATGAATGAATTAACTTAAAACATATTTTTCATAGGGTCCTCTAGTCCTAAGGAATATCACCAAATTTTCTTAGAATTTATTTTACAACATGCTAATTATTGGAATTAAAATACCTAAAACAGTGACATGAACTTGAAAATTCAACAACTTTTCACAGAGATGGCCTCTGACCTTGAAAAATTCAGGGAATGTTCCAAAGATCAGAGGCTTCAAAAGCCCTATGGTCTCATGCCATGGTAAATTGTCTATGCAAATGGAGAATCAAAATATTAGAAATAGTAAATAAATTATTAAAAATAAAATACTCATCCAATTAGCTTGATTTCTTTTCCACATTATTCTCCTCTGTTCACTGAGCAAAAGGGTATTTTTATTTTATTTTTATGATTTTTCTATGAAAAGATATGAATTTTTGAAGTTCAGGGCATTTAAATAATTCAAAAATACCCTAATTTCCTACTTATCCATGCGGCGTTGCGTCAACCTCGGCAGCTCCGAAAACCTACGCGTCGCGTTGTGATTCGGTGCCGCCATCTGACTCAGATCTCCAGGGGCCTGCGGTTTACGTACCATTGCGCTGTCCGACTTGATCTCGACCGTCCGCTCGATACACATGTGATCTAATGGCTCCTGGTCATCGTCTACGACTGGTGTGCACCCGTGACCGTCCACACTAAAACCCTAAGATATCTCTCGATTCTCAATGGATTTTCGTGTTCTTATGCTCTATGGATTCGTCTTGAAGAGACGAACACATCCATACGGTTTATAAGCTATGAAATTAACCCAAACAAAATGGAGAATTACTGGAATCTCGGGGGGAAGAATGAGTTCATACCTTTGCTCGGAGAAGTGAAGCTTCGATGCGAGAGTTGTGTCACCTTCGATTGAGTCCGGGTAAGCTCCGGATGAAGTCTCGGCTCGCGGGAATTATCTAGGTATGAAAGTGACCAAGGCCGATCACAAAGCTTGAAGGCTGGAAGCAATGGCTGGCCTGGTGAGGGGGCTTTTGCTGAGGAACTTCTTGTCTTGGTCTGGTGAAGGTGTAGGATCAATCAATTTAGAGATTGGCTCACTATGTTGAAGTGTCCTATTTTTTGGGTGGATTTTCAACTCAGAAATTGAGCTCACAGAGAGGGTTTTAGGGCTGGATTTTAGTGGGGATCAAGTTCTCTATGTCTGGAGAGGGGTTTGGAATGATTTTGACAGAGTTTTGGTAAGGTTTGGTTCAAATCTTTTTTTGGCCGAGAGGGTGGTGGGTTTAAATAGACATGGCTCGAGGACTTCCCAGGGGGGTTTAATGCTTGGGATCGGCTGCTCTATGCAAGAAAAGAACAGCCATGATGTTCAATTGGACTGAGACAACTCAACAAGGAAGAATTGAAAATTTTGGCTCACATGGAGCTCTCGGCCATGGTGTTTTCCGGTGACCCAGGCGGCTGGCCGGTCAGGCGTTGGTCACCATCTTGACCAGTGAGGGCAGGGCTGGGGTTTAGTGAGTTCAATTGGCTTTGGACATGTGTAAAGCATTTGATTTAAATGGAATGGGGGAGAATTCATTTTGGCTTAATTTGGTCCAATGCATGGATTAAGCTAGGTGTACCTCCCCAAGGCTGGTTTGGGCTGAAGAGAAAGTCATTTGGATCAGCTTGATTAGTGGGTCAAGTCACAATCCAAGTACAATTAGGCTTAAGCATGAGTTAGGGGAGACATGGGAATGGTTAATGACTCTTAAGGAGTGCATAAAGGCCTTCCTCCTTTTTCCACTTATGGGGTGTTGACAATCCTAAGATTCTCATGGCTCTCATGTGGCTTGTGCATGGCTCAAAGGCTTGCTTCATGGCTTAGGAATGGCTTGGCTCACTTGCATGAGAAAGGGATTTTGGGATTTTTGAAATTTAGGGTATTTTGGCATGAGGCTTGATTTATATTTATTTGATGATGGAATTGGAACTTAGGGAATGATTTTAATTAAATGGATGACAAATGAAAATGCCATGTGGGCTTTAGAGTCAATTTTGGGCTTTTGAAATTGTCTTGGGATGGGCTTTTAAAGTGGTTTAAGGAAGTGGGCTTTTAGATTTAAAATAAATTTGGGATGAAAATTTTGTGAAGGATTGTGCCAAATAAATATATGCAATTGGTTTAGGCATGTGTCATGAGTGGTTTGGAACAAGTTTAAAGTGATTTTGAATTGAATTGGGTTGAATTTGGGTTTTTTTGGTAAAGGGGCCAAGGTGGGCCAAATTGGGCTAACTTGGGCTAAGGTTGGGCTAAAGTTGGATTTGATGTAAAATTAATGTTGAGAAATGTTTATTGGAGTGTCACAAAGAGTTTTCAACTTTGGTTGGGCTTTGATTTTGGGATTTGGGCCCATTTGGGTTAGGTTTGGGCTTAAGTCAATTTAAGGGATTTTGGTTTTGGGTTAGGTTTGGGTGGAGTTTAGGTTCAAATTTTGGGCAAATCAAGATAGTTTTTTGTTTATGGTTATGTTAGGAAGGCTTTAGAAAAGATTTGGGGCCAATTGGAGTTGAATTGGATGGGTTTGAGCTAGGTTTAGGTCATGGGCCAAAATTGGGCCTTAGGCTTCAAATTGAAATTGGGCCCAAATGTCAATCAAATTGGACTTGGATTTGGTCTAAATTGATATTAGGAATATTTATTTGAAGTTTAGAATTGAATTGGACCAAAATTGAGGTCCATTGGGGTGGTTTGGTTTGACATTGGGTTCACTTAGTTTTAAATCGGGCCGAATTGGGGGTTTTGGTAAAAGTGGGGTAAATTGGAAAAATTGGCCCATGGTGTAGTTTAACAAAATGAAATTGGGAATATTTGGGATTTTTCGGAATTTTCTAGGTATTTTCTGAATTTTTGGATTTTTGGTGTAAAGGGTATTTTGGTAATTTTGGGGGGTTTAGGGGTATTTTTGGAAATTTTGGTATTTTTGGCCAAAGATGATCAATTTGAATGGTGAGAAATGTTTAGGATTGATTTTGAGGAATTTTGGGTAACTTAGGTGATTTTGCAAATTTTGGGTAGTTCCAAGGGCCTTTGGTAGGTTTAGTGGGTCCGGGGCCCCGGGGGTCAAAAATTGAAATTTTACAAAAATGAAGATTGATCAAATTTGAGTAGAATGGAATCACTTTGGTTGAGCCATGAAGCCATATCAAGCCCATATGAGCCATGTGAGGACTCATTTGAGGCATTCACTATGTTGTTCCTAATCCTCTTAGCCAGAGCTTAGGGGTTAAGGACCATCCATATGAATTACCTACATGAGTCAGGAAGTCAGGTTGGGTGAGAGTGTGGTTTTAAAACTTGGAATGTGTGTGAGAGTGTAGTGTATGTGCAAGTCGACCCTCACCGGACCGGGCCGCCCGGGGTATTCCTATGGCGAAAAGGTCACTATAGAGAACTCATCCTTTAAACCTCCGCATTTGATTTCGACCCTCTAGGTGATTAGGGGTCTCTGATCAAGCTTGTGGGGTTTGTAGGAAGTCAAGAGGTGTTTGAATTTATAAAGGGTGGGTTCCACTTCTAGTCCTCTAAGATTAGTCAAAGGAAAAGCCTATGGCTAGATCCTAAGTACTAAAGAGAGAAGCAAAAGACCTCATCAAAAATGAGGTCAACAGACTGCCAATTAGCATTGGATCAATAATTGTGAAGTCTATTTTGGGCCTAATCATTCAAGGATCAACTCATGGGCTTGGACATCCTTCTACAATTTTCTCACTTTGCAGCCTGTTCTAAGTTTCATACGAGATTTGGGAAAAGGTACTTCTACCATGGAAGCCTTTAGACCCAACCAAATTGTTTCCAGCAAATGAAAAGGAGAATGACATGGGCGTTATTATGGATAAATCATCATGGAGCTCAATTTCAATTCAACCTCTAGTATCAGATAAGACGCTGGTGATCTTACACAGAATTAGAAACTGGAAAAAGAGGTACAAAATTTAATGAATGCAATTAACAATATCTCTGATTTTTTTTATCACATTGGTTGGAGGATGAAAGAACACTTTGATCACTTTGGACACTTTAATGACAAAGATGGGATGGATAGAAGAAGACTCTTCTAAAGAATTCCCTTTCCGAACCTTCTATAACCTTTATGTTCATGCTCAATCGATGGGTGATGTCAGAGGAGAAACCAACAATGAATCAGAGGAGTAGTTGATTTGCTTTACTTTGTATTTTTCATTATGTTTAGAATTGATTTAAATTTATTTTTTTGCATGCTTCCAAAGTTTGCTTTTAGATCTCAGTATAGTTGAGATTAAGATTGGAATGTTTGTTTTCAGTGTTTAGAGTGTTATGGCTTGGATTGTAACGCTGAATTGATGAATTGAGGTTGAGAAAATACCTAACTTATGCGTGTAGTGTAATGTCTATTATAACCCTTGGATTTTATATATAATTGTGATGTTTTGTGTTGTGAATTTTTATTTGTGTTAATTCATCACTTATTCACTAAAATTTATGTTTAAAATGATCGAACAGATTTTGACTAGGCTTGAAATTGATCGAAATCGCAAAAATCTGGAAAATAAATAGAATTTATGAATCTCACTGATAGCGTCCTCGAGTCCTCCGACGGTGGGTTTTTCCCGAGACTACTTCTATTAAATTTAATTGAGCTCGCTGACAGCATGAACGACCTCACCGATGGTGAGATCTCAAAAATTACCTTTTAACCGTGATTTTGACCAGTCAACTGCCACTATTCATCGTCTTCTTCCCTTATTTACAGAAAATTACGACCCAGGGCTTGAGAGATCTTGGATTTGGTGCGATTTCAACTCATTTTGACACCGGATTTCATCTTACCTCGGTAAGAGCTTCCCTCCTATGTAAAATTTTTTTATTTTCACCATGAATTTCTTCCACATTTAAAAATTTTAAAAAAATTGAAAATGTGGAGAAAATACTTGGAAGAAATTCATGGAGTTTAATTTAGAATCCTTAAAGTCACATTTGGAAGCCATTTTATCATTATTTTTTAGTTTAGTTTAGATTTTTGTAAATTTTATAGATAAAAAAATGGCTCCCCGACAAAAGAGTCGACTTGAGTTTGACGAGTCACAATTTGTAAATGCAAATGCTCAGTCAAGGTACACTTCTATCTTTCAAGGAAAGAAATGCATACAAGATAGAGTTTTTGATAATCCTAGAGGAGAAGTTGAACAAGTTATTAGAGTGAGGAAGTGGGAAAACTTCTGTTACTTTACAAATAAGGCTGATGTAGAAGTTGTGAAAGAGTTTTATGTCAATCTGACTCAGCTTGAGGATGAGCCTATAAAAGTAAGAGGGTTTTTTGTTGATTTTAAAGCTACCTGCATAAATTCTTTTTACGAACTTCACAATTTTTACTCTAGCAAGTATGAGACATTTGGAAACATGGAAAGTTTGTTGAACGATGTCGTTGACTTTCTCACTGATGGGAAAGGGACATGGAAAATTAAACAGCGTGAACAGATAAATTTTCCTCTTTCCATGATGAATGCCACATCTAAAGCATGACATTATTTTATTTGTTCTACTCTGCTACCTACCTACCACCACAGTGAAGTCTCGAGAGATAGAGCAGTTCTGTATTTTTGTATTCAGAACAATAGAAGCATTAATGTGGGGATTATATTTTATAAGAATATATTGGCCACGACGAAGAGTAAATCAAGTGCAGTACTAGGACATCCTGTTCTCATTTATGCACTTTGCCAATTATCTGGAGTGGAAGCTAGAGATGATGAAGAATGTGTTTACCCTATGAAACCCATTTGTAAAGATAACTTAAAGACATATGAATCCCATGAAGAATGGAGATCTGGGAGTAGGAGTAAAGCACCTTCTACTAGTAGAGATATCCCCTCTACTAGTTATGACCCTCCTGCCTCTAGCTCCCCTACCATTTATGACTTGATGAATAAGATGACCCTGCAGCAGAAGAGTTTTGAAAAGTTAGATGAAAGACTTGAGATAATAGATCATAGAATTGAAGGATTAGAGCGAAGACACGATCATGTTAGTGAGTATCTTCACCGGCATTCTGATTTCGTGATTGCCTACTACGATGCTCAGGCAAGACACTATAGAGGTGAGCCTGATGTTACATTACCTGAATGCCCCCCCCCCCGATATACTCATTATCAGCCCAATCCACCTACTGACTGGGGAGATGAAGACATAGTATGGGATTTCGATGTCTAATCTTAAATTTGATGATTGTGATGTTGTCGGCATTATTTTTAGGTTGTGTGTTTTATTTTGAAAAGCGGGTCACCTAACAGAAATTGTCGGCGAATTTTTAATTTAATTTAAATAAATAATTTGAAAAGTAGTATTTGATTTTGAAAATAATTTTAAGATATGAAATCAAACCGACCTCACATCCCGGATAGTTTATATAAACGAGCACCGCATCACAAACCGTGTATCTATCCCGAAGAATAGACACACTGTTTGGTGATGGGGCTCGATTAAATAAATTAGAAGATTTTTTACATCCGTTTGGTCTGCGAACTAATTTTATAGGCCGACAAGTTCCCCTGCTTAATACAAAGAAATTAAGCAGGGTTTATATTACCTGGGTTCTTAAAATTCCCTATAAGGGCAAGCCCTATAGTTAATTACATCTTAAATGATGGGAATCACTTAAGAAAACTCTCGATAATAATCGGTAGTTACGCTCTCGAGAATCTCGAAGTTTAAGTTTTCGAGGATTGAATTTTGGAATTTCGATAGGGAATGGATCAAGTTTGGAACATTTTGTTTTGGGAATTCAAAGGAAGAAAGGTAAGAGAAATTACAGATTCGAAGCGGACTTCGGTAATTTCCCTACTATCCTATTGTTTGGCTTGAATTTAGGAAAGTCCTATTGTTTATTTAATGTTTTGATCTTGCCAATTTTAATTAATTAGGACTTATATTCGTATGACATGATCATACAAATAACCTTGAAGATGTGAGGGTTTATGTCGTATCGAACAACTACCTTGGAGTCCTAAGACCGGTTAGGGCTTAATTAGCAATGCAAATGCCTAACAAAAGGTTGAGGATTTATGTTGCACTAGGCAAACTACCTCGAAGCCCTATGGCTTAGTTATTTAATTCTAAGAAAGTTTTGCTGAAGTAGACTCAGGTTTTGCTGATGACGATGGCCATGCTGGCCACCATGCACCGAGCTCCTTGTTGTTGCAGAAGATTGTAACCAAAATAGGAGAGAGGAGTTTGGTTTTATAAATCTTAAAGTCCAAGTGTTTTTTATGTTTTAATTAAAACAAATCTTAAAGTTGATTATAACAACACCAGTTAAGATCCCACGGTTCCATCCTTCTGGCATCGTTATTTTTATCGGATTCACTTAGTCCAGATGAATTTGCTAAACTCAGTCGAATGAGTTCCACACTTTCATTTAGACCGTGGGAAATCCCGTTAGCAACACGTAGGTTACATCATCCGAGGTATTCCCGATCATCCAACAAGACGTTTTAATTTAGTTGTAATTGTAGTTTTGTCTTCTGTTTGTGATTAAATTTTGAGTTGTTTTATATTTTGAAATGTTGTGACGGTGAATTTTATCTTGTAATGACTTTTAATTTAGTTTTGGTTTCGGTTTTAGGGACTATCCTAAAGGTGTGGGTTTTCATGCAACAGTTGTTTATCATGCAAGAAAAGTAAGTGCATTTGTAATAAAGTAAATTGCAAGAAGGTAAATTACAATAAAATAAAAGCGTACCTGGAGGGTCTTCCCGTCATCCTAAAGTTGCACTTAAACACAATTTAGAATATTTAAGCATTTAAAGCAAGTTCCTAGGAAAGCTAAGGGAAGGGTTATGGTTTTCTACCAAGTCTCTAATCCTATAGCTAGTCATCTCCTATGACGTCTAGGTTCTTGTGTTTTGGTTTGAGGACGATTTTCTTCATCAAAGAACAATTAAGTTCAATTGTTCTTATAAACATCCTATCGTACTTGAGGAAGTGCTTAAGACGAATCTTAAACATCTTTTCAATACTTCTAGGATTATCTTAAGTCCAAGAGAATTTAATTATACAATGAATCAATCATCTAGGAGTTCAAGTTTTGTTATCTTGCTCAGTGAACTAGGATATTTGAATATCATATGAGTGAAGTAATACTTCACTTAACACTCCATTCAGGAGTTATGACAATAAGAGCTCTTGAGGGCAAACCGATGTTCAAGTGATTTGTGATTCGACTTAATTTTAATTAATAGGTTTAAGTTTGGAATAGTGTTCAAGTTGTTTTAGATTTATTTTTGAATTCTTTATGTCTTAAGTGATGTTATATTTAACTCAATGTAATTTAATTTAATTTTAAATTAATTTGATTTGGTTTAGTTTTAATTTAATTTTAATTTTATCTTAACTTGATTTTATTTTTTTATTTAATTTAATTTAATTTAATATGTTTTAATTTAATTTAATGTGATTTAACTTAATTTAATTCAATTTAATTTAATTTAATTTAATTTAATTTAATTTCATTTTAATTTTAATTTAATTTAAATGTTAATTTGGTTTTATTTTTTAATTTTAATTTTAATTTAAATTTTAATTTAATTTAATTATTTATTTTTTAATTTTAATTTAATATTTTATTTTTTATGCTTTAGGGATGATTTAATTTTAATTTTTAAAGTATTAATTTAATTGAAATTTTAAAAGGATTTAATTTAAATGTTTTAATTTTAATTTAATTTAATGATTAAGTCTTTTAGCATTATAAATTTTGAATTTGGATTATCATTTTAGTTAGAAATTAAATATTATTGAGGTGATTAATTTAGGGATTCTTAGATTAAAGAATAAATTTCTTCCTAATAATATCCCTATTTTAATAATTCTAATTTTTCATTATTCTTCCAAATTTAATTAATTATTTAATTAAGGTTTATTTTGATTACTTTCAAATTACTTGGTAGGTTTCTACCCTTTAAATACCTAAGTTTCAAACATCCAAAATCAACTTAATATCAAATATTTTACCCACCCTTTTAATTAAACCTAAAAATTTTTTAATTATAGGTTAAAATTTTAATTACTATTTTGCCCTTTAAACTTATTAATTTTATAACTCACTAAATTGGGCTTAAATGAATTTGAAATTTTTATGTGACTTCACTCATATGTCAATCAAGACATTAGAGGAGAAAATGTGATTTTTCTGTATTTAATTTATTTATATAATTATTTTTGGTGGAAAATAAGAATTTTCAAGGAAAATTTAACAACATGACCAAGGGAAAATTTCTGTCCTTAAGAAAATTATGGGACATTCCTAATGACCAGAGGGCCACTTGGACCAATTTTGGTGATTTTTTGAATTATATTATTTTTATTATAATTATTTTGAGTTTTGGAGTATTAATTAATTTAAAAATAAAATAAAGATTGAAAAATGAATTTTATATTTTTCAAAAATCTCTCTGATATCAAGGAAACCAGGGAACCAATTTTTATAATTTTCTGATTTTTCTTTGATTTATTAGAATTATTTTTGTGGAAATGCTAGAAAATATATTTTTTTTAATTTTAAAATTACCTTAAGGCTTTAAAATTTAATATCTCATCATAGAGACTTAAGAAAAATATGGGGTTTGTTCCTAAGTAATTAAAATTCAAAATGTGACATTTTTGTGAATTTTATTATTTTTGTGATTTTTATTTTTTTTTAATTATTAAAAATATTAAAATAATGCAAAAATCAACTTTTTTAGAAAATTGCAATTTTAATTTTCTTAAATTCCCCTAATATCAGAGAGGCTCTAAAACCAATTTGGTGAATTTTTGAAAAATATTTTGAAAGTTATGAATTTTTAAAGTTTAAGTTGGCTAAATGGCTTAATCAACCCATTTGGTAGGGCTAACCAAGTCCAATTGACTTCAAATTTTTATGATGGGTTCCTCTGATCCTAAAGGTCAGTGGAGAATTGATTTCAAGTCAATTTGATGTATGATTAGCTCTAATTAATTAAAGACCTATTTTGGGTGTTTAAGCCAATTGGGGTTATTCCAAGTGGATTAATTCAAAACCTATTTTTCCTAGAGTCCTCTGGTCATAAGAAACATCCCTAAATTTTCCTAGAATTTATTTCACAACATGCTAATTATTGGAATTAAAATATTTAGAATAGTGACCTAGAATTGAAAAATCAATAACTCTTCATAGGGGTGGCCTCTGACTTTGAAAAATTCAGGGAATGTTCCCAAATTCAGAGGCTTCAAAAGCCCTATGGTCTCATGCCATGGTGAATTGTGTACATGCATGGGGATTTAAAATAGTGCAGAGAGTAAATAAATAATTAAAAATAAAATACTTGATAAAATTACATGATTTCTTTTTCACATTATTCTCCTCTGTTCACTGAGCAAGGGGGTATTTTTATTTTAGTTTTCTGATTTTTCTACACAAAGTTATGCATTTTTGAAGTTTAGGGAATTAAATAAATAAGAAAAATCCTAATTTCCTACTTATCCAGCGCGGCGCCCTGTCATCCTCGGCATCTCCGAACGACCACGCGGCGCGCTCCCATTTGACGCTGCCATCTGAGTCAGTGCTCCAGGGCCCCGAGGTTCACGTACCATTGCACTGTCCTGCTTAATGCAGACCGTCCGCTCGATACACGCTCGATCTGACGGTTCCCAGTCATCGTCTACGACTGGTGTGCGCCCGTGACCGTCAATCTTCTAACCCTAATTTCTCACTTGATTCTCAACGGATTTTTGTGTTCTTATGCTCTAGGGATTCGTCTTGAAGAGACGAACACATCCATATAGTAAACATGCATTGAAATTGATTCAAATTAAATGGAGAATCTCTGTAAGATCGGGAAGAAGAGTGAGTCCATAACTTTGCTCAGAGAAGTGAAGCTTCGATCTGAGAGTTGTGTCACGTTCGATTGGGTTCAAGCAAGCTCCAGATGAAGTCCCTTGGCCTGGTGAATTGTCTAGGTATGAAAGTGCCCACAGTCGATCACAAAGCTTGGAGGCTAGAAGCAATGGCTGGCACGGAGAGGGGCTTTTGCTTGGTAAACTTCTTCCCTTGGTCCGGTGAAGGTGTAGGACCAATCAATTTGGGGATTGGCTCACTTGTGGAGAAGTGTCCTGGTTTTGGGCTTGGATTTCAACTCTGAAATTGAGCTCACAGAGAGGAAATGGCAAGGGGATTTCAATGGGGATCAAGTTCTCTAAGTGTGGAGAGTAGTCTGGAACAATTTTGGCAGAGTTACTGTAAGGTTGGTTCAGCCCCTCTTCCATGGCCGAAAGGAGTGGGGTTTAAATAGAGCTGGCTGGAGGCTCTCCCAGGGGGAGTTTGGGCTTGGGATCAGCTGCTCTGGTGAGGAGAAGAACAGCCATGGTGGCCATTGGGCATGGGGCAACTCAGC
Organism: Papilionanthe hookeriana x Papilionanthe teres; assembly: GCA_022702705.1. Lineage (NCBI taxonomy): Eukaryota > Viridiplantae > Streptophyta > Magnoliopsida > Asparagales > Orchidaceae > Papilionanthe > Papilionanthe hookeriana x Papilionanthe teres. The sequence goes on from CM040436.1 coordinate 50,166,864, forward strand.
AAGGTGGAATTCCAAAGTTTGGCTTCTCTCCATGTCTCGGCCATGGTGTTTTCCGGCAGCACAGTGGTGGCCGGCCGAGCACTCGGTCACCATCTTGTTCGAGTGGGTCGAGGGCTGGGGTTTAGTGTAGGCGATTGGCCGATGCCATGTGTAAAGGGCTTGGATTAAAATGGTATGGGGGAGAGGCCATTTTGGCTCAAAATGGGTCAACCCATCCTTTTGGGCTAGGTGCACCACCCAATGCTTGGTTTAGGCTGAAGGGAAAGTGATTTGGTTCGGCATAATCGGTAGGGTCGAGTCACCATCCAAGCACAATTAGGCATAAGCATGGTTAAGGGGAATCATAGGAGTGGTTAATCACCTTAAGGGAATGTGGAAAGGATCTCCTCCTTTTGCCCAATGTAGTAAGGTCACATGTGAGCAACTCACATGGATTTCATGTGGCTTAAGAGTGGCTTCATGGCTTGCCTTTGGCTTTGGAAAAAGCTTGGTCAATTTCATGAAAATGGATTTTAGAAACTTTGGTAATTTAGGGGTGATTTGATGGGATTTGGCATATGGCTTGATTTGGAACCATTTGATGATTAATTTAGGACTTAAGGGATGATTTTAATTGAATGCATGATGAAGAAGAGTGTCATATGGACTTTGGATGAATTTTGGGCCTTTGAAATTTAGTGAAGATTGGCTTTTAAAATGGTTTAGGGAAGTGGGCTTTTAGAGTTTAAAATGGATTTTAGGATGAGAGTTTGGTAAAGGCTTGGGCCAAATAATTGTTGGGTTTGGTTTAGGGGTATGTCATGAATGATTTGAAATGAGTTTGGAGTGATTTAGGTTTGAATGGAGTTGAATTTGGGTTCATTAGGTAAAAGGGCCTATGTAGGTCAAATTGGTCTAACTTGGACCAATGTTGGGTTGGGGTTGAAATTGATGTAAAATTGATGTTGGGAAATGTTTATGGGAGTGTTTACAAAAAGGTTCCAACTTTGGTTGGATTTTAATTTTGGAATTTTGGCTCATTTGGGTTTGGGGTGGATTTAGGTCAAAATTGGGCCTCTTGGTTTTAGGTTGAATTTGAGTGGGGTTTGGATCCAAATTTTGGGCAAATCATGTTAGTGTTTTGTTTTTAGGGATGTTAGGGATGGTTTAGAAAAGATTTGGGGTTAATTGGAGTTAAATTGGTTTGGTTTGGGCTAAGTTTGGGTCATGGGTCCAAATTGGGCTTTAAGGTCAAAAGTGAAATTGGATTCAAATGTCAATAAAATTGGACTTGGATTCGGTCTAGATTGGTGTTGGGGATATTTAATTGAAGTTTAGAATTGAACTGGACCATAATTTGGCTCAATTGGGTAGGTTTGGTTTGACATTGGGTTCATTTTGGGTTAAAATGGGTCAAATTGGGGATTTTGACAAAAGTGGGGTAAATTGACAAAATTGGCCCATAGTGTAGTTGAACAAAATGAAAGTAAGAATATTTGGGATTTTCTGGAATTTTCTGGGAATTTTCTGAATTTTTGGATTTTTGGGTCAAGAGGGGCATTTTGGGTATTTGGAGGGTATTGGGGGGTATTGGGGGGTATTTTTGGAATTTTTGGTATTTTTGGCTATGAATGATCAATTTGAGTAATGTGGAAATGTTCAAGGTTAATTTTGGGGAATTTTTGGTGATTTGGAAATTTTGAAAAATGTGGGTAATTTCAAGGGTTTTTTATTTTTTTGGTAGGTTTGGCGGGTGTAGGGTCCCGGGGGTCAAAAATTGAAAATTTAGAAAATTGAAAATTTAGAAAATTGAAGATTGGGTAAATGTAAGTGGAATGAAATCATTTTGGTTGAGCCATGAAGCCATATCAAGCCCACATTATCCATCAAGAGACTCATTTGAGGCATTCACTATGTTGTTCCTAACCCTCTTTGCCAAGGGCTTAGGGGTTAAGGACCATCCATGTGAATCACCTTCATGAGTCAGGAGGTCAAGTTGGGTATGGGTGTGGTTTTAGGAGGTGTGTGAAAGTGTAGTGTATAAGTGTAATGTGTGTGTAAGTCAGCCTTCACCAGACCAGGCCACCCAAGGCAGTCCTAAGGCCAAAGAGTCCTATAGGAACTCATCCTTTAAACTTTCACATTTGATCTCACCCTCTAGGTGATTAGGGGTCTACAATCAAGTTTGTGGAGTTTGCAGGGAGTTAAGGAGTGGTTTGAATTTCTAAATGGTGGGCCTCAATTCTAATCCTCTAGGATAGTCAAAGGAAAAGCCTAAGGCTAGATCCTAAGTACTAAAAAGAAGAAGAGAAGACCTCATCAAAAATGAGGTCAACAGATGTATGTGTGTGTGTTTTACTTTAGTATATTTATTCTGTTATTTGTATCTTGTGTACTGTATTATTTTTTTGAGATGTGTATTTTGTTTGTAGTTTGTATTTGATTTCTAGATAAATTGTGATGCATAGATTATAATTGTAATTGTGGACTCTAAGATAAAATAGTAGACTGTTTGTTTTTGTGTTGTGAAATGCAAATGCTATTTAGTATTGTATTGTGTAGTGTAATCAATTGTGGTTGTTAAATGTTTTATATTATGTAATTATTTCAAAAATTCATTACCCCAGTAAATTATCTAATCTGTTATATGTGTAGAAAAGTTCCTTATACTACAGGTCAGTTGAGGTTAAAAATTTTGAGAAGATCCTGCAAAATTTCAGAAAGATGAAAATGCCTAAAGTGCAAAGCTCTTATTTATATTTAGAATTTTTCTCTCCACCAGTATTATTTTTATATATTGAAAAATTTAAATTTCAAATTTAGGAAAAAAAGGGTCAAGTTCAAAATTATTAACAGGCTATCCAGATATAGTAATCCTCACTTGAAAAAGAAAAAAAAAAGGATTGAAAAACAATCCCTGAAAAGAAAAGAAAAATATATATAGGATTGAAAAGCAATCCAAATGAAAGAAAAAGAAAAAGTAAGTGAGGAGAAGCTTGAGAAGATGCCTTATCAAAAATTGGCTTCACTTGGATTAACCTAAAAGGAAAAGTAAATACATTTCTGAACTTATATTTATAGAGTAGTAATTTTACTAGTAGTGTTCTCACGAATTTCCTATCATCTGAATATTCTAAGTGAATTAATATTGCAACATATAGTCATTCTTGAAATGAATGGAAGAATAGAACTCTTAAACTTCATGACTAAATAGCCTTACATCTACAGACATAATCTAATTACTTGAAAATCTTTCTAAGAAATCTTACTATAATATTTATTTAAATTAAAATTATAGTATTTCTGAATTAAAACTTATCACAATAAATCATAACTTTTATGTAGTACTAAAAATTATTTGAGGACAAGTAATAGTTAAGTTTGGTGGATTTTGACCAACTGAAAATATGTTGAGATTTTCATGCCTATTTTAAATTGGTTTTGATGATATTGCACTTTAAAGAAAGGTATTTTGATGTTTTGTTGCAGGTATCTAGATAAACTAAAAGTAGACATATCTATTTTTAAAGATCTACTAAAAGCATTCCCAATAGCATAAATGACCTGATGGTTGAAGAATTGGAGCTTCAAATTTAGTAATCTGAACCAAATAGGATCTCTAGGTGCCTCCTGAGTGGGATCAAAATCTGGAGACCATTTCAAGATCTTCATGTACTTACCCTCCATCATAATAAACTTCTTAGAAAATAAGTTAGCATAATCCTCCTCCCTTTATAAATGCATCATAATATGTCTACCATCAAAGTGTCCCACTTTCCAATTCCCAATCAATTTAAGATATTTAAAACATTTTCTAATATAATCCATCTTAGGATGTCCAAATTGAAACTTACCAATCAAGGTGAACTTATGAATGTCCACCAAAGAAGTAAGTTCATAATCAGAAAAGATAAGGGCAGGTTTACCATCCTTCTTAACAATAGGCTTAATGAATGGACAATCCCCCTTGTTAGAAGCAGTATCATGGTAAATTTGAGGAAAGATCAATTTATCAGGCTGTTCAATTAAACCCTTACCAACTACATCAAAGAAGGAAGATTTAGTCGAGGTTCCAGGGAAATTAGCCATCAAGAAGAAAATCAAGAACTCAAGAAAAAAAAAATTCAAAGAGAAATCAAACGAGAACAGCCCCTGGAAAGTAAAAAGAAATGACAAATTGAAAACTAGAAGGAGAATTCAATCTCAAACCAAGAAGAAAATGATGAAGAAAGATAAAAAACAGGAGAAGTAATAAAGAAAATTCAAAATCGCCTCACCCAGCGAGCTCCGAAAAAACCCATATATATATATATATATATATATATATATATATATATATATATATATATATTATATATGAGGAGAAGCTTGAGGAGATGCTTGATTAAAAATTGGCTCCATGTGAATTATCTTAAGGAAAGGAACTTAATTAAATTTCTAAACATAGGTTTATAGTATTAGCACCCGTACTAATGAATTTCTCATAAAATTCTTTTTCTTGTAATTCTTTTAAGCATCTTCAGTTTAACAAATTACAGTTATTCTTGAAATGAGTAGAAAATCAAAACTCTTAGACTTGACTACTAGATATTCTTACATCTTATTTTTAACATAAGTTATTAAAATTTTTTCTAAAGTTTCACTATTGAATTTATAAGAAAAAAACTATAGAAATCTTTAAGTAAAACTCACTACAACAAGCTTTTTATTTTACATATTGATGCAACAAAAACATGTTTGATTTTCCATATATATTGTATACCCATTTTTGGTGATATTGCACTTTAAAGAAAGTTATTTTTCACTTTTTGCTACAGGTATAATGATTTGACGCAATTGGATAAAAATGAAGCAAAAAGGAATGAATTTGGAGCAAAAAAGGACAAAAATCAGAAATTTAAAGTTCTGGCGCCCTCAGCGCCAAAAGGGCACTGACGGTGAATTTTTCTAAAGAGTTCAAAATAATTAAGCTCGATAGGGTGCAAACGGCACCCAATGTCGGTGGAGGCCAAATTCAATGTATTTGGATGACTTTTGGAGTGATTTTTGAAGCAACTCTGAGGGAAATCATCCATATGTTGTCTTAATATGTTTTGGGCACCAGAATTCAAAGGGAGATTCTAGAGAAGAAGTAGTATGAGTGAAGTAACGTGTGTGTAAGTTGAGAGGAAGGGTTTTTGGAGAGTTTAGAGTCTAGGGTTTGGTGTTAGGTGTTATTCTGTGGGGGATTCTTCTTAAAAGAGTTGTAGGAGGAGAGGAAAAGTGAGAGATTGCTTCTTCACTACTATTCCAAGAGAGAATTGTGTGTTGTTGTGAAGAGAGAAGGAGATGCAAGGGAACTTCAAGGGATTTGCTTGGGGAAGAAATTTAGATAAGTTGTATTTACTTCTTATTTTTTGTATGATGATGCTTTTATACATAAAATCTTTGTTTTGTCGTATGTTCCCCATGAATTCTGAATAAATTTCTTTGTCTTTCTACTTGCATTGATATATGGTGAAGGGATGGTTTAGATTGGATGTGCCATAAAAATATTAAGAAATTGTGATGATTTTTCGCTTCATACTTCATTTAATTTTTGATATGACCGATTGAATTGTTAAAATATGTTGTGAATGTCGGCATATTTTTAGGTTATGTTGTTGTATTTTTGAAAAGGGGTCGCCTACAGAAGTTGTCGGCGAATTTTCATATTTTAAATTTAATTTATATATATATATATATATATAATTTAGAAAGTAGTATTTGATTTTGAAAATAATTTTTTAAACTTGAAAATTTTAAGATATGAAATCAAACTGATCTCACATCCCAAATAGTTTATATAAACAAGCACCGCATCACAAACCATGTATCTATCCCGAAGAATAGACACACTGCTTGATGATGGGGCTCAATTAAATAAACTAAAAGATTTGTGACATCCGTTTGGTTTGCGAACCAATTTTATAAGCCGACAAGTTCCCCTGCTTAATATAAAGGAATTAAGCAGGGTTTATATTACCTGGGTTCTTAAAGTTCCCTATAAGGGCAAGCTCCTATAGTTAATTACATATTAAATGACGGGAATCATTTAAGAAAACTCTCGATAATGATCAGTGGTTTTGCTCTCAAGAATTTCAAAGCTTAAGGTTTTCAAAGGATTGGATTTTGGAAATTTCAAAAGGGAATGGATCAAATTTGGAACAGTTTATTTCAGGAGTCCAAAGGAAGAAAAGTAGGAGGAGCTGAGGATCCAAAAAGAATCTTGGCAACTTCCCAAACTATCCTATTTTTTGGCTTCAATTTGGGAATTTATTTAATATTGCAATCCTGCCAATTTTATTTATTTAGGTCTTATATTTGTATGACATAATCAGACAAATAACCTTGAAGATGTGAGGGTTTATGTCGTACCAAACGACCACCACTGAGTCCTAAGACCGGTTAGGGTTTAATTTGCATAACATTATTATACAAATGCCTAACAAAAAGTTGAGGAATTATGTTGCACTAAGCAAACTACCTCGAAGTCCTATGGCTTGGTTATTTAAAACTAAGAAATGTTTTGATGAAGTAGACCCGAGTTTTGCTGATGAAGATGGCCGTGCTGCCCACTGTGCTCCAAGCTCCTTGTTGTTGTAGAGGTTTAGTTTTAGAATTCATCAATCAGAAGATGAGAGAAGTGTTTTGGTTTAGATAAAATCTTAAAATCCAAGTGTTTTTAATATTTTAATTAAAACAAATCTTAAAGTTGATTAAACATAACCGATTAAGATCCTGGGGTTCCGTCATCCCAACGACCGTTATTTTCATTGAATTCACTTAGTACGAGATGAATTTGCTAAACTCGATTGAATGAGTTCCACACTTTCATTTAGACCGTGGGAAATCCTGTTAGTATCACGTGGGTTACATCATCCGAGGTATTCCCGATCATTCGATGAGACGTTTTAATTTAGTTGTAATTGTAGTTCTGTTGTTCTGTTTGTGATTAAATTTTGAGTTGTTTTATATTTTGGAATGTTGTGGCGGTGAATTTTATCTTGCAATGACTTTTAATTTAGTTTTGGTTTCAGTTCAGGGACTACCCTAAAGGTTTTGGTTTCCATGCAACAGTTTTATTTATCATGCAAGAAAAGTAAAGTACAATGCAAGTAAGTAAATTGCAATAAAGTAAATTGCAATAAAATAAAAGCGTACCTGGAGGGTCTTCCCGTCATCCCAAGCTGCACTCAAAGCACATGTTAAGGCATTTAAATATTTCAACAAGTACCTAGGTAAAGCTAAGGGAAAGGTTTTTGTTGTCTACCAAATTCCTAATCCTATAACTAGTCATCTTCTATGACGTCTAGGTTCTTGTGTTTTGTTTAAGGATGATTTTCTTCATCAAAGAACAATTAAATTTAGTTGTTCTTCTAAAACATCCCGTCATATTGAGGAAGTGCTTAGGACAAGTCTTAAACATCTTTTCAATATTTCTGGGATTGTTTTGAGTCCAAGTAAATTTAGTTGTATAGGTGAATTAATCATCTAGGAGTTTAGTTAAACTTTGTTTCTTGCTCAGTGAACTTAGGTATTTGATTACTTGATGAATGAAGTGACATCTCACTTAATACTCTATTTAAGAGTTATAATAATTAAAGCCTTTAAGGGCAAGTTGGTTTATCGAGAATTTTAATCATAATTAATTAAAAGTTTGAATTAATGGTTTAAAGTGTTTTAATTTAATTATGAGGTTTTAATTAATAATTTTAAGTTTGGAATAGTGTTCAAATTATTTTAGATTTAATTCTTTATGATTTCATTTAGGTTTGTTGTTAAATGATTTTAATTCAATTTGATTTTAATTTAATTTAATTTTAATTTAATTTTAATTTAATTTTTTAATTTAATTTGATTTAAATTTATTTAATTTTTAATTCAATTTAATTTTAATTTAATTTTAATTTGATTTAAATTTATTTAATTTTTAATTCAATTTAATTTTAATTTAATTTTAATTTAATTTAATTTAATTTTAGTTTTAATTTTCGTTTTTAATTTAATTTAAATTTAGTTTTAATTGTTCATTTTAATTATCAATTTGGATTATTATTTTAATTTTTAATTAAGAATTAAGTATTGTTAAAGTGACTTATTTAGGGATTTTTAAATTAAAGAATAAATATCCTCTTAATAATATCCCTATTTTAATGATCCAAATTTAAATATATTCTTTCCAAAATTTAAATTATTTAATTAATTTAAGTTTCATTTCTGATTTTTTCAAAATGTTTAGTGGGTTTCTACCCCTTAATTTTCCTAAGTTTCAATCATCCAAGAGAAAATTAAAATCAAATACTTTACCCCCCCCCCATTTTGATTAAACCTAAAGTTTTAATTAAGGGTTAAAATTTTTTAATTACCTTTATGCCCTTTTAGACTTATTTATTTCATAACTCACAAAGTGAGCTCAAATGAATCTGAAAATTTTATTTCACCTCACTCATATGTAAATTAAGACATTAGAAGAGAAAATATGATTTTTCTGAATTTAATTTATTTATATAATTATTTTTAGTAGAAAATAGGGGTTTTTAAAGAAAATTCAACAACATGACTAAGGAAAGATCCTTAAGAAAATTATGGGATGTTCCTAATGATTAGAGGGCCACTTGGACCAATTTTGGTGATTTTTTGTATCATATTTTATTTATTATAATTATTTTGAGTTTTAGAGTATTAATTAATTATAAAATAAAATTAAAGTTGAAAAATAGATTTTATATTTTTTTTAAATCTCTCTGACCACAAGGAGTTCAGAGAAATAAATTTTCTAATTTTCTAATTTTTCTTTGATTTATTGGAATTATTTTAGTGAAAAAGGTTAAAAACTCATTTTTTAATATTAAAAAGTACATTAAGCCTTTAAAATTAAATATCATACCCTAGGGACTTAGGCAAAAATATTTGGTTTGCTCCTAAGTGATTAGGAATCAAAATGTGACATTTTTATGATTTTTAATATTTTTATAATTTTTATTATTTTTAAATTATTAAAATATTAAAATTTTGTGAAAAATCAACCTTTTTAGAAAATTCCAATTTTAATTTTCCTATACTCCCTTGATATCAGAGAAGCCCCAAAATCATTTTTGTGGATTTTTGAAAAATATTTTTAGAGTTATGAATTTTTAAAGTTCCATTTTGTTTATGAGGCTTAATTAATCCATTTGGTAGGGTTAATCAAGTCCAATTGATTTCAAATTTTTATATGAAGTTTCTTTGGTCCTAAAGATCAGTGGAGATTTGTTTTAAAGTCAATTTGATGTGTGGTTAACCTTAATTAATTTAAATTCAATTTTAGGGGTTTAGGCCAAATAAGGTTATTATGAATGAATTAACTCAAAATATATTTTTCATAGGGACCTCTGGTCCTAAGGAACATCACCAAATTTTCCTAAAATTTATTTCACAACATGCTAATTATTGAAATTAAATTACCTAAAACAGTGGCATGAAATTAAAAATTCAATAACTTTTCACAGAGATGGGCTTTGACCTTGAAAAGTTCATGGAATGTTACCGAGATCAGAGGCTTCAAAAGCCCTATGGTCTCATGTCATGGTGAATTGTCTATGCAAATGAAGAATCGAAATACTGAAAATAGTAAATAAATTATTAAAAATAAAATACTTATCCAATTAATTTGATTTCTTTTCCACATTATTCTCCTCTGTTCACTGAGCAAGAGGTATTTTTATTTTATTTTTATGATTTTTCTATGCAAAGATATGGATTTTTGAAGTTCTGGGCATTTAAATAATTCAAAAATACCCTATTTATCTACTTATCCACGCGGCACCAGCGCAACTTCGACAGCTCCGAAAGCCCACGCGACGCATTCCCATTCGACGCCGCCATCCGACTCAGCGCTCCAGGGGCCCGCGATTCACGTAACATTCCCTGGTCCGGCACAATCTGAACCGTCAACTCGATACACACGCGATCCAACGGCTCCCGGTCATCGTCTACGACTGGTGTGCACCCATGACCGTCCACACTAAAACCCTAAGATCTCACTCGATTCTTAATGGATTTTCGTGTTCTTATGCTCTATGGATTCATCTTGAAAAGACGAACTCATCCATACGGTTTATAGGCTATGAAATTAACCCAAATAAAATGGAGAATCACTGGAAGCTCAGGAGGAAGAGTGAGTTCATACCTTTGCTCAAAGAAGGGAAGCTTCGATCTGAGAGTTGTGTCACCTTCGATTGAGTCTAGGTAAGCTCCAGATGAAGTCTTTGGCTGTGGGGAATCGTCTAGGTATGGAAGTGACCAAGGCCGATCACAAAGCTTGGAGGCTGGAAGCAATGGCTGGCCTGGTGAGGGGGTTTTTGTTGGGGAACTTCTCCTCTTGGTCTGGTGAAGGTGTAGGACCAATCAATTTGGAGATTGGCTCACTATGGTGAAGTGTCCTATTTTTTGGGTTGATTTTCAACACAAAAATTGAGCTCTGTTAATGGGGATTAGGGCAAAGGAACACTGGGGATCAACTGCTCTATGTCTGGAGAGGGGTCTGAAATGATTTTGGCAGAGTTTTGGCAAGGTTTTTGTTCAACTCCTTCTTTGGCCGAGAGGAGGTGGTGTTTAAATAGGCATGGCTGGAGGGCTCACTAGAGGGTTTGATGGCTTGGATCAACTGCTTAGGGCAAGGGAAGAACAACCATGGTGTTCAATTGGGCTGGGACAACTCATCAAGGATAAACTCAAAAATTGGCTCACATGGGTGCTCTCGGCCTGGTGGTTTCCGGCGGCTGTGGTGGCTAGCCGCCAGGGTCGAGGTCACCCTCAAGGTCGGGAGGACCAGTGCTTGGAGGTTTGTGCAAGCAATTGTCCAATGCCAAGTGTAAAGGGTTGGATTTAAGTGGTAAAGGGAGAAGAGTGATTTTGGGTTCACATGTGTCAACCCATGTATTTGGGCATGGTTCACCTCCCCATGGTCTGATTTTGGGCCAAGGGGATCAGTTGGGTCAGTTGCCATGGAGCGGTGAAGTCCCCATCAAAATAGTTTATGTTAATTTTGGGTTATGGTGTTGCATTAAAGAGGTTAAAATGGCTTAAGGAAGGCTTAGGAAAGGACTCCCTCTTCTTGCCATTAATGGCTTGATGACAAGTCAAACTCCCCATGGCTTCATGTGGCTTGTCCATGGCTTGCATGTGGCTCCATTTGGCTCATCCTTGGCTTAGGAAAAGTGGATTCATTTATATGAAAAAGGAATTTGGAGACTTTGGCAATTTAGTCAAAAATTTAGATGGTGCTTGATTTAGGTTGATTTGATGATTGATTTGGGACTTAGGAATTGATTCCAATTAAAGGGATGATGAGAAGGAATTGTCATGTGGGCTTTGGAAAGGGTTTGGGCTTTTGGATTTCACTTTGGATGGGCTTTCAAGATGGTTTAGGGAGTGGGTTTTAGATTTCAAAACAATTTTTAGGATGAAAATTTTGCAAAGGATCTGGTCCAATAAGTGTTGAATTTAATTTAGGAATGTTTCATGAATGATTTGAAATCAATTTAAAGTGATTTGGAGTTGAATTGGGTTGAATTTGGGTCTTTTTTGGTTATGGTCAAAATGGATCCAATTGGGCTAACTTGAGTTAAGGTTGGGCTAAAGTTGGATTTGATGTAAAATTAATGTTGAGAAATGTTCATGGGAGTGTTACAAAGAGTTTCAACTTTGGTTCGGCTTTGATTTTGGGATTTGGGCTCATTTGGGTTAGGTTTGGGCTTAGGTCAATTTAAGGGATTTTGGTTTTGGGTTAGGTTTGGGTGGAGTTTAGGTTCAAATTTTGAGCAAATCAAGTTAGTGTTTTGTTTATGGGGATGTTAGGAAGGTTTTAGAAAAGGTTTTGGGCCAATTGGGGTTGAATTGGGTTGGTTTGGGTTAGGTTTAGGTCATGGGCCAAAATTAGGCCTTTAGGCTTCAAATTGTATTTAGTCTAAATTCATGTTGGGGATATTGATTTGAAGTTTAGAATTGAATTGGACCAAAATTGAGATCAATTGGGGTGGTTTGGTTTAACATTGCGTTCACTTGGGTTTAAAATGGGCCAAATTAGGGGTTTGGGTAAAAGTAGGGTAATAAATTGGAAAAATTGGCCCATGGTTTAGTTGAACAAAATGAAACTGGGAATATTTGGGATGTTTTGGAATTTTTTGGGAATTTTCTGAAGTTTTGGATTTTTGGGCTAAGAAGGGCATTTTGGGTATTTGGAGGGTATTGGGGGGTACTTTTGGAATTTTTGGTATTTTTGGCTATGGATGATCAATTTGAGTGGTGGGGAAATGTTTAGCTTTGATTTTGAGAAATTTTGGGTAATTTAGGTAATTTTGTAAATTTTGAGTAGTTTCCAGGGCTTTTGGTAGGTTTAGTAGGTGTATGGCCCAGGGGGTCAAAAATTAAAATTTTGGAAAAATGAAGATAGATCAAATTTAAGTAAAATGGAATCACTTTGATTGAGCCATGAAGCCATATTAAGCCCTCAAAAGCCATGAGAGGACTCATTTGAGGCATTCATTATGTTATTCCTAACCCTCTTAGCTAGGGGCTTAGGGGTTAAGGACCATCCATGTGAATTACCTACATGAATCAGGAAGTCAAGTTGGGTGAGAATGTGGTTTTAGGACTTGGAATGTGTGTGAGAGTGTAGTGTATGTGCAAGTCAACCCTCACCAGAACAGGCCACCCAGGGTATCCCTAAGGCCAAGAAGTCCTACAGGGAACTCATCCTTTAAACCTCCACATTTGATTTCAACCCTCTAGGTGATTAGGGGTCTACAATCAAGCTTGTGGGGTTTGTAGGGAGTCAAGAGGTGTTTGAACTTCTAAAGGGTGGGTTCCACTTCTAGTCCTCTAAGATTAGTCAAAGGAAAAGCCTAAGGCTAGATCCTAAGTACTAAAGAGAGGAGAAAAAGACCTCATAAAAAATGAGGTCAACAGTGAAACATATGATTTGAAAAGACTACACTTTCTACAACAAAAGTGAAGATTAATTTTAATGTGCATGAATGACTTATGTAGTTCATGGGGGTATGGGTGTAAATAAATAAGGAAATATGTTTATTGGTTGTAGAACTAGAGATTTTAGGGTGACAGACTAAAATCTCCAATTTGGTCATAGTGTTTGGAAACTAAAGGTCTGTTTGGCGCAGCTGCAGCTTCTCAACTTTTCAGCTGCAGCTTTGCCGGCCTGGAATCGTCGTTGTCGGGAAGTCGATGCCGCTATGGGGCGCCTTTTTGGAGAAATAACCAAACTGCCCCTATTTGCTAAATTGTTTTTAAAATTATTATGTATTTATTTAAGATTGTTTAATATATGTAAAATTTATAAAAATATTATGTATTTATAATTTCTACTCAAAATATTTAACAGTTATATATGTTTATATATATATATATATATATATATATATATATATATATATATATATATATATATATAAATTGTGGGTGTTGGTGTGTTTACAACGTTAAAGTTATAAAACATCCATCTACTACCATGAAACTTCTGGCATGCAAGAATGTTTTGATTGGATGTAGCAATTGAATGTGAAAGGTTATCCACCAACTAAAAAACTGGAATCCTATATAAATAGTAGTCTCATTAATAAACCTTGTATTAGATTAATTCATTGATACAAGACATTAAGGCAAAGAATATAAGATTGAGAGCACTCTGCAAACATGAGTCTACAGACTTCCTCGCTCTCTAAGGAATAAATTAAAGAAAATATAGAATGACGATGTTCAAGTGAAGATAAAATCAAAAAGAAGGAAGAAAATTTTTCAAGCATGCCACTGAATTCTTATGTATCTACACAGCTAGCGCCTACACTTCAATTTCGATAGAAAAAAAAGGAAGGAAAAAAGTTATACTGAAATACTTCTTGAAAATATTGAAGCTTTAAGAGAGATCTTTTTGATGTTCATATGCTCTCCATAGCAGAATAAGATATCTAAGGCTATTGAAAACCCTAAAAAAATCTACATTGACTTCTTTTAACCAGTAAAAGACAAGGTCAATGTTTCACTGGAATACTAGCTGAAATTTTTTAAGCTTCACAAATAATTCGTTTGATGTTCATATGCTCCCAAAGCAGTAAGATATATGAGACTATTGAAAACTTTTAAAATCAACATTCCATTCTTTTAACCAGTAAAAGACAGGGCCAATGTTTAACTTTGAAACACTTGCTAAAATTTTTTTAAGCTTAAAAAAAGATTCGTTTGTAGTTCATGTGCTCTCCATGACAGAGAAATATATGTGAGGCTATGAAGACATCTATGGTTTGCCACAAAAAATCCAAGTTGTACAACAAACAAAAGGTATGCCACTAGATCTAACAGACACAAAAAGAAGATCACAACAAAAAAAACTGCCAACAGATAACAGGGTAGGGCAGAAATTACCTTTCTTTGATGAGATCATGAGATCATGAGAAGAGAAGGAGAAGAAGAAGATGAGGAGGACGAAAAGGGACCTTCGCCGACCAGAGAAGAGGAAGGGAAGGGAGAAACCGTCACTGACCGGAGAAGACGAGGAGAAGGAATACAGCTCACATGAAGAAATTCAACTACACTATTTGGACTGTGTCCAAGCGGCACTGAGGTAAAAGCTGCGGCCATGAAGCTGGGACACACATATACCCCCACTGTCCGCTTTCGAGGCGTAACATGTGAAGCGACAGGGGCAAATTCGAACCAAATAGTGAAGAACTTTGTGAATATCACGGCGCTTGCTACGCCGCGCTAAAAATACCGAACCAAATAGGCTCTAAAGTGAGAATTAGTCATCAGGAGAAGGGAAGTGGGAGCTCTGAAGTGAGATTCAGTATCCTACCAGCCTAACTACGGATTTAGGGACTAAACCTAGGATTAACCAATGTTCTTTATAGCGCTCGGAAGAGGATAAAGTAAAGGTATGCTCCAATTTGGCACAATATAAGAATCTTACTAATCTATATCATTTACTCACCATAATATCATTATAAAGGGGGAGGACACTTTCTCTAAATTGGAATCCTGCATTACAAAACTTAATGTAGTAGTAGTTAACTTTAATTTGAAGTATAGAAATTAATTTTGTGATCTTAAAATCTCTAGCATCATTAAAATTTAACAACTTAGAATTTACTTTAAGTGCAATGCAAATTTGAATATTAGATTTCTATGCTACGCTTTAAGGTTTGCTTCCTCCTTGTAGGATCGATAACTAGGACTCCGCAAGAGCCCTGTGTTACTTGAATGATACACATACTTACGTATAAATTAGCTGCTTTCTATTTAAACTTATTATACATTGTGACTGAAATAAAAATACTTTTAAAAATTTATTCGAAGGTAGCAGCCAATGCATCTTGTTTTTGGTGCCGCTGCCAGGGAGGCAATAATAAATTGAGTAGTAATAGAAAACCTTTATTTCATAGTTATGTATTTTGTGTGCTTGCTTCTAAGTGTGATTATGCTAAACCTACAGTAGGAAATAATAATTCTTTTTTTAATGTTGAAAAAAGTGATAAATGGGTTTCTACCCTTTAGTTCCTTATGTTTCAATCATCTAAGGAGATTAATTAGGATCGTTTATTACCCATTACCCATAATTAAGCCTAAATATTAATTAAGGCTAAATTTCAATAATTACCATTTTGCCCCTTAGACTTGTTCACTTCATAATTCATTAAATATAACTCAAATGACTTTAAAATTTTTATGCCACTCTACTCATTGGTCAATTAAAATATCAGAGGAGAAAATGTGATTTTTCTGAATTAAATTTAATTTATATATTTATTTTAATGCAAAAATTGGATTTTTAATGAAAAATCAATAACTTGATCAAGGAAAGACCTATGACTTTGAAATTTTAGTTGGAAGTGTCCCTAGACTAGAGGACCACTTAGACCAAGTTTGGTGATTTTTTGAATTTTAATTTAATTATAATAATTAAAATATTTTGAAAGTGGAAAATTAAGTTTTATATTTTTCAAAAATCTCTCAGAGGTCAGGGAACTCAAAAAACAAAATTTTATATTTTTTTTATTTTTATTTAATTTATTAGAATTATTTTAATGAAAGGTTAAGAAAATCCATTTTTTAAATGTTAAAAATTACCCTAGGCCTTTAAAAATTAATATTTTAACTTAGAGACTTCAAAAAAATATTTTAATGGTTCCCAAGTGATTAGGAGACCAAATATAATATTTTGGTGAATTTTTATATTTTTATGATTTAATAAATTTTAATTATTAAAATACTTAAAAAATGATTAAAAATTCAATTATTATGAAAAATGCAATTTTATTTTTCTTGAACTCCTCTGATCATAGAGAACTCCCAAAATTAATTTGGTGAATTTTTGAAATGTTTTTTGGTTTTTATGAATTTTTTAATGTGCAAAATGGGCATGTCCCTTAATTAATTCATTTAGTGGGTCAAATTAATTCCAATTGATTTAAAATTTTTATGTGAGGTTCCTCTGATCCTAAACGACAGTAGAGAGTTGATTTCATGTGATTTTGATGTGTGGTTACTCCTAATTAATTAAAGTTTAATTTTGAGGTTTTGGTCAAATTAGAGTTTGTTTGATTGAAATAACTCATGAGATAATTTTCTATTATATCTCTGGTCACAGGGAACACATCCTAATTTTTCTAGATTTTTCAAAGCAACATGATAATTTCTATAATTATTATAGCAAAGTAGATGCATAATATTGAAAAATAGATATCTCATCATGAAGATCATCTCTGACTTTGGGAAAATCAGGAAAGATCCACCATGATGCATAAAATAACATACCAAAATTTTAAGTTATTGTGAAGCTCCTACATGCATGAAGAATTAAAAGTTTGAAAACACACCATTTATGTAATTAAAAATCAAATATGCGTCAAATAAATATGAAATCACTTTCACATCATTCTCCTTTTAATGAGCAAGACTGTATTTTTATTTTAATTTTTGGAGTTTTTTAGGCAAAGTTATTATTTTTTGAAGTTTTGTGTCAAAAATAGATTAAAAAAATCCATTTCCCGCTCAATCGCCACGTGTCGCATTCCTAATGGCTAGCGTGTTCAGCTAGCAGCGCATTCATGGACCGAGTTGCGTCTAACTTCATCACAGCTGTCCGTCTGATACATGTGCAATCGGACGGCTGCTGCTCCTCTCTCCAAATGTTATTCATCCAAAACCGTCCACCTTCAAACCTTGATATCTCACTCGTTTCTCAATGAAATTGTGTGCAATTTTTTTTAAATGATCATATAAACTAGGGGAACATATCTATATGGTGATAATGCACTTAAAGCAAGTAAAGATTTACAAAAATTAAAATAAGCTCGGTTGGAGGGAAAAAATTTGATACCCTTGTCCAAGAGTTGAGGCCTCAATTAGAAATGGTTGGGTTAAGCTTAGGAGTGCTTGAAGAAGCTTTGGAAACAATTTGGCAGAGTCTTCCTAAGTTAATCTTTTTCTTCTCTTCTCTTTGGCCATGATTGGAGCTTAAATAGAGGAGCTTGGGTTCAAATTGGTCAAAACATGGGGTTAGGCTTGGTTCACCTTTCTATGGTCTGATTTGGGCTGAGAAAAGCACCCTTGATTCAGCTTGATTAGTAGGGAGAGGTCACCATCCATGATGGTGTGGCTAAGCTTGGGTTAGAGTGAAGTTTAAGAGGGTTAAAAGGCTTTAAGCATGAGTTTGGAAAGAGGTCCCCACCCTTGCCATTAATGGCTTGGTGAGGTGGAAAGGTCTTACATGGCTTCATGTGGCTTTTCATCAAGCTTCATGGCTTGCACATGGCTGCTCCATGGCTCACCTTTGGTTTGGGAGCTTTCATGAAAGGGGATTTTGAAATATTTTGGATTTTTGGTGAAAATTGTCAAGATGCTTGATTTAGCAAATTTAAAGGATGAATTTGGAACTTAGGAGTGATTTTAATTGAATGTATTATGAAGAGGAATGTCATATGGGCTTTGATTGAAAATTTAGGCTTTTCAAAGTTCCAAGAAATAAGCTTTTGAAAGTGCTTAAGGACATGGGCCTTTAACATGCACAAGATGATTTTTTATTTTTTAAATTAATCATGCCATGATCAAAATGAATTGAAATTTAATAAAACATGTTTGAATTTGATTTAAAATTTTCTTGGGGCATTTTAATAAATGATGGGGTTCAATTGAAGAATTTTTGGGCTTTTGGGTCAATTTTGGGCTTTTTGGGTTTGGGTGGACTTGGGTGGATTTTGGGATCAAATTGGGGGCCATTGAATGTTAAATTTCATTCATGGGGATGTTATGAATGGTTTTAGAATTTATTTGGGGAAAACTGTGTGACATTGGGCTTAGTTTGGGTGAATTGAGTCAACTAGGTCAATTGTGAGCTTTAAGGGAAAATTTGGAATTTTTGATCAAATTGGGTTAAATTGACAAAATTGGGGTATGTGGTAGTTAAAAAAAATGATGTGGAGAATAGTTTGGAATTTTTTAAATTTTTTGGGATTTTTTGTAATTTTCAAAAATTTTGGCTATGAAGGGCATTTTGGTATTTTTGGGGGGTTTGAGGGTAAGTGGTCAAAAGGCTGAATTAAAGGCTCGAGATGGTTTATAAAGAAAGTTGGAATCAAACAAAAGTGTTTGGGTCATTTTTTATTTATGTGGAAGGTTTTATGAAACCTGGAGCATTTTTTTAAGTATCGGCTATTTTTGCCGCGAGGGGCCCAAATGTAGCTTGGAAGTATGGCATGTTTACAGTCAAACTTCTCAGTTTGATGAGAGGAACGTTCTGGAATGATTTTTTTGGAGCCCAGGTAACTGTGAAGTTTTGTGTTTCGGAGCCCTTTTCAGGGGCAATTTGGTAATTTTGAGAAAATTTAGGGGCCAAGGGTCAAAAATTGAAATATTGGGAAAAATGAAGATTAATTAGATGTGAGTAAAATGAAACTAATTTGTTTGAGCCATGAAGCCATGTTAAGCTCATAAGAGCCATGAGAGGACTCATTTTAGGCACTTAATATGTTGTTCCTAACCCTCTAAACCAGGGGCTTAGGGGTTGAGGTCCATCCATATGAGTTTCCTACATGAGTCAGGAAGCCAAGTTGGGTAAGAGTGGTTTTAGGGTTTGTCATGTGTGTGAGAGTGTAGTGTGTGCAAGCTGACCCAACCAAGACTAGACCACCTGACCACAAGAAAATGTATTAAGAAATTGTTGACCTCATTTTTGATGAGGTCTTCTCTTCTTCTTTTTAGTACTTAGGATCTAGCCTTAGGCTTTTCCTTTGACAATCCTAGAGGATTAGAATTGGGACCCACCACTTAGAAATTCAAACCACTTCTTAACTCCCTGCAAACTCCACAAACTTGATCTGTAGACCCCTAATCACCTAGAGGGTTGAAACCAAATGTGGAAGTTTAAAGGATGAGTTCCTATAAGACTCTTTGGCCTTAGGACTGCCCTGGGTGGCCTGGTCTAGTGAGGGCTGACTTACACACACACTACACTTATACACTACACTTTAACACACCTCCTAAAAACCACACCCATACCCAACTTGACCTCCTGACTCATGGAAGTGATTCACATGGATGGTCCTTAACCCATAAGCCCTTGGCTAAGAGGGTTAGGAACAACACAGTGGATGCCTCAAATGAGTCCCTTCATGGCTCATGTGGGCTTGATATGGCTTCATGGCTCAACCAAAATGATTTTTATTCCACTTACATTTACCCAATCTTCAATTTTCCAAATTTTCAATTTTCCAAATTTTCAATTTTTTGGCCCCCGGGACCCTACACCCGCCTAACCTACCCAAAGCCCTTGAAAATACCCAAAATTTGCAAAATCACCTAAATTACCCAAAATTCCTCAAAACCAATCCCAAACATTCCCACATTACTCAAATTGATCATCCATACCCAAAAATACCAAAAATTCCAAAAATACCTCCCAATACCCTCCAAATACCCAAAATACCCCTCTTGACCCAAAAATTCAGAAAATTCCAAGAAAAATCTAGAAAATCCCAAATATTCCAATTTCATTATGTTCAACTACACCATGGGCCAATTTTGCCAATTTACCCCACTTTTGTCAAAACCTCCAATTTGACCCATTTTAACCCTAAGTGAACCCAATGTCAAGCCAAATCTACCCAATTGACCCAAATTCTGGTCCAAATCAATTCTAAACTTCAATTCAACATTCCCAACACCAATCTAGACCAAATCCAAGTCCAATTTGATTGACATTTGAATCCAATTTCACTTTTGGCCTTAAAGCCCAATTTGGACCCATGACCCAAACCTAATCCTAACTAACCCAATTCAACTCCAATTAACCCCAAACCTTTTCTAAACCCTCCTTAGCATCCCCACAAACAAAACACTAACATGATTTGCCCAAAATTTGGACCCAAACCCCACTCAAATTCAACCCAAAGCTAAAAGGCCCAATTTTGACCTAAACCCAAACCTAACCCAAATAAGCCCAAACCCCAAAATCAAAACCCAACCAAAGCCAAAACCTCTTTGAAACACTCCCATAAACATTTCCCAACATTTATTTTATATCAATTTCAACCCTAGCCCAACATTGGCCCAAGTTAGCCCAATTTGATCTACATTGGCCCATTCTCCAAAGAGGTCCAAATCCAACCCAAACCTAGCCCAAACTTTTCAAATTTATTCCAAATCATTCATGAAACATTCCTAAACAAAATTCAACACTTATTGGATCCAATCCTTTGTAAAATTCTCATCCTAAAATAAAAAAAACCCACTTCCATAAATCATTTTATAAGCCCATCTAAAACCATTTCAAAGAGCCCAAAATCTACCCTAAAGCCCACATGACATTTCCATTTGCCATCCATTTAATCAAATCCATTACCTAAGTTCAAATCAATCATCAAATGGTTCCAAATCAAGACATATGCCAAATCCCATCAAATCACCCCTAAATTACCAAAATTTCCAAATTCCATTTTCATGAAATTGACTAAGCCATACCCAAGCCCAAATAAAGCCATGAAGCCATTCTCATGCCCCATGTAAAGCCATGAGAGGTTTGACATGTGACCATCCCATAAATGGCAAGAGGAGGAGCCTCTTTAAGGATTCTCTTAAAGGTGATTAAACCTTTTCATGCTTCCCCTAAACTATGTTTAAGCTTAAACATGCTTGGATAGTGACTTCTCCCTGCTAATCTAGCTGACTCACCTGACCTCCCTCAGCCCAAATTAGAGCTTGGAAAGGTGCACCCAACCCAAACCCATAGGATGACCAATTTGAGCCTAAAAGAGCCCCTTCCCCATTCCACTTTGAATCAAGCTTTCTACACATGGACACTCTCCATTGCTTGCACCATTGCCAACCCCTGACCCTCCTGATGACAACGAGTTACCGACCACCGGCCGGCCGGCCACCACGGCCGCCGGAAACCACCAGGCTGAGAGCTCACATGTGAGCCCAAACTTGGAATTCTCACCTGCTGAGCTGCCCCATCCCCAGTGGCCATTGCAGCTGTTCTTCTCTTGTTAAGAGCAGCTGATCCCAAGCCCTAACTCCCCCTGGTAGGCCCTCCACCCTCTCTATTTAAACACCACCCCCTCTCGGCCAAGAGAGGTGCTGAACCAGACCTTACTGAAACCCTGCCGAAATTGCTCCAAAACACTCTCCATACTTAGAGTAGTTGATCCCCAGTGACAATTTTCCCTAATCCCCACCAACAGAGCCCAATTTCTCAGCCAAAATTCCACCCAAAACCAGGACACTTCTCCATAGTGGATCAATCCTCAAATTAATTGGCCCTACACCTTCACCAGACCAAGGGAAGGAGTCCACCAGCAAAAGCCCCCTCTCCAGGCCACCCATCTGTTCCAGACTCCAAGCTTTGTGATCGAGCTTGGTCGAAATCATACCTGAGCAATTCACCGGACCGGGAGACTTCATCCGGAGCTTCGCGGGACCCAATCGAAGGTGACATAGCTCTCAGATTGAAGCCACACTTCTCTGAGCAAAGGTATGAGCTAACTCTTTATCCCGAGCTTCTGGAGATTCTCTATTTCAAATGCCTTAATTTTAATGCATGATCACCGTATAGATGTATTCGTCTCTTCAAGACGAATCCATAGAGCACAAGAACACGAAAATCTGTTAAGAAATGAGTGAGTTCTTATGGTTTTAGTGTGGACGGCTCTCGGGTGAGGACGCTTGGGGATGATGAACGGATGTCGTTCATTCCATACACGCGCGGACGGACGGCCAGGATCGCGCTAGATGAGGAGACGGAATGATACAGCGGGCCCCCAGAGCGCTGAGTTGGATGGCAGCGCCATATCAGAAGACGACGCGTGAGCGTTCGGAGCTGCCGAGGATGGCGTGGCGCCGCGTGGATAAGTAGGAAATTAGGGTATTTTTTTGATTTATTTAATTCCCTAAACTTCAAAAATGCATTGTGTAGAAAAATCAGAAAAATAAAATAAAAATACCCTCTTGCTCAGTGAACAGAGGAGAACAATGTGGAAAAGAAATCATTTAATTTCATCAAGTATTTTATTTTTAATAATTTATTTACTGTCTGCATTGTTTTAATTCTCCATGCATATAGGAAATTCACCATGGCATGAGACCATAGGGCTTTTGAAGCCTCTGAATTTGGGAACATTCCCTGAATTTTCCAAAGTCAGAGGCCATCCCTATGAGAATTTATTGATTTTTCAAATTCATGTTGTTGTTTTGAGTATTTTAAATCTAATAATTAGCATGTTGTGAAATAAATTCTAGGAAACTTTAGTGATGTTTCTTATGAACAGAGGAACCTAGGAAAAATAGGTTTTGAATTAATCCACTTGGAATAACCCTAATTGGCCTAAACACCCAAAATAGGTCCTTAATTAATCAGAGCTAATCATGCATCAAATTGACTTGAAATTAATTCTCCACTGACCTTTAGGATCAGAGGAACCCACCATAAAAAATTTGAAGTCAATTGGACTTGGTTAGCCCTACAAAATGGGTTGATTAAGCCATTTAGCCAATTTAAACTTTAAAAATTCATAACTTTCAAAATACTTTTCAAAAATTCACCAAATTGGATTTGGAGCCTCTCTGATATCAGGGGAATTTAAGAAAATTAAAATTTCAATTTTCTAAAAAAGTTGATTTTTTGTATTATTTTAATATTTTTAATAATTAAAAAATAATAAAAATCACAAAAATAATAAAATTCACCAAAATGTCACATTTTGGATTCTAATCACTTAGGAACAAACCCCGTATTTTTCTTAGGTCTATTTGATGAGATATTAAATTTTAAAGCCCTAAGGTGATTTTAAAATTAAAAAAATGTATTTTTTAGCATTTCCACTAAAATAATTCTAATAAATCAAAGAAAAATCAGAAAATTATAAAAATTGATTCTCTGATTTCCTTGATATCAGAGAGATTTTTGAAAAATATAAAATTCATTTTTCAACTGTTATTTTATTTTTAAATTAATTAATACTCCAAAACTCAAAATAATTATAATAAAAATAATATAATTCAAAAAATCACCAAAATTGGTCCAAGTGGTCCTCTGGACATTAGAAATGTCCCATAATTTTCTTAAGGACAGAAACTTCCGCTTGGTCATATTATTAAATTTTCCTTGGAAATCTCTATTTTCCACCAAAAATAATTACATAAATAAATTAAATACAAAAAAATCACATTTTCTCCTCTCTTGTCTTTATTGACATATGAGTGAAGTCACATAAAAATTTCAAGTTCATTTAAGCTCAATTTAGTGAGTTATGAAATTATTAAGCTTGAAGGGGCAAAATGGTAATTAAAATTTTAACTTTTAATTAAAACTTTAGGCTTAATAAAATTAAAGAGTAAAATATTTGATCTTAATCTGATTTGGATGATTGAAATTTAAATAATTAAAGGGTAGAAACCTACGAAACAATTTAAAATAATTGAAATAAACCTTAATTAAATAATTGATTAAATTTGGAAGAATAATAAAATTGGAATTATTAAAATAGGGATATTATTAGGAAGAGATTTGTTCTTTAATTTAAGAATCCCTAAATTAATCATCTCAATAATATTTAATTCTTAATTAAAATGAAAATTTAAATTTAAGAATTAAAATGTTAAAAGACTTAATCATTAAATTAAATTAAAGTTAAATTATTTAAATTAAACCCTTTTAAAATTTCAATTAAATTAAAATTAAAAGTAAAATTAAATTAAAATTTAAATTAAATTGAATTAAATAAAATTAAATTAAAACAAATTAAAATTAAAGTAAATTAAATAAAATTAAATTAAAACATATCAAATTAAATTAAACCAAATTAAATTAAATTAAATTAAATTAAATTAAATCAAGTTAAATTAAATCAAATTAATTCATATCAAATCAAATTAAATTGAATTAAATTAAATTAAATAGTAGAATCAAGTTAAAATTAAAATCAAGTCAAATTAAATCAAAATTGAAACTAAACTAAATTAAATTAAATTAAAGTTAAATTAAATTGAATTAAAAAAATAACATCACCTAAAACATAAAGAAATTCAAAATAAAGCGACTTGAATACTATTCCAAATTTAAACCCGATAACTGAAATTAAATTAAATCACAAACAATTTGAACACCAATTTGCCCTCGAAAGCTTTGGTTATCATAACTCCTAAACAGAACATTAAATGGAATGTTACTTCACTTATAGGATATTTAAATGTCCTAGTTCACTGAGCAAGATAACAAAACTTGAATTCTCGGACGATTAATTCATTTGTATAATTAAATTCATTTGGACTTAAAACAATTCTAGCAATATTGAAAAGATGTTTAAGATTCTTCTTAAGCACTTCCTCAATATGATAGGATGTTTATAAGAACAATTGAACTTAATTGTTCTTTGATGAAGAAAATCGTCCTCAAACCAAAACACAAGAACTTAGACGTCATAGAAGATGACTAGCTATAGGATTAGGAATTTGGTAGAAAACCATAACCCTTCCATTAGCTTTACCTAGGAACTTGTTTAAATATTCTAAATTGTGTTTGAGTGCAGCATGGGATGACGGGAAGATCCTCCCGGTACGCTTTTATTTTACTGCAATTTACTTTATTGCAATTTATTTAATCGCATCGCACTTACTTTTCTTGCATGATAAACAACTGTTGGATGAAAACCCACACTTTTAGGATAGTCCCTAAAACTGAAACTAAAACTAAATTAAAAGTCATTAAAAGATAAAATTCACCGCCACAATATTTCAAAATATAAAACAACTCAAAATTTAACCACAAACAGAACACAAAACTACAATTACAACTAAATTAAAACGTCTTGTTGGATGATCGGGAATACCTCGGATGATGTAACCTACGTGTTGCTAACGGGATTTCCCACGAGTCTAAATGAAAGTGTGGAACTCATTCGAGTTGAGTTTAGCAAATTCATCTGGAGTAAGTGAATCCGATAAAAATAACGATGCCGGAAGGATGGAACCGTGGGATCTTAACCGGTGTTGTTATAATCAACTTTAAGATTTGTTTTAAATAAAATATAAAAAAAACACTTGGAAATTAAGATTTTCTCTAAACCAAAACACTTTTCTCATCTCTTGATTTATGACTTCTAAAACTAAACCTCTGCAACAACAAGGAGCTCGAAGCATGGTGGGCAGCACGGCCATCGTCGTCAGCAAAACTTGAATCTCCTTCAGCAAAACTTCCTTAGAATTAAATAACCAAGCCATAGGACTTCGAGATAGTTTTCCTAGTGCAACATAAATCCTCAACTCTTCGTTAGGCATTTGCATGATCATGTCATGTAAATTAAGCCCTAACCGGTCTTAGGACTCCGAGGTAGTCGTTTAGCACGACATAAACTCTCATATCTTCGAGGCTATTTGTATGATTTTATCATACAAATATAAGTCCAAAATTAATTAAAATTGGCAAGATTGAAATATCAGATAATATTAGGATTTTCTTAAATTTGAGCCAAACAATAGGATAGTTTGGGAAGTTGCCGAGATTCTTCTTGGATCCTCGGCTTCTCCTACTCCTCTTCCATTGGACTCCTGAAAATAACTGTTCTAAATTTGATCCATTCCCTGTTGAAATTTCCAAAATTCAATCCTTTGAAAACTTAAACTTTGAGATTCTTGAGAGCAGAACTACTGATTATTATCGAGAGTTTTCTTAAGTGATTCCCGTCACTTAAGATGTAATTAACTATAAGGGCTTGCCCTTATAGGGAATTTTAAGAACCCAGGTAATATAAACCCTCCTTAATTCATTTATATTAAGCAGGGGAACTTGTCGGCTTATAAAATTGGTTCGCATACCAAACAGATGTCACAAACCTTTCTAGTTTACTTAATCGAGCCCCATTACCAATCAGTGTGTCTATTCTTCGGGGTAGATACACGGTTTGTGGTGCGGTGCTCGTTTATATAAACTATTCGGGATGTGAGATCAATTTGATTTCATATCTTAAGATTTTCAAACTTAAAATTATTTTCAAAAATCAAATACTACTTTTCAAATTATTTATTTAAATTAAATTTAAAATTCGGCGACAATTTCTGTAGGCGACCCTTTCTTCAAAATAAAACACACAACCTAAAAATATGCCGACAACTTCTGGCGACTCCGCTGGGGATTAATTCCTCTCTCCATTTTAATCAGACAATTCTGCTTTCAAAAATCGGTAGTGTATCCATGTTCCTAGTAGATCAAACTACCCTTCTTTCCGTTGGAATACTATGTTCATTTCTACCTTGAACAAGTATAGCCAACATTCTCTTAGATTTAGGAGCCACTATTTAGACACCCCTAAACAGAGAGGTTCCGAGATCCTTTTACCTCATTTCGAGGTGGGGTGGACACCCAATAGGTATTAGTTTAGGAGCGGTCTTGCGGGTCGAGAAGTTTCTGCAAGACTTTCTCTTCCTTTTCCAGTTCCTAATCAATTCCTTTTACCCTTCCTACAACTCTCCTTCTTTTATTAATTCTCCTTCCTAACGAATAAATCTTTCAGAAAAGAATATCTTCCTTTAATACCATAGATACACTAAGATAAACAGAAATGTGTTCGAACTCCTTCTTTTTCGTCATAAGTTATGCGATAAGAAGAAGCACGATTCAGGGACTAACACTTGGAATCGCCTGCGCGAAATGGAAGCCCCAAGCCGATCTTCTCCTTCGTCGACGGACTTGACTCGGCCGTGTTCGAGGACGAACCGCTCGCTAATGGATTCATTCGATTCGGACAAGGATTCGGGGACACCGACATCAAAATCCCCGACATCACTCTCTTTTCACTCACAAGCAAAGTACCGAAGCGAGAAGCCGTTGATTGAGTTTAACCTCGAGTCAACTCACGAATTCCCTCCTCTGCAAAAGATTTCAGCCGAGAGAAGTCTGCTCGTCCACGGAAGGACCGTTGTTGCTACCCCATCGGTCTAGTTGTCTCCGCACCTACCCCGGCTCTGCCAGACTAAAGGGGAAGGAAATTCAGAACTATGGTGAACCTGTTACCGTGGAGGGTACAGACCTTCCTGTGAAACCTTCTATTTTTGAAATCGGGTCCAGCTCGAGAATTCCATCGCTGACACGAACTCAGAGAAGGAACAGAAGTAGAAGGATTTCTAGAGAAGCCAGAGCTGCTGAAGTTGCTTTCCTGGAGGAAATCCCGAAGCCGGCCGAGTATACACCGCTGCCTGAATACATACCACTTTTGGGAGGAAGTAGATTCCATCCCCTCTCCACCGCAGAGGATGAAGAAAATGTTCGCAAGATTGCTACTGCATTGCCTCAGCCCGTATATTACAATGATAGCCATAAGAAAAGGGCTAGAATTACGCCATTTGCTCGACTGCAAACCTTCATAGAAAAGTTGGCAAAGAAGGAAAAATGCCCTATATCAAAAATTTTAAGAAGGATAGGGCGGGTGTCAGCCAAGTCCCATCTTGGGCCGCGAGTAGAACCTACTATCGCTGCGGAAAAGCCAAATAAGAGAATGAAAGCTAGTCCACCTGTCGTTGTTTCAGGACTACAAATCAAGGAGGATACCACCTTCCGAGCATTTGGTCGATAGACCATCCGGTCCTAGACCTTCGCTGCTAGAAGGATGGTATGGCGTCCCACTACCGGACAATTAAGATTAAAACAACGACTGAGAAGGAAAGTCTCGCCGGGAGACTTGAGTCCGAAGAAGATGCTACCGCGATAGAAGGGGACTCATGAGAAGGAAACTCGACGGTTATCACATGACATGCGCAAGGATGTACAGAAAAGACCACTAGAAGATGCTATGGAAAATTTAAGGACTGATATTCGACGATTAGCAAGGGAGAGAGAAGAGAAATTTGGAGATGAGATTGACTCGTCAGAGTTCATGGATGATGAATATGCAGAAATTAACATGGTTGATACACGAGCTTCGTCAGCTTCACAAGGTGCCCCTGCAGCCGCAGAAAGAGAGGAACCGGAAGTAATGAGGAGGCAGCTTCAAGAGAAATATGATACGATCGCCCAAATGGAAAAAAGAATGGAAGAGATGGTTGTAGCCCTAGCCACTCTCCAGAGTCAAGTGCAACCCCAAAGAGAGACACCCCCAGAGGTCATTCACATTGTAGACGGAGGAAAGGAGATTACGTCCGTCAATGGGGATGATCAATTAAAGAAGGATACAACACAAAACATGATTCCGGAAAAGGATATTAAGAACATGGTGGAACAACAGGTGCGAGAAGCCTTGGCACAATCAAAGAGCGGGACATCCATTCGGACGGGTAGACCTTACCCTAAAGAATTCGATACTGTCCAATATCTGAAAGGCTTTGTACCACCTCTGTTCAAGACCTTTGATGGAACCGGAAACCCTCGGCAGCATGTTGCACATTTTCGTGCCAGTTGTTGCAATGCTGGCGGAAGTGATGCCTTACTCTTCGGACAATTTCTCGGCGACTCGTCGGGGATCGCCTTTGATTGGTATGAAGAATTACCGAACGGTTCGGTGAAGACATTTTCGGAACTAGAGAACCTCTTCATCGAGCGATTTGTCGGAGCTCGGCACCACATCACTATAGGTGATTTAGTGGTAGAGAAGCGAAGCCGAACGAAACTTTGGTGGACTACATACTTCGATGGAGGAACCTAAGTATGAAGTGTGAGCCACAACTACAAGAACAACATCCAGTCAGCATTTTACTTAAGAGCATTCATGGTCCGATAGCACTTCTCCTCAAGGGATTTACTATTAAGACTTTTGAGAAGTTGTTAAGCAAGGCCGGAAACTTACAAGAGGAGGCGAAGCAATTAAGTTTCACTGACAAAACAGACAAACGAAGCCCGTGAAAACTTTTGAAAAGAAGTACGGGATTGTTGCGAGCGATCGACAAAGGCAAGCAACCGATACAAATATCGTCAGAACGGCCGCAACAACCTCAACAGAATTACCAGTAACCCCGACCTAGCTATCAGTCATCTCAACAGTATGAACAACCGCCTCGTCCACAACATACGTTGAGGGAGCTTCTGAGTAGGGAGTATCCGTTCAAGAATGAGGCAGTGCCGAAAATGTTCCGCAGTCTGATGAAGACTCCAGATTTCCAACTACCAGAGCCTAAGAGACCAGAAGAAGTCAACAAGAAAGGTGATCCCAACTTTTGCCCTTACCACCGGATGCTTGGGCATAAGATAGAAGATTGTATTACCTTCAAAAGTTGGCTCAACGACAATCTTCGGAAAGGGAATATAACGATCCGAAGGAATACATGAAGGAACCCCGGAAAGGAGGTTCCGTCGATGTTGTTTCGGCGATCTCATTGTTCCGATAGATCCCTATGCGGCCGATGATGGATGGGCTACCGCTTGGACAAGGTCTTCGAAAAAGATTTTGGATCACATCCGAAACGGCTTCGGTGCGAGCCTCGATTCGAGTTTGAAACCCGTTAAGTCGACACTATCACTTGCGATAGAAGAACCACCTCGACAAGAGACGGCGAAGAAAAGAAGAAAATCGACGAAGAAGAGAAGGCGAGGCTCTTAAGGCTAGACTAGGGGCTGCTTATCCTAGGATAGTTGTTTCCGATTAGGGGGAGAAATCCCTCGAACCTCTGACTCTGTATGATTATCTGCTCACTCCGGTGGGATCTTATAATGATAAGGGTTATGGAGTTGGCTACATTTTGACTGTTTCTAACGATTACTTAACTAGCGACAATCCGGACATCGATTTCGATACAAATGACAATTCTCAAATCATACACAATCTCAGCGATCACAATGACGAAGAAGACATCCATCAAGGAGGCTACGAGAGTTCAACGAAGCAACAAATCTATTTGCGGGTTTCGAGGAGCTCCGGTCACAATAGAGTTAGAGCCTTCGGACTCCGAAGCTAATCCGGAAGAACACTGTCATTCCGATTCGAAGAAGACATCAACAAACTCGATACTAGATTCGAAGAAATTACGGAGGTTAACTTAAGAAGTGGAAGAGTTCTACCTCCGAGAATGGGTCCGAAAGGACAAAGGAAAGCGGTGGTTGTTCAAGAAGAATCAACCCAGACGGAGAAATACCCATTCGGGAAGAAGCCAAGACACATGAAAATAAAGTGGACTACAACGTGCTAGCCCATCTTAGGAAACTACCGACGAAGCGAGCATCTACGACGCTCTCATCTTATCGAAAGGAGATGAGAGAAGCTCGATCGAGGCCTTACTTGATCCGGAAATTTGCTTAGCTCAAATGGTCGGAGATTCCTTAGATGAGGTTTGCTCGTTAAAGGAACGACGAGGTGTTACCTTCACGGACAATGACTACTACTTGGGACGAGCGGACTACGACCGACCGTTGTACATTTCAGTTACAATTGGGAAGTTTACACTCTCCAGAGTATTGGTGGATCCAGAAGCATCAATCAATATAATGAATCTTCTAACGCTAGCATACTTGGAAATTGATGCTCGCGAGCTTGAAGCAGACAAAATGTTATTAAGAGGATTCAACCAGAAAGGAGAAAGAGCCCTCGGATCAATAACACTGCTAATGAAAACCGGTGACTTAGCAAAGACAACCGCAAAATTTCACATAATTGATTCAGAAACGTCATTCAACTCTCTACTAGGCCGACCATGGATACATGAAAACAGGATGGTACCATCATCCCTACACCAGTGCATCAAATACTACGATGGAGGGGAACAGTGCATCAAAGGTGACTCACAACCATTCTCCGTACATGAAATTGGAATCCAAGAAGATGCAGCTTATTATGCACCTCCGAAGAAAACAATTTTCTCTAGAGATACCATAACGAATGAAGCAAAGGAAATTCGGGATGACGAAGAACTGAAGTTCTAGTCCGACGAGTCACTCACCACTCCCTTACGGCGAGATGGTGAAGGTTTCTCCACAACTCGCATCGAGATCGAGGGCGGGGACGAGGTCGTGGCGAGACGTTAGGATAGTTGGACGAGAGGAAACCGGCCATCAATGTTGATTGGGAAGACGGTTCGAAGAAGAAAAAGAGATCAAACAAGAAGCGGCGACAATAAGTCGAAGAAGCCGCAATTCGGGATCCCGCTCGAAGATGAAAAGAATGAAGAATATAAATTGATGTACGAGAAGATTAACCACTATGTACATACTATGACCCCGACCCCGATCCATTCTAATAAGATCGAGGGTATGGTGGTCAAAGAGGTACATAGCGGCGGTGCTGAAAGCCCATCAAATTCTACCGTGGTGCTCCTTCCTCCAAAAGCGAAAATAATGTACAATTTGAAGATGTCACTTCATCAGAATTAATGGAATTACCTTTTGAGTGGTACTCTCCCTGTGTTCAAAATTTAATTCAGCGTGGTTTCTTACCTCGACAATGAACAAAAGGTCAATCACAACATTTTGAAAAATTATGGAGTAACTCCGGTCGTCCACCCAATTCAAAGCATGGTCTCGGATTCGACACGGTAGGATCGAGTTGACGATGCGAATTTTGCTTGGTTGTCACTTGCGAGTCTAATGAAAACTGCATGGAAACTACAGAAGAATTTGAAGATTTACAAATTGGAGAAGCTCCACCAAAATTCGAAGAAGAGATTAAATCTACAATAGATGAGTTAATGGAAGTTAACTTAGGTACTAGCGAAGAGCCTAGACCTACCTTTGTTAGCTCCTTACTCAATAAAGAAGATTCTGAAGAAATAATCAAGTTATTAATGGAATTTAAAGACTGTTTTGCTTGGAGCTACGATGAGATGCCAGGTTTAGCTCAAGAGGTCGCGATCCATAAGCTAGGAGTGGATCCTACTTCGTCCCGGTCGGAAAAGGTCCTAGAAGAATGCGTCTAGAAATCGAACAACAAGTCATAGCTGAAGTTAAAAAGCTAATAGACGCTAAATTTGTCCGTGAAGAACAATACCCAACTTGGTTAGCCAATGTGGTGCCAGTCAAAAAGAAGAATGGTCAGATCAGAATTTGTGTGGATTTTAGAGATTTAAACAAGGCATGTCCAAAAGATGAATTCCCTCTACCGATCCCAGAACTAATGATCTACATTGCTTCGACACATGAAATATTCTCATTCATGGATGGATCTTCAGGATACAACCAGATAAAAATGGCTCCGGAAGATGAAAAACTTACGACATTCGAACACCGATTGGAGTATATTGCTTACACGGTGATGCCATTTGGACTCGAAGAACACGGGAGCAACATACCGGAGAGCAATGACAAGAATTTTTTATGATCTCATCCACAATCAAGTTGAATGCTATGTGGACGATGTGGTCATCAAGAGCAAAGTAAAGGACAACCACCTATATGATTTGAGAATTGTTTTCGAACGATTAAGACAATTTAACCTTAAGATGAATCCCTTAAAATGCGCCTTCGGCGTCACCTCCAGGAAATTCTTAGGATTCGTTGTCCGACATCGTGGAATTGAAATCGACCAGGAAAAGATTAAAGCTATCTTAGAAATGTCGCCTCCCAAAACCTTAAAACAACTACGATCTTTTCGAGGAAGGCGGCATATCTTCTACGCTTTATCTCAAACTTGTCAGGTAGGTGTCAGCCTTTCTCAGCGCTAGTTAAAAAGGATGCCAAATTTATTTGGGAAGAGAAATGCCAGAAGGCCTTTGAGGACATTAAGCAATATTTAATGACACCTCCTGTCTTAGCAGCCCCAGTCTCAGGTAGACCGCTGATACTTTATACCGCTGCTTTAGACGACTCTCTCGGAGCCCTGTTAGCCCAGGTCAATGATGAGGGTAAAGAAAATGCTCTTTACTACCAAAGCCATCGTTTTTTGCCCTGATTTTCGCCTCTCAAAAGCTCAGGCACTACATGCTTTCTCATAAGGTCAACCTGATCTCGAAATTTAATCCATTGCAATACTTGATGACTCGTCCAACGCTTTCCGGCAGACTTGCCAGATGGTCGATGATATTATTGCAATTCGATATAACTTTCGTGCCTCTTCGTGCCGTAAAGGGACAAGTCCTAGCGAGACTTCCTCACGGCACACCCTTTGCCGGCGGAATCTCCTCTCGATGACGACTTGCCGGATGAACAAATAATGAGCTTAGAAGACCACGATGATCGACGTTGGGAATTATATTTCGACGGAGCATCTTCAGCACACAAAGATGAAGAATCGCAAGTGATAGTGCCCTGTAAGGCAGGAATCAGACTAATCTTTATAACACCGGAGCGGGGGATGTTAAGATACTCCTACCACTTGTCAGAGCCGTGTACAAACAACGAAGCAAAATACGAAGCCCTCATAATAGGACTGAAATTAACTATTCAAATGGGGATAACAGACATCAACATCTACGGGGATTCGCAGCTAATCATTCAACAGATCGCCGGTCAGTACAAGATTTTAAAGCCAAGACTCGAGCAATACTTCCAGTATGCCATACAGTTGTTAGAACAGATTCCGAATGTGACGATCTACAAAATTCCCGAAAAGAAAATGCTTTAGCGGATGCGTTAGCCCGCCTCGCAAAAGAATTTGCTCGCTTGCGGGATGAGTCGGTGGAAGTGTCGGTTCACGGACGTCGGGTCATATCACGGCTCGACATAGACACAATACAAAAATCAAAAAAGAAGAAGAATCGAGTTGCAACGGTGACGGAAAACACGGAAGATTGGCGACGACCATTAATGGACTACCTGCAAACAGGAAAACTACCGGATGATAGGTCGCTAGCCCATCGGATCAAGAAAAGAACTCGTCCTACGCATTAATAAGCAACACATTATACGGAAGGTCTTTCGATCAAATGTGGCTAAGGTGCCTAAGCGGGTACGAGGCCCGTGAAATTATTAAAGAGGTGCATTCGGGACTCCGTGGCGCTCACCGGTCGGGTCCGAAGATGGAGATGAAAATTAAAAGACTAGGGTACTACCGGCCCTCGATGATGACCGACCGCATGAAAATCGCCGAGAGCTGTCACCAATGCCAAGTGCACGGAGTGGTTCTACACCAACCTCCAAATGTGCTACATCTGACAATTGCGTCGTGGCCATTTGAATGTTGGGGCACAAATATAGTGGGTCCAATAGAACCACTATCTTCAAAAGGACATTGCTTCATTCTTGCGGCTACAGATTACTTTTCCAAGTGGGCGAGAGCGGTTCCACTTAGAGAAGTGAAAGCACACCACGTGCTACGGTTTTCAAGAACCAAGTTGTCTATCGTTTCGGAGTGCCGCGCGGGATCATCTCGGATAATGGGTCGGCATTCGAAGCACACAAATCAACAATTTTGTCAGGAGACACGGAATCGAATGGCGATATTCAACAATTTACTACCTAAGAGCAAACGGCCTGGCTGAGGCTTTTAATAAAACTCTCATTCAAATCTTAAAGAAAACCTTGGACGATAATAAGAGAAATTGGCACGAGAAGTTATTAGAAGCCTTATGGGCCTACCGGACAACCTTCAGAACTCCTACTCAAGCTACACCTTACGCTTTGGTGTATGGGTCCGAAGCAGTGTTACCCTTAGAGGTCCAGCTTCCTTCACTCAGAATTGCAGTTGCGAACAAAATGACGACAGAAGAGAATGCCAAATTACGACTAGAGAAATTAGAAAACCTGGAAGGGAAAAGACTTGCAGCGCAGCAGAATTTAGAACTATACCAAGCTAAGATGGTTCAAGCCCATGACAGACTGGTCCGCCCAAGAACCTTCAAAGTTGGTGACTTAGTTCTCGTTCTCAAGAGACCTATCCTTGCACACCGTAAGATAGGAGGAAAATTTGAACCCACTTGGGAAGGGCCGTTTGTGGTTGAGGCAGTGTACTCAGGAGGCTCCTACCAGCTAGTGAACTGCTAAGGAGAAGGACATATGCTTCCGATCAACGGACGATACTTGAAGAAGTATTATGCTACCTGATGTTTTGAAGGAATGAATTCTTCATCCCTAGAAGCACGGGCGAAGTAATTACTTATGACTGGGTCCGAACCCAAAAAATAATTAAAAAAATGTGCTAAAAAAATATAATAAAATCATGATAATAAAGTTTTCCTTGTTTTCTCTTCCAAATCAAAATCTCTTTCCTCATCTTATCCCACTTCATTCCTGGTAAATTTAAAAATATAAAAGTAAAAAAAAACTGTCTTTAATAAACATTTTCTTAATGTTCTTGTTCTTAGTACAGCCCCTGATCCTTTTCCTTTTCTTTTCGCAGGGAAATGTCGAACGGGCGGTTGGTCCTGAACTTTAGAAATGACGTAAGCCTTGCACTCGATGAAAAGAGGGTGAAAGATGGAGCGATAATAGAGATTGACTCAGACTTCGCACCAGCAGGCCTGCAATACGAGGAAAGTGACTGGGTCCTAGTTGACCGAGAGGAACTGCCCAGTTAGACAGAAATGAAAATGGGTGGCCCAAGCCACCACTCCAGCAACAAGAAAAGGAAAACAAGCACTCAAGAAGACAAGAGAATCAAGTCTGTAGTCGCTACAGCAGAGGGTAGGCTTGTCAGCGCCGCGCCCACAGAGATTCAGGAAGTACGAAGAGCTACTCTCACAACAACTCAGCGAAGAAATAAAAACCGCCGTATCCGCAAGATGTTAACTAAACTAGAAGCAGACAAGCGCGACGGGGCAGTTGCTACTGCCAGTGCATATACTTCAAGGACGCCAGTTCACCAGGTACCTGAAGGAAGGAGGCCAGCTCCGAGGATAACAGAAGAGACCAGGGAAATCTCAAAAAGATCAGAAGAAGGAAGGCTACCAGCCCGACGGACACCATCCCCGAGGAGCCGAGGTATGCAGGAGAACGTGAAGGGATTGAGCCGTATATCCCACAGTACGTCACCAGGCCTTGCCATTTGCAGATTATTCCAGACTACGAGCTAGAAAGGATGCAGAATGTCGAGAAGCAAACTTTTGAATACTTCGAGAGGATTAGAGGCAGGAGGATCAATATACTAGAAGGCCTCGAGCTACATACAAACGTGTTCTCAGAATACGAACAACAACAAATCGTGGACTGCATCCGGGATTTGAAAAGAATGGGCCGAGCGAGGCCGCCTGAAGAAAACACTTACTCAGAACCCCGGAGATGGATGCCAGGGAAAGGGAGAATTACAATACAATGTGGATGCTGCTACAACTTCGCAGAAGACAGGAAGGGAAACCCACCAGGGATACTCCGTCATGGCCAGGTGGATCCAATGCCATTTGTCATCAAAAGAATGGTAAAAATAATGATAACATGGAGGGTACTGCCAGTAGATTGCATACCCAACAGTTGCATCATTAACATTTACAAGAAGGGTGATTGCATACCCCCGCACATAGATCACCACAACTTTGTCAGACCTTTCTGCACAGTTTCTTTTCTAAACGAATGTAATATCATGTTCGGATCTGACCTCCGGATAGCAAGCCCAGGTGAGTTCTGAGGGCTAGTAAAGATACCATTACCGGTAGGTTCCGTCATGATACTGAAGGGCAACGGAGCGGATGTCGCTAAACATTGCATACGGGAGTACCCGTGAAGCGGATCTCGGTTACTTTTAGAAGGATGGATGACGGGAAAGCACCTTACCACTTCCGGCCGGACCGGAGCTAGAGAGCCTCCAACCTTACGAGCTGTGAGTTACATGGAAAATATCACACCTCCAACGTACATCCATACGACATCCTTGCCAAGGATGGCTTGGAAGGTGATGTTATTGACCATGTACCTCACTATACAGACATGGATTTTTGACAGATACCTTTTTGGATGGATCGACAAAGATCATACATAGTCCGTTTTGAGTCTACATGGATTGTATGAGATGTATTCCAGATCGAGTTGTATGATGTATCTTCAACATGATTGGAATGAAAGTGAACATGTCACATTTTTGGCCTTCACCTCTTTTGTGCAAGTTGACTGAGAAACGTCATTAAAGTTAAATGAACTTCGAACAAAGAACATAAAAGAAACAAAAAAAAAGAATAAAAGAGAACTTTCCTTAAAAATCTAAATATAAAAAAATGATGAATACCAAATTCACATGAACATTAAATGAATGATAAAATAAATTTGAATCGTTAAAGACAAACAAAATGAACATAAATTTCAAATCAAACCTCAATCAAATTTCAAATTCAATCTTTCCAAATCTCAAATCAAAT
The DNA here is from genome assembly GCA_022702705.1 of Papilionanthe hookeriana x Papilionanthe teres. Taxonomy (NCBI): domain Eukaryota; kingdom Viridiplantae; phylum Streptophyta; class Magnoliopsida; order Asparagales; family Orchidaceae; genus Papilionanthe; species Papilionanthe hookeriana x Papilionanthe teres. Next base: position 50,204,538 of record CM040436.1, read on the forward strand.
CTCAATCAAATTTCAAATTCAATCTTTCCAGATCTCAAATCAAACCTCAATCAAATTCAAATTCAATCTTCCAAATCCGAAATCCAATCCGTTCTACTCTCTCCCTTGTATGAGATGGAAGCGGTTGATTCCATTGACACGGATCGAATCTGATGGCAAGGAATTGTATCCAATCCAAACCAGCAACTTCCGATCAACTCTTTTGAATGGGATATGTAGCATCTACATATTCCCTCCTAATTTGTTTCTTTCCACAAAATCTCTTACAACTTTCATGAAATTCTCGAAACACCAAAATTCCACACTTTTCAAATCAACACTGCAAATCTTTGCAAAATCAATTACACATCAAAATTAAACTTTTGAGGTTGAGGATTTTACATCCGAGACTGCATTGCCTTAGGATTCTTTCCCTATTACAATGAAATACATCAAATTCAAACTTTTGAGGTTGAGGATTTTACATCCGAGACTGCATTGCTTTAGGATTCTTTCCCTATCGCAATGAAATACATCAAATTCAAACTTTTGAGGTTGAGGATTTTACATCCGAGACTGCATTGCTTTAGGATTCTTTCCCTGTCGCAATGAAATACATCAAATTCAAACTTTTGAGGTTGAGGATTTTACATTCGAGACTGCATTGCCTTAGGATTCAATCCCTATAGCAATGAAATACATCAAATTCAAACTTTTGAGGTTGAGGATTTTACATCCGAGACTGCATTGCTTTAGGATTCTTTCCCTATCGCAATGAAAAACATCAAATTCAAACTTTTGGGGTTGAGGATTTTACATCCGAGACTGCATTGCTTTAGGATTATTTCCCTATCACAATGAAATACATCAAATTCAAACTTTTGAGGTTGAGGATTTTACATCCGAGACTGCATTGCTTTAGGATTCTTTCCCTATCGCAATGAAATACATCAAATTCAAACTTTTGAGGTTGAGGATTTTACATCAGAGACTGCATTGCCTAGGATTATTTCCCTATCGCAATGAAATACATCGAATTCAAACTTTTGAGGTTGAGGATTTTACATCGAGACTGCATTGCCTTAGGATTCTTTCCTATCGCAATGAAATACATCAAATTCAAACTTTTGAGGTTGAAGATTTTACATCCGAGACTGCATTGCTTTAGGATCCTTTCCCTATCGCAATGAAATACATCAAATTCAAAATTTTGAGGTTTAGGATTTTACCTCCGAGACTGCATTGCTTTAGATTCTTTCCCTATCGCGATGAAATACATCAAAATCAAATTCTTGGGGTTGAGGATTTTACATCCGAGACTGCATTGCTTTAGGATTCTTTCCCTATCACAATGAAATACATCAAAATCAAACTCTTGAGGTTAAGGATTTTACATCCGATACCGCATTGCTCTGAGTTCTTTCCTCATTGTAATGGTTCAATCCAATCAATTTAAATTTTTGAGGTTGAAGATGTTACATCTAAAACCACAAAATTTCAATTTTCATTTCAAGTTCAAATCTCTTCAAATTAATTTTAACAAAACTTCAATCTAAATTGAAACTCAAACTAAAATCTGAGCTCACACATCAAAACTCAAATTGAAACAAAATAAAATCTAAATCGAAATTCCCCCAGATCATGTGATTTGGAATTCACCTCCTTTTCCTTTCCCCAGCGAGAGTTCAGGAATCTCCAGTCTCGGAGATATACTTGACACTCCCCAGCGGAAATTCTTCTACTTTGTCCTAAGTTTGTCGCTTGGACATCTGTGTTGGTTTTGTTGATCGCTTCGGTCAACACCAATACGCTCGGTGTGCTCTGTCAACTCACCACACCTATTGGGGGTCCATTTGTTGACCTCATTTTTGATGAGGTCTTCTCTTCTTCTTTTTAGTACTTAGGATCTAGCCTTAGGCTTTTCCTTTGACTATCCTAGAGGATTAGAATTGGGACCTACCACTTAGAAATTCAAACCACTTCTTAACTCCCTGCAAACTCCACAAACTTGACTGTAGACCCCTAATCACCTAGAGGGTTGAAACCAAATGTGAAAGTTTAAAGGATGAGTTCTTATAGGACTCTTTGGCCTTAGGACTGCCCTACGGGTGGCTCGGTGCAGTGAGGGCTGACTTACACACACACTACACTTATACACTACACTTTCACACACCTCCTAAAAACCACACCCATACCCAACTTGACCTCCTAACTCATGGAAGTGATTCACATGGATGGTCCTTAACCCCTAAGCCCTTGGCTAAGAGGGTTAGGAACAACATAGTGGATGCCTCAAATGAGTCCCTTCATGGCTGATGTGGGCTTGATATGGCTTCATGGCTCAACCAAAATGATTTTCATTCCACTTACATTTACCCAATCTTCAATTTTCCAAATTTTCAATTTTTTGGCCCCCGGGACCCTACACCCGCCTAACCTACCCAAAGCCCTTGAAAATACCCAAAATTTGCAAAATCACCTAAATTACCCAAAATTCCTCAAAACCAATCCCAAACATTCCCACATTACTCAAATTGATCATCCATACCCAAAAATACCAAAAATACCAAAAATTCCAAAAATACCTCCCAATACCCTCCAAATACCCAAAATACACCTCTTGACCCAAAAATCCAAAAATTCAGAAAATTCCCAGAAAATTCTAAAAAATCCCAAATATTCCCAATTTCATTTTATTCAACTACACCATGGGCTAATTTTGTCAATTTACCCCACTTTGTCAAAACCCCCAATTTGACCCATTTTAACCCTAAGTGAACCCAATGTCAAGCCAAATCTACCCAATTGACCCAAATTCTGGTCCAACTCAATTCTAAACTTCAATTAAACATTGCCAACACCAATCTAGACCAAATCCAAGTCCAATTTGATTGAAATTTGAATCCAATTTCACTTTTGGCCTTAAAGCCCAATTTGGACCCATGACCCAAACCTAATCCTAACTAACCCAATTCAACTCCAATTAACCCCAAACCTTTTCTAAAGCCTCCTTAGAATCCCCACAAACAAAACACTAACATGATTTGCCCAAAATTTGGACCCAAACCCCACTTAAATTCAACCCAAAGCTAAAAGGCCCAATTTTGACCTAAACCCAAACCTAACCCAAATAAGCCCAAACCCCAAAATCAAAACCCAACCAAAGCCAAAACCTCTTTGAAACACTCCCATAAACATTTTCCAACATTTATTTTATATCAATTTCAACCCTAGCCCAACATTGGCCCAAGTTAGCCCAATTTGATCTACATTGGCCCATTCTCCAAAGAGGTCCAAATCCAACCCAAACCTAGCCCAAACTTTTCAAATTTATTCCAAATCATTCAAGAAACATTCCTAAACAAAATTCAACACTTATTGGATCCAATCCTTTGTAAAATTCTCATCCTAAAATAAAAAAAACCCACTTCCATAAATCATTTTATAAGCCCATCTAAAACCATTTCAAAGAGCCCAAAATCTACCCTAAAGCCCACATGACATTTCCATTTGCCATCCATTTAATCAAATCCATTCCCTAAGTTCAAATCAATCATCAAATGGTTCCAAATCAAGACATATGCCAAATCCCATCAAATCACCCCTAAATTACAAAAATTTCCAAATTCCATTTTCATGAAATTGACTAAGCCATACCCAAATAAAGCCATGAAGCCATTCTCAAGCCCCATGTAAAGCCATGAGAGGTTTGACATGTGACCATCCCATAAATGGCAAGAGGAGGAGCCTCTTTAAGGATTCTCTTAAAGGTGATTAAACCTTTTCATGCTTCCCCTAAACTATGTTTAAGCTTATACATGCTTGGATAGTGACTTCTCCCTGCTAATCTAGCTGACTCACCGACCTCCCTCAGCCCAAATTAGAGCTTGGAAAGGTGCACCAAACCCAAACCCATAGGATGACCAATTTGAGCCTAAAAGAGCCCCTTCCCCATTCCACTTTGAATCAAGCTTTCTACACATGGACACTCTCCATTGCTTGCACCATTGCCAACCCCTGACCCTCCTGATGACAACAGTTACCTGACCACGGCAGGCCGACCACCACAGCCGCCGGAAACCACCGAGCCGAGAGCTCGCATGTGAGCCCGAACTTGGAATTCTCACCTGCCGAGTCGCCCCGTCCCCAGGTGGCCATTGCAGCTGTTCTTCTCTTGCCAAGAGCAGACGGATCCCAAGCCCTAACTCCCTGCGGGAGGCCCTCCACCCTCTCCTATTTAAACACCACCCCCTCTCGGCCAAGAGAGGTGCTCGAACCAAACCTTATCGAAACCCCGCCAAAATTGCTCCGAACACTCTCCATACTTAGAGCAGTTGATCCCAGGTGACAATTTGCCCTAATCCCCACCAACGAGCCCAATTTCTCGGCCAAAATTCCACCCAAAACGAGGACACTTCTCCACGAGTGGATCAATCCTCAAATTGATTGGTCCTACACCTTCACCGGACAAAGGGAAGGAGTCCACCGACAAAATCCCCCTCTCCAAGCCACCCATCCGTTCCGGACTCCAAGCTTTGTGATCGGGCTTGGTCGAAATCATACCTAGGCAATTCACCGGACCGGGAGACTTCATCCGGAGCTTGCCGAGACCCAATCAAAGGCGACATAGCCCTCGGATTGAAGCCACGATTCTACGAGCAAAGGTATGAGCTAACTCTTTATCCCGAGCTTCCGGAGATTCTCTATTTCAAATGCCTTAATTTCAATGCATGATCACCGTATAGATGTATTCGTCTCTTCGAGACGAATCCATAGTGCACAAGAACACGAAAATTCGTTGAGAAATGAGTGAGTTCTTAGGGTTTTAGTGTGGACGGCTCTCGGGTGAGGACGCTTGGGGACAATGAACGGATGTCGTTCATTCCATACACGCGCGGACGGACGGCCAGGATCGCGCCGGATGAGGAGACAGAACGATACAGCGGGCCCCTAGAGCGCTGAGTTGGATGGAGGCGCCGCGTGGATAAGTAAGAAATTAGGGTATTTTTTTGATTTATTTAATTCCCTAAACTTCAAAAATGCATAACTTTGTGTAGAAAAATCAGAAAAATAAAATAAAAATACCCTCTTGCTGAGTGAACAGAGGAGAACAATGTGGAAAAGAAATCATTTAAGTTCATCAAGTATTTTATTTTTAATAATTTATTTACTGTCTGCATTGTTTTAATTCTCCATGCATGTAGGAAATTCACCATGGCATGAGACCATAGGGCTTTTGAAGCCTCTGAATTTGGGAACATTCCTTGAATTTTCCAAAGTCGAGGCCATCCCTATGAGAAGTTATTGATTTTTCAAATTCATGTTGCTGTTTTGAGTATTTTAAATCTAATAATTAGCATATTGTGAAATAAATTCTAGGAAAATTTGGTGATGTTTCTTATGACCAGAGGAACCTAGGAAAAATAGGTCTTGAATTAATCCACTTGGAATAACCCTAATTGGCCTAAACACCCAAAATAGGTCCATAATTAATTAGAACTAATCATGCATCAAATTGAATTGAAATCAATTCTCCACTGACCTTTAGGATCAGAGGAACCCGCCATAAAAAATTTGAAGTTAATTGGACTTGGTTAGCCCTACTAAATGGGTTGATTAAGCCATTTAGCCAATTTAAAGTTTAAAAATTCATAACTTTCAAAATACTTTTAAAAAATTCACCAAATTGGTTTTGGAGCCTCTCTGATATCAGGGGAATTTAAGAAAATTAAAATTTCAATTTTCTAAAAAAGTTGATTTTTTGTATTATTTTAATATTTTCAATAATTAAAAAATAATAAAAATCACTAAAATAATAAAATTCACCAAAATGTCACATTTTGGATTCTAATCACTTAGGAACAAACCCCATATTTTTCTTAGGTCTATTTGATGAGATATTAAATTTTGAAGCCCTAAGGTAATTTTAAAATTAAAAAAATGTATTTTTTAGCATTTCCACTAAAATAATTCTAATAAATCAAAGAAAAATCAGAAAATTGTAAAAATTGATTCTCTGATTTCCTTCATATCAGAGAGATTTTTGAAAAATATAAAATTCATTTTTCAACCTTTATTTTATTTTTAAATTATTTAATACTCCAAAACTCAAAATAATTATAATAAAAATAATATAATTCAAAAAATTATCAAAATTGGTCCAAGTGGTCCTCTGGCCATTAGGAATGTCCCATAATTTTCTTAAGGACAGAAACTTCCCCTTGGTCATATTATTAAATTTTCCTTGGAAATCTTTATTTTCCACCAAAAATAATTAAATAAATAAATTAAATACAGAAAAATCACATTTTCTCCTCTCATGTCTTTATTGACATATGAGTGAATTCACATAAAAATTTCAAGTTCATTTAAGCACAATTTAGTGAGTTATGAAATTATTAAGCTTGAAGGGGCAAAATGGTAATTAAAATTTTAACTTTTAATTAAAACTTTAGGCTTAATAAAATTAAAGAGTAAAATATTTGATCTTAATCTGATTTGGATGATTGAAATTTAAATAATTAAAGGGTAGAAACCTACTAAACAATTTAAAATAATTGAAATAAACCTTAATTAAATAATTGATTAAATTTGGAAGAATAATAAAATTGGAATTATTAAAATAGGGATATTATTAGGAAGAGATTTGTTATTTAATTTAAGAATCCCTAAATTAATCATCTCAATAATATTTAATTCTTAATTAAAATGATAATTTAAATTTAAGATTTAAAATGTTAAAAGACTTAATCATTAAATTAAATTAAAGTTAAATTATTTAAATTAAACCCTTTTAAAATTTCAATTAAATTAAAATTAAAAGTAAAATTAAATTTAAATTTAAATTAAATTGAATTAAATAAAATTAAATTAAAACAAATTAAAATTAAATTAAATAAAATAAAATTAAATTAAAACATATCAAATTAAATCAAATTAAATTAAAACAAATTAAATTAAATTAAATTAAATTAAAGGAAATTAAAGGAAATTAAATTAAATTAATTTAAATCAAGTTAAATTAAATCAAGTTAATTCATATCAAATAAAATTAAATTGAATTAAATTAAATTAAATAGTAGAATCAAGTTAAAATTAAAATCAAGTCAAATTAAATCAAAATTTAAACTAAACTAAATTAAATTAAATTAAAGTTAAATTAAATTGAATTTAAAAAATAACATCACCTAAGACATAAAGAAATTCAAAATAAAGCGACTTAAACACTATTCCAAATTTAAACCCGATAACTGAAATTAAATTAAATCTCAAACCATTTGAACACCAATTTGCCCTCGAAAGCTTTGGTTATCATAACTCCTAAACAGAACGTTAAATGGAATGTTACTTCACTTATAGGATATTCAAATGTCCTAGTTCACTGAGCAAGATAACAAAACTTGAATTCTCGGACGATTAATTCATTTGTGTAATTAAATTCATTTGGACTTAAAACAATTCTAGCAATATTGAAAATTCATTTGTATAATTAAATTCATTTGGACTTAAAACAATTCTAGCAATTTTGAAAAGATGTTTAAGATTCTTCTTAAACACTTCCTCAATATGATAGGATGTTTATAAGAACAATTGAACTTAATTGTTCTTTGATGAAGAAAATCGTCCTCAAATCAAAACACAAGAACTTAGACGTCATAGAAGATGACTAGCTATAGGATTAGGAATTTGGTAGAAAACCATAACCCTTCCCTTAGCTTTACATAGGAACTTTTTTAAATATTCTAAATTGTGTTTAAGTGCAGCTTGGAATAACGGGAAGATCCTCCCGGTACGCTTTTATTTTACTACAATTTACTTTATTGCAATTTATTTAATCGCATCGCACTTACTTTTCTTGCATGATAAACAACTATTACATGAAAACCCACAATTTTAGGATAGTCCCTAAAACTAAAACCAAAACTAAATTAAAAGTCATTACAAGATAAAATTCACCACCACAACATTTCAAAATATAAAACAACTCAAAATTTAATCACAAACAGAACACAAAACTACAATTACAACTAAATTAAAACGTCTTGTTGGATGATCGGGAATACCTCGGATGATGTAACCTACGTGTTGCTAACGGGATTTCCACGGTCTAAATGAAAGTGTGGAACTCATTCAGTTGAGTTTAGCAAATTCATCTGGACTAAGTGAATCCGATAAAAATAACGATGCCAGAAGGATGGAACCGTGGGATCTTAACCGGTGTTGTTATAATCAACTTTAAGATTTGTTTTAAATAAAATATATAAAAAACACTTGGAAATTAAGATTTTCTCTAAACCAAAACACTTTTCTCATCTCTTAATTTATGACTTCTAAAACTAAACCTCTGCAACAACAAGGAGCTCGGAGCATGGTGGGCAGCACGGCCATCGTCGTCAGCAAAACTTGAATCTGCTTCAACAACACTTCCTTAGAATTAAATAACCAAGCCATAGGACTTCGAGGTAGTTTGCCTAGTGCAACATAAATCCTCAACTCTTCGTTAGGCATTTGCATGATCATGTCATGTAAATTAAGCCCTAACCGGTCTTAAGACTCCGAGGTAGTCGTTTAGCACGACATAAACCCTCATATCTTTGAAGCTATTTGTATGATTTTATCATACAAATATAAGTCCAAAATTAATTAAAATTGGCAAGATTGAAATATCAGATAATATTAGAATTTTCTTAAATCTGAGCTAAACAATAGGATAGTTTGGGAAGTTGCCAAGATTCTTCTTGGATCCTCAGCTTCTCCTACTCCTCTTCCATTGGACTCTTGAAAATAACTGTTCTAAATTTGATCCATTCCCTGTTGAAATTTCCAAAATTCAATCCTTTGAAAACTTAAACTTTGAGATTCTTGAGAGTAGAACTACTGATTATTATCGAGAGTTTTCTTAAGTGATTCTCGTCACTTAAGATGTAATTAACTATAGGGGCTTGCCCTTATAGGGAATTTTAAGAACCCAGGTAATATAAACCACCGCTTAATTCATTTATATTAAGTAGGGGAACTTGTCGGCTTATAAAATTGGTTCGCAGACCAAACGGATGTCACAAACCTTTCTAGTTTACTTAATCGAGCCCCATTACCAATCAGTGTGTCTATTCTTCTGGGTAGATACACGGTTTGTGGTGCGGTGCTCGTTTATGTAAACTATTCGGGATATGAGATCAGTTTGATTTCATATCTTAAGATTTTCAAACTTATAATTATTTTCAAAAATCAAATACTACTTTTCAAATTATTTATTTAAATTAAATTTAAAATTTGCCAACAATTTCTGTAGGCGACCCTTTCTTCAAAATAAAACACACAACCTAAAAATATGACGACAGAAATTCATACCAATTTTATTTGAAATTGCACTTTAATGAAAGGTATTTTCTATGTTTTATTGCATGAAGGAAGATTTATAGGTAATGGGAGCAAAAAGATCAAAAAGGAGCAAATCTGGAACAAAAAGGACTAAAATAGATGAAAATTGAACTATCCCGCCGACGGCGAGGAAGAGGCTGCCGACAATGAGATTTTCCAGAGAGCATTTGAATATATTACAAAGGAGCCCGCCGAAGGCAAGATCAAACCCGCCGACAACGAGCATGAGCGGTTATCCATTCTTCTATAAGCCCGCTGACGGCGAGAAAGTTGATTCAAGCCAAATACGTTGAATCTAGAAGTTTTTAAAGAGGTGTTAATGCAACCTTTAGAAATATGACCCCTTCTATATGTAAAAACAATTTTTGTGTCATATTTTATCTTTAAGTGTCATTTAAGTGCAATTTAAAAGTCAGTAGTGTGTTTAAGAGTGTTTAAGTTAGTGTCTTGGTGAGTATTTGAAGTGTGTTGTACAGAAAAGAAAGAGTCAAAGGAACTTCAAGGAGTCTGCTTGGGAAGAAGATTCGAGATAAGTATATTTGTTCTTTATTTTATAACTTTAAATGAAATCCAAGTTTTGTGTTATTCTTCCTATGCATTCTGAGCAGTTTTCTTTGTCTTTCTCCTTATTGATGAGATTTCGTGAAATGAAGAATTAAAGTTGTTGTGCCTAACAATATTAAATAAAGATTGTGATAATCTTTTTACTTAAATCTTAATTTACTTTAAATTTGGCCAATTGAATTGTTAACATATGTTGAATTATCAACTATAGTCAAGATTACATCCAAAATTTAGGAAGTCAAAAGCCTTGGAAGGAGGGTGCAAATAAATAGGGAAATATTAATTATTGGGCGTAGAATTGGACATTTTAGTGTGATAGACTAAAATATTCAATTTGGTCCTATTGTTTGGGAGCTGAAGTGTAGATGTTAGCCCTCAGGCGAGGGGAACGTGGGAGCTCCGAAGTGGCAGCCGGTATCCTCCCGGCTAGCCGCGATTCAGTAACCAAACATAGGATTAGTCAATGTTCTTTGCACCTAGACCAAAGGGTAAAGAATAGGAATGCTCCTATTTGGCAAAATATAATTCTAAACTCATTTAATTCTTCATTCACTTAATTCTCTTAACAAGGAGAAAGATAAGATACTTTTCTAAATTAAAATTTTTTATTTAATCTTTAAGTAATAGTTTTTAGTATAAGCGTTCTTAATTTCCGTATACTATATTAGTAATTACAATTGCTGAATTTAGTGCTTAAGTCTCTAACTTCCTTGTGGGATCGATATCTAGGACTCCATTAGAGCCCTTTATTACTTGAGCGATACGTATACTTGAGTTGATAAATAGGGGAGGGAGTACAATTACTATTTTACTTGAAAAACATTTATAAAGCTTAACAAACATATATACCCTCAAATTTCCGCCCTGCTGTCCCTCGAGCTGGTCAAGTTTTTAGTGTTATTGCTAGGGATTTATATCTCTTAGTAATCATGCTGAAAACTTATATTTATAACAATTACTGTCATGCGATCAAGTTTTTGGTGCTGTTGTCGGGGAAGCAAAGTAATTATTCAGGTAATCACTAAAATAATTATTAAAGATAATTACTAGAGTAACGGACTATTTTTAAATTTTACTTAAAATTTTATGCGTAAATTGGAACCAAAAGTTTAATAACTTACGATTCAAAATTAGAGCGCACTATTAAAAGAATTAGAAAATGAAATAGAGAAATTATAAATTTAACTCAAATGAAAAATAATCCAGAAATTGAAAATACAAACCAACCAAGACCTTTGAGAGATTACGCTAACCCTACATTAGATGAAATTCACTTAACTATCAAAAACCCTGATGTAGCGTCTAACTCATTTGAGCTTAAACCTGCAATTATCCAAATGGTACAGAATAATCAATTTAGTGGTTCACCAAACGAAGATCCTAATTTACATCTTGCTAGTTTTTTAGAACTATGTGCTACTTTTAAATATGATGGAGTATCTAATGACGCTGTTAGACTTAGGCTTTTTCCTTTTTCATTAAGGGATAAGGCTAAAATGTGGTTAAATTCATTAGCACCTGGATCTATTAAAACATGGGGTGAATTATCACAAAAATTTCTATCCAAATATTTTCCTCCTTCAAAAACTGTAAAACTTAGAAATGACATAACTTCTTTTAGTCAGTTTGACGGAGAATCAATATACGAAGCTTGGGAGAGATTTGAAGATCTTCTTAGGAAATGCCCACACCATGTGTTACCAGATTGGTTAATTATACAAACATTTTATAATGGATTGATAGGATCTCTTAGATCTATTATAGATGCTGCTGCTGAAGGATCATTAATGTCAAAACCATTTGATGAGGCTTATTCATCAATTAAAGAAATGGCTACTAATAATTTTCAATGGCCTTCTAAAAGGTTAAATCCTAAAAAAATAGCCAGTATACATGACTCTGATGCAATATCTATGTTAGCTTCTCAAATTGCTGCTATATCCAAGAAATTAGATCATTTTGGAATGAATTATTCTCCTAATACTATAGAAGAAAATTCATCTGGACAATTTATAGACGCTCAACCTTCATACAAAACTTTAAATGCTATTAATAATCGACCCAATAATCCTTATGCAAATTATTATAACCCTGGTTGGAAGAACCATCCAAATTTTAATTAGAATAACAACTCTGCTAATCAGAACTCAGCAAACCCAGTAGGAAATCCATCTAACCAAGGAAATTCTAATTATAAACATTCTTTTCCACCTAGATTTAATAATAATTCTCAATTTAAGGATAAGAAGTTATCTATGGAGGAATTAATATTAAATATGGGGCAACATTTGTAAAATCAAGGTAATTAATTATAAATTCAAGGAAATCAATTACAAAATCAAGGAGCTGCAATTAAAAATATTGAAACTCAACTTGGACATATCACTACTGCACTTAATAATAGAATTCTTGAAACTTTTCCAAGTAATGTATAAATAAATCCTAAAGATCAAGGAAAATAACAAATTAAAGTGATAGAGTTAAGAAGTGGAAAAGAAGTTGAAAGAAAAATGCAAAAAGAAATGGAAAATCAGAACGTGGAAGTGGAAATTGAAAAAGAGAAGAATCAGCAAGATCAAAATGAAGAATATCCACTAATACCTATGAAAACTTTGGTAGAAAAACCACCACCATCATTTCCTCAACGACTAAAGCAACATAAAAAAGATAAGCGATTTTCTAAGTTCCTTGAAATCCTAAAGAAATTAACGCTAAATATTCCTTTTGTAGAAGCGTTAGAACAAATGCCTAATTATGTGAAATTTATGAAAGATATTTTAAATAAAAAAGGAAAGTTCACAGACAATGAAACTGTTGCACTTAGCGAAGAGTGTAGTGCAATTATTCAGAAAAAGCTTCCTGAGAAATTAAAAGATCCTGGTAGTTTCACTATACCTTGCGCTATGGGAGAAAAATTTTATGGAAAAGCTTTATGTGACTTAGGAGCTAGCATAAATTTTATGCCTTTATCAATTTTTAAAAGATTAAGATTGGGAGAAGTTTCACCTACTTCAGTAACCCTTCAGTTAGTTGATCGTTCAGTGACATATCCTGAAGGAGTTATTGAAGATGTGTTAGTAAAAGTGGATATATTTATCTTCCCAGTGGATTTTATTATTTTAGATATGGAAGAACATAAAGAAATACCCATAATTTTAGGAAGACCCTTCCTAGCTACTGGAAAAGCTATGATTGATATTCAGAAAGGAGAATTAACTATGAGAGTAAACGATCAAAAAGTAACTTTTAACATTGCAAAATCAATGAAATATCCTGCTATAGAAAAAGATGATGAATGTTTTCGAATGGACATTCTTGAACATTTGCAAAATGAACATTTTAAATAATTCTTTGAAGAAAAACTAGAAATAGAAAATATGGAATTAATAGAAGAAACATATGATGAAGAATTATATTATATACAAGAAAATTTTGAAATGTTGGACAATACAGACAACGCTGAAAAGAATATAGTTCTGTCAATTATTAAACCTCCTGAACTTGAATTAAAAATTTTACCTACTCATTTGAAGTATGCTTATTTAGGTAACTCTTCAACTCTACCGGTTATTATATCGACAAAACTAACCATATCATAAGAGCAAAAACTTCTGGATACATTAAAAAAGTATAAGAAAACATTTGGTTGGACCTTAGCAGATATTCAAGGAATTAGTCCTTCAATATGTATGCACAAAATTATTTTAAATAATGAACATAAACCAAGATTTGATCCCCAAAAGGAGATTAAATCCAATAATGAAAGAAATGGTCAAGAAAGAAATATTGAAATGGTTAGAAAATAGTATTATATATTCGATTTCGGACAGTGCTTGGGTAAGCCAAATTCATTGTGTTCCTAAGAAAGGAGGAGTGACTGTTGAAAGTAATGAAAATAGTGATTTAATACCTATAAGACAAGTTACTGGTTAGCGTATATGTATTGAGTATAGAAAATTAAATTCAGCCACCAATAATGATCACTTCCCTTTACCATTTTTAGACCAAATGCTAGATAGACTAGCCAGGCATAAATATTTTTATTTTTTAGATGGATATACCGGTTATCATCAAATTCCGATTGCTCATGAGGATCAAGAGAAAACAACATTTACCAGTCCTTATGGAACATTTTCTTTTCGAAGAATGCCTTTTGGATTATGTAATGCACCTGCAACATTCTAGAGATGTATGATGTCTATATTTAGAAAATTAATTGATGATGGAATAGAAGTATTTCTGGATGAGTTCTCTGTATTTGGAACATCATTTGACACCTGCTTGACTCATCTTGAAAAAGTCTTAGAGATATGCAAAAAAACTAACTTAGTTATAAATTGGGAGAAATGTCAATTTATGGTTGTAGGAGGAATTGTATTAGGACATAAAATTTTGGAAAATGGCATGGAAGTAGACCCTGCAAAAATTCAAGCAATAGCTAAATTACTACCTCCTACTACAGTGAGAGTGGTAAGAAGTTTTCTTGGACATGCCGGATTTTACAGACACTATATAAAAGATTTTTCAAAAATTACTAAACCTCTATGCCAACTTTTAGAAAAGGACAAGAAATTTGAATTTATTGATGAATGCTTAAGAGCTTTTGAATTATTAAAAGATAAATAAATCACAACACCTATAATAGTTCACCTGATTGGGAGAAACCATTTGAACTTATGTGTGATGCTAGTGATTATGCTGTAGGAGCTGTTCTTGGATAAGGATATGATAAAATTTTTAAACTCATATATTATGCTAGTAAAACTCTCAATCATGCCGAAATTAACTATACAGTTGCTGAAAAAGAATTATTAGCAATTGTATATGCTTTTGATAAATTTAGATCTTATTTCATTGGAACTAAAAGTATTGTGCATACTGATCATTCTGCTATTAAATATTTAATGCGAAAGAAGGATACCAAACCACGATTAATCAGATGGATATTATTAATGCAATAATTTGATTTTGAAATAAGTAATAGAAAAGTAACTGATAATCAAATTACAGATCATTTATCAAGAATAGAATATTGCGAATTATGTGACACTGACAATGAAATTACAGACAGTTTTCCTGACGAACAAACTTATAATATAAATGAGTGGAAAATACCATGGTATGCTGATATAGTAAATTATGTTGTAAGTGATATTTTACTACCCATGCTAACTCTACAACAACAGAAAAAATTCATTCATGATGCTAAAACATATTTTTGGGATGAACCATATTTATATAAGCAATGTAAGGACCTAATAATTAGAAGATGTGTGCCTTATGAAGAAACTAAATAGATCATTCAAAAATGTTACGATTCTGAATTTGGAGGACATTTTGGGACAGATAAAACTGCTTACTAAATTCTACAATCTGGATTTTTCTGGCCTACTCTTTTTAGAGATATTTATAGATATATCAAAACTTGCGATAATTGCCAACAAGTAGGTAATATATCTAGAAGAAATGAAATGCCTCTGAATTTTTGTATTAGAAGTTGAAATTGTTTATGTTTGGGGATTAGATTTCATGGGACCATTTATACCTTCATTTGGAAACTCATATATATTAGTTACTGTTGATTATGTTTCTAAATGGATTGAAGCACAAACCTTACCTCGTTGTGATGCTAAAAGTGTTTCAAAATTTTTAATGAAAAATATTTTCACAAGATATGGAATACCGAGAGTGATTATCACTGATAGAGGATCCCATTTTAAGAATAAATATATTCAGAAATTGGCAGAAAAATTTAACATTATTCATAAGATATAAACTGCATATCATCCACAAACTAGTGGATTACCTGAAGTTTCTAATCAATAAATTAAACGTATGTCGGCGAATTTTTTAATTTAATTTAAATAAATAATTTGAAAAGTAGTATTTGATTTTTGAAAATAATTTTAAATTTGAAAATTTTAAGATATGAAATCAAACTAATCTCACATCCCGAATAGTTTATATAAACGAGCACCACATCACAAACCGTGTATCTATCCCGAAGAATAGACACAGCTTGCTTGACGATGGGGCTCGATTAAATAAACTAGAAGATTTGTGACATCCGTTTGGTCTGCGAACCAATTTTATAAGCCGACAAATTCCCTGCTTAATATGAAAGCATTAAGCGGGGTTTATATTACACAGGTTCTTTAAAATTCCCTATAAGGGCAAGCCCACTATAGTTAATTACATCTTAAGTGACGGGAATCACCTAAGAAAACTCTCGATAATAATCAATAATTCTGCTCTCAAGAATTTCGAAGTTTAAGTTCTCGAAAGGATTGAAGTTTGGAATTTCAACGAGGAATGGATCAAATTTGGAACATTTTGTTTTGGGAATTCAAAGGAAGAAAAGTAGGAGAAATCACAGATTCGAAGTGAACTTCGGTAATCTCCCGACTATGCTATTGTTTGGCTTGAATTTAGGAAAGTCCTAATATTTATTTGATGTTTTGATCTTGCCAATTTTAATCAATTAGGACTTATATTCGTATGACACAATCATACAAATAGTCTCGAAGATGTGAGGGTTTATGTCGTATCGGACGACTACCTCGGAATCCTAAAACCGAGTTAGGGCTTAATTTGCGGTGCAAATGCCTAACAAAAGGTTGAGGATTTATGTTGCACTAGGCAAACTACCTCGAAATCCTATGGCTTGGTCGTTTAATTCTAAAAAGTTTTGTTGAAGTAGACTCGAGTTTTGCTGATGACGATGGTCGTGCTGCCCACCATGCTCCAAGCTCCTTGTTGTTGCAGAGGTTTTAGTTTTAGAAGTCATAAATCAGGGGATGAGAAAAGTGTTTTGGTTTAGAGAAAATCTTAATTTCCAAGTGTTTTCAATATTTTAATTAAAACAAATCTTAAAGTTGATTATAACGACACCAGGTTAAGATCCCACGGTTCCATCCTTCCGGCATCATTATTTTTATCGGATTCACTTAGTCCGGATGAATTTGCTAAACTCAACTGAATGAGTTCCACACTTTCATTTAGACCGTGGGAAATCCCGTTAGTAACACGTAGGTTACATCATCCGAGGTATTCCGATCATCCAACAGGACGTTTTAATTTAGTTGTAATTGTAGTTTTGTGTTACGTTTGTGATTAAATTTTGAGTTGTTTTATATTTTGAAATGTCGTGGCGGTGAATTTTATCTTGCAATGACTTTTAACTTAGTTTTGGTTTCGGTTTTAGGGACTATCCTAAAGGTGTGGGTTTTCATGCAACAGTTGTTTATCATGCAAGAAAAGTAAGTGCTATGCGATTAATGAAATTGCATTAATGTAAATTGCAAGAAAGTAAATTGCAATAAAATAAAAGCGTACCTGGAGGGTCTTCCCGTCATCCCAAGCTGCACTTAAAACACAATTAGAATATTTAAGCAAGTTCCTAGGTAAAGCTAAGGTAAGGGTTATGGTTTTCTACCAAATTCCTAATCATATAGCTAGTCATTTCCTATGACGTCTAGATTCCTTGTGTTTTTGTTTGAAGACGATTTTCTTCATCAAAGAACAATTAAATTCAATTGTTCTTATAAACATCCTATCATATTGAGAAAGTGTTTAAGAAGAATCTTAAACATCTTTTCAATATTGCTAGAATTGTTTTAAGTCCAAATGAATTTAATTATACAAATGAATTAATCGTCCAAGAATCTCAAGTTTTGTTATCTTGCTCAGTGAACTAGGACATTTGAATATCCTATAGGTGAAGTAACATTTCATTTAATATTATGTTTAGGAGTTATGACAACTAAAGCTTTCGAGGGTAAATTTATGATTTAGTTTGAATTCGATTAATGGGTTTAAATTTGGAATAGTGTTCGAGTTATTTTAGATTTATTTTGAATTCTTTATGTCTTTGGTGATGTTGTATTTAATTCAACTTAATTTAATTTAATTTAATTTAATCTTTAATTTAATTTTAATTCAATTGAATTCAATTTAGTTTGATTTGATGTTACATTAAATTAATTTGATTTGATGTAATTTTAATTTAATTTGATTTAATTTAATTTAATTTAATTTAATTTAATTTAATTTAATTTAATTTATTCATTTAATTTTAATTTAATTTGCTTATTTAATTTAATTTAATTTAATTTAATTTTTAATTTAATTTTTTTTTAAATTTTAATTGAAATTTTTTTTAAAAAAAAGTTTAATAATTTGATTTTAGTTTAATGATTAAGTCTTTTAATGTTTTGAATTTGAGTTATCATTTTAATTAAGAATTGAATATTAATGAGATAATTAATTTAGGGATTTTTAAATTAAAGAATAAATCTCTTCCTAATAATATCCCTATCTTAATAATTCCGATTTTATTATTCTTCCAAATTTAATCAATTATTTAATTAAGGTTTAATTATTTTGAGTTGTTTAATGGGTTTCTACCCTTTAATTATTTAAATTTCAATCATCCAAATCAAATTAGGATCAAATATTTTACTTATTAATTTTTTTTATTAAACCTAAAGTTTTAATTAAGGATTAAAATTTTAATTACCATTTTACCCTTTAAGCTTAATAATTTCATAACTCACTAACTTGAACTCAAATGAACTTGAAATTTTTATGTGACTTCACTCATATGTCAATAAAGACATGAGAGGAGAAAATGTGATTTTTCTGTATTTAATTTATTTATATAATTATTTTTGGTAGAAAATAGAGATTTCCAAGGAAAATTTAATAACATGACCAAGGGAAAGTTTCTGTCCTTAAGAAAATTAGGGGATATTCCTAATGACCAGAGAACCACTTGGACAAATTTTGGTGATTTTTTGAAATATATTATTTTTATTATAATTATTTTAAGTTTTGGAGTATTAATTAATTTAAAAATAAAATAAATGTTGAAAAATGGATTTTATATTTTTCAAAAATCTCTCCGATATCAAGGAAATCAGAGAATCAAATTTTGTAATTTTCTGATTTTTCTATGATTTATTATAATTATTTTAGTGAAAATGCTAGAAAATACATTTTTTTAATTTTAAAATTACCCTAGAGCTTTAAAATTTAATATCTCACTAAATAGACCTAAGAAAAATATGGGGTTTGTTCCTAAGTGATTAAAATTCAAAATGTGACATTTTGGTGAATTTTATTATTTTTGTGATTTTTATTATTTTTTAATTATTAAAATATTAAAATAATATTAAAAAAATCAACTTTTTTAGAAAATTGAAATTTTAATTTTCTTAAATTCCTCTGATATCAGAGAGGCTCCAAAACCAATTTGGTGAATTTTTAAAAAGTATTTTGAAAGTTATGAATTTTTGAAGTTTAAAATGACTAAATGGCTTAATCAACCCAATTAGTAGAGCTAACCAAGTCCAATTGACCTCAAATTTTTATGGTGGGTTCCTCTGATCCTGAAGGTCAGTGGAGAATTGATTTCAAGTCAATTTGATGTATGGTTAGCTCCAGTTAATTAGAGATCCATTTTGGGTGTTTAAGCTAATTAGGGTTGTTTTAAATGAACTAACTCAAAACCTATTTTTCCTAGGGTCCTACGGTCATAAGGAACATCACCAAATTTTCCTAGAATTTATTTCACAACATGCTATTTATTGGAATTAAAATACTCAAAACGAGTAACATGAATTTGAAAAATCAATAACTTTTCATAGGGATGGCCTCGACTTTGGAAAATTCGGGAATGTTCCCAAATTCGGAGGCTTCAAAAGAGCTATGGTCTCATGCCATGGTGAATTTTATAAATGCATGGAGAATTAAAAATATGCAAAGAGTAAATAAATTATTAAAAATAAAATACTTGATGAAATTAAATGATTTCTTTTCCACATTATTCTCCTCTGTTCACTGAGTAAGAAAGTATTTTTATTTTATTTTTCTGATTTTTCTACACAAAGTTATGAATTTTTGAAGTTTAGGGAATTAAATAAATCAGAAAAATCCCTAATTTTCTATTTATCCACGTGGCGCCTCGTCAACCTTGGCAGCTCCGAAACGCCACGTGGCGCGCTCCCATTCGACGCCGCCATCTGACTCAGCGCTCCCGGGGCCCGCTGTATCGTTCTGTCTTCTGATCCGATGCGATCCTGGCCGTCCGCCCGCGTATGTATTGGATGGACGGCATCCGTTCATCGTCCCCAAGTGTCCTCACCCGAGAGCCGTCCACACTAAATCCCTAATATCTCACTCGATACTCGATGGATTTTCATGTTCTTTTGCTTACATGGATTCGTCTTGAAGAGACGAACACATCTATACGGTTATCATGCATTGAAATTAAAGCATTTGAAATGGAGAATCTCCGAAGCTCGGAATGAAGAGTTAGCTCATACCTTTGCTCGGAGAAGTGTGGCTTCGATCCGAGGGTTGTTGCACCTTCGATTGGATCCCGACGAAGCTCCGGATGAAGTCTCCCGGTGCAGTGAATTGTCCAGGTATGATTTTGACCACGGCCGATCACAAAGCTTGGAGGCTGGAGCAAGCTGGGTGGCTTCGGAGATGGGGCTTTTGCTGGTGGACACCTTCCCTCGGTCCGAGTGAAGGTGAAGAACCAATCGATTTGGGGATTGGCTCACCGTGGAGAAGTGTCCTGGTTTTGGGTGGAATTTCGGTTGAGAAATTGGATTTTGTCGATGGGGATTAGGGCAAATTGACACCGGGGATCAAGCTGCTCTAAGGGTGGAGAAGGGTTTGGAACAATTTTGGCGAGTTTCGGCAAGGTTTGTGCAACTCTCTTCTCATGGCCGTGAGGGGTGGTGTTTAAATAAGAGAGGGTGGAGGGCCTCCGGGGAGAGTTAGGGCTTGGGATCGACTGCTCTTGGCAAGAGAAGAATAGCTCCAATGGCCACCGGGGATGGGGCGGCTCGGCGGTGAGAATTCCAAAGTTTGGCTCCTCCCGAGGTCTCGGCCATGGTGTTTTCCGGCGACCCGGGCGGGCGGCCGGCGAGCATGGGTCACCCTCGGGTCCAGGTGGGTCGTGGCTGGAGGTTTGTGCGATCGATTGGCAATTGCCATGTGTAAAGGCTTTGAATTAAAATGGAATGGGGAAGGGGTCATTTTGGCTTCAATTTGGTCAATCCAGTGGTTTGGGTTGGGTGCACCTCCCCATGGCCTGATTTTGGGCTGAGAGAATCAGTTGGGTCAGCCAATAGAGAATGGTATGGTCTCTATCCATGATGAGGTGGCTAAACATGGTTTAGTGTGTGTCTTGAATAAGGTTAAAAAGGCTTAATGAAAGATTAGGAAAGGAGCCCCTCCTCTTGCCATTAATGGCATGGTCACATGCCAAACTTTCATGGCTTCATATGGCTTGTGAATGGCTCATTCATGGCTCCATTTGGCTTGGGAAAAGTTTAGTCAACTTCATAAAAATGGAATTTAAGGATTTTGGACATTTTGGTGGAAAGTTGGATGAAGCTTTATTTAGAATTATTTGATCATTGGATTAGGACTTAGAGATGATTTTAATTGAATGCATGATGAAGAGAATTTGTCATATGGGCCTTAGATTGATTTTGCCCCTTTGGATTTTGGTGGAGATGGGCTTTAGGAAGGTTTAAGAAAGTGGGCTTTTGGTTTGGAAATAAATTTATGGATGGGGAATTTGTGAAGGATTGGGCCAAACAAATGTTTTTTTTAGCTCATGGATGAGTCATGAGTGACTTGGAGCAAATTGGGAGTGATTTGGGTTTGAATTGGGTTGAATTTGGGTTCTTTTGGTGAATGGGTCAACATAGGCCCAAGTGGGCCAAGTTGGGCCAATGTTGGGCTAGGGTTGAAATTGATGTAAAATAAATGTTGGGAAATGTTTATGAGAGTGTTTCAAAGAGGTTTTGACTTTGGTTGGGCCTTGATTTTGGGGTTTGGGTTCATTTGGGTTAGGTTTGGGTTTAGGTCAAAATTGGGCCTTTTAGCCTTGAGTTGAAGTTGAGTGGGGTTTGGGTCCAAATTTTGGGCAAATCATGTTAGTGTTTTGCTTGTGGGGATGATAAGGAGGATTTAGAAAAGATTTGGGGTTAATTGGAGTTGAATTGGGTGAGTTTGGGTTAAGTTTGGGTCATGGGTCCAAATTGGGCTTTAAGGCCAAAAGTGAAATTGGATCCAAATGTCAATCAAATTGAACTTAGATTTGGTCTAGATTGGTATTGGGAATGTTGAATTGAAGTTTAGAATTGAATTGGACCAGAATTTGGGTCAATTGGGTAGGTTTGGTTTGACATTGGGTTCACTTTGGGTTAAAATGGGTCAAATTGGGTGTTTTGACAAAAGTAGGGTAAATTGACAAAATTGGCTCATGGTGTAGTTGGACAAAATGAAATTGGGAATATTTGGGATTTTCTGGAATTTTCTGGAAATTTTCTGAATTTTTTGAATTTTTGGGTCGAGGGGGTATTTTGGGTATTTGGAGGGTATTGGGAGGTATTTTTGGAATTTTTGGTATTTTTGGGTATGGATGATCAATTTGAGTGGTGTGGAAATATTTGGGATTGATTTTGGGGAATTTTGAGCAATTTAGGTGATTTTGCAAATTTTGGGTAGTTTCAAAGGCATTTGGTAGGTTAGACGGGTGTAGGGTCCCGGGGGTCAAAAATTGAAAATTTGGGAAATTGAAGATTGGGTGAATTTGAGTGGAATGCAGTCATTTTGGTTGAGCCATGAAGTCACATCAAGCTCACATGAGCCATGAAGGGACTCATTTGAGGCATCCACTATGTTGTTCCTAACCCTCTTAGCCAAGGGCTTAGGGGTTAAGGACCATCCATGTGAATCACCTACATGAGTCAGGGGGTCAAGTTGGGTATGGGTGTGGTTTTAGGAGGTGTGTGGAAGTGTAGTGTGTAGGTGTAGTGTATAAGTGTAGTGTGTGTGTAAGTCGACCATTTCACCGGACCGGGCCGCCGGAGGCGGTCCTAAGGCCAAAGAGTCCTATAGGAACTCATCCTTTAAACTTCCACATTTGATTTCAACCCTCTAGGTGATTAGGGGTCTACGGTCAAGTTTGTGGAGTTTGCGGGGAGTTAAGAAGTGGTTTGAATTTCTAAAAGGTGTGTCCCAATTCTAGTCCCCTAAGATAGTCGAAGGAAAAGCCTAAGGCTAGATCCTAAGTACTAAAGGGAAGAAGAGAAGACCTCATCGAAAATGAGGTCAACAAATGGACCCCCAATAGGTGTGGTGAGTCGACGGAGCACACCGCGCGTATTGGTGTTGACCGAAGCGATCGGCAAAACCAACACGGATGTCCAAGTGACAAACTTAGGACGAAGTAGAAAAGTTTCCGCTGGGGAGTGTCGAGTATATCTCCGAAACCGGAGATTCCCGAACTCTCGGCGGGAAAGGAAAAGGAGGTGAATTCCAAATCACATGATCCGGGGAATTTCAATTTAGATTTCATTTTGTTTTAGTTTAAGTTTTGATGTGTGAGTTTAGATTTCAATTTGGAGTTTCGATTTAGATTGAAGTTTATCAAAATTAATTTAAAGGGATTTGATTTGAAATGAAAAATGGAATTTTGAGGTTTTAGATGTAACATCTTCGACCTCAAAAGAAAATTGAAATGATTGGATTGAATCATTACAATGAGAAGAGATCTCGAGCAATGCGGTGTTCGATGTAAAATCCTTAACCTCGAGAGTTTGATTTTGATGTATTTCATTCGTTGTAGGGAAAGAATCCTAAAGCGATGCGAGTCTCGGATGTAAAATCCTTAACCCCGGGAATTTGATTTGATGTATCGATAGGGAAAGGATCCTAAAGCAATGCGATCTTTGATGTAAAATCTTTGACCCAAAAGTTTGAATTTAGATGTATTTCATTGCGATAGGGAAAGAATCCTAAAGCGATGCGAGTATCGGATGTAAAATCCTCAACCCAAAAGTTTGATTTTGATGTATTTCGGTGCGATAGGGAAATAATCCTAAAGCGATGCGATATCGGATGTAAAATCCTCAGCCCGAAAAGTTTGATTTTGATGTATTTCGGTGCGATAGGGAAAGAATCCTAAAGCGATGCGAGTATCGGATGTAAAATCCTCAACTCGAAAAGTTTGATTTTGATGTATTTCGAGTGCGATAGGGAAAGAATCCTAAAGCGATGCGAGTATCGGATGTAAAATCCTCGACCCAAAAAGTTTGATTTTGATGTATTTCGAGTGCAATAGGGAAAGAATCCTAAAGCGAGTGTAGTATCGGATGTAAAATCCTCGACCCAAAAAAAATGATTTTGATGTATTTCGAGTGCGATAGGGAAAGAATCCTAAAGCGAGTGCGATATCGGATGTAAAATCCTCGACCCAAAAAGTTTGATTTTGATGTATTTCAATGCAATAGGGAAAGAATCCTAAAGCGAGTGCGGTATCGGATGTAAAATCCTCGGCCCAAAAAGTTTGATTTTGATGTATTTCGAGTGCGATAGGGAAAGAATCCTAAAGCGATGCGAGTATCGGATGTAAAATCCTCGACCCGAAAAAAAATTGATTTTGATGTATTTCGATGCAATAGGGAAAGAATCCTAAAGCGATGCGAGTATCGGATGTAAAATCCTCGACCCAAAAAGTTTGTTTTTGATGTATTTCGATGCAATAGGAAAGAATCCTAAAGCGATGCGAGTATCGGATGTAAAATCCTCAACCCAAAAAAAAATTGATTTTGATGTATTTCAGTGCAATAGGGAAAGAATCCTAAAGCAGTGCAGTATCGGATGTAAAATCCTCAACCCAAAAGTTTGATTTTGATATATTTTAGTGCAATAGGGAAAGAATCCTAAAGCAGTGCAGTATCGGATGTAAAATCCTCAACCCAAAAAGTTTGATTTTGATGTATTTCAGTGCAATAGGTAAAGAATTCTAAAGCAGTGCAGTATCGGATGTAAAATCCTCAACCCAAAAAGTTTGATTTGATTGAGATTTGAGATGCGGAAAGATTGAATTCGAAATTTGGAAGGATGAGTTTGAACTCGGCTGAGATTTGATTTAAGATTTGATTTGAAATTTGGAAGATCAAATTTTGAAATTTGATCGAGATTGGATTTGAAATTTGATTGAGAATTTGATTTGAGATTTGATTTAACATTTATGTTGATTTTGTTTATCCTTTAATGATTCAAACTTTATTTCATCGTCTATTTAATGTTCATGTGAATTTGGTGTTCGTCATTTTTTAGATTTTTAAGGAAAGTTTTCTTTTACTCTCTTTTTTATTTCTTTTCTGTTCTTTGTTCGAAGTTCATTTAACTTTAATGGCGTTTCCCGATCAATTTGCACAAAAGAGGTGAAGGCCAAAAATGTGACATGGTCACTTTCATTCCAATCATGTTGAAGATACATCATACAACTCGATGCGGAATACATCTCATACAATCCATGTAGACTCAAAACGGACTATGTATGATCTTCGTCGATCCATCAAAAGAACATCCGTCAAAAATCCATGTACGAATAGTGGGGTACATGGTCGATAACATCACCTTCCAAGCCATCCTTGGCAAGGATACCGTATGGATGTACATTGGAGGTGTGATATTTTCCATGTAACTCACGGCTCGTAAGGCCGGAGGCTCTCTAGCTCGAGGTGCGGTCGGAAATGGTAAGGTGTCTTCCTGTCGTCCATCCTTCGAAAGTAGCCGAGATCCGCTTCATCGGTACTCCTGGTATGCAATGCTTAGCGATATACGCTCCGTTGCCCTTCGGTGTTATGACGGAACCTACCGGTAAAGGTATCTTCACCGGCCCTCGGAACTCACCCGGGCACTGCTATCCGGAGGTCGGATCCGAACATGATGTTACACTTGTTCGGGAAAGAGGCCGTGCGAAAGGTCGACAAAGTCGTGGTGAGTGCTATATGCGGGGGTATGCGGTCACCCACGCTTGTAGATGTTAAAAATGCGGCTATTGGGTATGCAATCTGGCGCGTACCATCCATGTTATCAATCTCTTTACCATTCTCTTGATGACTAATGGCATCGGATCCACTTGCCCATGACGGAGTATTCCCGGTGGGTTTCCCTTTCTGTCTTCCGCAAAGTTGTAGCAACATCCGCATTGTATTGTGATTCTTCCCTTCCCTGGCATCCATCTCCGGGGTTCTGAGTATGTGTTTTCCCTCAGGCGGCCTGCTCGACCCATCCTTTTCAAATCCCGGATGCAATCCACGATTTGTTGTTGTTCATACTCTGAGAATACGTACGTATGTAGCTCGAGGCCCTCTAGTATATTGATTCTTCTGCTTTTAATTCTCTCGAAGTATTCAAAGGTTTTCTTTTCAACATTCGCATTCTCTCCGGCTCGTATTCCGGAATGATCCGCAGATGGCGAGGCCTTGTGACATATTGTGGGATATACGGTTCAATCCCTTCACGTTCTCCTGCATACCTCGGCTCCTCGGGGATGATGCACAGTCGGGACATCCCCGGGGTTGCTTCTGCAACAAGGTCATGCATCATCGGTGGTTCTATCCGGTGGCGTGGTAGCCTTCTTTCTTCGATCTTCGTGAGATTTCCACGGTCCTTTACGTTATCCTAGGAGCTGGCCTCCTTTCTTCGAGTTCTCGGTGAGCCGGTGTCCTTGAAGTGTATGTACTGGCGGTAGCAAGCTGTTTCGTAGCGGCGGTCCGCGGCTAGTTTTGTTAACATCTTACGGATACGGCGATTCTTATTTCTTCGTTGTGTTGTCTGTGAGAGTAGCTCTTCGAACTTCTTGAATGTACGTGGGCGTGGCGCGGACGAGCACACCTTCTGCTGTAGCGACTACGGACTTCATTTTCTTGTCTTCTTCGGTGTTTGCTTTTCTTTTCTTGTTCGTTGGATTGGTGGCTTGGGCCACCCACTTTCATCACTTGTCTGCCCGGGCGGTTCTTCTCGATCAGCGGGACCCGAGTCACTTTCCTCGTACTTGTAGGCTTGCCGGTGCGAAATCCGAGTCAATCTCGATTATCGCTCCATCTTTCACCCTCTTTTCATTGAGTGCAAGGCTTACGCCATTCTTAAAGTTCGGGACCAACCGCCGTTCGACATTTCCTGCGAAAAGACAAGGAAAAGGATCGGGGTACGTACTAAGAACAAGAACATTAAGAAAATGTTTATTAAAGACATTTTTTATTACTTCTTGTATTTTTAAATTTAGCGGGAATGAAGTAGGATAAGATCGGGAAAGAGATTTTGATTTGGAAAAGAAAACAAGGAAAACTTTATTATCATGATTTTATTTATTTTAGCATATTTTATTATTTTTGGGTTCGGACCCAATAATAAGTAATTACTTCGCCGTGTTTCTTAGGGATGAAGAATTCATTCCTTCGAAACATCGGGTAGCGTAATACTTTTTCAAGTATCGTCCGTTGATCGGAAGCATATGTCGTTCTCCACGGCAATTCACTAGCCTGGTAGGAACCTCCCGAGTATACTGCTTCGACCACGAACGGTCCTTCCCAAGTGGGTTCAAATTTTCCTCCTATCTTGCGATGTGCGAGAATAGGTCTCTTGAGAACAAGAACTAAGTCACCAACTTTGAAGGCTCTTGGGCGGACCAGTTTGTCATGGGCTTGAACCATCTTAGCTTGGTATAGTTCTAAATTCTGTTGCGCTGCAAGTCTTTTCCCTTCCAAGCTTTCTAATTCTTCGAGTCGTAATTTGGCGTTCTCTTCTGTCGTGATTTTATTTGCAACTGCAATTCTGAGTGAAGGAAGCTGAACCTCTCGAGGTAACACTCGCCTCGGACCCATACACCGGAGCGTAAGGTGTAGCTTGAGTAGGAGTTACGAAGGTTGTCCGGTAGGCCCATAAGGCTTCTAACAACTTCTCGTGCCAATTTCTCTTATTATCGTCCAAGGTTTTCTTTAAGATTTGAACGAGAGTTTTATTAAAAGCCTCGGCGAGGCCGTTTGCTCTTGGGTAGTAAATTGTTGAGTATCGCCGGTCGATTCCGTGTCTCACGACAAAATTGTTGATTTGTGTGCTTCGAATGCTGACCCATTATACGAGATGATCTGCGCGGCACTCCGAAACGGTAGACAACTTGGTTCTTTAAAAGCGCGTAGCACGTGGTGTGCTTTCACTTCTCTAAGTGGAGCTGCCTCCGCCCACTTGGAAAAGTAATCCGTAGCCGCAAGAATGAAGCGATGTCCTTTTGAAGATGGTGGTTCTATCGGACCCACTATATCTGTGCCCCAGCATTCAAATGGCCATGACGCAATAGTCGGATGTAGAACATTTAGAGGTTGGTGTAGAACCACTCCGTGCACTTGGCATTGGTGACAGCTCTTGGCGATTTTCATGCAGTCGGTCATCATCGAGGGCCAGTAGTACCCTAGTCTTTTAATTTTCATCTTCATCTTCGGACCCGACTGGTGAGCGCCAGAGAGTCCTGAATGTACCTCTTTAACAATTTCACAGGCCTCGGACCCGCTCAGGCACCTTAGCCACATTTGATCAAAAGACCTTCTGTACAATGTGTTGTTTATTAATGCGTAAGACAGAGTTGTTTTCTTGATCTGATGGGCTAGCGACCTATCGTCCGGTAGCTTTCTGTTTGTAGGTAGTCCATCAATGGTCGTCGCCGATCTTCTATGTTTTTACATCACTTCTTCAGTCGATTCTTTTTCCTTTTCTGATTTATGTATTGTGTCTATGTCAAGCTGTGATAGGACCTGACGTCCGTGAACTGACACTTCTACTGATTCATCTTGCAAACAGGCGAATTCTTTTGCAAGACGGGCTAAAGCATCGGCTAAAGCATTTTCTTTTCTGGGAATTTTGTAGATCGTCACATTTGGAATCTGTTCCAACAGCTGTATGGCATCTTGGAAGTATTGTTCGAGTCTTGGCTTTAACATTTTGTACTTGTCCGGCGATCACGTTGAATGATTAACCGTGAATCCCCGTAGATGTTGATGTCCGTTATCCCCATTTGAATGGTTAATTCCGGTCCCATTATGAGGGCTTCGTATTCGCTTCATTGTTTGTACACGGTTCTGTCAAGTGGTAGGAGTATCTTAACATCCCCCGCTCCGGCATTATAAAGATTAACCCGATTCCTACCTTACCGGGCACTATCACTTGTGATTCTTCGTCTTTGTGTGCTGAAGATGCTCCGTCGAAATATAATTCCCAACGTCGATCATCAAGGTCTTCTAGATTCATTATTTGTTCATCCGGCAAATCGTCGTTGAGAGGAGATTCTGCAGGCAAAGGGTGTCTTGCGAGGAAGTACGCTAACACTTGTCCCTTTACGGCACGAAGAGGCACAAAAGTTATATCGAATTGCAATAATATCATTGACCATCCGGCAAGTCCGCCGGAAAGTGTCGGACGAGTCATCAAGTATTGCAATGGATTCAATTTCGAGATCGGAGTTGACCTTATGAGAAAGCATGTAGTGCTCGAGCTTTTGAGCGGCGAAGATCGGGGCCAAACAATGCTTTTCAATTGCGGGATACCTTACTTCCGTCGGAAGTAAAGGACGGCTTAAGTAGTAAAGAGCATTTTCTTTACCCTCATCATTGACACAGGCTAACGAGGCTCCGAGAGAGTCGTCTAAAGCCGCGGTGTAAAGTATCGACGGTCTACCCGAGGCCAGGGTCTGCTAAGACAGGAGGTGTCATTAAATAATTTTTAATGTCCTCGAATGCCTTACGGCATTTCTCTTCCCAAATAAATTTGGCGTCCTTTTTAACTAGTGCTGAGAAAGGCTGACACCTACGCGACAAGTTTGAGATAAAGCGTCGAAGATATGCCAGCTTCCCTTGAAAAGATCGTAATTGTTTTAAGGTTTTGGGAGGCGGCATTTCTAAAATAGCTTTAATCTTTTCCGGGTCGATTTCAATTCTACGATGTCGGACAACGAATCCTAAGAATTTCCTGGAGGTGACGCCGAAGGCGCATTTTAAGGGATTCATCTTAAGGTTAAATTGTCTTAATCGTTCGAAAACAATTCTCAAATCATACGGGTGGTTTTCCTTTACTTTGCTTTTGATGACCATATCATCCACGTAGCATTCGACTTGATTATGGATGAGATCATCAAAAATTCTTGTCATTGCTCTCTGGTAGGTTGCTCCCGCGTTCTTCAGTCCGAATGGCATCACTGTGTAGCAAAATACTCCGATCGGCGTTCGAATGCTTTGTAAGCTTTTCATCTTACGGAGCCATTTTTATCCGGTTGTATCTCGAAGATCCATCCATGAATGAGAATATTTCATGTGTTGAAGCAATGTCGATCATTAATTACGGGATCGGTAGAGGAATTCATCTTTTGGATATGCCTTGTTTAAATCTCCGAAATCCACACAAATTCGATCGACCATTCTTCTTTCGATCGGCACTACATTGGCTAGCCAAGTCGGGTATTGTTCTTCACGGACAAATTTAGCGTCTATTAGCTTTTTAACTTCGGCTATGACTTGTTGTTCGATTTCTAGACGCATTCTTCCGGGACCTTGTCGATTCGGGACGAAGTAGGATCCACTCCTAGCTTATGGTACGCAACCTACGGAGCTAATCCCGGCATCTCGTCATAATTCCAAGCAAAACAGATCTTTAAATTCCATTAATAATTTGATTATTTCTTCGGAGTCTTCTTTGTTGAGTAAGGAGCTAACAAAGGTAGGTCTAGGCTCTTCGCTAGTACCTAAGTTAACTTCGGTTAACTCATCTATTGTAGATTTGATTTCTTCTTCGAATTACGGTGGAGCATCTCCGATTTGTAAATCTTCGAGTTCGTCTATAGTTTCCATGCAGTTTTCATTGGATTCGCAAGTGACAACCAAGCAAAATTCAGTATCGTCAACTGGTCCTACTGTGCCGAATCCGAGTCCATACTTTGAATTGGGTGGACGACCGGAGTTATTCCATAATTTTTCAAAATGTTGTGATTGGCCTTTTTTCCATTGTCGAGGTAAGAAACCGCGTTGAATTAAGTTTTGAACACAGGGAGAGTTCCACTCAAAAGGTAATTCCATTAATTCTGATGAAGTGACATCTTCAAATTGTACATTATTTTCAGTTTTGAAGGTAGAAGCACCACAGTAGAACTTGATTGGCCTTGCACCGTCATTACATACTTCTTTGACCACCATACCCTCGATCCTGTTAGAATGGATCGAGGTTAGGGTCATAGTATGTACGTAGTGGTTAATCTTTTTGTACATTGATTTGTATTCTTCGTTCTTCTCATCTTCGAGAGAGATCTTGAATTGCGGTTTCTTCTGACTTATTGTCGCTGCTTCTTGCTTGATTTCTTTTTCTTCTTCGGAACTATCTTCCCAATCAAAATTGATGGCTGGTTTCCTCTCGTCCAATCGTCCTAACGTCTCTACCACGGCCTCGTCCCCGGCCTCGACCTCGGATGCGAGTTGTGGAGAAACCTTCACCATCTCGCCGGAAGGGAGTGGTGAGTGATTGTTGGACTAGAACTTCGGGTTCTTCGTTGTCCTGAACATTATTTGCTTCATTTGTTACGGTATCTCTGGAGAAGATTGTTTTCTTTAGCGGTGCATAATAAGCTGCGTCTTCATGGATTCCAATCTCATGTACGAAGAATGGTTGTAAGTCACCTTTGATGCACTGTTCCCCTCCATCGTAGTATTTGATGCACTGATGCAGAGATGATGGTACCATCCTGTTTTCATGTATCCACGGTCGGCCCAGCAAAGCGTTGAACGATGTTTCTGAATCAATTATGTGAAATTTTGCGGTTGTCTTTGCTAAGTCACCGGTCTTCATTAGTAGCGTTATTGATCCGAGGGCTCTTTCTCCTTTCTGGTTGAATCCTCTTAATAACATTTTGTCGACTTCGAGCTCACGAGCATCAATTTCCAAATATGCTAGTGTTCGAAGACTCATTATATTGATTGATGCTCCTGGATCCACCAATACTCTGGAGAGTGTAAACTTCCCAATTGTAACTGAAATGTACAATGGTCGGTTGTGATCTGTCGTCCCAAGTAGTAGGTCATTGTCCATGAAGGTAACACCTCGTTGTTCCTTTAACGAACAAACCTCATCTAAGGAATCTCCAGCCACTTGAGCTAAGCAAATTTCTGGATCAAGTAGGGCCTTGATCAGAGCTTCTCTCATCTCTTTTGATAAGATGAGAGCGTCGTAGATGCTCAGTTTGGCCGGTAGTTTCCTAAGATGGGCTAGCACGTTGTAGTCCACTTTATTTCCATGTGTCTCGGCTTCTTCTCGAATGGGTATTTCTTCTGCTTGGGTTGGTTCTTCTTGAACAACCACCTGCTTTCCCTTGTCCTTTGGACCCATTCTCGGAGGTAGAACTTTTCCACTTCTTAAGTTGACTTCGTAATTTCTTCGAATCTAGTGTTGAACTTGTCGGTGTCTCCTCCCGAATCGGAATGACGGGCTCTTCCGGATTAACTTCGGAATGCGAAGGCTCTAACTCTATTGTGATTTGGAGCTCCTCGAAACTCGCGAGATAGATTCGTTGCTTGTTGAACTCGCGTAGCCTCCTTGATGGATGCCCTCTTCGTTATTTTGCTCGTCGAGATCGTGTATGATTTGAGAATTGTCGTTGATGTCGAAATCGATATCCGGATTGTTGCTAGTTACGTAATCGTTAGAAACAGTCAAAACGTAGCCAACGCCATCACCCTTATCATTATATGATCCCACCGAAGTGAGCAGATAATCATACAAAATCAGAGGTTCGAGGGATTTCTCCCCGAATCGGAAACAACTATCCTAGGATAAGCGGCCCCTAGTCCAGCCTTAGGAGTCTCGGTCCTCTCTTCTTCGTCGACTTTCTTCTTCTCTTCGATCGTGTCCTGTTGAGGTGGTTCTTCTATCGCAAGTGATAGTACCGGCTTAACAGGTCTCGAACTCTGAATTGAAGCTCGCACCGAAGCGGTTTGGATGCTGTCTAAAATCTTTTTCGAAGACCTCGTCCAGGAGGTAGTCCATCCATCGTCAGTTGTGTAGGGATCTATCGGAATGATGGGATCAGTTGAGATAACATTGACGGAACCTCCTTTCTTGGGTTCCTTCATGTACTCCTTCGGGATCGTTATATTCCCTTTCCGAAGGTTGTCGTTGAGCCAACTTTTGAAGGTAATGCAATCTTCTATCTTGTGCCCAAACATCCGGTGGTAGGGGCAAAAGTTGGGATCACCTTTCTTGTTGACTTCCTCCGGTCTTT
Organism: Papilionanthe hookeriana x Papilionanthe teres; assembly: GCA_022702705.1. Taxonomy (NCBI): domain Eukaryota; kingdom Viridiplantae; phylum Streptophyta; class Magnoliopsida; order Asparagales; family Orchidaceae; genus Papilionanthe; species Papilionanthe hookeriana x Papilionanthe teres. The sequence continues at coordinate 50,237,593 of CM040436.1, forward strand.
TAGGCTCGCGCGACTGGAAATGCGGAGTCTTCATCGGACTACGGAACATTTTCGGCACTTGCTTCATTCTTGAACGGATATTCTCCGCTCGAAGCTCCCTTAATGTTCGTTGTGGACGAGGTGGTTGTTCATACTTGTGGAGATGAGCGATAGTTGGGCCGGGGTTGTCGGTAATTCTGTTGTGGTTCTTTGCGGCCGTTACGGTAGTATTTGCATCGGTTGCTTGCCTTTGTCAAGCTCGCTGCAACAATCCCGGATTTCTTTTCAAAAGTCTTCACGAGGCTTTTGCATGTCCGTCTTGTTGGCGAAACTTAATTGCTTCGCCTCTTCTTGCAAGCTTCGGCCTTGCTTAACAACTTCTCGAAAGTCTTAATAGTGAATCCTTTGAGGAGAAGTCGCTATCGGGCCGTGAATGCTTTTAAGTAAGATGCCGATTGCATGTTGTTCTTGCAGGTTGTGGTTCACACTTCATGCTTAAGTTTCTCCATCGAAGTATGTAATCCACCAAAGTTTCGTTCGGCCTTTGTTTCTCTACCACTAAATCACCTATAGTGATGTGGTGCCGAGCTCCGGCGAATCGCTTGATGAAGAGGTTCTCTAACTGCGAGAACGTCTTCACCGAACCATTTGGTAATCCGCATACCCGGTCGAAGGCGATTCCCGACGGACTGGCGGCGAACTGTCGGAAGAGTAATGCATCGCTCCCGCCGGCATTGCAACAACCGGCACGAAAGTGTGCAACATGCTGTCGGGGGTTCCGGTTCCGTCGAAGGTCTTGAACGAGAGGTGGTACGAAGCCTTTCGGGTATTGGATAGCGTCGAATTCTTCCGGGTAAGGTCTACCCGTCCGAATGGATGTCCCGTTCTTCGATTGTGCTAAGGCTTCTCGCACTCGTTGTTCCACCAAGTTCTTGATATCCTTTTCGAGGATCATACTTTGTGTTGTATCCTTTTCGGTTGATCATCCCCGTTGACGGATGTAATCTCTTTTCCTTCGTCTACAATGTGAATGACCTCCGGGGGTGTCTCTCTTTGTGGTTGTACTTGACTGCGGAGAGTGGCCGGAGCTACGACCATCTCTTCCATCCTTTTCGCCATTTGAGCGATCGTGTCGTCTTTCTCCGAAGCTGCCTTCTCATCGGTTCGGCTCCTCTCTTTCGCAGGCTGCAGGAGCACCTTGCGAAGGCGATGAAGCTCGTGTTTCGACCATGTTAATTTCCGTATATCCGTCTTCCATGAACTCCGATGAATCGATCTCGTCTCCGAACTTTTCTTCTCTTTCTTTTGCCAATCGTCGGATATCGGTTCTCAACTTTTCCATGGCATCTTCTAGCGGGGCTTTACGTGTGTCCTCGCGGTTGTCATGCGATAGGCTGCCGGGTCCCCTTTATCGCGATGAGCGCTTTCTTCGATTCGAGTCTCCCGGCGAGACTTTCATTCTTGGGTTGTTGTTTCGATCTCAGCTCGCCCGGTAGTGGGACGCCATACCATCCTTCTAGCGGCGGAAGGTCTAGGACCGGATGGTCCGTCGGCCAAATGCTCGGAAGGTGGTATCCTCCTAATCCGCTAATCCCGAGACGACGACGGGCGGACTAGCCTTCATTCTTTTACTTGGCTTTTCTGTCATGATGGCGGGTTCTACTCGGGGCCCAAGACGGGATTTGACTGGCACCCGCCCTATCCTCCGTAAAATCTCCGATACGGGGCAGTTTTCCTTCTTTGCTAACTTTTCTACCAAAGTTTGCAGTCGAACAAACGGCGTAGTTCTAGTCCTTTTCTTGCGGCTATCATTGTAATATGCGGGCTGAGGCAATGCGACAGCAATCCTGCGAACATTTTCCTCATCCTCTGCGGCGGAGAGGGGATGGAACCTGCTTCCTCCCAAAAGTGGTATGTAGTCAGGCAGCGGTGTATATTCTGGTAACGGTGTATATTCAGGCAGTTCTGGGATTTCCTCCAGGAAAGCAATTTCGGCGGCTACGGCTTCTCCGGCGATCCTTCTACTTCGTTTCTTCTTTGGGTCCTTGTCGGTGATGGAATCTTTGAACCGGACCCGATTTCGAAAATAGAAGGTCTCACGGGAAGATCTGTACCCTCCACGGTAACGGGTTCACCATAATTACGGATTTCTTTCCCCTTTAATTTGGCGGAAGTTGGGGAAGGTGCGAAACAACTAGACCGAGTGGGGGTAGTAAGAACGGTCCTCTCGCGGACAGCGGTACTCCTCTCAGTCGGGATCCTTTGCAGGGGAGGAAACTCTTGGGTCGACCTAAGGTTGAACTCAAGCAGCGGCTTCTCAGCTTTAGATACCTTGTTCGTCAGTGCAAAGAGGGAGACGTCGGTGATTTTGACATTTGTGTTTTCAAATCCTTGTCCAAATCGGATGATCCCATTGTCGGGCAGCTCATCCTTATAGACAGCGAAGTTCAGTCTGTTGGTAAAGGAGAAAATCAGCTTTGGGGCTTCCATTTACGGAGGTAGATTCGGTCGTCGGTCCCAAGTTATGCTTCTTTTCTTTAGGACGAAAAGAAAGGAATTGAAAAGAGTCCGAACACATTCTTGTTCATGTATTTATAAGAAGGAATCATTTGTTAAAAGAATCATTTATAAAAGGGTTTGTTTATTTAGAACGAAATGTTCAAAGATGTAGAGAAGGTAAGGAATCCGATTCAGAGTTGAAAAGGAAAAGAAAGTCTTCTGCAAGACTTCTCGACTCGAAGGATCATTCCTAAACTAACACCTATTGGGGGTCCACCCCACCTCGGAAATGAGGTAAAGGATCTCGGAACCTCTCTCGTTTAGGGGTGTCTAAACGAGTGGCTCCTAAATCCGAGAGAATGTTGGCTATACTTGTTCACGGTAGAAATGAACATAGTATTCCAATGGAAAGAATGGTAGTTTGATCCATTAAGGACATGGATGCACTACCGATTTTTGAAAGCAGAATTATCCGATTATAATGGAGAGAGGAATTGTCCCCAGCGGAGTCGCCAGAAATTGTCGGCGAATTTTTTAATTTAATTTAAATAAATAATTTGAAAAGTAGTATTTGATTTTTGAAAATAATTTTAAATTTGAAAATTTTAAGATATGAAATTAAACTGATCTCACATCCCGAATAGTTTATATAAACGAGCACCACATCACAAACCGTGTATCTATCCCGAAGAATAGACACATTCGCTCGACGATGTGGCTCGATTAAATAAACTAGAAGATTTGTGACATCCGTTTGGTCTGCGAACCAATTTTATAAGCCGACAAATTCCCCTGCTTAATATGAAAGCATTAAGCAGGGTTTATATTACCTGGGTTCTTTAAAATTCCCTATAAGGGCAAGCCCCTATAGTTAATTACATCTTAAGTGACGGGAATCACCTAAGAAAACTCTCGATAATAATCAATAATTCTGCTCTCAAGAATTTCAAAGTTTAAGTTCTCAAAGGATTGAAGTTTGGAATTTCAACAGGGAATGGATCAAATTTGGAACATTTTGTTTTGGGAATTCAAAGGAAGAAAAGTAGGAGAAATCACAGATTCGAAGTGAACTTCGGTAATCTCCCGACTATCCTATTGTTTGGCTTGAATTTAGGAAAGTCCTAATATTTATTTGATATTTTGATCTTGCCAATTTTAATCAATTAGGAAGAGATTTCTTATGAAGGTGCTGACTGAATTTGAAGAAATTTCTGGTATGGTATTTAATAAATCTAAATGCCAGTTTCTTCCAAGTTCAAAAATTACTGCCCAAAGGAAAAATTAGATTTCGATTTTACTCAATTCGAGGGAGACTCAATATCCACTTAAATATTTGGGTTTTCCTCTTATTAAAGGAAAAAGGAAACTTTCACACTATGATAATATAATTGCCAAAATTTCTTCTCAAATTGATTGTTGGTCCAACTCATTTCTTTCTAATGGTGGAAGACTTACACTACTTAGGAGTGTGCTATCTGCATTTTCTCTTTATATAATGCAGATGATCAAAATGAAAAAGAGTACACAGAAAATGCTTTCTATTATGTTCAACAAATTTGTTTGGGAAGGACAGCATAAGCAAATGCACTGGACCTCTTGGGAGAAATTATGTAAGCTTATTGATTGTGGTGGGTTAGGTTTTAAAAATTTTCAGCATTTGAGCTTTACCTTCTACTGTAAACAATGGATTAATTTTAGAGCACAAAAATCTTTGTGGGCAAGATTCATGTATTTTAAATACTGCTTTAATGATCATCCAGCTCAAGTCAGTCTTAAGCCTGGGGATTCTAAAAATTGGAAGGAATTGCTTAAGGTCAGATTAAATGCTGAAAAGATGTTTACTTGGGAAATTGGTAATGGCCAAATTAGTTTTTGGTTTGATACTTGGTTATTTGATAAATCACTTCAAGCAAATTTTAATCCTAAGAGTAATATTATACATATTCTTGATCGCTTGATCGATGGATCTTGGGATTTACTGAAATTTCGAGATTATGTTCCTGCTGATTATCATAATATGATCTTAAACACTCTTGTGCATAATGGAAGAACAGATAGAATGATCATCAAGAAGCCTCACAACCAAAGTTTATCAAAATTTATTTATCTAACATGTTTTATTTGGCAAAAAAATGATTGGAGTGCTAAGCTTTGGAATAAATATATAACACCTTCTATGTCATTTTTCTGTTGGAGGTTGTTTATGGATTTATTACCAGCTGATGATCTATTGAAACTTAAAGGTCTTAGAATTCCTTCCGGATGTCATTTGTGTCATTGTCTTGAAGAGACTATTGGTCATCTTTTCTTAAGCTGCAAGTTGGGCAAAAGATGTTTGGAAAAAAGTGTTAGGCTGCTATGGGATCTGCAATCTCATTTAGCCTCTTGGAGTTAAATTAATTCTTGCTCGGGTTACTTGGAAATCCTTTTCTTATTATTTCATCCCTTTGGTGGTTTTCTAGTTTTTATGGCTTGCTAGAAAAGATTTGCTTTATAACAACAAGGTGTATTCGTTGAACATATCGGTAGAAATTGTCTTACTTTTATTGGTAAGATTCAGAATTCTTTTCTTCCTCCAACACAAAGCAACAATAATAAAGTTATACTTGTCATTTGGAGGCCACCTAGGAATTTATGGCTTAAGATTAATATTGATGGGAGCTTTAAAGTTTCAATGAGTGGTATTGGAGGTCTCTGCAGAAATCACAAAGGGAATTGTCTTTGGTTTTTCTCAGCACCTATTATTGCATTGAATGCTTTGGAAGCTGAAGCGATTCTTTGTATTTTGGGGTCCGAAAATTCTTCGTTATGCAGAATCATAAATTTGTTCATTTGGAAATGGACTCTCTGGTTTTACTACGAGGCTTTATTGTCGAAAGTGGATGTGACTTGGTTTCTTCAAATTTGGATGAACAAAATTAATTCTATCACTTCTTCAATTCGTTGTCCTTTGGAGCCATACTTATAGGGAGGGTAATCGAACCGGAAAATTGGCTAGCTACTAGAGCTTCTTCTTCTCATGAAGTTATCTATAGTGCTAATTACTCTTCTTTTCCTTTATTTAGTGCTCTTTTACATGGGGATTTGATTGGCATCCCTCATGTTAGATGTAAAACTTTTACTTAAATACTATTTTTTTTTAATATATATATATATATATATATATATAAGTGAGGAGAAGCTTGAGAAAATGTCTTATCAAAAATTGGCTTCATTTGAATCAACCTAAAGAGTAAACTCAGTTACATTTCTGAACTTATATATATGGATTAGTATTTTACTAAATAGTGTTTTCATGAATTTCCTTTCATATGAATATCTTAAGTAATTTAATATTGCAAAATATAGTCATTCTTGAAATAAATAGCAGACTAGAAATCTTAAACTTCACGACTAATTAGCCTTATATCTATAGAATTAGTTTAATTGTTTAAAAATATTTCTATTTAACTTCACTATAATATTTATTTAAATCAAATTCATAGTATTTCTAAATTAATGTTTTATTACAAATAATCATTACTTTTATGTAGTATCAAAATTACTTGAGGAAAATTAATAGTTAAGTTTGGGGGATTTTGACCACAAGAAAATGTATTAAGAAATTCATACCAATTTTATATGAAATTGCACTTTAAAGAAAGGTAGTTTCTATTTTTATTGCAGGAATGAAGATTTATATATAATGGGAGCAAAAATATTAAAAAGAAGCGAATCTGGAACAAAAAGGACTAAAATAGATGAAAATTAAACTATCCCGCCGACGGCGAGGAAGTGGCCGCCGACGGTGAGATTTTCCCGAGAGCATTTGAATATATTACAAAGATGCCTGCCGACGGTGAGACCGAGCCCGCCGACAGCGAGCATTAGTGGTTATCCATTCTTCTATAAGCCCGCCGACGGCGAGATCGAGCCCGCCGATGGTGAGACAGTTGATTCAAGCCAAATACGTTGAATCTGGACACTTTTTGAAGAGGTGCTTAAGAAACCTTTGGAAATATGACTCCTATATATAAAAACGATTTTTGTGTCATGGTGTGTAGTTAAGTGTCATTTAAGTGCAATCTAAAAGTCAGTAGTGTGTTTAAGAGTGTTTAAGTTAGTGTCTTGGTGAGTATTTGAAGTGTGTTGTACAAAAAAGGAAGAGTTAGAGGAACTTCAAGGAGTCTGCTTGGGAAGAAGATTCGAGATAAATGTATTTGTTTATTGTTTTATAACTTTAAATGAAATCCAAGTTTTGTGTTATTCTTCCTATGCATTCTGAGCAGTTTTCTTTGTCTTTCTCCTTATTGATGAGATTTCGTGAAATGAAGAATTAAAGTAGTTGTGCCTAACAATATTAAATAAAGATTGTGATAATCTTTTACTTAAATCTTAATTTTCTTTCAATTTGGCCAATTGAATTGTTAACATATGTTGAATTTTCAACTATAGTAAAGATTACATCCAAATTTCAGGGAAGTCAAAAGCCTTGGAAGGAGGGTGCAAATAAATAGGAAAATATTAATTATCTAGCGTAGAATTAGACATTTTAGTGTGTCAGACTAAAATATTCAATTCGGTCCTATTGTTTGAGAGCTGAAGTGTAGAAGTTAGCCCGCAGGTGAGGGGAACGTGGGAGCTCTGAAGTGGCAACCGGTATCCTCCCAGCCTAGCCGCAGATTCAGTAACCAAACATAGGATTAGTCAATGTTCTTTGCACCTAGACCAAAGGGTAAAAAATAGGAATGCTCCTTTTTGGCACAATATAATTCTAAACTCATTTAATTCTTCATTCACTTAATTCTCTTAACAAGGAGAAAGATACTTTTCTAAATTGAAATCTTTTATTTAATCTTTAAGTAATAGTTTTTAGTATAAGCGTTCTTAATTTCCGTATACTAGATTAGTAATTACAATTGCTGAATTTAGTCCTTAAGTCTCTAACTTCCTTGTGGGATCGATATCTAGGAATCCATTAGAGCCCTTTATTACTTGAACTATACGTATACTTGCGTTGATAAATAGGGGAGAGAGTACAATTACTATTTTACTTGAAAAACATTTATAAAGCTTAACAAACATATATACCCTCAAATTTCCACCCTGCTCTCCCCCGAGCAGGTCAAGTTTTTAGCGTTATTGCTAGGGATTTATATATCTTAGTAATCATGTTGAAAACTTATATTTATAACAATTACTGCCGTGCGATCACCACCCAGGGTTGTCTTAAGGCTTGACCATCCTATAGGAACTCATCCTTGTGTTCTTACACATTTGTCCTAACCTTCGAAGTAAATTTTAGGTTGATGACCATCCATTTAAGATTCTAAAGAGAGTTTAGATTTGGTTGAATTTCGAAATGGTGGGTTCCATTTCTAGTCTTTTAGGATAGTCAAGGAGAAGTCCTATGGCTAGATCCTGATCACTAAGAGGAAAGAAATATTTCACCAAAAATGAGGTCAACATCTATATTTAAAACAGTGGGATTAGGAGAAATATCTCCTACAACTGTAACCTTGCAATTAGCAGATCATTCTATAACATATCCTAAAGGAGTTGTAGAAGATGTTTTGGTGAAAGTGGATTGATTTATCTTTCCTATTGATTTCATTGTGCTAGATATAGAGGAAGATAAAGATATACCTATCATTTTATTGAGACCTTTCCTAGCAATAGGCAAAGCAATGATAGATATGAAAAAATGGGAATTAATTATCTGTGTTAATGATCAACCAATTAATTTTAATATTTCTAAATAAATGAAATACCTTGCCAAAGGTAAAAATGATGAATGTATTAGGATGGATGTAATGAGATATCTTAGTGAATGTCATTTCAAAACAACTTATATAGAGAATTCAGAAATGAAAGAATTGGAACACGAGCAAGAAAAGGAATTAGAACATCTTAATTATTTTATAGAAGAAAATTTAAATTTTGTTTAAGAAAGTTTTGAAATTTTTGACATGGTAAAAAGTGACAAATCTTTTTGTCCATCAATTGAGAAACCTATTGAACTTGAATTGAAGTTACTTCCTAAGCATTAAAAATATGACTTTTTAGGTGATTACTTAACTTTGCCAATTATAATTTCCTCGAACTTAACTTCAGAAGAAGAGTAGTGTTTGGTGAAAATCTTTAAAGAGATATAAAAAAGCCTTTGGATGGATAATTGCTGATGTTAAAACAGTTTTTCCTTTAATTTGTATGCGTAGAATCCTGATGGAAGAAAAATGGAAACCCAGAGCTGATCCTCAAAAGAGATTAAATACCATTATAAATGAAGTTGTCAAGAAATAAATTTTAAAGTGGTTAGATGCTGGGATTATCAATCATATTTCAGATAGTGCATATGTTAGTCATATTCACTGTGTTCATAAGAAAGGAGGAGTAACTGTAACTGTTAATGAAAAGAATGAACTAATACCAACAAGAAAAGTTATAAGATGGCGAATATGCATTAATTATAGAATACTAAACCTTGGCATAAGGAAATATCATTTTCCATTACCTTTTCTATATCACATGTTGGATAGACTAGCTGAGCATAAATATTTTTATTTCTGGATGTATATAATCGTTATCACCAAATACAAATTGCTCCAGAGGATTAAGAAAACAACGTGTACCGGTCCTTATGGTACTTTTTATTTTAAAAGAATGCCCTTTGGTTTGTGTAATGCCCCTGCTACATTTCAAAGATGTATGATGGTTATTTCCTTTAATTTAGTAGGAAAAGGAATTGAAGTTTTTATGGACAATTATTCGTTGTTTGGAACTTCATTTGAATCATGTTTAGAACATTTATCACAAGTTCTAAAATGCTGTGAAGAAATAAACTTAGTCCTTAACTAGGAAAAATGTCACTTTATGGTAGCAGAAGGAATTGTTTTAGGACATCACATTTCTGAGAAAGGTATGGAAGTAGATCTTGCTAAAATTCAAGTGATCGCTAATTTACCTCATCTAACAAATGTGAGGGAAACTAGGAGTTTTTTAGGCCATGCTAGATTCTATAGATTATATATTAAAGATTTTTCAAAAATTTCTAAGCCACTATGCAATTTGCTCGAGAAAGATGTGATTTTCACTTTTGATAAGGATTGCTAAAAAGCTCTTAAACTTTTAAAAGAAAAGTTAATCACTGCACTTCTTATTGTTTCACGAGATTGGAAAAAACCATTTGAATTAATGTGTGATGCAAGTGATTATATTATTGGAGTTGTTTTGGGACAAAAATATGATAAAATTTTCAAATTAATTTATTATGTTAGTAAAAATCTTAATGAAGCTCAAATTAAGTATACTACAACACAGAAAGATTTATTAGCAATAGCATTTGCCTTTGAAAAGTTTAGATCATATTTAATTGTAGCAAATTGTTTGGAGCATACAGATCATTCTTCTATTAGGTATTTAATAAAAAGGAATGATACAAAACCAAGACTGATAAGATGGGTTCTTCTTTTGCAAGAATTTAATTTTGAAATAGTAGATAGAAATGGAGATGATAATCAAATTGATTATCATCTCTCCAGGCTTAGCTTTGAGAAATCACTGTGATTTGAAGAAAAAATAATGAAAATTTTCCAGATGAAAATTTTTTCAATATTAATGAGTAGTGTGTTCCATGGTATGCGGACATTGTGAATTTTATTGTTAGTAACATTTTACCTTATAGTTTGACACAAAAACAAAAGAGGAAATTATTATCTGAAGCTAAGACTTATTTTTGGGATGACCCATTTTTTGTATAAACAGGGGAAGGATTTAATTATTCGAAGATGTGTGCCTTTAGAAGAGACTTTTGAAATTATTCAAAAATGTCATGATTCTGATTTTGGGGGACATTATGGTGTTGATAAAATAACATATAAAATCATGCAATCTAGATTTTATTAGCCTACTATCTTTAGAGATTTTAATGCTTATATTAAAAATGTGATAGGTGTCAACGCGTAGGCAATATTTTAAATGAGATGCCCGTCAGTTATATTTTGGAAGTTAAAATATTTGACGTTTAGGGATTAGATTTCATGGGACCATTTAAACCATCATTCAGAAATTTATATATACTGTTAGTAGTAGAATATGTGTCTAAATGGATAGAAGCTATTGCTTTACCTTGATGTGATGCTCAAAGTGTTACAAAGATCTTAAAAATAAATTTATTTTGTAGATTTGGAATGCCAAGAGTTATCATAATTGATGGGGGAAGTCATTTCAAAAATTCATTAATGGAAAAATTATTGAAGAAATATCGTATATATCATCAAACTTCTACTGCTTATCATCCTCAGAAAAGCTATTTAGTTGAAGTTTTCAATCAAGAAATCAAAAAGAATTCTGGAAAAATCTATAAATCCAACAAAAATGGTTTGGTTAGTCAAACTTGATTTTGTTTTATGGGCTTATAGAACTGCATATAGAACTCATATAGGAATGTCACGATTCAGGTTAATTTATGGGAAAGCTTGTCATTTACCAGCAAAAATTGAGCATAAAGCTTATTGGGCTATTTAGGAATTTTACTTTAATTTGCAGGATGCTGGTAAAAATAGATTATTGTAATTAAATGAGCTGGAAGAGATAAGGAATGAGTCTTATGAGAATGCTAATATTTAAAAAGATAAGAAGAAAAAATGACATAATCGAAAGATTCTTACTAAGCATTTTGAGTCAGGAAAAAAAGTTTCTTTATAATGAATGAATGAGATTTATTTCAAGCAAACTTAAGTCCTGGTAGATGGGCCCGTTTATTGTGGTAAAAGTTTATCCTTATGGAGCTATGGATATTAAGGATTCTAAAACCATGAAAATTTTTTAAATTGAATGGTTATAGGCTGAAAACCTATTTCTTATGAGATCATACTAAGGTGAATGAAGTTTTAATGTTGGGTCACCCAGAATAAGCATTGGGTACATCAGACTAACGACGTAAAACCAAACGCTCTGTGAGAGGTAACCCATAGTTAGCGGTGTGCTTTTGTTTTAATTGTTGTTGTTGTGCTTATTTTTAGAGAATTGTGGTGGTATTTTTAACTTTTAGTGATAATTTTAAGGCTTTGAATGATGACTTAGACATATAAGAATGAGTTTTTGGACATTAAGATGACTTGTGCTTAACTAAGTACTAGCTCATAAGCGCCCAAAACTGGCGCTTAAGCATTTGAGTTATAAAAACATGCCTAAATGATGTCCTAGAAATATTAAATGTTAGAAAGTTGTCTTAAACATTATTTGGTGGTTTTAAATTGTGGGAAGTGGGTATAAGTACTACTAAAGTCTATAAATAGCATGAAAATGAAGAGGGAAGTTGCCCCTTCCAAATTCCTATTCCAAAGTCTAAGAAAGGAAGATTTGAGTTGTGGGAAGTGGGTATAAGTACTACTAAAGAGAATTAAGATAGTAAAAAAGTCTTATTGGGAGAATGATTTGAAGAGAAATGAGGAAGCCATCAAGAAGAAGTTTGTAAGTCGAAGTGCGCAAGAGTTATACATTAGATTTCTAGCCATTAGTATTGAAGGAATAGTGGAGACGATTGTGAAGATTGAGGCTGATGTGGCATCAATTGAGGCAAAGGTAAATGAAACTAAATCACATTTATCACATATTGGTTGACAACTTTACTATTCATAGTGAAAGTTTGATGAAAATTGATGGATTTTACATGGAAGAGTGAGTTTAAGCTTTTATAACTTAGATCTAATGAGTTTGAGTTGATTTTGGAATTTATTGTGAATTTCTTTACAAATTTTAGAATGGAACCAAGAATGAAAAGAAACAAGGGGAAATGTACATTTGATTTGAAAAAATATTGTAACTTCTAAGGCTCGGGATTGTTTTGCCGAAGCACTTCAATCGAGGAAGTTGATTCTTAAGAAATTTTTTAAAAAACTAGGTGGAGAAGAGGAAGATCTAATTGTTCGCCGACAGTGGGATCGATTCTGCTGTTTCTTTGTTGTTGCAGTAATCTCTGTAGTTAGGGAGTTTGATTCAAATCTCCCTGAATAGGAAGATGATTTAGTGATTGTGAGAGGGAAGACAGTATCATTTACACATGAGGTAATCAATTCATTTTACGAACTGCCTACACATACTTTATGTTTTCATTCCAATTATAATCCTACTGAGGAGGAGCTAGAAGAGATAATATCTTTATTAAATTCTGGAAGAAGTCTATGGAAGATTAGTAGTGGTAGAAGAGTAAATTTATCTACATCGAAGATGGATGTCACAGTGAAGGCATGGCATTGTTTTATTTCTGCTCATTTACTCCCCACTAATCATCTGAGTGAAGTGACCAGAGAAAGGGCTACACTGAATTGTTACATTTAGAAGTACACGCCAATCAATATTGGATCTCTCATATATCAAGTTATCACTAGTTCTGCCAGAGCCGCTACTACTATGTGTTTGGGATTCTCTTCCTTAATCTTTTCTTTATGTGAGTAAGCTGGTGCTAAATATGATAGTTGGAAGGAGATTCTACAACCTCTAAAGCTCATTACTAGTGTGTCTGTGAAGACTTATTTTGAACATTCAATTTTTAGTGGAGAGGAGGATTCTCTAGAAGTTTTGGTGCTTCTATGTCACACGCTTCTACATCTAGAGATTCCACATCTCGTGGTAGATCCAATACTAATTCATAATCTAAAATGCTGCAGATTATGATGGATAACATTGATTATTTTATGAATAAGGTAACAAATCTTGAAAAATATGTTGATCATATTATTCCTTTTTAAGGAGACATTGTGATTATGAGAAGAAGTACAACACATCTTTGGAGAGACTTATTAGAGGTGATTGGAGTGTGGTATTTCTCCTTATCCACAGTATGCTCAGTTTGATTCTGCTAGTTTTTGGAAGGATGATGATGATACAGAAGATGATGATGGAGATAAGGATGAGTAGAGATTGACTTGTGTTATGTTTTATTTGAGCTGTTATTTGTGTTGATGTTTCGACTACTTTTTGTAATTGTTATTTGTGGTTGTAGTGAATATTGTTGTTATTGTTTGTTGTAATGCGTATCTATGTGATGATGATGTGGCAGTATGTATTTGAACTCTTTTATTTTAAATTTATTTTGTTCTTTTTGTTGAACTTATTTATGATGCTTTTTGAAGTTTAAATAGCACCGACCTTCATTTAAAATTTAATGTTTAAATTTCAATTTACTCCATGAATTTTCTATTGTGGTTGTGATATTATGTTAGTTTGTGTGATTTGCTTTTATATTGGCCTCCACAGCATAACTTTTGAAACTCTTAAATACTAAAATCAAAATGAAATGTGATCATTTTTACTCCTATTTTCAAATTTTTGTACATGCATAATTAGGATATGAAAATTCCTGTAAGCATAATGTTTTTATTTTTAATTCCTGTCTTTATATATTATATGCTAAAATGTTTAATCTTTGTAAAAATCTAAGTATGGGAGGGGAGATGAAATATAAATTTTCAATACTTAAAGTTTATTTTTTCTCAAGTATGTTATAAATAAATTTGATTTTTTATTTGAAAAATGATTGTGTATGAAGTTATATTAGGGTGATAAAATTTTGAATATAGAAACATGTAAGAAAATTTTGTTAAAACTTTATAGTGATGAAGAAAAGTTTCAAGTTACAAATTTTCTTAGTAAAAGATGATAAATATGATGTAACTATCTTTAGTAAAAGATATTGTATTTTTGAAAAATATAGAAGGATTAGACTTTTATTTTCAATACTTAAACTTCTTTTATTAGAAATAGTTTTTAGAACTATTGTTATACTTTTAAGTAAAGGATACATCAGACATTTGCTTTAGGAAAGGAAGAGTAGAATTCAAAATCATTAAAGTTCTATCCAGATATAGTAATCCTTACTAGAATAAAAATAATAAGAAAAGATAAAGAAAAAAATAAAAGAAGAAAAAGAAGAGAAAAGAAAAAGAAAAAGAAAAGAAAAAAAAAAGTAAAGCATAGTATAGGAGGAGAAGCTTGAAGATTAGTGCTTAATAAAAAATTAACTCCTCATCTGATCATTTTAATGCATAAGATTTGAGAAGAACCTAAGCTTAAGGATAAAATATAGTAATTATAATTATACTTAATGAAAATTTTGAAGTAGAGAAGATAGAATGCCTAAAATCTATATTTTGGAAAAATTACAAGTATTTCTGAATTAGATAGGAGCTCATATTTTCATACTTTTTCATTTTAGAAAATTTCTAAACATTTATTTGGTCTCATTCACTAAAGTTTTTTCTAAATTGGAATATCACATTTCTATAACATTATTGTTGAATTTCCTAGAGAAACTCTTTCACATAATTAGCTTATATTGGTGTTGAATGATTATAGTGTCACTTGAGGACAAGTAACATTTCAACTTTGGGGGAATGTGATATACTTAAAATATATAATATTTTATGCACATTTTTATACCTATTTTTGATGATATTGCACTTTAATGGAAGGTATTTATGTGTTTCTCTTTCAGGTACACTTAAATGGACCAAAATGTCAAAAGGAGTTAAGAAAGATCAAATTTTGAGCAAAAATGAAGAAAGTGTTAAAATGAACTATCACGCCTAAGCGCCAAATCTAGTGCCTAAGCACCAGCAGACAGAGAAGGCCGCGCCTAAGTGCTAAGTAGTTACTTTGCAATTTTAATAAATTTTTGGAGATTTTTGAAGAGGTTTTTGAGGCATCCTTTGGTACAAATGTGTGTAACTAATCAAGGGCACCAAAAGACATAAAAATTTCACTTGAAAGGATGCATCTCTTAGGTAGATTTATTGAATATGGACACATTCTGAAAAGACACCAGTGGACCTTTTGAGAAAGCACAAAACAAAGGACATGAATAAGAAGAAAAAGGACGAGCAAGAGATATTTAGAGAGAAGAAAATTAGAGTTTTTAGAGAGTAGTTAAAGTAAGAAGTTGTAGGATTCTTACTTTGGGTTTCATCACACTTCTCTCATTCATAGTGAAAGAGAAGCTAAGTAGGGATTCCTAAGGAAAAATCCATTGTAGTTGAGAGATTTAAACCCTCCTTAGCTGGGCAACTAGTTCAAGGGAGTCTTTTAAGAGAATGGAAGAGATTCAAAGAAACTTCAAGTGTTTGGTGGAGAGAAACTTGAGATAAGTTTTTATCTTTGTACTTCATTTGGTTTTAATTGAGACTTCTTGTGTTTTCTACATTATTTTTACTTTTGAAACTATTTTCTGTTTTGTTTTCTCCATTGATTCTTAGTAGACTTCTTTATCTTTTTCCTTAAAATGAAAAGTAATTAAGTGTTGGATGAAAGTTTTTGAAGTATTGATCTTTAATGTTTAAATAAATTGTGTTGATTTAATCCTTGCACTTCATCTACTTCTTGATCTGGCCAATCATGATGTTAACATTTGTTGTGAGAATATGTAAGAATCTAGTAGGGATTGTCTCAATCAACAATAGGTAGGAATTACATGGGATTGTCTGGATGAGAAAATAATTCATATAATTTTGTGCAAATAACTAAGGAAATATATTTTGATGGGTGTAGAATTAGAGACTTTAGGGTGATAGACTAAAGCCCCTAATTTGGTTTATTGTTTTAGGTTTTGATGTGAGAGTTAGCGCCCAGGAGGAGGGAAGAGAGGGAACTCTAGAGTGATAGCTAGTATCTTCCCTCCCTAACCTGTCTTCAAAACCATTCAAACTTTAAACTAGCTAATGTTCTTTATAGCATCTCTAATAAGGGTAAAGAATAAAATTGCTCTTATTTGGCACAACTCATTTTGAATATTTACACAATAGAATTCCTTTACTTATTACTTATTCATGATAAGGAAAAATATATTTTCATCTATACCTCTTTAAATCTTATAAAAATTTCATTATAGTTAGTAAATTGTTAACTTTATTTCAGAATTTATGAAAATACAAAAAAGAATCCCATTTATAATTTTTTATTATCTGAAACTGTTTAAGTGTCTTTTCTAAAAAGAATTTGTGATCTAAAAAACTTTTTATCTTTTAAATTTCTAAAATTTATCCCGCGGGATTGTTATTTCGGGGCTTAATCAGAAAGTCCTATATTACTTGATAATGATACGTATACTTGCGTAGAATTCCTAAATTTAAATATCACAGTTGCATTCTTATTTACATCAAAATCAGTTTTTTGGTGTCGTGGTAAAGAAGAAAATTTTATATTAAAAATTTAAGTATAATTTGATTACCACAAGCATAATTTTATCAGTGTTCATCTAGTAGTAAAGAGAATTGGGATCACTTCCCTTCTTATCTAGATCAAGAACTAGCTATTGAGCCATAAGTGCATTGTCACAAATGTTCCTGGAATTTATAAATGCCGACTCTTGGAAACTCACATTCATATCAAGATGAGGTTGTACTCTAAAAACAACAACTTTAGAAATAATTATAGAAATCACAGTATTAAGACTAATAGGTTTGAAAGCATTTCAAGAACAACTCGCTTTATCTTTCAAAACAATCACCAAAGTAGCTGACTTGAAATATTGAGAAAAAAGAAAGATTGAATAGCATAAATGATCTCAACTTTAATAAAATCCTAACACTTCTTATAAAAAATAGCAGAAAAATCACCAAACCAAACAATTTTGCAGTTATCAATACTATTAAGAGCAATCTTAATCTCCAACTCAATAGGAATGCTAGCAAGATCAAAATTATTAACATAATTCTGATTAGCACCTAAGCAATTAACATTAAAATTTTTTTAACCACTACAATCATTATGTAACAAATTAGATAAGTACTTAATCTCATCCTCCTCTATCTTTTCCATCTCATGAATCCAAATCGCATCAGCATTTTTTATTTTACTTATAGCATTACTCAACCTTTTTTCTTTTGACAAAAGTATGAAAATAAACAGATATTTTATCACCATCTACAAATTGATGACCCACTGCTTTTGGTAATAGAAGGATTCTTCCGTAGCAATAGGTAGATTTAGCTCTTTGACAAACAAGTGAAGTCTCATGATAGATGTTCCCATTACATTATTACACTTCCAAATTACTAACTCTATTTATAGCATTCTCTTCAATCTTATGTAGATTTCTAAAAACCTCCCAGTTCTAACTTTTCGAGACTTGGGCCAAATTCTTCTACATATACCACAGTTATAAGAGACACTACCACCAATATTGACTTTTCAATTATCCATAACAAGTTGATTAAAAGAGGGATTTAAAGTCGACATGTAAGGAAATCTGAACTGAGTGTTATTTGGTTTCTTACTGAAACAAATATTCAGAAAAATAGGAGCATGCTCAGAGCAATTTAAAGCCACATTTTGAACCATAGAAATGGGAAATTTAACTAACCACATCACATTGTAAAAAAAACTATTCATTCTTTCAAAAACATTTCCTCTTAACCATGTAAAAGAAAACCAAGATCAAATAGACCAAGATCAATAAAAAAAGTAAAAAAAATCCACTAAATCTTCAAATTATGAGGCTTGTCTTTTTCTCACGAGTCGAGGTAATGAGATTAAAATCACCCCCATCAACCAAGGTTCATTAATAATAGAACTCAAATGTAAAAATGTATCCCACAACTCAATCCTTAAAGCTCTTTTAAAACCAACATAAATAATAGTAACATTAAAATAACAATTCTCTAAAATAACTTTGACAATAAGAAATAGATGATGAGCCATCAGTAAAATAACATCCAATGAACTTCATCGAAGAATCAAAATCTTATTATTCACATTAGCAAAAAAACCTAAAGTTACCAATTCTCCTCACATACTTAGCACTATTATTCACAGCTACAAAAGGTTCAACCAAACCAAAAATTTCAATTTTTCTAGATCTGATGATATTCCTCAATCTGTAGAAGGCATTCACATTAGGAACAACTCAAATATTTTAAATTATAAATTTAATCATAATTGAGAATTTAGATCCCTGAGTGTGTATAGAAGTAAAGCAGACTCTCGAGCCATCACTGATACGTAGTTGAACAGCTTTAGAATTTATATAATTCAATTCTCTACTACCTTCAAACTTACTTTCCAAGCTTTCTAAATCGGCCAGTTGTCCTCCAACTTAGATCTAGCAAGATCTAGATCCTCAACAATATTTTCAAGTTCAGAGCAGACCAAATTATTCAAAGAAACATTCACATTACTACTACTATCAATATTACCTTCACACTCCATATGAGGATCGTCCATATTAGCATTAGAAATATTAATAGGAATATCTTTATTATCCACATAGATATCCCCCAACTCCAACTTTTCATATCATCTGAAACTTATTCTCTAGCTTCACTCATATTATCAGACTGAACATTCCCATCAACGATTTGATCCCTTGAGTTAATAATCCCAACCTCTCCTCTAGGTTCTAAATTTAGCGCCATTAAATTTCCTTCTAATGTTTGCTCCATGATCCCCAAATATTTATGCATATGTTTTGCACTTTATATTTCTTCTCAATAATATTATCTTTTTCTTTATAACGGCGCCAAAAACATGATTCCAAAGCAAATAAGAGATCAACATTAATTATTTTATAATATGAGATTCTACGCAAGTATACGTATCATTTAACAAATAATATAGGACTTTCTGATTAAGCCTCGAGATATCAAACCCACGAGGAAATGTCTAAAATTTTAAAGAAATTAGAAAAATAATTTTTTTCTTTTTAAAATGATTTTGTAAAGTATGCTTTATGATAAAAGTTTTAAATTTGTTTTTTGTATTTTCCTTTAAGAAAAGTAAAGCAAAAAACTAAATTTGACAATACTATAAAACTATATGAAAGCAAATGAGAATTAAATATCTTTTTCCTCTTTCAATGAATCAGTTAAAATTATGGAATTTCATTGTGGAAGTATATAAATGTGTTGTGCCAAATATGAGCAAGTACATTCTTTACCCTTACTTGATTTTATAAAGAACATTGGTTAATCTGAAATTTTGAAATATTGTAGATGGATTAGGAAGGGAAGATACTAGCTCTCACTCTAAAGTTCCCTCTTCTCCCTCCACATGGGGGCTAACATCTCATAAAAAAATTTAAAACATCAAACCAAATTGGAGGTTTAGCCTTTCACTTTAAAGTCCTATAGTTTTACTCCCCATTAAAAAACATATCTCCCTAATCATTTGCACTCAAACGTATGTACTACAATTTTCACCCATACAGTTTCATATGATTCTCTCAAATTGTTGATTGAGACAATACCGCATTGGTTCTTACATGTTCTCACAACAAATTTTGACATCTCAATTAGCCAAATCAAGAAGTAAATGAAGTACAAGGTAGTAAATCATCACAACTTTTTCCAACATTAAACACCCATAATTCACACAACTTCTTTCCATAATTTAATTACTTCATCATTTAAAAGAAAAAAGATAAAGAAAACTACTCATAACTCATGGAGAAAACATAAACTCAATTTGATTTGAAAGTAGAAATCATAGTGAAAACACAACAAGTCTTACTTAAAAACTAAATGTAAAAACAAAGATAAAAACTTATCTGAAAATCCTCTTCACAAGACTCTTGAAGTTCCTCTGAAACCTTTTCTTTCCACTAGATAACTCCTTAGAGGTTGGTGCCCAAATCTAAGGATTGACTCTCCTAAATTCTAATACAAACTATGATAATGTAAAGTGGAAAAGTAAAGAAATTATGACAAGAAGAAGGCCCTCATTCTTCCTCTATCCCTTCAACCACTTCAAGCTTCTCTTCAACTTCTCCCGCCGAAATTTCTTTTTAAAACTCTTCTCTTTTTCTGATATTAAGTCATCATTTTAATAATTCTCCAAAATGTGCTTTGGTGTTTCTTCAAATTATGTCAAGATTCAACAAATCTACCAAGAGATGCATCCATCCATTCAAATTTTAAATGAATTTTGGCGCCAATGAGAAGTTAGGGAAGTTTAAACCAAAGGGTTCTTAAAAAATCCCTTCAAATTTGTGCCAAAATTAATTTAATTTGTCACTTTTAACTATGGTCCCTATGTGCCAGCCATCAGTGCTTAGGCGCCAAAGGCCAAATTTGTAAAGTTCATATTTTTGCTCCAAATTTGATCCTTTTTTACTCATTTCATCATAATCAGTCATCATACCTGCAAGAAAACAAAAAAATACCTTCCATTAAAGTGCAATATCATCAAAAATAGGTATAAAAATTTGCATAAAAACACTATAAATTTTAGGTGTATCAAAATCCCCCAAACAAAAACTGTTATTTGTCCTCAAGTGACACTTAATCACATAGAAAATTTTAACATGCAAATTATGTAAATGATTTTTTTTGGAAGGTTTCAAAATTTTGTTCTATAAAAGAAATAGTCCAATTTTGAAAAGTTTTAGTGAATAAGACCAACTTAAAGTTTAGAAAGTTCTTGAGAAAAGGATAATGAGAAATATGAGTTCTTATCTTATTTAGAAATACTTGTAGATTTTTCAAAATATAGGATTTAAACATTTTATTTTTCTCACTTAAAAATTTTTATTTGAAAATAACTTTACATACTATATTATAATATTATGCTTTAGATTTTCTCAAAACTTCTATTTAAATCCTTAAGCTTCTCCTTCCTTTTCACATACTATTTTTCATTTTATTTTCTTTTTCTTTTCTTTTATTTTCTTTTATAAGGCAATGTTTATTGTATCTGGATAGGCCTTTAGTGATTTTGAATTCCACCCTTCTATTTAAAATAAAGGTTTGATATATATCACTCACTTAAAATCATAACAAAAGTATTGAAAATTATTCTTTAATAAAAGAAATTTAATCTTTGAAAAATAAAAGTCAAATCTTTTATTTTTACAAAAACACAACTTTTCCTACTAAAAACAGTTTAACTATTTTTAACATTTTTTTACTAAGAAAATTTTAACTTTAAATTTTTTATTATTACTATAACTTTAACTAAATTCTCTTACTCATTTCTATATTCAAAATTTTGCTTCCCAAATATAACTTCATATACATAATTACTTTCAATCAAAAATAAAATTTATTTTAAGTATTCTTGAGAACAAATAAAATTTCAGTATTTGAAAATTTGTTTTTAAATTCCCCCCAAACTTTAAACTTTTAGTTAGGCTAAAACATTAAAGAATTAAAAATTATAATAACATGCTGGTAGGAATTTACATATCCTAAATATGCAAGTATAACAGTTTAAAAACAAGAGTAAAAATAAATCAAATTCAGTTTGTTTCAGTTTTTTTCTTTTAAATATAAGTTTCAAAGGACATCTATAGTACTGGAGGTGTTCAAGGCAAATACACACCAACTTAACATAACTAAAATCACAACAACACTAGAAAAGATATGGTAGCAAATTTTGAAAAGTTTAAACATGTAATTTAAATAGTGATTTCTAATTGTGTTCTAAATTTTCCTAATAGTTTTAGAATTAAATTATACACTATCAAAAACTCAAACATTACATTGCAACATTTACTACCATAAACATATCACACATATAACATAAATCCAACACAGATATAACTGAATATGCATAATATAAATGATCCTACTATAGCTCACTGGGGTGACTTTTTTAATTTGCCAAAATTTATGAACTCAAATTTATATATATATATTGATTTAGTTTTCTACTGAATCACACAATTAAATTGCATTGCAAAAGCATCATTTTCATGAATATTTGCTTCCTTTTTAGGATTTAACCTTTCAGAAGGCCATTGAAAATTATTAGTAGTAATTTCTTCAATTAAAGCATAAGCATCAACAAACTATTTAGATATCAATAAACGACCAGCAGTGGCATCGATAATAGATCAACTAATCCATTGTAAAAAGTCTGAATTATTAACCAATCTGATATCGAATGATGTGTACACTTTCATAGGAGATTTTTAAATCGTTCCCATGCTTCATATCTTGATTTATCTTCAAACTGACAAAAAGATGTAATATCATTTCTAAGTTTTGCAGTTTTTTATGGTGGAAAATATTTTGCAAGGAATTTTTGTGCTAAATCACCCTAAGTTCTGATAGATCTAAGTGCTAACAAAATTAACCATATCTTAGCCATATCCCTTAGTGAGAAAGAAAAAATTCTAAGTCTAATAGCATAGTCCGAAACGTCATCGTATTTAAAAGTAGCTCACAAATCTAGAAAATTGGCAATATATAAATTAGGATTTTTAATTGGTGCTCCCCCAAACTGATTATTAGATACTATTTGGATAATAACAGGTTTAAGTTCAGAAGAATTAGCAGCTACAGCAGGGTGTTGAATACTACCATATAATTCATCCAATGTAGAGTTAGCATAATCTCTTAAAAGGTCTAAATTTTTTATGGATTTCAACATTCTGATTTTCTTGATTTGTCATTTCTTGATTTTTTTTTATCTTTTTTTGTATTTAAATTTTTTTGATTTGTTTGATAGTTCTCTCTAATTCAGAATCGCAATACACAAGTCTCTCAGTTCCTGAACTACACGTACAAAAAAATGAAATAAAATAAAGTAAAACACACTAATAAAAACAAGGAAAAATAAAAATTTGATTTTTCTTAAATTTTCTTTAAAAGATATTTTAATTAACTTCACCGGCAACGGCACCAAAAACTTGATCCCCGAATATTTATGCTTACGTTTTACACTTTATATTTCATCTCAATGATATTATATCTTTCTTTCGAAGGCACCGAAAACTTGATTTCAAAGCAAATAAGAGATCAAGTTTAATTATTTTATAATATGAGATTCTACGCAAGTATACGTATCGTTTATAAAGTAATATAGGACTTTCTGATTAAGCCCCGAGATATCGAACCCACAGGAAAACGTCTAAAATTTTAAAGAAAGCAAAAAAATAACTTTTTACTTTCTAAAATGATTTTGTAAAGTATGTTTTAAGATAGAAGTTTTAAATTTGTTTTTTATATTTTTTAAGGAAAAGTAAAGCAAGAAACTAAAATTGACAAGACTATAAAACTATATGAAAGCAAATGAGAATGAAATATCTTTTTCCTCCTTCAATGAATCAATAATAATTATGAAATTTTGTTGTGGGGGTATCTAAATATGTTGTGCCAAATAAGAGCAATTATATTATTTACCCTTACTTGGTTCTATAATAAGGTTTTGCAATCTTGTAGATGAGTTAGGCAGGGAGGATACTAGCTCCCACTCTAGAGTTTTCACTTCTCCCTCAACCTGGGAACTAACATCTCATAACAAAATTTAAAACATCAAACCAAATTGGGGGCTTTAGCCTATCACTATAAAGTCTTCTAATTATACTCCGAATTAAAAAGTAAATCTCCCTATTCATTTGCACTTAACCATATGGACTACAATTCTCACACATATAATTTCATATGGTTCTCTCTAATTGTTGATTGAGACAATACCACATTGGTTCTTACATGTTCTCACAACAAATTTTAACATCCCAATTGGCTAAATCAAGAAGTAAATGAAGTGCATGACAATGAATCATCACAACTTCTTCCAACATTAAACAACTATACTTCATACAACTTCTTTGTGCAATTTAATTATTTCATTATTTAAAAGGAAGAAGATAAAGAAAACCACTCAGAACATATGGAGAAAACACAAACAAATTTTGATTTGAACGTAGAAATCATACTGAAAGTACAACAAGTCTTACATAAAAACCAAATGTAAAAACAAAGATAAAAACTTATCTGAAAGTCCTTTCCATAGGACACTTGAAGTTCCTCTGAAACTTTGGCTTTCCACTAGATAATTACTTAGAGGTTAGCGCCCAACTCTAAGGGTTGACTCTTCTAAATTCTAATACAAACTATGATAAAGTAAAGTGGAAAAGTAAAGAAAATGTGACGAGAAGAAAATTTTCTTTCTTCCTCTCTCCCTTCAACCTTTTCAAGCTTTTCTCCAACTTCTCCCGCAAAAATTTCTTTTCAAAACTCTTCTCTTTTTCTGATCTTAAGTCTTCATTTTAATTCTCTAAAAGGTAATTTGATGTCTCTTCAAATTATGTCCAGATTCAACGAATCTACTAAGAAATGCATCATTCCATTCGAATTTTAAATGAATTTTGGTGCCAATGAGAAGTTAAGGAAGTTTAAACCAAAGGGTGCATCAAAAACCCTTCAAAATTGTGCCAAAATTAATTTAATTTATCACTTTTAACTGTGCGCCTATGCATCAGCCATCGGCGCTTAGGCGCTAGAGGCCAAATTTGCACACTTCATATTTTTGCTCCAAATTTGATCCCTTTATGCTCCGCTCATCATAATCTGTCATTTTAATCATACCTGTAAGAAAAACACAAAAATACCTTCCATTAAAGTGTAATATCATCAAAAATAGGTATAAAAATGTGCATAAAAATACTATATATTTTTTGTGTATCACTCCACTAAACTTCCCTTCCAATAAAACAATTAGCTAAATTATACCAAAAAAATCTTACATTTTTTTACAAAAAGAGGAACAAACTCCAGTTTCATGTTTTGTCAGTAACAAACTATTGGTAGAACGAGAGTGTAACTTCCCTTGCCACCAGCAACCTTGGAACCAACGGTCTAGTACAATTAAAACTAGATTGATGCACTTTTTTAGGGGATAACATAATATTTGCTACCCAAAGAATATAAAACTTTCATATTAAACAAATGTAGCTTCAATACAAAAATTTTTTGCGATATATGAATGATATGTGATTCCTTATAATTAATCAAAAGTAGCCACATTCGTTATTTTCTTGTTTATAATAAGATGACCAACTACTACCATTAAAGTTGTACCACTTACTACCTCACAAATACTTCTTGTTCAGTACTTTGTTCTACAGACTATGACTAGACTGTTTCTAGAGTTGTCGTAGTTAGTTAGAGTACTTAACTATTATACTTCTAAACAAAGCCTTTATCCTTGATAGAAGGCTCAATCACCACAAATCATTGGATTTTCTTAAAATAAAATATTGCTTAGCATGTATGGAACTAAAATGTTTAGCATTTTTTTCATCACATTTCACAATTTCAACTTCATGAATTCTATGATCTTAAATGGGTGGTGACAATATGACTTCAAGTTTATTGGTGCCCAAACCAAGCCTTTTAGTTGAAACTTCATCTCTCGGAGTCAAAACAATATCACAAAAACTGAGGTCGAATATCACTCTGTTGCCACCATAGCCATCACTATTTGTTAGGTCTACCAGACTTGACATTAATTTTTCTTCAATCTAAATGATGTATTATAAAAACATGAATGAAACTTATCTACTTGTTACTTGTGTTTCATTGACCTATGAAATATGAAACCAGTGATTGTCATGTCATCTAGAATGACATTAAAATTTACCCTTCATTTGCTCCATGTAGGGCTGTAATCGAGTCGGGTCATGCTTGAGTCACAATGAACTCAAGCTTGACTCAACTGTCAAGAAAGAGGCTTGACTCGAGCTCAAGCCCTTTTTTGTGCCATAGACTAAGCTCGAGTTCAACTATTCTACTTGTTATCAGGCTTGAGAGCTTGACTCGACTTGATGGGAGCCTGTTGTCACGGGAAGTGAAGGAGCTTATCTGAGAAAGCGCTGATAAGACCAAAGACTAAACCTAGAGAGAAAATAAAGCTTGATAGAGTAGATTTTTATGGAATTATTGGTTGTTCATGGGATAATAAAGAAGACGGCATCACCAGCATCGAGAATCTGGAAGCATGCATACTTTCTATAATTTAAAATGGTATGCGAAAGAAATCCTTTATTTCTCACATTTAATGAAACCTTTTATTTATAGATTGCATTCATTGTCGCCTTTTATTATATAATAACAGTTCCATTATACATTTTATTGGAAACCACAACTCTTTAAATCTTTACCAAACACAAAATAAGCATTTATTTTATTCAAATCGGCTCACTAGTCGACAATCTGAGTCCTATTAAGCTTGAACTCGAGCATGGATTTGTGGTTTAATAATCTAGACTTGCGAGCTCTTTCGTGAGTCGTATTTTAGCCTTGCTCGGCTCATTTACATCCCTATTTACATGTTTCATTGAAGGATTAACTAACAAATGCTCCAACAAATGACTTCGGAACACTTGCTTCTTTACATTGAGTAGTAGATTACAAGAGATGACAGTGGGTCGGTTGCAGTCGAGTATTTCTTCCACCAAGCTTGAGTTTGGGTGCATGCATTACTTTAAATGTGTGGATTTATAAGCATAACTACCCCAAAAAGGATGAAATTGAGGGGGCATGTACGAAATAAATGCATTAATTATAATTATTTAATTCGATTTCATATTTATAAATATTTGCTTTAATTTTTTTAATATGCATTTAGTGGTATAAAATGATTTATACTCTGATTGTTATAGCCTACCAAAAATGAATTATGTATCAAATTATATGTTTAATTGTTTAAAAAAAAAGATGTGAGCATTGTAATTCAGATTTCCCATAGCAAATGACATTATCATACATTTGAAAAAAATTAATTTTAATTTTTTTAATCTTATAATCTCTCGACTTGTCTCAATATTTTTAATAAAAAAAAAATTAAACTTCTTTGTTTTGTCTATAAATTAACTATACATATGTTAAGATGACTTAAATTTTAAACATCATTTGTCATGATTTTTCCGTTCATAATCATTATAAAGAGAGTGACATTAATTGAAAGTTAAGCAAAAAAAAATAATACAGCGTATTTTGGGTCACCTGCATTGCTGCAAGGTATATGTTAGTCGTATATGTGACTATGCCAATCAGAAACAGTCGGAATAAAGCTAACGGTGAAGATGGTGACAATGATGATTGAATTTAATTGAAATATTCAAAATTTTCCAATTTAAAGAATCGTTTTTGTTGTGTTTTTTGAGAAACAAACAAGCTGACAACTTGTATTGTTGACGAGTGGCTGCAAGTGAGAAATATAACAAAATGCAATTAGTATAACAATAATCATAGTAATTATCAATCAATAACACAAGTACATAAATTGTCACTAAAAGACAGTACTGGAAATAGACTCATGGAACAAGCACTTGCAAGTCGCTTAAACAATCCAATAGTGCTTTTACAACTTTGTAACAGAAGCAGAAAACATCGAAGGCACATAATACAATGACATGATCACAATTCATAAACGAGACATATATACTGAGTAAACACAGTGCTTACATAAACAAAAACTATATAAATTATTGTCGGTCATAACATCTGAAGTATTTAGCTCCACCCCTACTCGCAGCAGGTCTCTAAAACACAGCAGCAACACAGTGCCGCAGCGCTGGAAAAAAATTTAAGGCCAAGGAGAAATTTTAAAGCCCTCAAAATTAACATACAAGACACAATAAATACCCAAAATTTAAATTCATAATACTTACCATCCTTTCCAGAAGCCATCGCCTCTTTTCTTTGTCTCCACTGGAACCTGTTGAGCAGAAACGGTTGCGCCGTTTACCGGGTAGCCTGGTGGAGGGGCGGCGGAGTATGCCAGTGGTTGGACGGCGATGGGAGGAGCAGAGTAAGCTAAACCTGTTCCTGGAGGAGGGTATGCTGTTTGTGGCGGTGGATAGACTGAAAAATAAGTTGATTATAAAGTAATTTAATATATTCTAAGAGATCTAAATAATAAAGCTAAATTACAATCAGATCAGAACCGAATCAAATATGCATAAAGTATGGAGTTTTAAGAAATTAACTTAAAATTCAAAGGGGATAGAAATTTTGATCTAACTTTTATTCGATTGATCGATATCGGATTAATCCATTATTAGAAGGCAAATTAAAAAGGAATCAAGATTGAATCAAGGGGAGTTTTGATAAAGTCTTGAACGTAATTTAAATCAGCTTACAATAGCTTATATTCATATATATTTCTCATATCGGTAGCTTTTTTAATGTCCTTGCAGTAAAAGTTAGAAGTGGAATATGAGATTTTCAGTCCCAGATTCAAAAAAATTTAAGCTGTTTCTTGATTTGTGTATACCAATTTCTTTTCAGATTACAGAATAAAAAGATATAAGAAACTACGTACCTTGAACGGGAGCAGCTTGCTGGTTATAAGAACTCATAGTTGAGAGAGAGAAGGGAAATCCTCCAACAGAGTGCAAGAAAAAAATGTTTGTCTGGGGAAGGAAAATGAAGGAGGATTACTTTATATAAAAGGGGAAAGAGGAAGATTATATAGTAATTAGTGAAACCTAATACATTTTTTAAGTATTTGGTAATTGGCATCCATAATGGAAGCCAGATAATTCAAATAAAAAATTAAAAAATAAAAGTGGTGGGGTAATATAGATTTAAAATTAATTGAAAAAAAAAATAGTCGTCCAAAATATCTGTATCGAAGAAATCATTGTGTAAATGATATATCACGTTATTCAAATGATTTTATTCAATCATTTTTTTTAAGTTTGCGGTATTTACATGCATATCACCCAATTTCTTTTTATTTACATATCTATCACCTAAAACTTTCTTTTTTTATTTATATCACCTAAAATTTTCATATCATATCAAAAATATCAATATGTTAATTTAAAAAAAATTAAGCAAACCTTTTTCGTGTATATATATATTGGTATGAACCTAAAAATTGACGTTTAGGTGATGGATATGTAAATCCCTAAAAATTAAGTGGGATATTCGTAAATCTTCCTTATAATTTTTTTTTTTTAAAAAAAATTCAAATGATCTCACTCGTGTGACCAATGACGTTATACCCAGTGTAAACAACCTGAACCAGACTTTTCTTTCTTGAACCAGTCTTTTTTGTCTTGGCACGTGTTAATTATTATACATAAAAAAAATAATGTAATATCGGGCAAATCTTGCTGGTTCAACAATTTATATCTATAAAAAAAGTTATACGAACCAAATTGATATCTGGCTCATCATTCACCAAACGAATTTTAAAAATATATAAATATTTATTTATTGCATTGGAGATGTACTTTTTCAACCCACTTCTTGTTGTTAGAATAGAAAATCTTGAAATAATAATAAAAATAATAAATAATGAACTGTAAAGAAAAAAATAGTTGATTTGGGATTAGTAATTTTATTAATGCATCTGTATATGAAATAATCAACAATTTATTCATAGAAAATAGGAATATTGAGGGATACAAACACTCGAAATGATGTTGGACCACATCACCTCTCGTTGTCCCTCATATACAGTGGCTTTCAAGAGATTGAATTTTCCAAATATATTTATTGTAAATATATGGAAAAATTATTGTGTCCGGATAGCATACACAAAGTTGTGTCCGGACTCCAACTATATGACGACACGTGTTCGTGTTGGCTCCATCCCTCAAAACACGAAAATACAACAGCGGGTTGTATTGGAATATTCCAGAATACTACCATAATACAACCGGGAATATTTCACTGCTGTTGTATTCGAATATTCCGCGGTTGTATTGTATTACCGGAATACTATCACAATAAAACAGGTGAAAATTCCAATAAAACCGCAGAATATTTGAATACAACCACGGCTTTATTTCTATTGAAAAAATTGGGTCGGGTCGGGTCGGGCCGAGTGATTAAATTTGTCAGTTGTATTATGGTAGTATTCCGGAATATTCCAATACAACCCACGGTTGTATTTTTGTGTTTTGAGGGATGAGACCGACATGAACACGTGTCGTCATGTAATTGGAGTCCGGACGCAACTTTACGTATGCTATCCGGACGCAATAATTTTTCATATGATGGGGGCTTGAGGCAGCTTGCATTATGACTGTCCTTAGAAATTGCATCAAAGTAAAATAAAATTTTTAAAAAAAAATACTAGAAGGGTCATGTATTGTATTTGAAAAATTAATTTGATTTTGACTCATTAACTGTGCTGATTTATACAGTAATTAGCTGGGAGTGGAAATGGAAACGGAGTGGAAATGGATGAAATTATATTTGTATTCAATGCTAAGATCAACTAAACCTGAAATATCTTATAAATTGATGCTTGAAAAAAATGTAGCGAAATGATGTCTCGAAATAGTAACCTTCATCAGATACCATCCATAATCCAAAAAGTATAGAATAATATGTAAGGAAATTTATCCAAGCTCTTAGAATATGTAAACACTAAATAAAAGCAAAAAGGAACGAGTTATCATAAAAATATAGACAAGAAAATAATTGAACTAAAGAGCTAATGACATTCAAAGCATCTTAAATCACTAGAAATATATATATATATATATATATATTGAAGAGTGCAACTGACATATTTAGAGAGACAAAATAGATTTAAAGGTGTTGACACAAAGATTTGTGGCACTATTGAAGACATTAGGCAAAAAATTAGAGAAGTAATGGACTATAAATAAGTATTTCGACAAAGGGTGACTTTTTCTTAGTCTAGAATTGGAGGAAATGTAATTAATATTTGATATCTCAATTAAATATAAAAAAGAAATGAATATCATCTGTATAATTGGTCCCAATTGATGAGAATGCTCAGAAAGCCAAGCTTTTCCAACAAATTATAAAAGAAAGACCTACTGCATTATCAAAAAGATTTTCCTAAATTGCTTTAGAACAAAATATTTTTTGAGCATTAGATGTATTGAAACCATAAATAATTCATTACCAAGTTGATATTACATCTCTACTAGCAGCAAAAGTGACTTGAGATTTATGAATGATGCTAGGGAGAATTAACTTTGTTCCTTCAGCTAATTGTTTAGCAATGTTTTATCTATAGTGTACAAAGAGAAATTGGTTAAAATTCGTTAAGTGTTTGAGCTTAACTTTTTTTAGGAATTTAGATTTTGAAAAAGTGCTTAACTCTGCTAGGAAGAGTAGCAATGTTAAGAAATGCTTATTACCTGACATGAGTTAATTTTATATTATTTTATCTGCATAGTTTCTTTCATTTTACTAATTATTTTGACTTATTTATCATGAATTTACACTTGTGGAAGGGTTTTGTTGGTGATATGCATATTAGATGAGATCGCAGGTGCATTTTGGAACAAGTGAAAATAAGGAAAAAGCAGCCAAAACTGGCATAACCATGCTTGGATTGGGCATGCCCATGCCACAGTATCGATGCTAGTGGCCTGAACACGCCAAGATCGTGTGTGACCATGTGGTTCTTTCAAAGGCCTGGTGTCACCATGCCTAGATCGAGCTTTACCACACCACCCAATCTAGAGTAGGTCAGACATGACTACAGAAGATTTCAGCATGACCACATCGACTGATCGGAAAATATTTTTGAAAAGAGTTTTCTTGATTATTGCAATAAAAAGAGATCTGAGGTCATATTTGAGGTATCTTGAATCTTCTTCGAATGTCTGGAATTAGTAATGATGAATTTTGGAGGAGCCACATAAGATATTAGGGTTTGAGAGCCTAGCTTAGGAGTTCTCTTCCTCTTTCTTTGAGGAAGGAACTTCTAGGGTGATTTTTAGTCTTCTCTTCTTCATATTTTCCTGATGAGTTTGATGAGATTATAAAGAGAAATCAAGTACATTTCTGTGAGAGGAGAAATATGAGATTATGTATTGAATGGCTGTGATCACGGTGCATTGGTCGGTTCGATCAGCTCAGTGAAAGTATTTTTGGCCCACTTATACTCTATTCTTATTTTATACTCGCAATCACAGCTCCTATATTTTCCTATTTTCATTATAATCGATTATGTCTTCTGCTTTGATGATGTAGGACATATGATGTAGGACATATGATTTTATCGTTATTTTATTCTATGGATTGTTGTTCCTTGGAAATGTTTTCCTTGCAAAAACTTCTGAAGTTGATAGGTTAACCTCCTGATCTTCTTTTAATCTTGATTTGGTTGATCTAAATGTCAAAATGCTTCATGAAGCTATGACTCATAGGCATGGACATAAGGAGAGAAGATTATCCCATATTTTAAACAATAGTGTGGGTTTCAAAAGAGAACATCATGAAATCACATCAACAGTGTCACCGGAGTATGGCCTTACAAATCTGAAAAAACTTATTTCCACCACTTATCATTTCCATCACATACCAACTTTGTTGCCTTTAAAGTCTTTCACCTGCTATTTATATTAACACCTTTTTAGGACCGTTAGATTTTCTTGATTTCAACTTTCAATTTAGACGTAACAGTTTAGTAAACTGTACTCTTTAACCACATTATTATTTGACATGTATACTTACGTGATTGACCGAATTACTTCACGGTAAGTTATCGCCTGTGAATAATCTCAACACAATTAATTCTAATAATTAGCATTATTAAAAAAAATGCTCAATGCCTCAATGTAATCCATGCAAATAATTTTACAATTATCTTTAAAAAATGTTGAAAAAAATCCAGAAGAAAGCATTCTTATCTCCAAATAAAAAAAGATAGCAATAAGTTTACTATCATCATGAAGTTTAATATACTATAAAACAAGAAAAGACTTGGCCTCATAAAGCACTTAAGGGGAGCCATGAAGTAAATCAACGAAGTAAGAAATAGCTTGTACAGTAAAATAACCCTAAAAACTAAGAAAATGATCATCAACAAGAAGTTCTTCGATAATGTAAATTTTATTTATTTGAAAAAGAAAATTAATACCAACTTTACCTCAAGATAGCCACATATATTTGGCTATTTGTTGAATCTAATTGTATTCACAAGAAAAAGGAGTTGTCAAATCTCATTGAACATAAGTGGTTTGATGAATAAGAACATTATTAATAGGATCATTCTTCAACTTAGCAAAGATATAAACTTGTCTTAGCTTGAGATCCTAGTAGTGTATGTAAGAATGTATGAAGAATTCCATTTTCTCTTTTAGAAAGCATATTTAACACATTTGAGCTTATTACAGAGAGGAAATATAAGATCATCATTTAAATATTATTCAAAAAAGAAGAAATCAAATCGTAGTATAAAATTAATGAATAAATAAGTTGAACATAAAATGAATGCATGAGATGTCTCATAATAAGTAATGGTACACCTCATCTTTTTGAAAACAAGTTTATAAAAGGATAGAAGCCTTGCCTTAGCCTTTTCCTCCTCCATACTTGAGCTCATCATCACTTAGCCATGGAAATGGGGGAAGGGATAATCCACAGCTAAAATTCTCCTCCCCTATCCTCCCCAAGCTTCACTGATGTTGGCCTCACTTTTGTGAGGGTCATTTCAAAGTCAGTTTGAGATAGGAATTCTACCAATATTAACTTCCTAAATCTCACTAATAGTCACTAAACCTTAATGATTAGGGTAAAACCCTATAAATCATTCTTTGACCCAGATTGATTAGGATGGAGGTCTGTGAATATTTGAGAAAATATCATTTTGAAAATATATTTGAAAAAGAAGTAGAGGATGAAAGTATGTTTGAAGAAGGAATTGAAAACGAAGAAAATTTAGATAGTAAGAAAAATGAAGATTTAGAGTATGTTCAGGAGAGATTTGAAGTATTAGACACTATGAGAGGTGGAAATAAAAGCTTAATTCCATCTATAATAAAACCTCCTGAACTTGAGATGAAAATTCTCCCTAATAATTTGAAGAATATGTTTTTAAGAGAATCATCTACCCTACAAGTTTTTGTATCTTCCGAGTTAAATGAGTATCAAGAGCAAAAGTTGTTGGAAATTTTAAAAAGATACAAAAAAGCTTTTGGTTGGACTTTAGCAAATATTAAAGGAATCAGTCCTTCAATTTGTATGAATAGGATTTTATTAGATGAAGAACATAAACTGACAGTTGATCCGCAAAGGAGATTGAATCTAATAATGAAAGAAGTAGTTAAGAAGGAGATTCTAAAATTACTGGATGCTGGAATTATTTATCCTATTTCGGATAGTGCTTGGGTGAGTCCAATACATTGTGTACCGAAAAAGGGAGGAGTGACTGTTAAAGTGAATGAATGTAATGAAATTATACCCACAAGACAAATTAATGGATGGCGAATTTTTATTGACTATAGGAAATTAAATGCCGCCACCCAAAAAGATCACTTTCCTCTTCATTTTCTCGATCAAATGCTGGATAGACTTGCTGGAGACAAGTACTACTACTTTTTTGATAGATATACTGGTTACCATCAAATACTTATTGCTCCTGAGGATCAAGAAAAGACAACATTTACTAGCCCTTACTAAACCTTTGCTTTTTGAAGAATGCCCTTTGGACGGTGTAATGCACCTGCAACATTTCAAAGATGTATGATGTCTATCTTCAACATTATGATAGATAATGGAATAGAAGTTTTTATGGATGATTTCTCTGTATTCGGGACTTCATTTGAAATCTACTTGGAAAACTTAGCAAAATTTTTGGAGGTTTGCGAGAAAACAAATTTAGTTCTGAATTGGGTGAAATGTCAATTTATGGTTGTAGGAGGCATTGTGCTTGGGCATAAAATTTCTGAACATGGTATGGAGGTCGACCCTGCTAAAATTAGAGTGATTAAGAGATTTCCACCACCCACTACCGTTAGAGAGGTGAGGATTTTCTTAGGACACACTGATTTTATAGACGATATATTAAAGATTTTTCTAAAATTACTAAACTTTTGTGCCAACTTCTAGAAAATGATAGAAAGTTTGATTTTAATGATGAATGTTTAAGTGCTTTTGAATTATTGAAAGAGAAATTAATCACTGCACCTATAATTATTTTACCAGATTGGGAGAAAGCATTTGAACTTATGTGTGATGCTAGTGATTATGTGATCGGAGTAGCATTGGGGCAAAGGTATGATATAGTTTTCAAAGTCATTTGTTATGCTAGTAAAACTCTTAATGAAGCTCAAATTAATTATACCACTACTGAAAGAGAGTTATTAGATATAGTATTTGCTTTTGAAAAGTTTAGACCTTATTTAATTGGAACTAAAAGTATTGTGCATACAGACCATTCATCTATCAAATATTTAATGCACATGAAGGATGTCAAATCTAGACTGATTAGATGGATACTTCTTCTGCAAGAATTCGACTTTATGATAGTTGATAGGAAGGGATATGATAACCAAATAGTTGATCATTTGTCAAGATTAGAGTATGATAAATTATTTAAATTTGAGAAGGAAGTTACAGAAACTTTCGCTGATGAACAACTTTATACTATTATGGAAAAAAAATTTTCTTGGTATGCTGATATTGTGAATTATATTGTGAGTGATATTGTACCAGCTGATTTAACAAGACAATAACAAAAGAAGGTTAAATATGATGCAAGATTTTATTTTTGGGATGAGCCTATCTATATAAACAGTGTAAGGATCTGATTATTAGAAGAAGTGTGCCATAGGAAGAAACGAATTTAATTATTCAACGATGTAATGATTCTGAATTTGGAGGTCATTTTGGTCCTGATAAAATTGCTTTTAAGATTTTACAATCTAGAATTTATTGGCATACTCTTTTTAAGGATGTATACAAATATATTAAATCATGTGATTGATGTGAGAGAGTAGGCAATATCTCTAGAAGAAATGAAATGCCTCTAAACTATAATTTGGAAGTTGAAATTTTTGATGTATGGGGATTAGATTTTATCGGATCATTTAATCCTTCATTTGAAAATTTATATATACTAGTTGCAGTTGATTATGTCTCGAAATGGATTGAAGCTATTGCTTTTCCTAGATGTGATGCTCACAGTGTTTCAAAATTTTTAAAGAAAAATATATTTACAAGTTATGGAATGCTGAGAGTGATTATAACTGATGGTAGATCCCATTTCAGGAATAATCAAATTAAGAGATTGATTGAGAAATATAATATTATTCATAGAATCTCTACTGCTTATCATCCCTAAACTAGTGGTTTAGCAGAAGTGTCTAATCGTGAAATTAAAAGAATTTTGGAGAAAACTGTGGATAATCACAAATTAGATTGGTCTGCTCGATTAGATACTACATTATGGGCTTATAGGACTGCTTTAAAGACCCCTATTGGAATGTCTCCTTATAGACTAGTGTTTGATAAGATTTGACATTTACCGGTTGAATTGGAGCATGAAGCATATTGGGTGATAAAAGAGTTTAATTTTAATTTGAAAAGAGTAGGAGAGAAGAGATTTATGCAATTGAATGAATTGGAAGTGATTAGAAATGCATCTTATCACAATGATAGGATCTATAAAGAGAGAATAAAATTATGGCATGATCGGAAGATATTGAAAAATAATTTGAATATGGATAAAAAGTTTTGTTATATAACACAAGATTGAAGTTCTTTCCTGGAAAGCTTAAGTCTAGATGGTTGGGACCTTTTACAGTTGTAAAAGTTCATTCTTTTGGAGCTGTTGATATTGAGGATCCTGATACTGAAAAGATTTTCAAGGTTAATGGGCATCGATTAAAGCCTTACTTTGACGGGTTTCAACCTGAATTCAAAGAGGTTTTAATGCTGAATCATCTCGATTAACTGAATGGTTTGTCGGGCTGACGACGTTAAACCAAGTGCTTTATGTGAGGCAACCTATATGTATCTTTGTGGTGTGTTTGCTTGTTTATTGTAAGTGTGATTTTTATATAGTTATTTTTGAATCCTAATCGCTCCTAAATACTTTTAAAATTGATAAATATTAGATCAAATTGAGGCATTGAAATATTTTGGGCCAAACGAAGTTTGGTGAGATTTTTGACCACTAGCGCCCCCGGTGCCAGAATAGGTGCCGCTGGAGCCCAATTATAGAGAAGTTTTGCTGACCGCCGGTGCCCTATCAAGCGTTGCCAGTGCCCAAAGCCTGTTGACGGTTTTTGGAGTTTCAAAATGCGATTTTTTGCTGTTTTAAGCTGGATCTTCTTCCTTATAACTCCCTAAACTTTATTTTAAACTTCCAAACTCCAGAAAAATGAAAACTACCTTTCCTAATTAACATCCCATGGATTCCTACTCCATAGAAACCCCTCGATCTCACATGTTCAACCGAAAAAAGTTTATCAGTTTCGAGGCGCATTGATTGTTCAACAAAGTGATGATGAAGAGGATGATTATCAAGGAAAGAGGCTTTATTAATCGAGGTATGGATAATCCTACTGTAAGAGTTGAAGTGATAATAAAGGAAAGACGTTGAGAAGTACTATGTTACACTACCGTTGTCGTAGTCCTTCTGGTTGTGAAGGAATTCTATGCAAATCTTCACGGGATCAACCAAGGATTCATCTTTGTGCGAGGTAGGTTTGTACAATTCACTCCTACGAGAATTAATGATCTTTTCATGATTAAGAATGTACCTATTTGCCACTATTCCAATTTTAATGCCACAAGTGATAATATGAATGATGTGCATCGTTATTTGACGGATGAAAATGAAAATTAGGAAGTTAGAGAAAATGGATATATTAGTTTCCCTTCTGCATCTTTAAATCTGGTGTCAAAGCAGTTGAATTACTTTATTTCGACAAAGTTATTTCCAACTTTGAAGATTAGTAAAGTAACCAAGGAAATCACTATTTTGAATTTCTGTTTTCAAACTGGAAGGTCGATTGATATTGAAAATATAATTGTGAAATCAGTTTTGGGATTGATAGTTCATGGATCTAAATATGGGCTTGGACACCCGTCCATCGTATTTCTGTTGTGTAGTTAATCACAAGTTCCATATGAGAGTTGGGAAAATGTTCTTCTTCCCTGGAGGCCTATTGATCCAATCTTTATGACTACAAAATAGTAGGAGATGAAGTTGATATGGATCTGCTTGCTGATCAACCAACTCAGACTTCAAAACCCATTCAGCCTTACTTTGTTGAAAGTTTCAGAATGATGCTGAAGAGAATCAAGGAGTTGGAAAAAGAGGTACAAAATGTTATGAATGTTATTAATAATATTTTTGACTTATTTGATCATATAGATTGGAGGATGAAGGAATAATTTGATTACACTGGTCAGATTGAGATGGGCCTGATTAATCTGATGAAGAAGATTGCTATGATTGTTGAGGATTCATCTGATGAATTCTCATTCCGTCCCTTCTATAATTTGTTTGTGCATCAGTAATCTATTAGAGATATTAGAGAGGAAGATAGTTCTGAGACCGATGTAGAGTGATTACTGGATTCTGTTTATGTTTGATGTGTGTTTGCTTTACTTTGCTTAATTCTGTTTTGTGTGTTTAGTATTTACTTTGCTTCTCTTTGTAGTTTAAACTTAGATTTTCTATGCTTAATTTCATCGTGTGTGCTTAGATTTTAGTGTTTGCTTATCGTAGAGTACTTGCAACACTAAAAATCTAACAGTTGTTAGTTTAATTTGATGAACATAAAAGTGTTTACGTTGTAATGTGGATTATATATATAGAAGTATGTTTTGTATTGTTTATGTAAAAATTGCATTAGTTATTGCTTATGTGATGAAATAGATGCTTAATGAAGTGTTAAATGTCATTGTGGAGGACGAAACGATTGAACTTATGAAAAAATTTTTGAACCCAGAAAAATTTTTGCACTGGCGCCACCGGTGCCCAAATCCAGAGAGTTTTGGCATTTTAAAAAATAAAGCACCGTCGGCGGCCTATCGAGCATCGCCGGCGCCCGAGTACAGAAAAAAACTAAAACCCTTTATTTCGTGATTTTGACCCTGGGACCTGTGGTTTTTTCCATTGATTTTGTCTTCCTCCTCCATTTTCGCGATTTTGAAGACCTAGGGTTAGCTAGATCTCGGATTTCAAGTGATTTCAAGGCTTTTCGAGACTGGATCTACACTTCTCTTGGTAAGAGCTTCACTTTTAGTTAAAACTTTTTTATTTTCACCATTGGAATTTCACACATTGTTTAGATTGAATTTTGGGATTTTTGAATAAATTTTGGGATCTCCTATGATGAAATTTGCTCTTACTTGTTTAGAATAGTATTTGGAGTTTATTACATTGTGGATTTGGAATTTATGGGAATTTATCTTGCAAATTTTTAGAAATTCACATGGCTCTAAGGATGAGTAAAGGGAAGAGAAAATTGGATTTTGATGTAGAAAAATTTGTCCATGTTAAAGCACAATTTTGCTTTAATTCTTACCTTTACAATAAGAAGTGTATTAAGGATCATGCTTTTGATAATCTTGGTGGATTTGTAGAACAGTTAATTACCGAGCGAAACTGGAAGAGATTTTGTTAT
Source organism: Papilionanthe hookeriana x Papilionanthe teres (assembly GCA_022702705.1). Classification (NCBI taxonomy): domain Eukaryota; kingdom Viridiplantae; phylum Streptophyta; class Magnoliopsida; order Asparagales; family Orchidaceae; genus Papilionanthe; species Papilionanthe hookeriana x Papilionanthe teres. The sequence goes on from CM040436.1 coordinate 50,277,134, forward strand.
TTTACTGCAAATGCTATTATGGGTGTTGTTAGAGAGTTCTATGCAAATGTGCCCTGGACTGAGACTGAGTATGTGTTAGTTAGAGGAAACATGGTTGAATTTACTCCTCACTGTGTTAATGCATTTTATCAGACTATGAAACCATTTGTTTGTGAATATGAAAACTTTGATACTCGAGAGGCGAATATGAAGGAAGTGATTGATTTTCTGACAGATGGAAAAGGGGAATGGAAAGTAAGTCAAAGACAGATGATTAACTATCGTGCTTCCAAGTTAAATGTTGCATCTAAAGTTTGGCACTATTCCATCTCTGCAAGACTGTTACCTTCTTATCACCATAGTGAAGTTAAAAGGGAAGAGCAATTATGAACTATTGTATTTAGAAGATGAAGAAAATTGATATTGGAGCTATTGTTTTCAAGAACACTTAGTCTATTGCTAGAGGCGAGACCACTGGAGGATTAGGACATCCTACCCTAGTTCATGCCCTGTGTGTTCAATCTGGAGTAGTGTCAGCAGTTCTGAAGAGATAACTATACCACTGATACCGATTACAAAGACTATTATTCATATTTATGAGTCTCATGTGGGAGCCCGAGATGAGAGTAGGAGTATTGATATTCTTACTACGAGTTATGACATTCCATCTACATCTAAGCCCCCGACATTATCTAATATTATGAAGTAGCTGAGATTACAGAGTGCTAGTGTGGATAAACTCCATGGGAGGATGAATGTGTTTGACGCCAAAAGTGATGTGAATGAAGATTATATGAGAAGAAGAGTTGAGTTCGATATTGCCTATCATGATGCTCAGGTCAGATTCATGAGGGGGGAAATTGATGTGATGTTCCTTACCTGCCCCAGCTATACACCGTATAGACCTGATCGTGCTGACCCTGCTGATGAACCTGGTGATGAAGATTGGTAGTTTGCTTGTTTCTGTTTCTGTTTCTATTTTTTTATGTGTTGTGTTGTATTATTGTGATGTAGTAGTTATTTACTTTTCATGTAATGTGTAAAACGGTTGATATACTTTTATATTGTAATGAAAAATTGAAATTGTTATATAAACTGTATAGTGTTGTGCTAGTTTTTTTAGTAATTATGGTGTTTTGTTGGTTGTTTAGATGTTTAAATATTATATCTCTTTACCCTGCAAATGTTTAAAATTTGTATATATCACTGTTACTAACTCTTTCATGCGTGCTAGTTGTAAATTTTGACAAATACCAGATAGCTGTTAAAGATTTCAAGATCCCAGCACAAAAAGGCTAGTTTCTTTTACTTTCTACTATTTCAAATTTATTGAAAAATTTGAGTTTGGGGGAGGGTAGAAAAATATTAACTCTTATTTGTTCTCAATTATTATATTTTCAAAAATTATTAGCATAACTTCTGGCAGTTGAACATCACTTTAGATAACTAAAACTTTTTATTTTAGCTGAATATTATGGAAGGATTGGATGAAAGTTTTTAGTAATAAAGCCTAATTTTATAGAGGTAAGATATTTGGTATGAAAGGATTTGATTATAGTTAACTATTTAAATTAAAGAATACTATATTTTTGAAATTTTAAGAGACTTAAAGTATTGAATGTTAAAAAGATATTGTGACTTATGATAAATAGTAAAGCTCATACCTAATTATAAAGTAAGGAGGTGTTTCAAGTTTGAACTTTAGAAAGAGGAGAGTGAAATTCAAAATCATTACAGGCTATCGAGATATAGTAATCCTCATTAAAAAAAAAATAAAGAGGAAAGAAAAGAAAAGAAGGATTGAAAAACAATCCAAAAAAAAAGAAAAAAGAAAAAGAAAGAAAAATATTTATGAGGAGAAGCTTGAGGAGATACTTAATAAAAAATTGGCTTCACTTGAGTCACCCTAAAGGGAGAACTTGATTTCATTTCTGAATTTATATTTAAAGTATTGGCCTAGATTTTGATGAAGTTTGCATGAACTCCTTTTTCACATAATCTTTCAAGGCACTCTTAATGTGACAAATTATGGTTTATCCTGAAATAAATAGAAGACTAGAACCCTTAGACTTGATTACTAAATATTCTTATATCTGTAGTGTTGACCTGAATTACTGAATTTCTTTCTAAAAGTCTAACCAATATATTCTTTTGAATGAAAAATTTTAGTGTCTTACAGGTGAAAAGTGCATTGCCTTGAGTTATATTTTTACGTAATAAAAGGATTACTTGATGACAAGTAATAGTTAAGTTTGGGGGATTTTGATGCATCAAAAATATATACTGTTTTTGCTATATAATTTTACCTATTTTTTGTGATATTACACTTTAAAGAAAGGTATTTTTCATGATTTGTTGCAGGTATGATGATTTTAAGTGATTAGAGTGAAAAAAGCAAAAAGAAACGAATTCAGAGCAAAAAGAAGCAAAAAGGAGGAAAACAGCTTCTGGCGCCGCCGGCGCCAGATGGGTGCTGCCGATGCCATTTTCCCGAGAGCCTAGAAAATATTCTGATGATAGAGCGTCGGCGGCGCCCGATAGGCGGCCCTATCGGGTGTCGCCGGTGCCCCATGTCGGTGGATTTCAAATATAAAGAGTTTTAGCCACTTTTTAAAAGGTTGCTTAAGGAAACTCTTGGGATTTCATTTCTAACATATATGTAACTGTTTTTGGAGAAAAAAGAGTAGAATTTAGGAAGCTTGAGTGTGTTTAGAGTTAGGGCTTGAAAGAGAAGAAAGTGGAAGTGAAGATTTGAGAGGGATTCTTCTCTAAGGATTGAAGGAGAAGGAGTAAAGTGAGAGATTGCTTCTTCCTTTACATTTTAAAGATGGAATTGAGTGTTGCAAAGAAGAGAGAAAATGATTCAAAGGATTCAAGATAATTACATTGGGGAAGAGAAAGAGATAAGTTGTATTTGCTTTTGTAGTTTGTATGACTTTTCATTTATATATAAAATCCATGTTTTATTGTGTCTTCTCTATGAATTCTGAGTAGTCTCCTTTGACTTTTTTCTTGCATAGAGATGTGATGATGTGATGATGTGGATTTGAAGTGCTTTTAAAGTATTGAAGAAATTGTGATGATTTTTCATTTCGAACTTAATTTACTTTTCGATCTGGCCAATTGAATTGTTAAAATCTGTTGTTGTATATTAACTCTGAAAGGATTTAGTGACCTACAAGAACAATGAAGAATCCATTCAATGTCCATGGATGAATTGCGTAGTTCATGAGAATTGAGTACAAATAAATAGGGAAATGTGTTTTGATGGACTTCAAATTGGAGGTTTCAGGGTGACAGGTTGAGATCCCCAATTTGGTCCTAAGATTAGTAACTAAACTCGAAGGTTAGCCTTCAGGTGAAGGGTGAGTGGAAACTCTATAGTGACAGCCAGTGTCCTCCCAGCTTAGCCTTAGATTTAGTGACTGAACTTAGGATATGTCATTGTTCTTTTCATGCTTGGAAAAAGAGGTACTCTTTTGAGGGTAAAGAAACATTTATGCACCTATTTAGCATAATACCATAAATAATCATTCCATATCATTCACACATCATATACTCGTTGCAAGAGGAAAGATACTTTTCTTATATCTCAAAACCTTTCAAATACATAGCTTAGTGTGTCTGTTAATTAATTCTGTTTTAAAGATATTAGAAGTAATTATAGTTTGCTTAATTGTTACTGTTTTCTACATCTTGTTAGTAGAAGTAAACATTAAACTTTAATTGCAATTTGATTATTGGATTTCAGAATTACATTATCTATTGTAAGAATCGTGCCTTCCCTATGGGATCAATAACCAAGACTCCATTAGAGCCCTGTATTACTTGATACGATACATATACTTACGTAGAATGTTTGGAATTTACAAAGTCATTATAATTATATATAAATTTGAGTTCATAAGTTCTTACAATATTAAATGTCTACATCAATAGGGCTAAGCTTTCTAAGGTCAAGACGAAGCTCATGAGCCATTCAAATCAAGCTAAAAGCCACTGAGACCAAGGTATGGATTTTTGACTTCAATGGAGTTTGGGTTTGACACTTTATGAAACAAACTACTTCAAACCCTAGCATAACCGTATTGATGTCTTCTTTTCCTTCAGATGAAGCGATAGAAACAAGAATCACTTAAATCCTTCAAGAATTGAGTGAGATCTTGTGTCTAGACCATGACGGCCTACGGAATCAAAAGAGATGAAGACGATGAACCTCAATCGTCCGTTCCCAGGTTTTGGAATGGACGGTTGAGATTAAATCTCCTGTGATCCGCTGTTTGAATTGTCACAGTGGATCAACTGCGTTTTGATCTCTCCGAGGACACGCGGCGTCGCGGGGTTATTTTTGATTAGTTTAAGGATTTAATAAATACAGATTATCCTTAATCTAATCAAAAATTCATATTTTGACATAGAAAAATCACAAAAATATAACAAAAATACTTATGAACTTAGGACAGTGAGGAAAACAATGTGGAATTAAAATTTTAAAATTTAAAATTTTGATTTGCATTTGATTTTTAATTAATTAAATACTTGTTAGAGTAATTTAATTAATATTAATTATTTATAAGTCAGAAAAATATGAAAATTTGAGGGATTAATCATTAGATCCTTAAGAGCAATGTATGATTTTTCCAAGGCTAGAAAAATTCTCTAGAACAACATTTCCTAATTTTCATGAGATTGGAAAGTTGTTCTTAACCATAATTTTTAAAATATGAAAATAGGAAAATTAAATTGGAAATTGGTTAGAAATTTAGGGGAACAAATCTGAACCCTAAAATGACAGATTCTAACCTTTTGAAATTTAAAATTACATTTTTCTTATTAGGGTTAAAATTTTAAAATATAAAAACTCTAAATATGCCTTTAAAATTTAATACTCCTTATATCTAACTCATGCCACCATGAGTTAGGTCAAAATTCAGTTCAAACATTAAATGGATTCAAATCAAAACTAAATTAGGCTTAATCAAACATTAACCCCGATTAACCCTATTAATCCTTAACTAAATTAGGGTTAAAACTAAATTAAAATATAATTAGGTTTAACCATTGATCCCCGATAGATATAAGTGCAACGACTACCAAAAAACTTGGTCCCGCCGGATATAAGTGCGCTGATGATTTAAGATATGAAAATAATGATTTTATAATATGGGATACTATGCAAGTATACATATCATTTATCAAGTAATATAGGACTTTCTGATTAAGCCCCGAGATATCGAACTGACAGGAAAAAGTTGAAAATCTTTAAAGGAATTTAGAAAATTATCTTTTTTACTTTCTTTAATTATTTTTGAAATAGTATGTCTTGATTTTGAAAAGTTTTAGAAAGTTGATTTGTCTTTTGAAATTTTCTTAATAAAATGCTAAGCAATGTAAGTAAAGGTTTTAATAACTAATAACACTGGATGTAAAAATACTATTAAGTAAAATATCTTTTTCTTTCCTTTCATGAAGTAGTAATAATTCTTAAAGTATTGTTGTGGAAGTATTTAAATTTTAATGTGACAGATAGAAGCAAATGTGTTCTTTACCCTTACTTGGTTCTATAAAGAACATAGGTTAATTTGAAATTTATATTATTTTGAACATGGTTAGGCAAGGAAGATACCGAGTCTCTCACTCTAGAGTTCCCTCGATTCCCACCACCTAGAGGCTAACTTCTCATAACAAAACTCAAAACTTTAAACCAAATTAGGGGTTTTAGCTCGTCACTCTAAAATCCTCTAATTTTACTCTCTTCTATAAAAATATCTTCTAATATTACATTCACTTATAAGGACTACAGTTCTCACCCATATAATTGCATGTGATTCCTACTAACTTTAATGAGATAATACCATATTGGATCTTACATAATCTCAAGAAATTTTTCAACTTAACAGGCCAAATTAAGAAGTAAACAAAGTTCTCAGAATGAATCTTCACAACTTCTTCCAACTTTTAAACACTGATACTTTCCACAACAATTCTCTTTAAATTAATTACTTCTCCATTTTAAGAAAGAAAAAGATAAAGTAAAATACTAAGAATGCATTGGGAAAATATAAAAACACATTGATTTGAAATTAAAAATGATAAGAAAAATAATAAACGAAAGCAAGTATTGATAAATAAAATAGAAGTAAACACTTATCTTAAAATCCTTTCCACAAGACTAAGGAAGTTCCTCTGAAACTTTGACTCTTCGCTAAACTACTCCTTAGAGCAAGTCTCCAAACTCCGATGTCTCAGAATACACACTTCACATTTCAATAAAAACTAAACTAAAAGAAAAAAAAGAAGTGAGAGAAGAACTCTTAACTCAGACCCTTTCCTCCTTTCTACTCTCTACTCCTACTCTAAATAAAAACTTAAAATGCAGTGGAAGAATCTCCTAAATTCCTCTCTTTGAAATACAGTGAAGAGCCTCTTCAATTCTTCACTTCTTCACTTCTAAGACTCTCTTTAAATAGTGAACTAAAAGGTTCATTGGTGTCTCTTCAAAATATGTCCAGATTTGATGTATCTACCAAGGAACGCATCCCTTCATTCAAATTTGCCGCAAAAAAGGAAGTTATGGACGTTAGTACCAAGAGTTGCATCCATTCCCTTTTGAATTTAGCACCAAATCTAATTAAAGTTCGATTTATAACTGTGGCAGCTAAGCGCCGGCCCAGCGGCGCTTTGTCGCCAGTGCCAAATTTTTGATTTTTCATCTTTTTGCTCCAAATTTGATCCAATTTTGCTCCTTTCATCATGACCATCCATTTTCATCATACCTACAAGAAAAACACAAAATACCTTCCCTTAAAGTGCAATATCATTAAAAATAGGTATACAAATGTGCATAAAAATACTATATATTTTAGGTGTATCAAAATCCCCCAAACTTAAAATGTTACTTGTCCTCAAGTGACAGTAAATCTCATAAAACATTTTAGCATGCAAATTATGTAATGGGTTTCTTAGGAGGATAACAAAATTTTTTTCTAGAAATGGAATAGTCCAATTTAGAAAAAATTTCAGTAAGTAAAACCAACTTAAAGTTTATAAAGTTTTTAAGTAAAGGAAAATGATAAATAAAAGTATCTATCTGTTTCAGAAATATTTGTGGATTTTTCAAAATATAGGATTCAAACATTTATTTTTCTTACTTAAAAATTTTTATGTGAAATATAATTTTACTTACTATATTATAACCGTAAGCTTTAGATTTTCTCTGATCTTATATCTTAAATTTTAGGTATGAAACCAATTTTTGATTTGGCCTGTAAATCCTCAAGCTTCTCCTTCCTTTTCATATACTATTTTTCTCCTTTTTTTTCTTCTCTTATTATTATTTTTTTTATATAAAGTAAGGATTACTATATCTAGATAGGCCTTTAATGATTTTGAATTCCACCCTTCCATTTAAAATAAAGGTCGGATATTCACCTTTAACTTAAAAATCATAATAATAGTATTTGAAAATTACTCTTCAATAAAATAAATTTAAGCTTTGAAGAATAAAATTCAAATCTTCTATTTATCCAAAAATACAAAACTTCTTACTAAAGATAGTTTAACTTCATTTAACACCTCTTCATTAAGAAAAGTTTAACTTTAAGTTTTTCATGATTACTGTAAATTTTAACTAAATTCTTTTATTCATTTCTATATTCAAAATTTTATTCCCCTAATATAACTTTATGTATATAATTGTTCTCAATCAAAAATAAGATTTATTTTTAAGTATTCTTGAGAATCAAATAATATTTTAGGTTTTTGAAAATCTTTGTTTTTAAGATCCCCCCCAAACTTTAAATTTTTAATTAGGATAAAACATTTAAGCATAAGAAATGATACATGGGTGAGAAAAAAAAAACTAGCATATCATGCTTGCAGGAATTTTTAATATCTTAATATGCAAGTATAACAATTTAAATAACAAGAGTAAAATGAAATCAAATTTCATTTTTTAAAACATTTTTCTTTTTTTTTGACAAGAAAAGTAAAATTTCAGAAGACTTCTACAGTAGTGGAGGTTTTCAAAGAAAATACACACCAACTAAAATAACAAACTGATATAGATAACAAATAATAGTGGAATTTGAAGAATTTTAAACATGTAGTTTTCCAAAGTAGAAGTTCCTAATAGTGGTTTATAATCTCCTAACAGTTTTTGGAATTTAAAATTCATACTACTAAAAACTCTGACATAACATACACATAAAGACATTTACGATTACACAACATCACAAAGCAACATATAAATCAACAATAAAACAACAATACCTGAATATGCATAACAGATAAATAGTACAACTACAATCTGCATAATATCAAGGTTCACATCATCATACAATCATCAAACAAAATACTAGATAAGGTACATAGTAACATAGCACAACATCACAATAACTAAAACAAACAACATACATCTACTCTTCATCCTCACCCTCATCATCATCTTGCTCGTTCCAATCTTTGGATGGCACATAAGGTATATAAAATGGATGAGGTGGCATCTTAGCACTTTGATCTCCTCTAATCAGTCTATCCAAATATTGCTGATAATTCTCCTCATATTCATCATGTTTTACAATATATCTCTCAACATTATCCAGCTTACCATCCATATCTCTCACATGCTCTCGAGTAAGATTCACTTTTTTCAAAATCTTTCTTAATAAAATAGTCTGTGAATCAGTAGATGACGAAGCACATGAAGTAGAAGCACGAGAAGTAGAAGCAGAAGCAGTAGAAGCCCTACCAAATCCTCCTCTCCAACCAAACTCTGAATGCACAGTGTAAGCACCAACGTTTACACTAGTAATTGGTCTCAATGGCTGAAGTAACTCTTCCCAGGTCTCAAATCTCACTCCAGATCTTTGACATAGTGAATGAATCAAGAAAGGAAATCCCATTCCTGCAGTCGTGGTTGATCTAGCACAGTTCAAAACATAATCATAAATTATCCCTCCAATTTCAATAGGCTTCCCATTCTGAATACAATGGTTCAACACAGCTCTTTCTCTCGTCACTTCACTTATATGACTTGAAGGTAACAACTTAGATGAGATAAAATAATGCTATGCCTTAGAAATGGCATTCAATTTAGAAGCAAGAAAGTTCACTCTTCTATCATTTGTTATTTTACATAATCCTCTTCCATCAGTCAGAAATTCCATAATCTCATCTAATCCTCCGGAATTAGAATAAAAACAAAACATATCAGGAGGTAGTCCATAAAAGGTATTGATTGCACCTGAAGAAAAATTTACTTCCGGCCTTCTAACCATCACCTGATTTTCCTCTGCAGCAGGTAAATTTGCATAAAATTCTCTTACAACAGAAACAAAAGTAACAGTAATTCTGCAAGTTTCTTCTTGCAATCATATCTTCAATCACCTCTCTTGGCTTACTAAACACTCATTCAGGAATCAACATACGTGATTGCAATGCATCGACGTATCGTTCCTCAGTCCTCAAACTAAGAAATTTGTCAGAATCAAATTTTGTCTTATCTCGAGTGCGCTTTGACTTTGGAGCCATCTCTAAAAATTCACCATAAATTCCAAAAATCAAACTAAACTTGCTAAATTATCTTCCAAAAGATATTTTCACTAAATCTAAGCAATTTATCAAGCTTTTCCTCAAATTTTCAACATGAATAGTGATTTTAAGATTTTCCAAAATGCATGGTGAAAATAAAAAATTTTTACATAGGAGTAGTGCTCTTACCTCAAGGAATCCAAATCTAACAATTTTTGTTGAGATTGGATCTTAAATGATCCACAATATGTAACCCTAGGCTCCTCTTTCGCGGAAAAACATAGGTTGAAGACGACGAGGTGGTTGAAAATGACAAATTTTAGGTTTTTAACTCACTGGAAACAAATTTTGCGAACTTACGCTTAAGCGCGAACATTCGGCGCTTGGCCGCGAAATCTGGCGCTTAGCCGCTAGTACCCAAATTATTATAATTAAGGCATATGCACTAAATCACTTTGTTAATTACCCTTAATTAGTCCACAATAATTAATTCTCCCACATAAGTCTTCTAATACTCCAAATCAAACTTTAATAACTATTGATTCCACACAAATTTCATAAATCACAAACTTATATTCAAATAAACATAACATTTAATACAACAATAGAATTTCTTTCCAAATGTGAAGGATAAAGTTCTTAAAATACAAGACACTATAATATTAAACTTATAAGTATACATCTCTAAGATGTACCCATCACATCATCAGGCATATATAAAAACACTAAACACATCAAACATGAACTCACAAGAACACTAACATAACACATTAAGACAATAAACAGATACAAACAAAACACATTTAATTCCACTCTCCATTAAGCGGAATAAAACCAGGACAACTATTATTCTCATTTGACCCTTCAAGAATGTAGATTTGATAGAACGAGCGATCATTGTTCATTATTATATCATCTTCTTCAATATATTTATTTTTCACAAACATCGCATTATCTATTTCTTCCACATACCTCGAATGATTGAATTGCAACTTGAGTTGCCATCCTATGTGATCCAGATGTAAGGTAATATCATTAATTTTTGCTTCCATTAAAGTCACTCGGGCTTCAATTTTTACAATCATCTCTGCTATACCTTGAATGCTAACAGCCAGATATCCATTAAATAACTCCTTTGCACTATCACTAATGAACTTACTTTTATCGAAATCTTGCTTTTTCTTCATCTTGTTCTCCTTGGAAGACATGGTGCTCTTCAAAATTTTCTTCTTAGACTTCAAAAATGAAATTTGGACTTAGGGTAAGTGTTTCTATCAAGTCTAGTCCTTTTTATAGACTTGGGAGATGCTAGAATATTCCCCTAGATGTTTAGAATCTTCTAAATAACTTCCATAATTCCTCCCACACGATCTAGGCTTCAAATACACATTTTTCACGTTTTTTTATAACTGTGGTGCATGTTGACCTCACTTTTGGTTGAGTTCTAGTCTCTCTTTAGAATAACCTAGGGTCTAGCCATAGGACTCTCCTGGAGACTTTCTTAGAGGACTAGTCATAGAACCCTCCCCATAGAAATTCAAAACTCTTCTTGCTTCACTAGGAGGTTTTCATATGCTTAAGGCCTAACCTCCACCTTTTGGTAGGAAAAAGGAAAGCATAAGGAATCCTAGGGGAAGTCTCCTATAGGTGGTCAGACCTTAGGATTTCCCCTGAGGGAGGTCTGGAGATCACTACTCATACACTTCACATTCACAACATACACACACTGCACATTCTAATTTCAACCCTAAACTCTTTGGAAACTCATGTGGATAGCCCAGCCCTAAGTCTATGACTAAGTGGTGGGGACCAACACATAGAGGACCAAATGTAAGTGACCCTTGGTCATTACATCCTGCTCACCTTGAAGCCACCTTCAAATTTCTAAAATTTCATTTTTTGGCGCCTTTGCCCCCTAAATAACCCTAAACTACCGAAAATACCTAAAATTTCCAAAATTACCCAAATTCACCAAAATCCCCCAAAAATCATTCCAAGATATTCCTTACCACTCAAATTGACCATTCATGACAAAAAATTCCAAAATTTCCAAAAATATCCCCCAATACCCTCAAAATACCCAAAATACCCTTTTATCCAAAAAATCCAAAAATTCCAAAAAATTCCCAAAAAATTCCAGAAAATCCTAAAAATCCTTTATTTCATTTTGTTAAACTACACCATGGGCCAATTTTGTCAATTTAGCCCACTTTTACCAAAACTCCCAATTTGACCCTTTTTTAACCCATATGTGCCCAATTCAAACCCAATCTTGACCCAATTGACCCCAATTTTCATCAAATTCAATTCCAAACCAAAATTAAACATCCCCAATATCAATCTAGATCAAATTCAAGTCTAATGTGACCCACATTTGAATCTAATTCCACTTGAAATCAAAATCCCCAATTTTGCCTAAATAACCCAAAACTCCTAAAGTGACCCAATGTCAATCAATTCCTCCAAAATTTCAATTCCAAACTCTTTATAACACCTCCTTAAACTGAATTGGATCATCAATTGCCCCTAATTTGAGCTCAGGTCTTACCCAAATCCATTTTGGACCAAAGAAACCCCAATTTTGACCCAAGCTGAACACATGCTTTAAATCCACCAAATTGACCCTCTAAAATTTGTCAAAACTATTTTATGTCTTCATGAAAATTCTTCTAGACAACCATATATATAGTATTGTTGAAGACCTCTGAACCCCATTCCCACTCAAACTCAAGATAACTTGACCCGAACCCAACATTGTCCAAAATAATCAAAAATCCAATCCATGCCAAAATTGAACCTCCAAATGAGCTCAAAATCATTTAATGTCTTCATGAAAAATCTTCATTACAATTATATGAACAATATTGGTCAAGGCACCCAGAGCTCATTCTCACTAAAACCCAAGTTAAGTTAGCCCAAATCTAAATGAACCTAATTGAACTAATAATTCAAATCAACCTAAATTAAACCAAAATTAATCAAATTAATCTCATGGCAGCCCTAAAATTAATATATATATATATATATATATATATATATATATATATATATATAATAATAATAATAATAATAATAATAATAATAATAATAATAATAATAATAATAATAATAATAATAAATAAATCAAATAAAAAAATATATCTTTCCATGCCTCTCCCCTCACCTCTCCCTCACCCTACCCGCCACCTCTCCCTCACCCTACCCTCCTTACCTTCACCTTACCCTCACAACACCTCCACCTCATCTCTCCATTACTCCCCCTTGACTCCCTAGCCGTGAGCCTCCTCCAAAAAAAATCCCTCTCATAATCACACTTACTCACTTCACTCACTTCACCTCCCAAATCATTCTCCTCGCCGTGAGCCTCCCTCCTCTCTTTCTTCTTGTTCCAAGCTAGCTACACTTCATCCACTACACCCAATCCCAACTCCTCCTAGCTGTGAGCTTCAACAAGGGACTTTTCAAAAGTTCTTCCATCACCTCCTCCAAGCAAGGTGAGTTTCTTCCCCCTCCCTTTTATTTTGTGAATACTTAAGCTTATAAAAATTTTTTCTTCATCCTTCTCATGCTTAACCTAAGACCTCATACTTACATGCATGCTTGGTGTTTAATGTTCCTCTTCCTTTACAAAGATTTTTAAATTTACATACAAGTCATTTAATTTTTCTTTAAATTTTCATGTATGCTTTTTTAAATGTTTTCATGTTTAGCCTTAAAATTATATTTCATGCAAGATATTTAGTTTTTAAAATTTTTCCATGTTTAGGCTTAGGAACTCTTCTTTTATGCAAAGTTATTTAGCTATTTAATTTTACTAGTTTAAATATTTACAAATCTACCACCTAATTTTTACTAATTTGAAAAATAAATTTTAAAATTTAAAAGAGATAATATAACTTAAAGGAAATAAAAATAAAATAGAAAAGAGGAATGAACATAAGGATAAAATAAAAATAAAACAAAAGAAAATGAAATAAAAATAAAAAATAAAAACATAAGTGATATAATTATAGATTTAAATAAATTAAATAATATCTTTACTATATTGTAAATAAAATAACTATATTAAATTTAAAATAACTATATTAAAATAACTATTCTAAATGTTAAAAAAATATAACCATACTAAATTTTAAATAAGAATAACTACACTAACTTTAAAATAATATAACTACTAAAATATAAATAAATGAATAATAATATATATATGTAAATTAATAAGTAAGATAAATAATGATAATAAAGGAAGTAAATAAAAGTGTTTTTTTTAAATATATACACATGTAAATAATAACTTTAAGAAATAATAACTTAATACAAATGATAATAACTTTAAATAAAGAAAAGAATAATTTAGGAGAGAGAAAATGAAAAGCATTATAATTAAATAAATAATACTATAAATGAATAATAAATTAAATTAAAGTTAAATAGTTAAAATTAAATAAAACCAAAAAATAAATAATAATTAAATTAAACAAATAAAATAAAATAATAATTAATTAAATAAACCAAAAACAATTAAATAAATAATAGTATAAATTAAATTAAATAAATTAAACAAATTAATTAAATTAAAAATCAAAATTATATTAAATTAAATGATAATGTAAATAAATAAATAATTTAAAATTAAATAAATTAATTAAATATATTAAATTAAGTTAAATAAATTAATGAAAATCGAATATTATATTAAAATTAAATGATAATGTAAATAAATAATAAATTAAATTAAATTAAATTAATTAAATAAATTAAATAAATAAAATTATATTAAATTAAATTAAATTAATAAATATTAAATTAAATAAACAAATTAAATAAATTAAATAATGTAAAAAATAATAAATTAAATTAAACTAAATACATTAAATAAATTAAATTAAATTAAATTAAATAATGTAAATAATTAGTAATTTAAATTAAATTAAATTAAATAAAACAAATAAATTTAAATTTTATTAAATTAAACAATAATACTTTACATTAAATTAAAAAAAAATAAATTAAATTAATAATAATTGTAAATAATAATAAATTAAATTAAATTAAATAACAAAATAAAATAAATAAAAACTAAAATAATAATTTAAATAAATAAAAATCAAGTTGAAGTAAAATAAAATAAATAAATAACAATTAATTAAATTAATAAATAATGATAAAATAAATAAATCACATAAAATAATAAATAATAAATTAAATTAAATAAAATAAGTTAAATAAATTAAATTAAATTAAAATAAATAATAATGTAATTAAATAATAATTTTACTAAATTAAATTAAATTGAATAATAAAATAAATTAAATGAAAACTGAAAATAATAATTTAAATAAATTAAAGTAAAATCAAATGAATAAATAAAAATGAATTAATTAAATAAAACAAATGAATAACAATTAATTAAATCAAACTAATAACAATTAATTAAATAAATAAATGATAATAAAGTAAATAAATTACAATGAATTAAATAAGATAATAAATTAACTAAATAATAAAGATAATAATAATTTCAATTACAAATAAAAGATAATAATTTTAAACAACACATAATAAAAATAATAATAACATAACACATAAATAAATAATAATAATAACACAAGACAAAAACAAAATAAAACAATAACATACAACATACAACAATGATAACAGATAACAACATAAACAATAACAATATAATATGATAATAACATATAAATAACAATCACATATAATCATAACTACAATCCCAACACAAACAATAATCACCACATACAACAACAATCCCGATCAGAATACAATACTAACACGATAACAATCAAACCTAGGATAGACCTCCTGAGGCATGGTTCATTTTTCCCTTCATAAAGACTCCTAGGAAATCACAATTTGGTGTAGAAAACATAATTAGAATATCCTTATGCTTAATGAATGCATGGAATAATCCAAATTTTACCCGATGTCCACACAACCTTCCCAATTCACATTCCAAACTCAAAGTTCCTAGCTCCAAAAACAAACCAAAAACACAACCAAATTCAAAATAAAACCAAAACCAAAACCAAAACCAAAACCAAATCTAAAACATAAACTCAAACAAATCTTCACAGCACTCCCATAAGTCCAAATCAAACTACCAGTTACCACCAAATACAAATCCAAACCACACCTAAACCCATCTGCCCCAACCTACCCCGAACTACTGTGTTCATTAAGCATAAGGGTATAGGTAGGGTGAATTGTTAAACAACATAATAAGTCTAAATGAGCCTGAGACTTTTCATCAGAATATGAGAGGGAAGCATGGACCTGCATCCTTCTTTGACTGTTTGGATACCTCTGAGGTCTATTAAACTTAATATGTCTACTTAACGAAACCATCCTCAATTAAATTAACAAAGTTTATTGAAACACGACATAGGAATTCACATAGACATCATAGGACTTGGTAGACAACCAGGATCTTAACATAAACTTCATAGGATTGAGTAGTTACTTCTTGTCAGTTCTACTTCTTCTTGTTTTCTGGGATGCTTTAATTTCTGCAAAATTATAAACACCTATATGCAATGCAATACTAAAGTTTCAGCTGGGAATGACGAGAAGACCCTCGAGGTACACTTTAGCTTTATTGCAATTTACCTTATTGCAATTTATTTATCTGCACTGCATTTTACTTTTCTTGCATGATAAATAAGATTGTTGCATGAAAACTGAAACCTTTAGGATAGCCACAAAACTGAAACCCAAAACTAAATTAAAAGTCATACAAGATAAAATTTAACGCCACAACATTTCAAAATAAAAGTCAACTCAAAATTTAATCACAAACAAAACAACAAAAATTACAATTTTAACTAAATTAAAACGTCTCGTTGGATGATCGGGAATACCTCGGATGATGTAACCCATGTGTTGCTAATGGGATTTCCCATGGTCTAAATGAAAGTGTGGAACTCATTCAGTTGAGTTTAGCAAATTCATCTGGACTAAGTGAATCTGATGAAAATAACGGTGCCGGGATGACGGAATCGTGGGATCTTAATCGGTTCTGTTTAATCAACTTTATGATTTATTTTAAATAAAACACTAAAATATTCAGATTCTAAGACTTTTCTAAACCAAAACACTTCTCTCATCTCCTGATTTATGATTTCTAAAACTAAACCTCTGCGACAACAAGGAGCTCGAGGCAATACACCGAAGGGTAGCACGATCAAGGATGCGGAAGGACCTGTTCAAGAGAGCAAACAACGGATCTTCAACAACAACTCTCTTTTCTTATAAATAAACAACTAGCCATAGGATTTCGAGGTAGTTTGCCTAGTGCAACATAAATCCTCAACTTTATGTTAGGAATTTGCATAATTGTCTTATGCAAATTAAGCCCTAACTGGTCTTAGGACTCCGAGGTAGTCGTTTGGTACGATATAAGCCCTCACATCTTCAAGTCTATTTTTTATGATTGTGTCATACAAATATAAGTCTTAATTAATTAAATTAGGCAAGAGCAAGATGAAACATTAAATGAACTCCCAAATTGAAGCCAAACAATAGGATAGTTTGGGAAGTTGCCAAAATTCTTCTTGGATCCTTAATTTCTCCTACTTCTCTTCTATTGGACTCTTAAAATAAACTGTTCCAAACTCGATCCATTCCCTATTGAAATTCCAAAATTCAATCCTTTGAAAACCTTAAACATTGAAATTCTTGAGAGCAAAACCACTAATCATTATTGAGAGTTTTCTTAAATGATTCCCGTCATTTAGGATGTAATTAACTATAGGGGCTTGCTCTTATAGGGAACTTTAAGAACCCAGGTAATATAAACCTCGCTTAATTCCTTTATATTAAGCGAGGGAACCCGTCGGCTTATAAAATTGATTCATGGACCAAACGGATGTCACAAATCTTTTAGTTTATTTAATCGAGCCCCATCGTCAAGCAGTGTGACTATTTCTCGGGATAGATACACGGTTTGTGATGCGGTACTCGTTTATATAAACTATTTGGGATGTGAGATTAGTTTGATTTCATATCTTAAAATTTTCAAACTTAAAATTATTTTTAAAAATCAAATTCTACTTTCCAAATTATATATATATAATTAAATTAGATTTAAAATCTAAAAGTAGGCCGACAATGCCAAAGCGCCAACTAGTTGGCGCTTAGCCGCCGCTGCACAATTTAGCACAGGTTTGCTAAGTGTCCAAATTTTCATTATGACTTCACTAAATCATCAATTAAGGTCGAATAAACTCTACTTAAGTTTAAAAAAAATCCAAATTACTACCATTAAAAACATAAAAACAAACCAAACAAAGCAAACAAAACACATAAAACAAACATAAAGCAAAGCACACCGATAAATATGGGTTGCCTCCCATAAAGCGCTTGTTTTAACGTTTTCAGCCTAACATACCCAGAACGCATTCTAAGTGACCCAACAATAAATTTTCATCAGATTTAGATTTATTGACTAAAAACTATGGTTTAAGTCTATGTCCGTTAACTTTAAATATTTTTTAGTCTTAGGATCTTGAATATCTACAGCTCCATAAGAATAAAATTTTATCAAAATGAATAGACCCATCCACCTGTACTTAAGTTTTCCAGAAAATATTCTCAATCTAGCATTATACAGCAGAACTTGTTGTCCTGGTATATGATTTTTGGTAAGAATCTTCCGATCATGCCATAATTTCATCTTTTCCTTATAAATCTTAGCATTTTCATAAGATTCATTCCTTATTTCTTCAAGCTTATTCAATTGCAATAATCTCTTTTCAGCAACATCTTTCAAATTATAATTGAACTCTTTAATAGCCTAATAAGCATTATGCTCAAGTTCAAAAGGTAAATGACAAACTTTTCCAAAAATCAGCCTATATGGGGACACTCCTATATGTGTTCTGTAAGCAGTGCTATAAGCCCACAAAGCATAATCCAGTTTAATTGACCAATCCTTTCTATTTGGTTTAATAGTTTTTTCCAATATTCTTTTAATTTCTCGATTGGATAATTCAACCAAACCACTTGTCCGCGGATGATAAGCAGTATCAATGCGATGACTAATATCATATTTCTTTGCTAACTTCCCAATAATCTCATTTCTAAAATGACTTCCCACATCAGTTATGATTACTCTTGATATTCCAAATCTGCAAAATATATTCTTTTCTAAAAACTTTGCAACACATTGAGCATCACATCGAGGTAAAGCAATAGCTTCAATCCATTTGGAAACATAATTTACTGTTATGAAAATATAAATATTTCCAAAAGATGGTGTAAATGGTCCCATAAATTCTAACCCCCAAACATTAAATATTTCAACTTCCAACATATAATTGAGGGGCATCTCATTTCTTTTAGAAATATTGCCTACACGCTGACATCTATCACAATTTTTAATATAATCATTCACATTCTTAAAAATGGTAGGCCAATAAAATCCTGATTGTAATATTTTATATGCAGTTTTATCACTTCCAAAATGTCCCCAATAATCAGAATCATGAAATTTTTGAATAATTTTATAAGTCTCTTCCAAAGGTACATATCTTCGAATTAAAAGATCATGTCCTTATTTATATAAAAATAGGTCATCCCAAAAATAAGTCTTAGCATCAGACAAAAATTTGTTCTTTTCATGATATGTCAAACCATAGGGTATAATATTACTAACAATAAAGTTTACTATGTCTGCATACCACGGAACATTCCTTTCTTTAATAGTGAACAGTTTTTCTTCAGGAAAATGTTCATTAATTTCAAGCCTGGACAAATGATCAGCAATTTGATTATCAGAACCATTCCTATCTACTATCTCAAAATCAAATTCTTGCAAAAGAAGAATCCATCTTATAAGTCTCGGTTTTGCATCATTTTTCTTCATTAAGTATTTGATAGCAGAATGATTAGTATGCACAACACATTTAGTTCCAATTAAATATGATCGAAATTTATCAAAGGTAAATACTATAGCTAATAACTCTTTCTCAGTACTGGTGTAATTAATTTGAGCTCCATTAAGAGTTTTACTAACATAATAAATTACTTTAAAAATTTTATCATATTTCTGACCCAAAACAGTACTCAATAGCATAATCACTAGCATCACACATTAATTCAAAAGGTTTTTCCCAATTTGGTGAAATTATTACAGGTGCAGTGATTAAATTTTCTTTTAATGTTTCAAAGGCTTTATGGCAGTCATCATCAAAATTAAAAATTGCAACCTTTTCCAGTAAACGACATAAAGCTTTTGTAATCTTTGAAAAATCTTTGATGTAACACCTATAGAGTCCAGCATGTCCTAAAAAAACTTCTAATTCCCCTTACATTGATTGGGCAAGGTAAATTAAAGATAACTTGAATTTTTGCAGGATCTACCTCCAAACCTTTTTCTGAAATCCGATTTCCAAAACAATTCCTCCTTCTACCATAGATTGACATTTTTCCCAATTAAGGCCCAAATTAGTTTCTTCACAGCATTTTAGAACTTTAGATAGATGTTCTAAACATGATTCAAATGAAATTCCAAACACTGAAAAGTCATCCATAAAAACTTCAATCCCTTTTTTAATTAAATAAAAAAATAGCCATCATACATGTTTGAAATGTAGCAGGGGTATTAAATAAACCAAAGGGCATTCTTCTAAAAGCAAATGTACCATAAGGACTGGTAAACATAGTTTTCTCTTGATCCTCAGGAGCAATTTGAATTTGGTGGTAACCAATATATCCATCCAGAAAACAAAAGTATTTATGTCCAGCCAGTCTATCCAACATTTGATCTAGAAAAGGGAGTGGAAAATGATCTTTCCTTGTGGCTAGGTTTAATTTTCTATAATCAATGCATATTTGCCACCCTGTAACTTATCTTATTGGTATCATTTCATTCTTTTCATTAACAGTCACGGTTACTCTTCCTTTCTTAGGAACACAGTGAATAGGACTAACCCATGCACTATCTGAAATAGGGTAGATAATTCCAGCATCCAACCACTTTAAAATTTCTTTCTTAACAACTTCTTTCATAATAGGATTTAATCTCCTTTGGGGATCATCCCGCGATTTGTAATTATCTTCCATAAGAATTCTGTGCATACAAATTGAAGGACTGATTCCTTTAATATCAGCAATTGTCCATCCAAAGGCTTTCTTGTATTTCTTCAAAATTTCAAGTAAACCCTCTTTCTTTTTCAGTTAATTAAGAGGAAATTATAACAGGCAAGGTTGAGGATTCACCTAGAAAAGCATACTTCAAATTTTCAGGAAGAATTTTTAGCTCAAGTTCAGGAGGTTTTTCAATTGATGGACTATAAGATTTATCCTTCTCAGTCATATCCAACAATTTAAAATTTTCATGAACATACTTTAAATCTTCCTCTTGAAAATCATCACAATTAAATAAATCCTCTTCTTGCTTCAACATTCTCTTCATAAGTTAATTTGAAATGACATTCACTTAAATAATCAATAACATCCATCCTATAACACTCATCTTCTTTACCTCTCGCAGGATATTTCATCGATTTTAAAATATTAAATGTAACAGTCTGATCATAAACTCTCATTGTTAATTCCCCTTTTTGCACATCTATCATGGCTCTGCCTGTAGCTAGAAAAGGTCTCCCCAAAATTATGGGTATCTCTTTATCTTCCTCTATATCTCACACAATGAAATCCACAGGAAAAATAAATTGATCCACTTTTACCAAAACATCTTCTATAACTCCTTTAGGATATGTGATCGAACGATCTGCTAATTGCAGAATTACAGTAGTCGGAGTTATTTCTCCTAGTGCCAGTCTTTTGAATATTGATAGAGGCATAAGGTCAATGATTGCACCCAAATCACATAAAGCTTTTCCACAGAATCTATCTCCGATTGCACATGGAATTATGAAACTACCATGATCTTTAAGTTTTTTAGGAAGCTTTTTCTGAATTATCGCACTGCACTCCTCACTAAGTGCAACAGTCTCATTTTCTTTAAAATTCCTCTTTTTATTAAGAATATCCTTCATAAATTTTGCATAGCTTGGCATTTGTTCTAGGGCTTTAGCAAATGGAATATTAATGGTAAGCTTCTTGAATATCTCCAAGAATTTTGAAAATTTCTTATCCAACTTTTATTGACGAAGTCTCTGAGGAAATGGAGGTAGTGGTTTTTCTAAATCAACCTTAGGTGGAGAAATAGGTCTTTCAAAACCTTTTGGAGCGTCCTCTTTAGGTCTTTCAATCTTTTCTTTCTCTACTTCAGTCTCTTTTTGAACTATACCTTCCAAATCTTTTCCACTTCTCAGTTGAATTGCTTTCGCTTGTTCTTTATTCTTTTCTCTTGGATTCACTTCAGAATTACTTGGAAGCATTCCTTGGGATCTATTACTTAAGGCATTTGTAATTTGTCCCAATTGATTTTCAATTTTTATGATGGTTGCTCCTTGAATTTGTAATTAATTTCCCATACGTGATACTACTTCTTCCATAGACAACTTCTTCTCCTTAAATTGTAAAGCATTGTTATAACCTGAAGGATAAGTTAATCTATTATTATTTTTATGTTAGTTATTCCAATTCCCCAATGGATTTACTTGGGTGTTCCACTATTGTTGATTAACACCACCCTGATTATTGTTATTCCAGTTAAAATTTGGATGATTCTTCCAACCTGGGTTATAATAATTAGAATATGGGTTTTTAGGTTTTATTATAACATTCACAGTTTCTGGTGAAGAATAAGAATCAACCATTTGGCCTAATGAATTTTTTTCAATCATGAGATTTGGCTGAGAAAAATTCATCCCAAATTGGTCTATCTTCCTTGATACAGTAGCAACTTGATTTGCTAACATTGTAAAAGCGTCATTTTCATAAACACTGGCTACCCTTTTAGGGTTTAACCTTTCAGAAGGCCTTTGAAAATTATTATTAGTCATTTCTTCAATTAAAGCATAAGCATCAGAAAATGGTTTAGATCCACCAGCAGCAGCATTGATGATAGATCTAAGAGATCCAACTAATCCATTATAAAAAGTTTGAATTATTAACCAATCTGGTATTGCATGATGTGGACATTTCCTGAGGAGATCTTTAAATCTTTCTCATGCTTCATATATTGATTCCCCTTCTAACTGACAAAAAGATGTTATATCCTTTCTCAACTTAGCAGTCTTAGATGGTGGAAAATATTTAACAAGGAGTTTTTGTGACAGTTCACCCTAAGTTCTAATTGATCCAGGTGCTAACGAATGTAACCACATTTTAGCTTTATCCCTTAGTGAGAAAGGAAAAAGTCTAAGTCTAATAGCATCATCCGAAACACCATCATATTTAAAAGTAGCACACAACTCTAGAAAATTAGCAAGATTGAAATTAGGATCTTCAGTTGTTGCTCCCCCAAACTGATTATTTGACACCATTTGGATAATAGCACGTTTAAGCTCAAAAGAATTAGCAGCTATAGCAGGGTTTTGAATACTAGCACGAAGTTCATCTATTGTAGGGTTAACATCATCTCTTAAAGGTCTTAATTCTTGATGGATGCCAACATTTTGATTTTGATGATTTGCCATTTTGTGAATATTTTTTTCTTTTTCTTAATTTTTAATTTATTTGATTTTTCTGATAGATCTTTCTAATTCAGAATCGTAAGGCACAAGTCCTTCAGAACCTAAACTACTCATAAAACAATAAAACAAAAAAAAAAACACAACACACTAACAAAAATAAAGAAAAGTAAAAATTTTAAATTTCTTAATTCTTTTTAAAATGCAATTTAATTAATTTTCCCCGACAACGGCTTCAAAAACTTGATCCCCGATAGATATAAGTGCAACGGCTGCCAAAAAAGTTGGTTCTGCTGGATATAAGTGCGCTGATGATTTAAGATATAAAAATAATAATTTTATAATATTGGATACTACGCAAGTATACGTATCGTTTATCAAGTAATATAGAACTTTCTGATTAAGCCCCGAGATATCGAACCCACAGGGAAAAGTTGAAAATCTTTAAAGGAATTTAGAAAATTATCTTTTTTACTTTCTTTAATTGTTTTTGAAATAGTATGTCTTAATTTTGAAAAGTTTTAGAAAGTTGATTTGTCTTTTGAAATTTTCTTAATAAAATGCTAAGCAATGAAAGTAAAGTTTTCAGTAACTAATAACACTGGATGTAAAAATACTATTAACTAAAATGTCATTTTCTTTCCTTTCATGAATTTGTAATAATTCTTAAAGTATTGTGTGGAAGTATTTAAATTTTGTTATGACAGATAGAAGCAAATGTGTTCTTTACCCTTACTTGGTTCTATAAAGAACATAGGTTAATTTGAAATTAATATTATTTTGAACATGGTTAGGCAGGGAAGATACAAGTCTCTCACTCTAGAGTTCCCTCGATTCCCACCACCTGGGGGCTAACTTCTCATAACAAAATTCAAAATTTCAAACCAAATTAGGGGGTTTTATCCTGTCACTCTGAAATTCTCTAATTTTATTCCCTTCTTTAAAAATATCTTCTAATATTACATTCATTTATATGGACTACAGTTCTCACCCATATAATTGTATGTGATTCCTACTAACTTCAATGAGATAATACCGCATTGGATCTTACATAATCTCAAGAAATTTTACAACTTAACATGCCAATTAAGAAGTAAATGAAGTTCTCAGAATCAATCTTCACAACTTCTTCCAACTTTTAAACACTGATACTTTCCACAACAATTCTCTTTAAATTAATTACTTCTCCAATTACAGAAAGAAAAATATAAAGTAAACTACTTAGAATGAATTGGGAAAATATAAAAACACATTGATTTGAAATTAAAAACGATAAGAAAAATAATAAACGAAAGCAAGTATTGATAAACAAAATAAAAGTAAACACTTATCTGAAAATCCTTTCTGCAAGACTAAGGGAGTTCCTCTGAAACTTTGACTCTTCGCGAAACTACTCCTCAGAGCAAGTCTCCAAACTCCTATGACTCAGAATACAAACTTCAGACTTCAATAAAAACTAAACTTAAAGAAAGAAAAGAAGTAGGAAAAGAACTCTTAACTCTGACCCTTTCCTCCTTTCTACTCTCTACTCCTATTCTAAATAAAAACTTAAAATGTAGTGGAAGAATCTCCTAAATTCCTCTCTTCGAAATACAGTGAAGAGCCTCTTCAATTCTTCGCTTCTTCACTTCTAATACTCTCTTTAAATAGTGAACCAAAAGGTGCCTTGGTGTCTCTTCAAAATGTGTCCAGATTCGATGTATCTACCAAGGAACGCACCCCTTCATTCAAATTTGCCGCCCAATGGAAGTTATGGACGTTATCACTAAGAGTTGCATCCATTCCCTTTTGAATTTGGCTCCAAATCTAATTAAAGTTCGATTTATAACTGTGGCGGCTAAGCGCTAGCCCAGCGACGCTTAGCCGCCAGTGCCAAATTTTTTATTTTTCATCTTTTTGCTCCAAATTTGATCCAATTTTGCTCCTTTCATCATGACCATCCATTTTCATCATACTTGCAAGAAAAACACAAAATACCTTCCCTTAAAATGCAGTATCATTAAAAATAGGTATCAAGATGTGCATAAAAATACTATATATTTTAGGTGTATCAACCATACATTAAACCTAATTAATTCTCCTTTAGTCTTTATTATATTAGGCTTAGGATAAAGACAAACCTTAAAATGACAAAAACTTAGCCTTTCAAAATTTTTAAATGACATTTTAAGTGAGGATTAAATTTATTAATTATAAAATTAATAATTTTAAAACCCTAAAGTTTTTCCCCTCACCATACTTAGACTTAATCAAACTTTAAACCAATTAGACTTAAACCTAATTTAGTCTAATTAATCAATTAAACCTTACCCAAATTAGGTTTAATTAACCTTAACCTAATTAGACTTAACCTTAATTAGGTCTAATTAATTAATTAAATCTTACCAAAATTAAGTTTAATTAACCTTAAATGAATTAGACTTAACCCTAATTAAGTTTTATTAATCAATTAAACCTTATACAAATTAGGTTTAATTAACCTTAAACCAATTAGACTTAACCCTAATTGAGTCTAATTAATTAATTAAACCTTATTAAAATTAGGTTTAATTAATCTTAAACCAATTAGACTTAAACCTAATTAAGGCTAATTAATCAATTTAAACCTTAGCCAAATTAGGTTTAATTAACCTTTAACCAATTAGACCTAAACCCTAATTAAGTCTATCATATTAAACTTAATTAAATTTATAGACCTTAATCAACTAAAGTTTAATCAATCTTAAACCATAATTAAGTCTATCACAATAGACTTAATTAAACTATTAGACCTTAATCAACTAAGTTTTAATCAATCTTAAACCCCAATTAAGTTACACTTATTTAATCTATTAAATCTTAACCAATTAAGGTTTAATCATACCTAAACCTTAATTAGGTCTAACCCTTTAGATCTAATTAAATCATTAAACCTTAACTAACTAAGGTTTAATCAAACTTAAACTTCAATTAGGTCTTACCCATTAGACCTAATTCAATTGTTAAAACTTAATTAACTAGTATTTAAGCCTTACTTAAATTAGGCATAAATAACCTTAAATTTTGGTTAAGTCTAACTTTGACTAGACTTAGTTAAACCTTAAGTTTTACTTAAGTAAGACTTGAATGGTCTTTAATTCTAATTATGTCTAATCTAATTAGACTTAATTAACCTTTGAATATTACTTAAATAAGTCTTACACATTAATTAAGTTTATTTTAACTAGACTTAACTTAAACCTTAGGTTCAACCCATATTAAATCTAACTCAACACTTCTAACTTAAGTTCAAACATACATGAACTTCAGTTAACATTAGGTTCAATCTACATTGAATCTCACTCAACTTAAGTTCGAACAGACATGAACTCAAGTTAACATTAGATTCAATCTACATTGAATCTAACTCAACACTTCTAACTTATGTTCAAATAGACATAAACTCAAGTTAACTCAACATTAGATTCAATCTACGTTGAATCTAACTCAACCTAAGTTCAAACAGACATGAACTCAATTTAGCATTAGATTCGACATTGAATCTAATCCAACACTTCTAACTTAATTTCAAACAGACATGAACTCAAGTTAACTCAACATTAGATTCAATCTACATTGAATCTAACTCAACTTAAGTTTAAACCGACATGAACTTAAGTTAAAATTAGATTCAATCTACATTGAATCTAACTCAACACTTCTAACATAAGGTCAAATAGACATAAACTCAAGTTAACTCAAAATTAGATTCAATCTACATTTAATATAACTCAACTTAAGTTCAAATAGACATAAACTCAAGTTAACTACATTGAATCTAACTCAACTTAAGTTCAAACAGACATGAAATCAAGTTAACATTAGATTCAATCTACATTGAATCTAACTCAACACTTCTAACTTATGTTTAAATAGACATAAACTTAAGTTAACTCAACATTAGATTCAATCTACATTGAATCTAACTCAACTTAAGTTCAAACAGAAATGAACTCAAGTTAAAATTAGATTCAACATTGAATTTAACCCAACACTTCTAACTTAAGTTCAAATAGACTTGAAATCAAGTTAACTCAACATTAGATTCAATCTACATTGAATATAACTCAACTTTAGTTAAAACAGACATGAACTCAAGTTAACATTAAACATTATATTCAATCTACATTGAATCTAACTCAACACTTTTAACTTAAGGTCAAATAGACATAAATTCAAGTTAACTCAACATTAGATTCAATCTACATTGAATCTAACTCAACTTAAGTTTTAATAGACATAAACGCATGTTAACTCAACATTAGATTCAATTTACATTGAATCTAACTCAACACCTCTAACTTAAGTCCAAACACACATGAACTCAAGATTAACTCAACATTTCTAACTTAGGTTTGACCTAAATTGAACCTAGGATAACTTAAACAATAAATTCATCCCACATTGAACTGAAATCAATTTTTTGACTTAAAATCAATTTAAGTCAAAAATTTCTAGATTTATGTTCAAACTGCTTTAAAGATCAAATAAAAAAAATATTAGATTCAAACAACATTGAACCTAATTATCATACATATTAGACTTGACATGTTTTAGATTCAAATGACATTGATTCTAAAAATATAAAGTTTAACTCATTTTAAACTTATCTAAATCTAAATCCATATTAGACTTAACATCTTTTAGATTAAATAAAAGTCAAATCTAAAAATTTTAAAATCTAACTTATATATTGAAATTAATATATTTTAGATTCAAATGACATTGAATCTAAAAATATAAAGTTTAACTTATGTTAGATTTTATCTAAGTTAAATTCATATTAGACTTAACACTTCTTCTAGATTCAAACAACATTGAATCTAGAATTCTAAAATCTAACTTACGTTAGATTTTATCTGAGTTTAATACAATTAGACTTAAGATTTATTTTAGAGTCAAAAGACATCGAATCTAAAATTTTAAAGTCCAATTGAGAAGCATTCTTTGGCCCTGATCTTTGCCACTCAAAAGCTCAAGCATTACATGCTCTCCCATAAGGTCAACCTTATCTCGAAAGTTAATCCGTTGCAATATTTGATGACCGGTCCAACACTTTTTGGCAGGCTTGCCAGGTGGTCGATGATACTATTGCAATTCGACATAATTTTCGTGCCTCTTCGTGCCGTAAAGGGACAAGTCCTAGCAGACTTCCTTGTAGCACACCCTTTGCCGGCAGAATCGCCTCTCAACGATGACTTGCCAGACGAGCAGATAATGAGCCTAGAAGACACTGATGATCGACGTTGGGAACTATACTTCGACGGAGCGTCCTCAGCACAAAAAGACAAAGAATTGCAAACGATAGTGCCCGGTAAAGCAAAAATCGGACTAATCTTTATAACACCGGAGCAGGGGATGTTAAGATACTCCTACCACTTAACAGAGCCGTGCACAAACAACGAGGCAGAATACGAAGCCCTCATAACAGGACTAGAACTGACCATTCAAATGGGAATAACGGATATCAACATCTACGAAGATTCTCAGTTGATCATTCAACAGATCGCCGGACAATACAGAATTTTAAAGCCAAGACTCGAGCAATACTTTTAGTATGCCATGAAACTGTTGGAACGAATTCCGAATGTAACAATCTACATGATCCCCAGAATAGAAAATGCTCTCGCGGATGCGCTAGCTTGCCTTGCAAAAGAATTTGCCTGCTTTCAAGATGAGTCAGTTGAAGTGTCAGTTCAAGGACGACAGGTACTATCACAGCTCAACATGGATATGATACAGAAATCAGAAAAAGCAGAGGAATCAGTTGCAGCAGTGACGATGTAAAACACAGGAGATTGGCGTCAACCACTAATAGACTACCTGCAAACAGGTAAATTTCCAGACGATAAGTCATTAGCCCATCAAATCAAGAAAAGAACTCTGTCTTATGCATTAATAAACAATACATTATATAGAAGGTCTTTTGATCAGATGTGGTTAAGATGCCTGAGTGGGTCTGAGGCTTGTGAAATTTTCAAAGAAGTGCATTCAGGACTTTGTGGCGCTCATCAGTCGGGTCCGAAAATGAAAATGAAAATTAAAAGACTAGGGTATTACTGGCCCTCGATGATGACCGACTGCATGAAAGTCACCAAGAGCTCTCACCAGTGCCAAGTGCACGGAGTGGTTCTACACCAACCTCCAAATGTGCTATATCCGACATTTACGCCGTGGCCATTTGAGTGTTGGGGCACAGATATAGTGGGTCCGATAGAACCACCTTCTTCAAGAGGACATCGCTTCATCCTTGCGGCTACAGACTACTTTTCCAAATGGGCAGAAGCAGATCCACTCAGAGAAGTAAAGGCACACCACGTGCTACAATTTTTTAAAAATCAAGTTGTCTACCTTTTCGGAGTACCGCGCAGAATCATTTCAGATAATGGGTCCGCATTCAGAAGCACAAGAATCAACAATTTTTTCAGAAGACATGGAATCAATTGGTGATACTCAACAATCTACTACCCAAGAGAAAACGGCTTGGCTGAGGCTTTTAATAAAACTCTCATTCAAATTTATAAAGAAAACTTTGGACGACAACAAGAGAAATTGGCACGAGAAGTTGTTAGAAGCCTTAAGGGCCTACAGGACGACTTTTAGGACTCCTACTCAGTCTACGCCTTACACTTTAGTGTACGGGTCCGAGGAAGTTTTACCTTTGGAGGTTTAGCTTCCATCACTCAGGATTGCAGTTGCAAATAAAATTACTACAGAAGAAAATGCCAGATTACGATTGGAAGAACTAGAAAAACTGGAAGGAAAAAGACTTGCAGCGCAACAAAATTTGGAACTGTACCAAGCTAAGATGATTTAGGCCCATGATAAACTGGTCCGCCCAAGAACTTTCAAAATTGGTGACTTAGTTCTTGTTCTTAGAAGACCTATTCTTGCACATTGCAAGATAGGAGGCAAATTTGAACCGACTTGGGAAGGGCCGTTTGTGGTCAAGGTAGTCTACTCAGGAGGCTCCTACCAACTTGTGAATTGCCAAGGAGAACGACAAATGCTTCCAATCAATGGATGGTATTTAAAGAAGTATTACACAACCTGATGTTTCGAAGGGTGGCCTCTAAAATAGAGTCTTATCCCTAAAAACAAGGGTGAAGCAATCACTTTGTGACTGGGTCCGAATCCAAAAACATAAAAATGGATAAAAAAAAAATCATAAAAAAATATGTACTAAAAATAAAATATGTGGAATCATAATAAGTTTTACCCTTCCTTTCAAATCAAATCTTGTTCCTGGTCTTTCCTCATCTTTTCCTACCTTCCTTAAATTTAAAATAAGTGAATAGGAATCTTCAGTGATAAATACTTTCTTAATGTTCTTATTCTTAGTACAGCCCCTGATCATTTTGTTGTCTTCTTCGCAGGGAAATGTCGAACGGGCGGTTGGTTCTAAACTTTAAAAATGGCGTGAGTCTCGCACTCGATGAAAAGGGGGTGAAGGATGAAGCAGTGATAGAAATTGATTCTGACTTCACACCAGCCAGCCTACAATATGAAGAAAATGATTGGGTCCTAGTGGACCAGGAAGAGCTTCATAGCCAGACAGTGATGAAGATGGGTGGCCCAAGCCATCAATCCGAAGAACAAGAAAAGAAAGACAAACACCGAGGAAAGCAAGAAAATCAAGTCAGTAGTTGCCACGGAAGAGGGGAGAGCTACGCTCACTGCTACTCAAAGAAGGAATAAGAATCGCCGTATCCGCAAGATGTTGACTAAACTAGCAGCAGATCAACACGAGGAAACAACCACCTTCGCCGACACACACATTTCAAAGATACCGGTTCATCAGGAACCTGAAAAGAGAGAACAAGCTCCGAGAACAACAGAAAGGATAAGGGAAACTCTGAGAAGATCAGAGGCAGAGAGATCGCCTTGACGCCAGATAGAGATACCATATCTGAAGAACCTTGTTCGTCGAAGCAACCCCGGAGGATGTCCCGACGGAGACAATCCCCGAAGAGCCAAGGTATGCGGGAGAACGTGACGGGATTGAGCCATACATCCCGCAATACGTTACTAGGCCTCGTCACTTGCGGATCATCCCAGAATATGAACTAGAAAGAATGCAAAATGTTGAGAAGAAGACTTTCGAATACTTTGAAATGATTAGAGGTAAAAGAATCAACATTTTGGAAGGCCTCGAGTTACACACGGGTGTATTCTCAGAGTACGAGCAACGACAGATTGTGGATTGCATCTTAGAACTTCGGAAAATGGGTCGAGCGAGCCGTCTAAGAGAAAAGACTTATTCGGAACCCCGAAAATGGATGCCAGGGAAAGGAAGAGTTACAATACAATGCAGATGTTGCTATAACTTCCCAGAGGACAGAAGAGGAAATCCACC
Source organism: Papilionanthe hookeriana x Papilionanthe teres (assembly GCA_022702705.1). Taxonomy (NCBI): domain Eukaryota; kingdom Viridiplantae; phylum Streptophyta; class Magnoliopsida; order Asparagales; family Orchidaceae; genus Papilionanthe; species Papilionanthe hookeriana x Papilionanthe teres. The sequence goes on from CM040436.1 coordinate 50,308,583, forward strand.
AGGGATACTCCGTCACGGTGAGGTGGATCCAATGCCGAGGATAATTAAAAGAATGGTGAAAATAATGATAACGTGGAGGGTACTGCCAGCAGACTACATACCCAACAGTTGCATCATCAACTTTTATCAGAAGGGCCACTGCATACCACCACACATAGACCACCATGACTTTGTCAGACCTTTCTGCACAGTTTTGTTCATCAACCAATGCAATATCATGTTCAGATCTGACCTCCGGATAGCAGGCCTGGGTAAGTTCCGAGGGCCGGTGGAGATACCACTTCGGTAGGTTCCGTCATGATATTACAAGGAAATGGAGCAGTACATCGCAAAACATTGTATACCGGGAGTACCGAGTGGAGCGGATCTCCGTCACTTTTAGAAGGATGGATGACAGAGAGGCACCTTACCACTTCCAGCCAGATCCAGAATTGGAGAGTCTCCGGCCCTACGAGCTGTGAGTTACACGGGAAATAGCACACCTCCAATGCAAATCCATGCGGCATTCCTGCCAAGGATGGCTTGGAAGGTGACGTTATTGACCGTGTATCTCATTATTCAGACATGGATTTAATAGATACTTTTTGGATGGATCAACAAGAATCATACATAGCCCGTTTTGAGTCATGGATTGTATGAGAAATATTTCAGATCGAGTTGTATGATGTATCTTCAACAAGATTGGAATGAAAGTGACCATGTCAACTTTTGCCTTCACCTCTTTTTGTGCAAATTGACTGGGAAACGCCATTAAAGTTAAATAAACTTCGAACAAAGAACAGAAAAGAAAAGGAAAATAAATAAGAACTCTCTTCCATAAAAATCCAAACATTAAAAAGAACTTCAAATCCACATGAACACCAAATAAACAACAAATAAAAAATGGGATAGTTAAAGGACGAACAAAAAAATTCTAAAGCTCAAATTGAATTCCAGTTTAAATCCATCTTTTCAAATCCTCCAATCCTTCTTCAAATCAAGATCTATTCCAGACCTCCTTTGAAACCCTCTCTCGTGATGATTTCAGAATCACGAAGAATTTTCAATTTGATTCGGATGGCATGGGTTCGTACCCTTCGCCAAGTAATCAGACTTTGATTGATTCCCATGGGATATGGAACACTTTCATATCTCATTTCGATCTCCAACTAAATCCAAATCTCCACAGTAAATTTCAATTCAAAATTTCTTAGACTAGTACCTAAATTCCAGTTCTCATTCTGAGATCGATACCTAAATTTCGATTCTCATCTGAATTGATACCTAAATTTCAATTCAAAATTTCTGAGACTGGTACCTAAATTCCAGTTCTCATTCCGAGATCGATACCTAAATTTCGATTCTCATCCGAATTGATACCTAAATTTCAATTCAAAATTTCCGAGACTGGTACCTAAATTCCAGTTCTCATTCCGAGATCGATACCTAAATTTTGATTCTCGTCCGAATTGATACCTAAATTACAATTCAAAATTTCTGAGACTGGTACCTAAATTCCTGTTCTCATTCCGAGATCGATAACTAAATTTTGATTCTCATCCGAATTGATACCTAAATTTGAATTCAAAATTTCCGAGACTGGTACCTAAATTCCAGTTCTCATTCCGAGATCGATACCTAAATTTCGATTCTCATCCGAATTGATACCTAAATTTAAATTCAAAATTTCTGAGACTGGTACCTAAATTCCATTTCTCATTCCAAGATCGATACCTAAATTTCGATTCTCTTCCGAATTGATACCCAAATTTCAATTGAAAATTTCCGAGACTGGTACCTAAATTCCAGTTCTCATTCCGAGATCAATACCTAAATTTTGATTCTCTTTCGAATTGATACTTAAATTTCAATTTTAAATTCCGAGGCTGGTACCTAAATTCCAGTTCTCTTCCTTCGAGGTCGGTACCTAAATTCTGACTCTCATTCTAGATCGATACCTAAATTTCGACTCTCTTTTGAGATTGATACTTAAATTTCAGTTTTCTTCCCTTTCGAGATCAGTACCTAAATTCTGATTCTCATCCTTTTCAATCGACACTTAAACTCCAATGCACACTCCGAGGCTGGTACCTAAATTCCAGTTTTCCTTGCAGTTCCAACTAGGTTTCAACTCTCATTTCAAATCCAAATTTCAAATTCAAAATTTGATCGAATTGATTTTAAATCAAACTTCAATTTAAATTAAAAATCAAAATCTAAGCTCACACATTGAAACTTGAAGATTAAAAGTAAAATAAAATCTAAATCAAATTCCCCAGATCTGGTGATTTGGAGTTCACCTCCTTTTCCATTCCCCAGCGAGAGTTCAGGAATCTCCGGTCTTAGAAACATACCAGATACTCCCCAGCGGAAATTCTTCTACTTCATCCTAAGTTTGTCACTTGGACATCTATGTTGGTTTTGTCGATCTTTTCAGTCAAAGATAATAAGCGCGGTGTACTTGGTTAGCACACCACACCTATTGGGGGTCCATTTGTTGACCTCATTTTTGATGAGGTCTTTTCTTCTCTCTTTAGTACTTAGGATCTAGCCTTAGGCTTTTCCTTTGACTATCTTAGAGGACTAGAAGTGGAACCCACCCTTCAAAAGTTTAAACACCTCTTGACTCCCTACAAACCCCACAAACTTGATTGAAGACCCCTAATCACTTAGAGGGTTGAAATCAAAAGTGAAGGTTTAAAGGATGAGTTCCCTATAGGACTCTTTGGCCTTAGGACCACCCACAGGTGGCTTGGTCTGGTGAGGGTTGACTTACACACTCACTACACTCATACTCTACACTCTCACACACACAATCCAAATCCTAAAACCACACCCATACCCAACTTGACTCCTTGACTCATGTAGGTAATTCATATGGATGGACCTTAACCCCTAAGCCCCTAGTTAAGAGGGTTTGGAACAACATAGTGAATGCCTCAAATGAGTCCTCTCATGGCTCATATAGGCTTAATATGACTTCATGGCTCAACCAAAGTGATTCCATTTCACTCATATTTGATCAATCTTCATTCTTCAAAAATTTCAATTTTTGACACCGGGGACCCTATACCTATCAAACCTACCAAAAACCCTTAAAATTGCCCAAATCCTCCAAAATTTCCAAATCACCCAAAATTCCAAAAAATTAACCTTGAACATTTCCTCACCAATCAAATTGATCATCCATAGCCAAAAATACCAAAAATTCCAAAAGTATCCCCCAATACCCTCCAAATTACCAAAATGCCCCTCTTGACCTAAAAATACAAAAATTCAGAAAATTCCTAGAAAATTCCAGAAAATCCTAAATATTTCCAATGTCATTTTGTCCAACTACACCATGGGGCAATTATGTCAATTTACCCCACTTTTAACAAAAACCCCAATTTAGCCCATTCTTAACCCAAGTGAACCCAATGTCAAACCAAATCTACCCAATTGACCCAAATTTTGGTCCGATTAAATTTTGAAATTCAATTCAATATCCACAATATCAATCTAGATCAAATCCAAATTCAATTTGAGTGACATTTGAATCCAATTTCACTTTTGACCTTAAAGCCCAATTTGGACCCATGACCCAAACTTAGCCCAAACTAACCCAATTCAGCTCCAATTGACCCCAAACCTTTTCTAAACTTTCCCTAACATCCCCACAAACAAAACACTAACATGATTTGCCCAAAATTTGGACTCAAACCTCACCCAAATCCACCCTAAAGCCAAAATCCCCTAAATGTTCCTACACCCAAACCTAACCCAAATGGGCCCAAACCCCAAAATCAAAACCCAACCAAAGTTGAAACCTCTTTGAAACACTCCCATAAACATTTCCCAACATTAATTTTACATCAATTTCAACCCTATCCCAACATTGGCCCAAATTAGCCCAATTTGACCTACATTGGCCCATTTACCAAATGAACCCAAATTCAACCCAATTCAATTTCAAACTACCTCAAATTTGCTTGAAATCATTCAAGACACATCCTTAAACTAAACTCAACATTTATTTAGCATGGCCCTTTGCAAAATTTTTCATCTAAAAGCCCATTATTAAACATAAAGGCCCACTCCCTTAAACCTTCCTAAAAGCCTACTTCCACCGAATTCAAAGGCCCAAAACCCATCCTAAAGCCCACATTACAATCACATCTCATCCTCGCTTAATTAATATCATTCCCTAAGTGCTAAACCCATCATGAAAATCAAACCAAAATGGTATTATGCCAAATCCCATCAAATAACCCCAAAATTTCCAAAAATTCCTAAAACCCTTTTCCATGAAAGTTGACCAAACTCTTGCCAAGCCATATGCGAGCCAAAGACAAGCCATGTACAAGCCATATGAAGCCATGGGATGTTTGACATGTGACCAACCCATTAAAGGCAAAAGGGGGCCCCTCTTTCTTAAACCTTCATTAAGATTTTTAATTCCTTCCATGCTACACACTAAACCAAGATTAGCCACATCACTTTGGATGGGGACTTCACCACCCCTTTCTAGGCGATGCAAATGATCCTCCCTCGACCCAAATCAGCCATGGGGAGGTGAACCAAGCCCATTTCCATGGGTTGAACAAACCAAGTGCAAAAGAGCCACCTCCCCATTCCATTTGAATCAAACCACTTTACACATGTCAAGCTTCAATTGAATTCACCAACTTCAACCCCTGACCTCCCCGACCTTGAGGGTGACCCATGCCTAGCCGGACCACCCCCCAGTCGCCGGAAAACGCCATGGCCGAGACCTTGGAATGAGCTTAACCTTGATATTCCCCCTTGCTGAGCTGCCCCAAGTCCAGTGGCCATTGCAGCTGTTCTTCTCATCCCCTGAGCAGCTGATCCAAGCCCCTAGCCCCCCTGGGAGGCCCTCCAGCCTCTCCTATTTAAACACCCCCTCCTCTTGGCCAAAAGAAGTGCTGAAACAAACCTTATGGAAACTCTGCCAAAATCATTCCGGACTCTTCCCCACACCGGAGAACTTGATCCCCACTAAAATCCCCCTACCATTTCCTCTCTGTGAGCTCAATTTTAGAGTTGAAATCCAAGCCCAAAACCAGGACACTTCACCACAGTGACTCAATCCTCAAATTGATTGACTCTACACCTTCACCAGACCAAGAGGAGAAGTTTCCCAGCAAAAGCCCCCTCACCAGGCCAGCCATTGCTTCCAGCCTCCAAGCTTCACTTTTTTGAGCAAAGGTATGAGCTCTCTCCTTCTCCCGAGCTTCTGGAGATTCTCCATTTAGTTTAAGTCAATTTCAATGCATGTTTACCGTATGGATGTGTTCGTCTCTTCAAGACGAATCCATAGAGCATAAGAAAACAAAAATCCGTTGAGAATCGAGTGAGAAATTAGGGTTAGAAGGTTGACAGTCACGGGTTCACACCAGTCGTAGACGATGACTGGGAGCCGTTGAATCGCGCGTGTATCAAGTGGACGGTCAGGATCGCGCCGGACGGAGCAACGGGACATGAACCGCTGGCCGCGTGGCATCCCAGTCAGATGGCGGTGTCGAATCAAGGGGCGACGCGTGGAGCTTCGGAGGCGCCGAGGTTGAGTCAGCGCCGCATGGATAAGTAGGAAAATAGGGTATTTTTCTATTTATTTAATTACCATAACTTCAAAAATTCATAACTTTGTGTAGAAAAATCCTAAAAATAAAATAAAAATACCCTCTTGCTTAGTGAACATAGGAGAATAATGTGAAAAAGAAATCAAGTAATTTTATTAAGTATTTTATTTTTAATGATTTATTTACTCTCTGCATTGTTTTAATTCTCAATTTGCATAGGCAATTCACCATGGCATGAGACCATAGGGCTTTTGAAGCCTCTGAACTTGGGAACATTCCTCGAATTTTCCAAGGTCAGAGGACATCCCTATGAGAAGTTATTGATTTTCCAAGTTCATGTTACTGTTTTGAGTATTTTAATTCCAGTAATTATCATGTTGAGAAATAAATTCTAGGAAAATTTGGTGATGTTTCTTATGACCAGGGGAACCTAGGAAAAATAAGTTTCGAGTTAATTCACTTAGAACAACCTTAATTGGCCTGAATACCCAAAATTGAACTTTAATTAATTAGGGTTAACCACACATCAAATTAACTTAAAAACAATTCTTCTCTATCCTTTAGGGTAAGGAGAGTCTCACATAAAAATTTAAAATCAATTGGACTTGATTAACTTCACCAAATGGGTTAATTAGGCCTCTTAAGCAAAATGGGTAAAATTAAACTTTAAAAACTCATAACTCACAAAATACTTTTCAAAAATTCACAAAAATGGTTTTGGAGCTTCTCTGATATCAGAGGAACTTTGGAAAATTAAAATTGTAATTTTCTAAAAAAGTTGATTTTTATCATTATTTTAATATTTTTAATAATTAAAAAATAATAAAAATTATAAAAATATTAAAAAGCACCAAAATATCACATTTTGAATTCTAATCATTTAGGAACAAACCAAATGCTTTTCTTAAGTCCCTAGAGTAAGATATTGAATTTTAAAGGCTTAATGTAATTTTTAATATTAAAAAATGTATTTTCCAACCTTTTCACTAAAATAATTCTAATAAATCAAAGAAAAATCAGAAAAATACAAAACTTGTTTCTTTGAATTCCTTGAGGTTAGAGAGATCTAAGAAAAATATAAAATCCATTTTTTAACTTTAATTTTATTTTAAAATTAATTAATGCTCCAAAATTCAAAATAATTCTAATGAATAACATATAATTCAAAAAATCACCAAAATTGGTCCAAATGGTCCTCTAGTCATTAGCAATATCCCATAATTTTATTAAGGACAGAAACATTTCCTTGGTCATGTTATTGAATTTTCCTTGAAAACCCCTATTTTCCATTAAAAATAATTAAATAATTAATTTAAATAAAGAAAAATCACATTTTCTCCTCTAATGTCTTAATTGACATGTGAGTGAGGTTACATAAAAATTTCAAGTTCATTTGAGCTTATTTTAGTGAGTTATAGAATTATTAAGCTTGAAGGGCAAAAAGGTAATTAAAAATTTCAACCCTTAATTAAAATTTTAGGATTAATCAAATAGGGAGGGTAAAATATTTGATTTTAAACTGATTTTTGGATGATTGAAACTTAAATGATTAAGGGTATAAATCTACTAATCATTTCAACTCTAATTAAAATAAAACTTTAATTAATTAATTAATTGAAATTTTGGGAGAATAATAGAAATTGGAATTTTTAAAGTAGGGATATTATTTAAGAAGATATTTATTCTTTAATTTGAAAATCCCTAAATAAATAACTTCAATAATACTTAAGTCTTAATTAAAAAATCATCAAAAGAATAATCTCAATTAAATTAAAATTGAAATTAAATTAAATTAAATTAAATTAAATTAAAACTAAATTATATTAAATTAAATTAAATTAAATTAAATTAAATTAAATTAAATTAAATTTAAGATTAAATTAAATTAAATTAAATTAAACTAAATCAAATTAAAATTAAGCTAAATTAAATAAAATTAAATTAAATCAAATTAAATTAAGTTAAATTAAATTAAATTAAAATTAAATTAAATTAAATTAAATTAAAATTTAAAATTAAATTAAATTAAATTAAATTAAATTAAAATTAAAATTAAAATTAAATTAAATTAAATTAAAATCAAATCAAATTAAATTAAATTAAAATTAAATTAAATTAAGTTAAATTAAATTAAATTAAATTAAAATCATTTAATAACAAACCTAAATGAAATCATTAAGAATTAAATCTAAAAATAACTTGAACACTATTCCAAACTTAAACTAATTTTTTATAATTAAGTCAAAATTAAAATTAAATCATTAAGTTTAAATCATTAAAATACTTAATAATTTGATTTGCCCTTTTAATGCTCGTATTATTATAACTCTTAAATGAGGTATCAAGTGAAGTGTTACTTCACTCATAGGATATTCAAATGTCCTAGTTCACTGAGCAAGAGAACAAAACTTAAACCCCTGGATGATTAATTCACTTGTATAATTAAATTCTCTTGGACTTAAAACGATCCTAGAGATATTGAAAAGATGTTTAAGACTCGTCTTAAGAACTTCCTCAATATGATAGGATGTTTATAAGAACAATTGAATTTAATTGTTTCTTTGATGAAGAAAATCGTCCTTAAACCAAAACACAATAACCTAGACGTCATAGGAGATGACTAGCTATAGGATTAGGACTTTGGTAGACAACCAAAAATCTTTCCCTTAGCTTTACCTAGGTACTTGTTGGAATATTTAAATGCCTTAACATGTGTTTTAAGTGCAGCTTGGGATGACGGGAAGACCCTCCAGATACACTTTTATTTTGTTGCAATTTACTTTATTGCAATTTACTTACATGCACTGTACTTTACTTTTCTTGCATGATAAACAACTGTTGCATGAAAACCAAAACCTTTAGGATAGTCCCTGAACTGAAACCAAAATTAAATTAAAAATCATTACAAGATAAAATTCACCGCCACAACATTTCAAAATATAAAATAACTCGAAACTTAATCACAAACAGAACAACAAAACTACAATTGCAATTAAATTAAAACTTCTCGTTGAATGATCTGGAATACCTCGGATGATGTAACCCACATGTTGCTAACAGGATTTCCCAAGGTCTAAATGAAAGTGTGGAACTCATTTAGTTGAGTTTAGCAAATTCATCTGGACTATGTGAATTCAATGAAAATAACAGTGCCGGGATGACGGAACCGTGGGATCTTAATTGGTTCTGTTTAAACAACTTTAAGATTTGTTTTAATTAAAATATTAAAAACACTTGAACTTTAAGATTTCTAAACCAAAACACTTTTCTCATCTCTTGATTTTCACCTTCTATAACTAAACCTCTGCAACAATAAGGAGCTTGGAGCACGACCATCTTCGTCAGCAAAACAACTCTACATCAGCTAAACATTCATAGAATTAAACAACAAAGCCATAGGATTTTGAGGTAGTTTGCCTAGTGCAACATAAATCCTCAACTCTTCGTTAGGCATTTGCATGATCATTTCATGTAAATTAAGCCCTAATCGGTCTTAAGACTTCGAGGTAGTCGTTTGGTACGACATAAACCCTCACATCTTCAAGGCTATTTGTATGATTTTATCATACAAATATAAGTCCAAATTAATTAAAATTGGCAAGATTGAAATATCAGATAATATTAGAATTTTCTTAAACTCGAAGCCAAACAATAGGATAGTCGGGAAGTTGCCAAGATTCCTCTTGGATCCTCAGCTTCTCCTACTTATCTTTCTTTGGACTCTTGAAAATAAACTGTTCTAAATTTGATTCATTCCCAAATGAAATTTCCAAAATCCAATTGTTTGAAAACCTTAAACTTTGAAATTCTTGAGAGCAAAAACCACTGATCATTATCGAGAGTTTTCTTAAATGATTCCCGTCATTTAAGATGTAATTAACTATAGGGGCTTGCTCTTATAGGGAACTTTAAGAACCCAGGTAATAAAAACCCTGCTTAATTCCTTTATATTAAGCAGGGGAACTTGTCGTCTTATAAAATTGGTTCGCGAGATCAAACGGATGTCACAAATCTTCCGGTTTATTTAATCGAGCCCCATCATCGCAACGGTGTGTCTATTCTTCGGGATAGACACACGGTTTGTGATGCGGTGCTTGTTTATATAATCTATTCGGGATGTGAGATCAGTTTGATTTCATATCTTAAAATTTTCAAATTTAAAAATATTTTCAAAATAAAATACTACTTTTCAAATTATTTATTTAAATTAAATTAAAAATTCACCGACAATTTCTGTAGGCGACCTCTTTTCAAAAATACAACACTCAACCTAAAAATATGCTGACAGTTACAATTAAATCAAGATGGCTCTAGAAGATGTAACGCTTATAGCATTCATAACTCCGATCGAGATTTACTGCTACACCGTGATGTCGTTTGGATTGAAGAACACAGGAGCAACATACCAAAGAGCAATGATGAAGAACTTTGATGACCTCATTCACAACCAAGTAGAATGCTACGTGGATGACTTGGTCATCAAGAGCAAAGTAAAGGAAAACCACCTAAACGATTTGAGGATCATATTTGAACAATTACAACAATACAATCTGAAGATGAATCCCTTAAAGTGCGTTATCAGCGTTACCTCCGGGAAATTTCTAGGATTCGTTGTCCGTCATATTGGAATAAAAATTGACCCATAAAATAATAAATTGATATTAAAAATGCCGCCCCCAAGAACCTTGAAACAATTACATTCTTTTTAAGGAAAACTAGCATATCTAAGACGCTTCATATCTAATCTGTCAGGAAGGTGTCTAGCCTTTTCGAACCTACTACGAAAGGAAGTCACATTCGTTTGGTGAGAGTCGTGTCAACATGCTTTCAAAGATATTAAATGATATTTAATGACACCTCCTATTTTGGCAGCCCCTATCCTGGGTAGACCATTGACACTTTATACTGCGGCTTTAGACGAGTCTATCGGGGCACTACTCGCCCAAGTTAATGATGAGGGTAAAGGGAACACACTCTACCACCTAAGTCGATGTCTAAAACCAGCAGAAATAAAGTGCACTCCTATTGAGAAATATTGTCTATCTTTAGTTTTTGTGACTCGAAAGCTCATACACTACATGTTATCTCATAAGGTCAACCTTATTTCGAAAGTTAATCCATTGCAATATTTAATGATCCGACAAACACTTTATGGACTCTAAGCAAGGTGGTTAATGATATTATTGTAATTTGACATAAATTTTATGCCCCTTCGCTCTATCAAAGGGCAAATTCTCATAGATTTTTTTGCAGCGTACCCACTGCCAACTGGGTCCCCGCTAATTGACGAGCTACCAGACAAACAAATACTACAAATAGAGCAGCCTAGTGCCATACGTTGGGAAATGTACTTCGATGAAGCGTCATTAGCACAAAGAGACAAAGGATAACACATAGTGATACCAGACAAAGCAGGAATCAGTTTAATCTTTGTGACTCCAGATCAGGCAATGCAAAGATTCTCCTATCACTTGACAGAGCCGTGTACTAATATAATGAAGCTGAATACGAAGCTTTAATTGCTGGTTTGGAATTAGCAATACTAATAGAAATAATAGACATTGCCATTTATGGCAACTCACAACTCATCATTCAACAAGTGGCAGGACGTTATAAAATTTGGAAACCAAAATTAAAAGAATACCACCAGAACTTGGCGCCTAGGCACCAGAATTGTTTCTAGAAGATTCGTTGAATCTGGCCCGAATTTTGAAGAGGTGCCTTAAGTAACCCCTAACCATTTTTAAAGCTCTATAAAGAGGAGACATTTCTACAGGAAAAGGGCCTCTCTCTCTCTCGCTCTTGGGGGCCACTACCAGTCTCTCTCTGCTTCTCTCTTGTCTCTCTCTCTCTCTACTTATCTTTCTTCCCCCTTAGTCATTTTAGAGTCAAAAAGATGTAGATTTCTACATCTTATGGAGAGATTGGTGAGGGATTTTGAGTTATTTATGTAAGGAATGTACGAGCGACGCATGGATCATTGTGAAACTTTGGTGGAGAGATCTTTTTCTTTCCTTCAGAGGGTAAAAGCTAAGTATTGTGTTCTTAATTCTTTTGTAATTGTTGTAAACACTTTCTAGTGGATTTTCTTTATTTTAAACCAAGTTTTATGTCATGATTTATCCATGCTTCGAAACTGATTTTCTTTACTCTTTCTTTTAAATGAAGTAGTGGCATGTGTAGGAAAATCATTTTTATAGAATTAACTATTAAATGCTTCTAGGTGATAGATAGTTACATAAATATAATAGAATAATAATAAAATAAGTTCCTTATTGGCACTTAAATTATAACATAATTCTATAAACCCTTTTAATTCTTATGCCATTATTTTTATTTACTTTTATTTTGTAATGAAATAGATGCATGTTTAGGAAATAAGATTTGCTTAGATATTCTCTTATTAAATTATGGTGACGATATTCATAGTAGATCTTCATTTACTTTACAAATTGATCACTTGTATTGTAAAACCTGTTGAAGAATTCTGAGACCTATCCGGAGATGAGTTCTTAACTAGTAGATATCACATGAATCCTTGGGTAATCGAATGCTATATGCAGGTTATTCATAATGAAGTGCAAATAAATAGGGAGATATTGCTTATTGGGCGCAAAATTGATTAGTTTTTAGAGTGACAAACTAAATACTAAAAATTTTGTCTATAGAAAGGAAACGGGTCACTGGTAGGGCCGACCATAGCCACCCTTAGACATCTAGTAATGTGAGCCTAGGTTAACCCATTCTACTAATAAACCATCCTGAACCGATCTATAGATTAGCTAATGTTCTTTACACCTGGGCCAAAGGGTAAAGAATAGGATTGCTTCTATTTGACACTACTACATAAAATTCTATGCATTTGTTCAATATCTATGTAATTGCAAGAGAAAGGAAGTCTTTAACATCTCAAAATTCTCCAAACCAATTTATCCATGAGTTATCTTTTTATTTAAGAACATTATTTAGGATTAGTTATTAAAAAAACAATTTTAATCAAAATTCCAAATTTAGGCCTTATAGAAATAGACTGCATATAGCCTAAAAGATTGCTTACCTCGCTTCTCTGTTGGATTGATACTGAGGTTATAAAATTAAACCCTATATTACTTGAAACGATACGTATACTTGCGTAGTATCCCTAGTGTGCAAAATATTTTCTAAAATTTTACAACATTTTGATTTTATACACTAGATACTATTTAAAATTTGGGTCAAGTTTTTTGCCATCTTTTGGAAAAAAAATTACTGCGTTTTTGCAGGTCGGGTCAAGTTTTTGGCGCCGTTGCCAGGGAAGCTTCGGTAAGAACTTTAGGAGAATTTTAGTTGAAATATTTAGGTTTAAACTTAGAAAACTGTAGTGTCGTAAAAATGATTTTTTGTGAAACCGTGTTTTGTTATATGAAAAAAGTGTTGTGAAAAAAGAAAAAAATATTTGTGTGAAAAATAAGGTGTTTGTGAAAATGTTTTGTTGTGTTGATTATATTTCATCTATTGTTTATTTAATTTTTAATGTATTGTTTGTTGTGATATGTATGCAAAACAAAGGATCTGCAAGACTTGTGCCTTATGATCCCGTGTTTAAAAAGAATAAAAAAATAAAAATACAGAATGGACTCGAAAAACTAGAAATGGAAATGGAAAACTTTTAAGACAATAACTTGGAAAATCATCATACTTCAATGAGGGATTACGTAAATCCTACGACAGATGAAATTCACTCAAGTATACAAAACCCTATCATAGAAGCTGACTCGTTTGAAATAAATCCTGAGATTATCCAACTGTAGCAGAACAATCATTTTGGGTGAACTCCTTTAGAGGATCCCTATTTACACTTATTTAGTTTTCTAGAACTTTGTGCAACATTTCATTATAACGGTATGTCAGACAATGTTGTTATGTTAAGGCTTTTTTCCTTTCTTACTAAGGGATAAGGCTAAAATATGGTTATACTCATTAGCACCTGGCTTTATTTAAAATTGGGAGGAGTTAACTCAGAAATTCCTAGCTAAGTATTTTCCACCTTCAAGGACTACTAAACTTAGAAACAATATTATCTCATTTTGTCAATATGAAGGAGAATCAATATACGAAGCCTGGGAAAGATTTAAAGAACTCCTAAGAAAGTGTCCACATCATGCTCTGCCCGATTGGTTAATCATTCAAACTTTTATAATGGGTTAGTAGGATCCCTTAGGTCTATAATTGATGCTACTGCTGGTGGTTCATTAATGTCAAAATCATTTAATGAAGCATATGCATTAATTGAAAAAATGGCTACAAATAAATTTCAATGGCCCTCTGCAAGGGTAAATCATAAAAATATAGCTAGTGTTCATGATACAGATGTGATTACAATTCTTGCATCTCAGGTTGCCACAACATCAAGGAAGTTGGGCCAATTTGGAATGAACCAGCCTCAATTTACTTCTGTAAGTGAGGAAAGTTCATTAGGGCGTATAATTGATTCTAACTTATCATATGATGCTTTAAATGCCTTAAACAACCCATATTCTAACTTTTACAACCCGTGTTGGGAGAACCATCCTAAATTTAACTACAATCATACTACTGATGGTGGAGACCAAAAATGGGAAAATAATCATGCTATTCTTAATGAAAGTTGGAATAATCAGGGGAACACAAACTATAGACCTTCATATCCACCGAACACTAACAATGATCAACAATTTGAGGATAAGAAGATGTCTATGGAAGAAGTGGTATTGAAAATGAGAAACCAGTTGCAATGTCAAAATGCTGCGATTAAAAATATAGAGAATCAACTGGGATAAATGGTTAATTCACTTAGCAATAGACCCCAAGAAACACTTCCTAGCAACATTGAGATCAACCCTAAAGAGAACACTAATGAACAAGTAGAAGCTGTCCAATTAAAAAGTGGAAGAGAGATAGAGGATGTGGTTAGAAAAGAGAAAGATGTTGTGAGAGAAAAAAAGGAAACTAAAAGACCTAAAAAACATGTTTCTAAGGATCTAGAAAAATTAATTCCTCCAACTAAAATCAGTTTGGAAAGACCACCACCTCCATTTTCTCAAAGACGTAGACAGTATGAGTTAGATAAAAAATTTTCAAAGTTCATGAAAGTACTTAAGAAGTTAACGATAAATATTCCTTTCACTGAAGCTTTGGAACAGATGCTAAGTTATGCAAAGTTTATGAAGGAGATATTAAACAAGAAAAGGAAATTTGGGGATTACGAGAAAGTTGTACTAATTGAGGAGTGCAGCGCTATACTTTAGAAAAATTTTCCTCGAAAATTTAAAGATCCTTGTGGCTTTACAATTCCTTGTGCAATTGGAGAAAGATTATGTGGAAAAGCTTTATGTGATTTAGGAGTGAGCATTAATGTGATGCCTCTATCTATATTTAGAAGGTTAGGTTTAGTCGATATTTCTCCCACTACTGTAACCCTTATGTTAGCTGATCGATCTATCATTTATGCAGAAGGAGTTATAGAAGACGTGGGATAAATATATCTTTCCTTTGGACATTATTGTATTAGATATGGAGGAAGATAAAGAAATTCCAATTATTTTAGGGAGACCTTTCCTTGTTACTGGACAAGCTATGATAGATGTGCAAAAAGAAGAGTTGAGTATAAATATTAATGACCAGAAAGTCAATTTTGATGTATTAAAGACTATGAAATATCCAGCTGAGAGAAAAGATGATGATTGTGTTTGGATAGATGAAATTGATTATCTGACCATTTCCAATAAAGTTTTGAGAGTAAGTTAACAGATGAGATTGAAATGGATTTTCATGATGATTCAAAAACGTTATTTAAAGAAGACTGTATGTATGTTCAGGAGAGGTATGAAATGATGGACGCTACCAAAAATAATAAACATTTAATTCCATTTGTTGAAAAATCTAATGAACATAAGATGGATGTACCCCCATACAATTTTAAAGCCTACCTATTTAGGGAATCCATCTACACAACCAGTCTTTATATCTTTAGATGCGACTCAATCACAAGGAAAACCTGAATTGAATGTTGAACATGATAAAGTTATTGAACTAGGACTTGGAAGAGAATTTGAGGATATATTTCAAAAGAACTTTGAGTTGAGAAAAGAGGATAAGGATATTGGAAGACCATTGGAAGAAATTCCTAAGGAATTAGAAAAACCTATTTCCTCAACTATGATAGATCCTTCATCATTTAATAATTATAAAGGGGAAGAATTGAAAGATAATTTGAAATAGAAGAGTAACATAGAAGATACTGATCCAAAATCTAAATTATCTAAGGAGAATCTGATCCAAAATTTGGGAGATATTGAAGTATTTTATAAAGATCCATTTCTTATAAATTTCAAGGATGATATTAATATGCAAATTAAGAAAATCAATAGAAGAATATTGGATCTAGAAAGAAAAATGAGGAACAATGATATAAATCAATCTGAGATAGAAAAGCTGACTGAAAAATTTAAATTTGAGAATTTTTTAGGACTTCCTAGATCTGAAAAAGAATGGGCAATTGATCAAGGATTATTAAAATGGAATTTCGATCCAGGAGGAAACAGATGTCGGACTGACGACATTAAATCAAGCGCTTCATGGGAGGCAACCCATGGTTCTCTTTGCTAGTATGTTTAAGTGTTATTTTGTGTTTGCTTTAGTATGGATTAGATTATTGTTGTGAGGTTATGCCTTGGTATTGACTAAATTTGTATATGACTTCTGGTAGTAGCAGGCTGATGAGTCTGTTATAACTCAGTTCTCAACCGGAGCTGAGCATTACCTTGAAGCATGTATAGTTTGGACTTGGACCAATCCATGTCAACTCTATTACTTCCTTTATCTGACTTTGTTTTCACTAAGTAAGGTCATGAAATTTCTTAATGAACAACATATGAATGAATTGCACTATTTTTTTATTTACCAGATTATCATTATTAGTGTAGTTTCTTCCGTTAAAAATTGAAATTAAGGAGGGAAAATGTGAGTAGAAAGGAGATCAAATTAACCTTAATTGATATTTGTTTATGAATCTGCGAGTCTAGGTATTTTAGTTTGTGTGTTTGTGTTTGTGTTTGTGTAACAACAATTAAGAGATTTGAATAACACTTAAATATATATTCCTATGCCGATACATGTCCTGCTTATTTAACCTTTCTTTAGTTTAATTTTATTCTAGCATGTTTAGTTTAGATTTACTTTCTATTACAAATTGTTATGTCCGGATGAATATTTGTAGATGTTTTTGACAAGCATTTGTGGCAGATAGAATTTCTTAACTATTTTTCTTCCTGCTTATATTTTCTATACTGAATGTTATACATATTCAAATTTAAGTTTGATGGTAGGAAGAAAAATATATTTTAAAGTTAATATACTTCTTTTAAGTTTAATATTATAACAAGCATGTTTTAAGCTAGATTTACTTTCTTCTTCAATCATTCTATCCTGATTATACATGTATATAAATTTGATAGGATGTTGTAGTAGTTAGTAGATTTATTTTTTATTTTTCTTTCTTCTACTTTTTATGAAATTAATTACAAAATATTTTAAAATTCAAGTTTGGGGGGGGGATGAAAAACAATTTTCAAACACATAAATTTTATTTTTCCTCAAAAATACTATAAATAAATTTGATTTTTGACTGAAAAATAATTATGTGTATGAAGTTATATTAGGGAAATAAAATATTGAATATAGAAATGAGTAAGAAAATTTAGTTAAAATTTATAGTAGTGATGAAAAATTTAAAGTTAAATTTTTCTTAGTGAAGAAATGATAAATATTGTGTAACCATCTTTAGTAAGAAAAAGTTGTATTTTTAGAAAAATAGAAGGATTTGACATTTGTTTTCAATATTTAAATTTCTTTTATTAAAAAATAATTTTTAAAACTGTTATTATATTTCTAAGTAAAAGATATATATCTACCTTATGCTTTAAGAAAGGAAGGGTGGAATTCTAAATTATTAAAGGCCTATCCAGATATAGTAATCCTTGCCTAAAACAAAATTAAAAAAAAAGAATAAAAAGAAAGAAAAGAAAAAAAAGAAAAATAAAAGAAAAGTATAGTATGTGAAAAAGGAAGGAGAAGCTTGAGGATTAAAAGGCCTAATCAAAAATTGATTCCACACCTGAGCTTTTTAAAGTATAAGATTTAAGAAAATCTAAAGCTTAAAAATATAATATAGTTAGTATAATTATTTTTTAAAAAGATTTTTAAGTAAAGAAAATAAAATGCCTAACCCCTATATTTTGTAAAATTTACAAGCAATTATGAATTAGACAGCAACACATTTTCATACTCTTTCATCTAAGAGATTTCTAAACCTCAAATTGGTCTTATTTACTAAAATTTTTTCTAAATTGGACTACTAAATTTCTAAAACAAAATTTTAGAAACTCCTAAAGAAACGCATACACATGATTTGTTTATGTGGTTTTACATGATTATAGTGTTACTTGAGGACAAGTAACGTTTATGTTTAGGGGAATTTGATCCACTTAAAAAGTACCTATTTTTAGTGTAGATTTCATGCTGACTTTATGCACATTTTTAAAGATATTACACTTTAAAGGAAGGAATTTTGCTTATTTTTGTTGTCAAGTATAAAAATATGATTTTAGAAAAAAATGAAGCAAAAACTATGCAATTTTGAGCCAAAATGAGTAAGGGAAAATTCTGACTTGACACATATCGATATATCTTTCTATGCTTAATATCTTTTATATTTCTCACATGTTTTTGGATGAAATTATACTTTTGAGAAAGTTTATTTTTATGTCTATCTTGTAGGTGAAGATGTTAGGAATGCAACGAAACTAAAATGAGTCGAAACAGAGCCAAACAGAGCAAAATAGTGGAGTAACTCACAGGGTGGCGCCTCGGCGCCAAAACCGGCGCTTAGGCGACAGTGAGGATGAGAAAACGGCGCCTGGGCACCAGAATCAAGGCCTAGGCGCCAAAATCATCCAAAAACGGTTTTTGGACGAATATTTGACAACTTTGGGAGTTATTTTAATGGTGTTAAGTTGTTTCTAGACCTTCTAGAAGACTGGAAGTTACTTCTAATATATAGAACATGTGATACAATGAATCTAGACACATTGGAGGGGTTTAAATCACGAAGAGGTGCGACCCAAAGTGAAGGGGTGTGACTATTTTGGGCACGGAGTCTGGCGCCTAGGTGCCAGAACTTGGCGCCTAGGCGCCAGAACTTGGCGCCTAGGTGCCAGAATTGTTTTGAGAAGATTTATTGAATCTGGACTGAATTTTGAAGAGTTGCTTTAACCAACCCCTGGCCATTTTCAGAGCTCTATAAATAGGAGACATTTCTAAAGGAAAAGGGCCTCTCTCTCGCTCTTGGGGGCCTCGGTCGGTCTCTCTCTACCTCTCTCTTGTCTCTCTCTCTCTCTCTCTCTCTCCTCCTCTCTTTCTTCCCCCTTAGTCATTTTAGAGTCATGTAGATGTAGATTTCTACATCTTATGGAGAGATTGGTGAGGGATTTTGAGATATTTATGTAAGGAATGTACAAGCGGTGCATGGATCGGTGGGAAACTTTGGTGGAGAGATCTTCGTCTTTCCTTCAGAGGAAAAAAGCTAAGTATTGTGTTCTTCATTCTCTTGTAATTGTTGTAAACACTTTCTAGTGGATTTTCATTATTTTAAACCAACTTTTCTGTCGTGATTTATCCCTTCTTTGAAAGTGATTTTCTTTACTCTTTCTTTTAAATGAAGTAGTGGAATGTGTAGGAAAATCAATTTTTATAGAATTAACTATTAAATGCTTCTAGGTGACAGATAGTTGCATATATATAATAGAATAATAATGAAATAAGTTCCTTGTTGGCACTTGCATTATTACATAATTCTATCAACCCTTTTACTTCTTATGCCATTATTTTTATTTACTTTTATTTTTTAATGAAATAGATGCATGTTTAGGAATTAAGATTTGCTTAGATATTCTCTTATTAAATTATGGCGATGATATTCATACTGGATCTTCATTTACTTTACAAATTGATCACTTGTATTGTTAAAACCTGTTGAAGAATTCTGAGACATATCCGAAGATGAGTTCTTAACTAGTAGATATCATATGAATCATTGGGTAATCGAATGCTATATGCAGGTTATTCATGGTGAAGTTCAAATAAATAAGGAGATATTACTTATTGGGCATAGAATTGATTAGTTTTTAAAGTGACAGACTAAATACTAATAATTTGGTCTATAGAAAGGGAACGGGTCACTGGTAGAGCCTACCATAGCCACTCTTGGACATCTAGTAGTGTGAGCCTAGATTAACCCATTCTACTAATAAAACATCCTGAACTGATCTATAGATTAGCCAATGTTCTTTACACCTGGACCAAAGGGTAAAGAATAGGATTGCTTCTATTTGGAACTACTACATAAAATTCTATGCATTTGTTTCCTACACATTATCTATGTAATTGCGAGAGAAAGGTAGTCTTTAACATCTTAAAATTATCCAAACCAATTTATCCATAAGTTATCTTTTTATTTAAGAACTTTATTTAGGATTAGTTATTAAAAAAAACCATTTTAATCGTAATTCCAAATTTAGGCCTTATAGAAATAGACTAGAATTAGCCTAAAGGATTGCTTACCTCTCTTCTCTGTGGGTTCTATACTGGGGTTATAAACGAAACCCTATGTTACTTGAAACGATACGTATACTTGCGTAGTACCCCTAGTGTGTAAAATATTTTTTATAATTTTACAACATTTTGTTTTTTATACACTAGCCACTATTTAAAATTTGGGTCAAGTTTTTTGCCATCTTTTGGAAGCAAAAATTAATGCGTTATTGCGGGTCGGATCAAGCCCTCTAGCAGGCAACGCCCACGCGGACACTTTAGCGAAACTCACGAAAAAATTGGCTTGTCCAGCCGAAGATTTTGTAGATATTACAGTATAGGAACGTGAAATTTTATCGCAGATCGATCTCGACAGTCTACACAAAATTGGAAAAGAAGAGATAGCAGCCACTGTGTCAGATGATATAGAAGATTGTTGTCAGCCATTGATAGAATATTTGCAAATTGGAAAGTTACCAGAAGACAAATCAGCAACACATCAAATTTAGATGAGAGCTCTCTCATTTGCCTTAGTTGACAGTGTTCTGCACAGAAGATTCTTCGATCAAATGTGGTTCAGATGCCTCAGCAAGCAGAAGCGCAGAAAATTTTCAAAGAAGTACATGCCATTTTATGTGGATCTCACCTGTCAGGATCAAATACGAAGATGAAAATCAAAAGACTCGGATACTACTGGCCAATAATGATAACATACTACATGGATACAACAAAGAAATGCCTTCAATGCCAAGTACATTGAGTCGTCTTGCACTAACCTCTGAATGTTGTACACACTACGATTTCCTTGTGGCCATTCGAGTGTTGGGGCACAGAAATAGTGGGTCTGATAGGCCCTCCATCGTAGAAAGGACACATATTCATTTTCTCAAATACAGACTACTTCTCCAAGTGCGCAGAGGCAGTTCCGCTACGGGAAGTTACATCACAGTAGGTTCTACAATTTTTTTAAGAATCAGGTTTTCTACCGCTTCAGAGTACCGCAAAGGATCATTTATGATAATGGGTCTGCCTTTAAAAGCACGAAAATCAACAACTTTATCAGAAGACACGGGATAGATTGGAGATAGTCTAAAATCTACAACCCCAAAGAAAATTTCTTTGCAGACCTGTAACAAGTTGCTCGTTCAAATTCTAAAGATGACGCTCGACAACAACAAAAGAGGATGGCAAGAGAAATTGTTAAAAGCTTTGTGGGCTTACAAGACGACAGTTGTAAGTGACAGTCAGAACACCGACGCAGTTTACACCTTATGTACTTATGTACGGGTTCGAGATAGTCCTTCTGCTAGAAGTTTAGCTACCCTCACTCTGGATCGCCATCACCAATAAAATTATAACAGAAGAGAATGCCAAATTATGAATGACAGAACTGGAAAATCTCGACGGATAAAGATTGCTTGCACAACAAAATTTAGAACTCTACGCGTGGGCTTTCGGAGCTGCCGAGGATGAGTCGGCGCCGCGTGGATAAGTCGAAAAAAAGAATTTTTTCTATTTATTTAAATATCCAGAACTTAGAAAATCCTTATCTTTGTGTAGAAAAATCATAAAATAAACTAAAAATACCCACTTGCTCAATGAACAGAGGAGAATAATGTGGAAAAGAAATCAAGTTATTTTGATGAGTATTTTATTTTTAATTAATTATTTACTCATTTCAGTATTTTGATTCTCCATTTGCATAGACAATTCACCATGGGATGAGACCATAGGGCTCTTGAAGCTTCTGATCTTAGGAACATTCCCTGAATTTTTCAAGGTCAGAGGCCATCTCTATGGAAAGCTATGTATTTTTTAAGTTTATGTTACTGTTTTTGGTATTTTAATTCCAATAATTAGCATATTGTTCAATAAATTCCAAAAAAATTTGGGGAAGTTTCTTAGGACCAAAAAACCTAGGATAATTATATTTTGAATTAACTCAGTAAGAATAACCCTAATTGGCCTAAATACTCAAAATTAAATTTTAATTAATTAGAGTTAACCACACATTAAAATAACTTGGAAATAATTCTCTACTGATCTTTAGGATCAGAGGGACCTCACATAAAAATTTGAAGTCAATTGAAAATGATTAGCCCCACTAAATGAATTAATTAAGCCACATGATCAAAATTAAACTTTAAAAATTCATAACTCAAAAAATACATTTCAAAAATTTACCAAATTGGATTTGTGAGCTCTCTGATATCAGAGGAGTCTATAAAAATTAGAATTGGAATTTTCTAAATTTTTTTCATTTTTAATGATATATTTAATATTTTAATAATTAAAAATAATAAAAATCATAAAAATATTAAAAATAATAAAAATGTCACATTTTGACTCTTAATCACTTAGGAACAAACCAAATATTTTTCCCAAGCGTCAAAGTTAAGATATTGAATTTTAAATGCTTAAAACAATTTTTTAACATTAAAAAAAATATATTTTCCAACCTTTTCACTAAATCAATTCCAATAAATCAAAGAAAAATCAAAAAAATTATAGAATTTGTTTCTCTAAACTCCTTGAGATTAGAGAGAATTAAGAAAAATATAAAATCCATTTTTCAACTTTAATTTTATTTTATAATTAATTAACACTTCAAAATTCAAAATAATTATAATAAATAAAATATAATTTAAAAAATCACCACAATTGGTCCAAGTGGTCCTCTGGTCATTAGGAACATCCCATAATTTTATTAAGAGCAGAAACCTTTCCTTGGTCATGTTGTTGAATTTCCATTGAAAATCCCTTATTTTCACTAAAAATAATTATATAAATAAATTAAATTTAGAAAAATCACATTTTCTCCTCTAATGTCTTAATTGACATGTGAGTGAGATGACATAAAAATTTCAAGTTCTTTTGAACTCAATTTAGTGAGTTATGAAATAAATAAGCCTAAAAGGGCATAAAGGTAATTAAAGAATTTAAACCCCTTTATTACAATTTTAGGTTTAATTAAAGTGGAGGGTAAAATATTTGATTTTATCTTTCTTGGATGATTGAAACTTTGGGAAATTAAAAGGGTGGGAACCCATTAATCACTGTTAATAAACAAAAATGAAACTTTAATTATTTAAACAAATTTAAATTTTGGAAGATTAATGAAAATTTGAATTATTAAAAATAGGGATATAACTTGAGAGGATATTAATTATTTAATAAAAAAATCCCTAAATAAATTACTTCAATAATATTTAACTCTTAATTAAGATTAAAATGATAATCCAAACTAAGTAAATTAAAATTAAAAAAATTAAAAAATAATAACCCTTAAATTAAAGGAAAGATCAAAATATTTAGTAGTTTAACAATCTAATTAAATTAAAATTAAAATTAAATTAAATTAAATTTTTAACGATTAAGTTATATTAAAAATATTTAAATTAAATTAAATTAAGTTGAATTCAATTAAATTGAATTTAAATTAAATTAAATTAACATCATTCGATAATAAATGTAAAACAAATTTAAAATATTAAGATCACTTAAAGTATAAAGATTTAAACCAAAAAAAATTTGAACACTATTCCAAACTTAAAATTATTAATTAAAACCTCATAATTATACTAAATCACTTTAAACCATTAACTCAAACTTCAAATTAAGAATGATTAAAATTCTCAACAAACCAACTTTCCCCAAAAGGCTTTAATTATTATAACTCTTAAATGGAGTATTAAGTGAGATGTCACTTCATTCATGAGGTAATCAAAAGCCCAAATTCACTAAGCAAGAGACAAAGCTTAACTAAACTTCTGGATGATTAATTCACCTGTGCAACTAAATTTACTTGGACTCAATATAATCTCGGAAATATTGAAAAGATGTTTAGGACTCGTCCTAAACACCTTCTCAATATGATGAGATGTTTTAGAAGAATAATTGAATTTAATTGTTCTTTGATGAAGAAAATCATCCATAAATAAAATACAAGAACCTAGACGTCATAGGAGATGACTAGCAATAGGATTAGGAATTTGATAGACAACCAAAACCTTTCCTTTAGCTTTACTTAGGTACTTGCTATAAATATTTAAATGCCTTAACATGTGTTTTAAGTGCAGCTTGGGATGACGGGAAGACCCTCCAGGTACGCTTTTATTTTATTGCAATTTACTTTATTGCAATTTACTTACATGCACCGCACTTTACTTTTTCTTGCATGTTAAACAAGAATGTCACCCTACATGAAAACTGAAACCTTTAGGATAGCCACAAAACTGAAACCCAAAACTAAATTAAAAGTCATAACAAGATAAAATTCACCGCCACAACATTCCGAAATTTAAAACAACTCAAAATTTAATCACAAACAGAACAACAAAACTACAATTGCAACTAAATTTAAACGTCTCATTGAATGATCGGGAATACCTCAGATGATGTAACCCACGTGTTGCTAATAGGATTTCCCACGGTCTAAATGAATGTGTGGAACTCATTCGATTGAGTTTAGCAAATTCATCTCGGACTAAGTGAATTCGATGAAAATAACGGTGCTCGGGATGACGTAACCGTGGGATCTTAATCGGTTCCGTTTAAACAACTTTAAGATTTGTTTTAATTAAAATATTAAAAATATTTGGACTTTAAGATTGCTAAACCAAAACACTTCTCTCATCTCCTGATTTTCACCTTCTAAAACTAAACCTCTGCAACAACAAGGAGCTTGGAGAATGGTGGGCAGCACGACCATCGTATCAGCAAAACTCGGGTCTACTTCGGCAAAACTTTTCTTAGAATTAAATAACAAAGCCATGGGACTTCGAGGTAAATTGCCTAGTGCAACATAAATCCTCAACTCTTCGTTAGGCTCTTGCAAAATCATTTTATGCAAATTAAGTCCTAACCGGTCTTAGGATTCCGAGGTAGTCGTTTTGTACGACATAAGCCCTCACATCTCTAAGGCTATTTGTATGATTGTGTCATACGAATATAAGTCCTAATTAACTAAAATTTGTAGGATTACAACATTAAACATACTCTTAAATTGAAGCCAAACAATAGGATAGTTTGGGAAATTGCCAAGATTCTTCTTGGATCCTCAACTTCTCCTACTTCTCTTCATTCGAACTCCTGAAAATAACTGTTCCAAATTTGATCCATTCCCTATTGAAATCTCCAAAATTCAATCCTTTGAAAACCTTAAACTTTGGAATTCTTGAGAGCAAAACCACTGATCATTATCGAGAGTTTTCTTAAATGATTCCCGTCATTTAAGATATAATTAACTATAGGGTCTTGCCCTTATAGAGAACTTTAAGAACCCAGGTAATATAAACCCTGTTTAATTCCTTTATATTAAGCATGGGAACTTGTCGGCTTATAAAATATGTTCTCAGACTAAACGGATGTCACAAATTTTATAGTTTATTTAATCGAGCCTCATCATCAAGCAGTGTGTCTACTCTTCGGTATAGATACACGGTTTGTGGTGTGGTGCTCGTTTATATAAACTATTTGGGATGTGAGATCGGTTTAATTTCATATCTTAAAATTTTCAAACTTAAAATTATTTTCAAAATTAAATGCTACTTTCAATATATATATATATATATATATATATATATATATATATATATATATATAAATTAAATTTAAAATCTAAAATTCGCCGACAATTTCGTAGGCGACCCCTTTTTCAAAACACGTAACCTAAAAATATGCCGACGAGTGCAACATAAGCCCTAACTCGCTTTAGGATTCCGATGTTGTCATCGGGTAAGACATAAACCCTCCTATCTTCCAGGCCATTAACATGATCAGTATCAAGTGAATGTAAGTCCTAAATAATAAAATTGACAAGATGAAACACCAAATAAATATCCTAAGTCAAAGCCAAATCATAGGATAGTTTGGGAAGACATCAAGATTTTCCTTGAATCTATGTCCTTCCCCTAGCCTTCTCTCCTTTGGATTCTGATAAAATGAAATATTCCAAGACTTGAGTCATTCACCTATTGAACTTCCGACTATCATATTTTCTTTGAAAATCTTTACTTTGGAAGTCATGAATATAAATATTTCCTGATCTATATCAAGAGTTTTCTTAGGTGACTTTGGTTCTTTAAGATGTAATTAACTATAGGGGCTTGCCCTTATAGGAAACTTAAAGACTCCAGATTAATATAATCCCTATCAAATTCCTTCATATTAAATAGCAGAAATTGTCGGTAAAAAATGGTTCACAGATCAAACGGATGTCATGAATTCTTTAGTTTGTTTAATCAAGCCTCATCCCAACTCATATATTTATTCTTCGGGATAGGTACATGTCTTGTGATGAAGCGCTTGATTATCAAAACTAATGTTTGTATGAAATCAGTTTGATTTTACATCCGCCAAAATAAAAATATTAATTTCAAAAATCCATATATATATTAAATTAAATCAATTTTCTATTTTCTTTATGAAACTATACTTTAAACCTTTTCAAAAATATCAAACATCACACTACCAAGAGTTTACCCTCCAAAATCCAACAAAATACATTTAATCTAGTTTGAATTCGGGATAGGGCGCGATCTGGCACAAGAAAGGTGTTGCTCGACTTTATATTTTGCAAGAATTTATGATCTTAGATTTAATAGATTTATAATAATTTTGTTAAGTCCAAGCATTCAACGCAAGTATAAGTATCGTATCAAGTAATACAGGGTTCTAATGAAGTCCTGGATATCGATCCCGCAGGGAAATATTGAAGTTTTAAGAAAACGTTACACAATGTGTATTAAGAGCTAAAGTAAGGGTTTACTACTTATTACTACTATGCAGGAAACAATAAGAACAATGAAACAGTAACAATTAACTAACTACAACTACTTCTAATAACTTTAAGAACAGTAACAATTAACTAACATACACACTAAACTAAGTATTTGAAAGGTTTTTGATATATAAGAAAAGTATCTTTCCTCTTGCAAATGAGAAAATGATGTGTGGATTGATATGGATAAATTATCTATATTATTGTGCTAAATAGGAGCATAGATGATTCTTTACCCTTAAAAGAGTACCCCCTCTTCTAAGCAAGAAAAGAACATTGACATATTCTAAGTTTAGTCACTAACTCTAAGGCTAGGCTCAGAGGATACCGGCTCTCTCTTTGGAGCTCCCACTCACCCTTCACCCGAAGGCTAACCTTTGATATTAGTAACTAATCTCAGAACCAATTTGGGAATTTCAGCCGTTACCCTGAAATCTCCACATTGAAGTCCATCAAAACATATTTCCCTATATATTTGCACTAAATTCCCATGAACTACGCAATTCATCCATAGAAATTGAATGGATATTTCATTATTGTTGTAGGACATTAAATCTTTTCAAACTTAATGTTCAACAACATATTTTAATATTTCAATTGGCCAAATCAAAAATAAATTAAGTTTTAAATGAAAAACCGTCACAATTTCTTCATTACATCAAAAGCACATCAAATCCACATCAATCCATCATCACATCTCTATGCAAGAAGAAAGACAAGGGAGACTACTCATAATTCATGGAGAAGATACAATAAAACATGGATTTTATATATATAAGAAAAGTCATACAAACCATAAAATAAAATACAATTTATCTCTTTCTTTGCCCCAATGTAACTCCCTTGAAGTTTCTTTGAATCCTCTTCTCTTTTCTTTACAACACTTGATTCTCCCTTCAGAATGGAAAGGAAAAAGCAATCTCTCACTTTACCTCTTCTCCTCCCCTCCTTAGAGAAGAATCCCTCTCAAATCTTCACTCTACACTCTCTAATCCTAAACCTTAACACTTAACATTCACTAAAACTACACTAGAAGACACACGACATACACCATTTTCGTCTAAAAACAGTTACTTATAAGATAGGGACGAAATCGCTAGAGTTTCCATAGGCATCTCTTCAAAAAGTCGCCAAAACTCTTCAAATTTGAAATCTACCGACTTCGGGCACCGGTGCTCTATCGTGCCATTTAATTGCTTTACTCTCTAGATTTGGGCGCCGGCGGTGCCAGAACACTTTTTCACCATTTTGCTCCTTTTTTGCTTCTTTTCACTTCAATCACCTGAAATCATCATACCTGCAGCAAATCATGAAAAATATCTTTCTTTAAAGTGCAATATCACCAAAAATGGATAAAATTAGATAGAAAAAACCATATATATTTTCAGCGCATAAATAGGGCACCGTCCGATGCTGTTTTCCACCTTTTGGCTCTAAAGTCTCTGTAAATTGGCTCGATCCGGCGCTGGTGACAGCGCTAGTTCAATAAAATGCACTTTTGCCCCCATCTTGGTCCAAATTTGCTCCTTTTCACTTCCTCTTGCTCCAAAGGCCTAAAATCATTGTAACTGCATGAAATCATGAAAATTTCCTTTCTTTAAAGTGCAATATCATCAAAAACTGGAATGAAATGGACATTAAAAGTTATCAACTTTTCAGTGGATCAAGATCTCCCAAACTTAACTATTACTTGTCCTCGAGTAATTTTAGTTAATACATAAAATAATGATCCACTGCAATGAACTTTCTTTCTAGAATACCATAATCTAGACTTAGATAAGTACAATAGTAAAGTTTTCAGAAAGATCTTTGAATAGTTCCAGTAAATTTCGTAGGTGTAGGAATATCTAGTAATCAAGTCTAAGAGTTCTAGCCTTCTATTCATTTAAAAAATGACTGTAGATTATCCTATTAAGGCACTTGAAAGGATTACATGAAAAGAAGTTTATGATAACACTACTAGTAAAGATGCTAATCTATACATATAAGTTCAGAAAAGTAATTAAGTTTTTCCCTTTAGGTAGGTCCAAGTGAAACTAATTTTTGATTAAGCATCTCCTCAACCTTCTCCTCTCTTTTCTTTCTTTTCTTTTTCTTTTTTTCTTCTTTCTTTCCTTCTTTCTTTCTTTTTCGTTTTGCTTTTTCCAAGTGAGGATTACTATATCTGAACAACCTTTAATAATTTTGAACTTCACCATTGTCACCCTAAATTTGAAACTTACGACAACCATTTACCTTATAAGCATTTCTTTAGCTTATTATTTATTCGTCTTAGAGTCTCAATCCTTTCCTTTCACATAAAGTTTTAGGATTCTAAATACTCCAAACATACAATTTTTCTTACTTTGAATACTTGACTATAGTCCTATTCTCTTATACCAAAAATCTTGGCCTACAAAATTACTTTTCATTACCAAATAATTTCATTCAATTTCACAAAATACTTAAATAAAATCAAAATACAATTATCTGAAATTGAGTTTTATCACAGGAAATCATGTTAATAATTTTGAAAATACTTTTAAATGAGAATAATTAATAGTTAACTCTTTCCCTCCCCCAAACATAAATTTTTGAATATTAGTACAATTAACATGGGAAGAAAGGAAAGATATAACTTATATAACTCATACCTCAATATGTTGGGCTTTTCATATAGTGGAATTTAGGCAGGTTTTCTTCATAAATTAGAACAGTAGGCCTGAAATAATTAAGAAGCATTTCTGTACACAAATATGGGTTATAAATTTGGAATGGAAGAAAATTTAAAGTTTTTAAAACACAAAACATCAACTAAACTCACAACATTAACATCCAACTGTTACTATCACAAATTACTAAACCACATGCAAATTCTACTATCACATCACATTCATCACAATTAAGCATAAAGTTTTCTACAAACACAACCAAATACAAATTACATCACAGTTACAAATCAAAGAGAGTCTCAGATACATCACATATAAAAAATGCAAATATAAAATAAAATGAAATTAAAACTAAATAAACAACCAATCATCATCTACAGGAGCTCCACCATCATCAAGTTCATCAGGCTGGTATGGAGTGTACTCAGGGTAAGTAGGAAATATAGCACTAGTGTCTCCCCTGAAAAATCTCATTTGTGCATCATGATAAGTTATTTCATATTCTCGCCACCGCACTTGATAATCATCATTTATCTTATTTCTTGTTTCTAGCCCTTCTACTCTCGTGTTCAACCTTTCTAACTAATCCATAACATAATGCAGAGTAGGTTCCCTAGATGTAGGTAGTCTCTCATAGCTAGAAGAAGGTTCATCAGCTTTCTTACTCCATTTTCATCCTACATGGGCTTCATAAGTTTTAAGATTTAGTTTACTAATGGGCTTCAAGGATGGACTACCTCATCATTTTCTTCAGTTGCTACACCTGACTGAATACACAAGGTATGAATCAGGCTAGGGTGTCCTAGTCCACCTGTTGTCTCTCCTTTTGAACTTGTCAAAATACTCTTATGAAAAATAGCCCCAATATTGATATTCTTCTTGTTCTAAATACAGTAATTCAGAACAGCTCTGTCTACAATAACCTCACTGTGATGGCTTGTAGGTAGAGGTCTTGCAGAAATGAAATAGTCTCAGAATTTCGATACAAGATTTAAAGTAGAAAGGGGGAAATTAGCTTTTTGTTTCTGTTTAATCATCCATTACCCTTTCCTATCAGTCAAAAAATTCATAATCGTATATCCAATGCTTCATTATTAATAGGAAAATTCTTCATATAAGAAGGGTTCCCTCAACTGCTAGAATGCATTGATGTGGGTAGGGATAAACTCAACAATTTGTCCTCTAACCAGAATATATTCGCTCTCAGAGTAATACAAATTTGCATAAAACTCTCTCACAATCCCCAACATCACTTCAGCAATAAAATAAAAGAAAATTTCCCATTGACGATTCGCAATAACTTCTTCAATCACACCTCCAGGATTTTCAAAGGTTTTCTCTTGAATACACTTCTTATTTCTAAGAAATGTACTGAAGCGGGAATAAGGCTTGAAATTCACAAATTTTTTCTCGTCGTAATCAAATTTTCTTGTCTCCTTAGCCATTCTTGCATCCATGTGCCAAAAAATATCAAATTTATCCAAATCAATTTCAAAATTGCAATGTAATAGACTCCAAGGTAAATTTAAATAGATAAGAAATCCAATACCATGAAAAATCTCCAAATATTTCTCTAAAAACCTAAAAATTCTAATCTTCCTAATGTAGGAGATTTTCACAGTCAAAATTAAAAAAATTTAGGTTAAAGTGTGGCTCTTTCTAAGAGAAGATGAAATCCAAACTTTTCCAGCCACAAACTCGCTTCAAATCCAAATGTAAGTCAGCCCCAGGTGCGAAAATCAGCCTTGGCTGGAGATAGAAGATGTTGGTTTGGGCAAAAATGTCGGGTCTCTGGGTTAAATAGTGAAATTTTGGAGTTTAGGGCTTTTTTCCGGTCAAGCACTGTCCAACGCTGTTGACAGCACCATTCGGTGCTATATTCTACTCTTATGGCCAAACTCTCTATTTTTTGGTGCAGTCCGGTGCTGGTGATAGCGCCGTTCGGTGCCAGTTCAAAAACTGGGCTTCTGAATTTCTTTTGCAATTTCGATCTTTTCAAGCCCGCTCTGACGTCTAATTAGTCCAATTAAGCATTGAATAACATTGTAAAGCCATGGAAAATGATATTTTAAACACAAACAACACAAAACATCACTTTCATATATAAAATCTAAATTACAAACACATACAAATAACACTAAACACTACACATTGTCAAGCCATAAAATTCTAAAATTCAGCATTGCTCACAACCACAACACAATAACGCTGAAAAATAAATAAGAAAGCAAGTCAAAATATAACATCTAAGCAAAGCAAAGTAATCAGTTCTAATACATAAACAAAGAAATACAATAATTAAGTCTTCATTCTTCCTCAGAACTACCATCAACTCTTAAATCTCCAATTGATTGAGCGTGAACAAACATGTTGTAGAATAGACGAAACGGGAATTCTTCATTAGAACATCCTCAGTCCAACCTTTCCTTCTCATTAAATGAATCAAACTTCCTTCAAGGTACCTAGAATGATCAAAATGCTCCTTCATTCTCCAACCCAGATGTTCAAAGACATCAGATAGATTATTGATTGCATTCATCAGGTGGTGCACTTCCTTCTCCAATTTTTTAATTTTTTTTAAGATGATCTGTGAACTTTATGGAAAGCAATGAGGAATAGGTGTCAACCTCTGAGATGCTTGATCTTTAATGATACTCAAGTCATTCATATCACCAACTGTATGGGTACTATTTTCATATGTTGGGTTTATAGACTTCCAAAGTAGAAGTACTCTTTCCCGATTCTCATATGGCACTTGTGATTGACTGCAAAGGAGAAATATGGTGGACGGATGTCCAAGCCCATACTTTGATCCATGAATGATCAATCCAAAAATAGATTTAACAATTATTGAAACAACATCAATAAACATCCTCATTTAAATACAATAGTTTAAGGTAACACATTCCTTAGTTACTTTACTGATTTTCATAGATGGGGGCACTTTTAACCATATAAAATAATTTAAGTGCTTCTATGTAGGATTTAACAGTGAGGTCAAAAAACTTACATACCTGTTATCTCTTATCTCTCATTCATCAATTTCATCTGTCAGATATCTGTATATATCATTCATGTTGCTTAATTGGGGCAAAGTTTGAATAGTGGCAAATCGACACATTTTCAATCATGTATAAATCATTAATCTTTGTAGGAGTAAATTTGATAGACCTACCTCAATCATAGACTGATCCTTGGCTCAATCCATGAAGATTTACATAAAATTCCTTCACAACCGGGACAACTACGGCAGTAGCAGTATAACATAGCACTGCTCAACGTCTCTAAATAATGATTTCATCAATTCGAGTAGTAGAAGAATTCATACCTCAATTTATAGAGCCTCTCTCTTTAATCAACCTCATCATTGAGATATTCTTATTGAACATATGTTGCGCTTCAAAACTAACAAACTTTCTACGGTTGAAAAATTGAAAGCATGAAGTTTCTAATGAGTCGAAATCCATTTGGACGAGATTTAAGATCTTCCTATTCTTTCCACTGGTAGTTCTTGCATTTAGAGGCGATTTTTGGGAGTTTAAGTGGAAGAATTGCTGCCTAGAATTGCCAAAACTCGAATTTAAAGATAAGAAACTATTTTCTGAACAGTGGCACGGTCCGACGCTGATAACAGTGTCGTTCGACGCAAGTTCAAATTTTGCCAAACTTTGTTGCATCCAAATTCTTTCCAAACTTCACTGCGATTCATTTCTTAAATGTTGTTAATGATATTTAATGAAGGTTATGACTTAATTAAGTAACAAACAAACACGAATAACATATCAAAAAAAGCAAACACTCAATAACTGTGGGTTGCCTCCCACAAAGCGCTTGGTTTAACGTCGACAGTTCGACATAACTTCAAGTTATTTAGGTTGATCCAAAATTAAAACCTCTTTAAAATTAGGTCTATTGCCTTCAAAATATGGTTTTAATCTTTGTCCATTAACTTTGAATATTCTTCCATATTTAGGGTCTTCAATAATCACAGCTCCAAATTGATAGATTTTTATGACAGTGTAAGGTCCTGTCCATCTAGATTTTAGTTTTCTAGGAAATAATTTCAATCTTGTTGTATAATAATACTTTTTGTCCTGGTTCGAATTCCTTTTTAACAATCTTCCGATCATGCCCTATTTTTTTTCTCTCCTTGTATATTCTATCATTATCGTACGATTCATTTCTGATTTCTTCCAATTCATTCAATTGCAACAGTCTTTTCTCACCAGCTTCTTTCAAATTAAAGTTCAATTTCTTTATCGCCCAATTTGCTTTATATTCTAGTTCAACTGGCAACTGACAAGTCTTTCCAAAGATTAATCTGTAAGGGGAAATTCCTATAGGATTTTTATAAGTAGATCTGTATGCCCATAAAGCAGTGTCTAATCTAGCAGACCAATCTAATTTCTCAGGATTAATGAATTTCTCCAAAATTCATTTAATTTCCCGATTAGATACATGTGCGAAGCCATTAGTTTTGGGATGATGAGCTGTAGAGATTATATGCATAATATTATATTTTTCAACAAATATTTGAATCAGATTATTCTTAAAATGTGATCCTCCATCAGTGATGATTACTCTAGGCATTAAATATCTTGTGAAAATATTTTTCATTAAAAACCTCGAAACACTTCTAGCATCACACATATGTAAAGCTATTGCCTCAATCCATTTTTGATACATAATCAACACCAATTAGTATATATATTTCCAGATGAAGGTATAAATCGTCCCATAAAATCTAATCCTCGAGTATAAAAAATTTCAACTTCCAAAGTAAAATTAAGAGGCATTTAATTTCTTCTAGATATTTTGCCTATTCTCTGAAATCGATTAAAAGTTTTAAAAAATCTATAAACATCTCTAAAAATAGTAGGCCAATAAAATCCAGATTGAAAAATCTTATGTGTAGTTCTGTCAATTCTGAAATGTCCACCAAATTCAAAATCATGACATTCTCGAAGAATTCTTTCAGTTTTTTCATAAGGCACATATCTTCTATTAATAAGTTCTTTATATTATTTAAACAAATAAGGATAGTCCCAAAAAGAAAATTTAGCATAATGCTTGAATTTTTTTCGCTGTTGCATAGTTAATTCAGGTGGTAAAATATTACTAACGATGTAGTTTAAAATATCAGCATACCACGGTAAATTTCTTTCAGTAATATTATATAATTGCTCATCAGGAATAGTTTCTATTATTTCAATTTCAAATTCATCCAAATTAGGTTGTCAAGTCTTGATAAATTATTAGTTATTTGATTATCGACCCCTTTTCTATTAACAATCTTAAAATTGAATTCTTGCATTAAAAATATCCATCGAATCAGTCTTGGTTTAGTGTCCTTCTTTTGCATATTTAATAGCAGAATAATCAGTATGCACTATACATTTAGCTCCAATTAAGTAAGATCTAAATTTTTCAAAATGGCATAAGTGATAACTAATAACTCTCTTTCTGTAGTGGTGTAATTAATTTGATCATCAGTAAGAGTCTTATTAGCGTAGTATATAACTTTAAAGATTTTCTCGTGCCTTTGCCATAAAACCACTCCAACAACATAATCACTAGCATCACACATTAATTCAAATGGTTTCATCCAGTCAGCTGAAACTACTATAGAGCCAGCGATTAATTTTTCTTTTAAGATCCAAAACTTTTAAGCATTCATCGTTAAAATCAAACTTCCTATCTTTTTCCAAAATTTGGCATAGAGGCTTAATGATTTTCAAAAAGTCTTTAATATATCCAACATGTCCCAAAAATCCCTCTCACAGTTTTTGGAGGTGGTAATTTTTCTATAATTTGAATTTTCACAGGATCCACTTCCATGCCATATTCAGATATTTTATGCCCAAGCACAATTCCTCATGCAACCATAAATTGATACTTTTCTAGTTTAGGACTAAATTTATTCGTTCGCATACTGAAGCCCGAATATTTATGCTTTCTATTTAGATATGAAATTTATGATTTATAATATAGCATTCTACGCAAGTATACGTATCGTTTATCAAGTAATATAGAACTTTCTGATTAAGCCCCGAGATATAGAACCCACAAGGAAATGTGTAAAAAAAAGAAATAAGAAAAATAACTTTTTACCTTTTTAATTGATTTTTGTAAGTATGTTTTAAGATTTTAATTT
This sequence comes from Papilionanthe hookeriana x Papilionanthe teres, assembly GCA_022702705.1. Lineage (NCBI taxonomy): Eukaryota > Viridiplantae > Streptophyta > Magnoliopsida > Asparagales > Orchidaceae > Papilionanthe > Papilionanthe hookeriana x Papilionanthe teres. The sequence continues at coordinate 50,344,337 of CM040436.1, forward strand.
TAAAAACTTGTTTTTTATATTTTTAGTAAAGTGTTAAGCCGGAAATAAAATTATCAATACTCTAAACACGATATAAAAGCTATAAGAATCAAATATCTTTTTCCTTCTTCAATGAATCAACAATAATTATGGAATTTTGTGTTGTGGAAGTATTTAAATTTATTGTGCCAAATAGGAGCAATTATATTCTTTACCCTTACTTGGTTCTACAAAGAATGTTGGTTAATTTGAAATTTTGAAATTTTGTAGATCGGTTAGGCAGGGAAGATACCTGCTCTCACTCTAGAGTTCTCTCTATTCCCTCCACCTGGGGGATAACATCTCATAACAAAATTTAAAATAACAAACCAAATTAGAGGGCTTTCGCCTGTTACTCTAACGTCCTCTAATTTTACTCCCCAATAAAGCATATCTCTCTATATATTTTCATCCAATCATATGGACTACAATTCTCACCTATATAGTTGCATGTGATTCTTTCTAATTATTGTTTAAGATAATACCGCATTGGATATTACATGATCTTACAACAAATTTTAACATCTTAATTGGCCAAATTAAGAAGTAAATTAAGTTCAAGGAATTAAATCATGACAATTTATTACAGCATTAAACACTAATACTTTCCACAACATATTTCCATAATTTAATTACTTCATCATCTCAGAAAGAAAAAGATAAACTAAAGTACTCATATTTCATGATGAAAACACAAACAAAACTTGATATAAAAGCATAAACCATAATGAAAACACAACAATCTTACTTAAAAACAAAATGTAAAAACAAAGATAAATACTTAGCTGAAATTCCTCTCCACCAGACTCTGGAAGTTCCTTTGAAATTTTGTTTTCCACAATACAACTCTATAGAGCTTGGTGAGTTGACCTCATTTTTTATGAGGTCTTCTCTCTTCTCTCTCCTTAGTACTTAGGATCTAGCCTTAGGCTTTCCCTTTGACTATCTTAGAGGACTAGAAATGGAACCCACCACTTAGAAATTTAAACACCTCTTAACTCTCTACAAACTCCATAAGTTTGATTGTAAACCCGCAAGTCACTTGGAGGGTAAAAATCAAATGTGGAGGTTTAAAGGATGAGTTCCCTATAGGACACTTTGGCCTTAGGACTACCCTGGGTGGCCTGGTCTTGTGAGGGTTGACCTACGCACAATACACTTTCACACACATTCCAAATCCTAAAACCATTCATACCTAGCTTGACTCCCTGACTCATGTAGGTAATTCATATGGATAGACCTTAACCCTTAGGCCCTTGGCTAAGAGGGTTAGGAACAACATAGTGAATGCCTCAAGTGAGTCCTCTCATGGCTCTTGCGAGCTTGATATGGCTTCATGGCTCAACCCAAGTGATTCCATTCTACTCAAACTTGATCAATCTTTATTTTTCCAAAATTTCAATTTTTGACCTCCCAGATCCTACACCCACCAAACCTACCAAATGCCCTTGAAACTACCCAAAATTTGCAAAATCACCTAAAATACCCAAAATTCCTAAAACCCAATCCTAAACATTTCCCACCATTCAAATTGATCATCCTTGGCCAACTATACCAAAATTTCAAAAAATACCCTCCAATACCCTCCAAATACCCAAAATGCCCTTCTTAACCAAAAATTCCATAAATTCCAAAAAATCTCAGAAAATTATAGAAAATTCCAAATATTCCCAATTTCATTTAGTTCAACTACAACATAGGCCAATTTTGTCAATTCAACCCACTTTTACCAAAACCCCCAATTTGACACATTCTTAACCCAAGTGGACCCAATGTCAAACTAAATCAACCCAATTTACCTCAATTTTGATCCAATTTAATTCTAAACCTCAATCCAATATCCCCAATATCAATTTAGACCAAATCCAAGCCCAATTTGAGTAACATTTGGATCCAATTCCAATTTGAAGCTTAAGGCCCAATTTTGGCCCATGACCTAAACCTAGCCCAAACCAACCCAATTCAACTCCAATTGGCCCCAAATCTTTTCTAAAACCTTCCCAATATCCCCACAAACAAAAAATAACAAGATTTACCCCAAATTTGAACATAAACTCCACCCAAACCTAACCCAAAACCAAAATCCCCATTTTGGCCTAAACCCACCATAAACCCAAATGGGCCCAAATCCCAAAATCAAGACCCAACCAAAGTTGAAAACTCTTTGTGACATTCCCATAAACATTTCTCAACATTAATTTTACATCAAATCTAACTTTAGCCCAACCTTAGCCCAAGTTATCCCAATTTGACCCACTTTGGCCCCTTTACCAAAAAAGCCCAAATTAAATTCAATTCCACCCTAAATGATACCAAATGTTTTCTAAAATGTTCATGACACATCCGTAAACTAAACCCAACATTTGCTTGGCCCAATCCTTCACAAAATTTCCATCCACCAATTTTTTTTCAAACCTAAAGGCCCACTTTCTTAAACCATTCTAAAAGCCCATTTTCACCAATTCCAAAAGCCCAAAATTGGCTCTAAAGCCCACATAGCAATTTCTTTTCATCGTACCTTAAATTGATATCACCCATAAGTTTCAAAATCATCATTAAGCCATTCCAAATCAAGCTTCATCCAAATTTCCACGAAAATGCCAAAATTCATAAAATCCTCTTTCATGAAATTGACCAAATCTTTTCCCAAGCCAAATGAAGCCATGGAGACATGCATAAGCCATATGCAAGCTATGGGAGACACTTTACACTTCACCATGTCATTTATGGCAAATGGAGGGGGCCTCTTTCTTAATCCTTCATTAAGCTTTTTAACCCCATTCATGTCACACTCTAAACCAAGCTTAACCACCTCACCATGGAAAGAGACCCACCACTCTCTCTTGGCTTACCCAAATGATTCCTCCCAGCCCAAAGTTAAGCCTTGGAGAGGTGCACCTAGCCTAAAACATGCCTTGGACCAAAATGAGCCCAAAATTATCCTTCCCCCCTTTCCATTTAAATCAAGCCTTAGACACATGGCCAACCTCCATTGCTTGCACTAAATTCAAGCCCTGACCTCCCTGACCCTGAGGGTGACCCATGCCTGGCCGGCTAGCCAGCACAGTCACCGGAAAACACCAGGCGGAGAGCATCCATTTGATTCAAAAAATTCTAACTTACTAGCTGAGCTGTCCCAACTCAATTGGACTCCATGGCTGTTCTTCCCTTGACCAAGGCAGCTGATCCCAAGCCCTAACTCCCCCTGGGAGGCCCCCGAACAATGTCTATTTAAACCCACCACCCTCTCGGCCAAACAAGGTGATGAATCAGAGCTTAACAAAACTCTGCCAAAATTTCTCCAGGACCTTCTCCTAGCCTAGTGCAATTGATCCCCACTGTTCTCCTGCTCTAAACCCCATTGATTGAGCTCAATTTTGGAGCTCAATTCTCAGCCCAGAACCAAGACATCTCTGAAACCTCCACCAAAATTAAATTAAACTCACCCACACCTGCACAGGACCAAGAGAAGGAGTTCCCCAGTGGAAGCTCCCTCATCATGCCAGCCATTCTCTCTATCGGCCAAGCTTTGAAATTGGGCTTGGTGGAAGTTGTACCTAGGCAATTCCCTAGAGCCAGAGACTTCATCTGGAGCTTCCTTGGGTGCAATCGAAGGTGCCACAACTCTCTGATTGAAGCTTCACTTCTCAGAGCCATGGTATAGACCTCTCCTTCCACCCGAGCTTCCAGAGATTCTTTATTATGATTGGCTTAATTTCATAGCATGTACACCATATGGATGTGTTCGTCTCTTCAAGACGAATTAATAAAGTATAAGAACACCAAAATCCGTTGAGAAATGAGAGAGTTCTTAGGATTTTAGTGTGGATGGTCACGGGTGCACACCAGTCGTAGACGATGACCAGGCGCCGTCCGATCGAGCTTCTCTAGAGTGGACGATCCAGATTGCGCCGGACTAGAGAATGGTGCGTGAATCGCAGGCCCCTGGAGCACTGAGTCAGATGGAGGCGTCGAATCGGAGCGCGCCGCGTGGGATTTCGGAGCTGCTGAGGTTGAGTCAGAGCCGCGTGGATAAGTAGGAAAATATGGATTTTTTTTATTTATTTAAATACCCAGAACATAGAAAATCCATATCTTTGTGTATAAAAACAAAAAAAAAAAAACTAAAAATACTCTCTTGCTCAGTGAACAGAGAAGAATAGTGTGGAAAAGAAATCTAGTTATTTTGATGAGTATTTTATTTTTAATTAATTATTTACTCATTTTAGTATTTTGATTCTCTATTTATATAGACAATTCACCATGGCATGAGACCATAGGGCTTTTGAAGCCTCTGATCTTAGGAACATTCCCTGAATTTTTCAAGGTCAGAGGCCATCTCTATGAGAAGTTATGTATTTTTCAAGTTTATGTCACTCTTTTTGGTATTTTAATTCAATTAATTACCATACTATTTATAAAATTCTAGAAAAATTTGGGGAAGTTTCTTAGAACCAGAGGACCCTAGGATAGTTATATTTTGAGTTAATTCATTAAGAATAACCCTAATTGGCCAAATTACTCAAAACAAAACTTTAATTAATTAGGGTTAACCACACGTAAAAAGAACTTAAAAATAATTCTCCACTGATCTTTAGGATCAAAGGGATCTCACATAAAAGTTTGGAATCAATTAGAAATGTTTAACCCCACTAAATGGATTAATTAATTCACATAACTAAAATTAAACTTTAAAAATTCAAAACTCCAAAAAAACACGTTAAAAATTCATCAAATTGGTTTTCGGGCCTCTCTGATATCAGAGGAGTCTAAGAAAATTAAAATTAAAATTTTTTAAAAATTTTAATTTTTCACCATATTTTAATATTTTAAATAATTAAAAAATAATAAAAATCCCAAAAACATTAAAAATCATAACAATGTCATATTTTGACTCCTAATCACTTAGGAATAAATCAAATATATTCCCAAGCCTCAACCTAAAGATATTGAATTTTAAATGCTTAAAACAAATTTTGAATTAAAAAATGAATTTTCCAACCTTTTCACTAAATTAATTCTAATAATTCAAAGAAAAATTGGAAAATTATAAAATTTGTTTCTCTGAACTTTTTGAGGTTAGAGAGATTTAAATAAAATATAAAACTTAATTTTCAACCCTTATTTTATTTTATAATTAATTAACACTCTAAAACTCAAAATAATTATAATAAATAAAATATAATTCAAAAAATCACCAAAATTGGTCCAAGTGGTCCTCTAGTCATTAGGAACATCTCATAATGTTCTTAAGACAGAAACCTTTCCTTGGTCATGTTGTTAAATTTCCGTTGAAAACACTTATTTTTCACAAAAAATAATTATATAAATTAAATTAAATTCAGAAAAACCACATTTTCTCCTCTAATATCTTAATTGACATATGAGTGAAGTGACATAAAAATTTCAAGTTTATTTGAGCTCAATTTAGTGAGTTATGAAATAAATAAGCCTGAAAGGGCAATAAAGGTAATTAAAGGATTTTAACCCTAATTAATATTTAGGTTTAATCAAGGGGAGGGCAAAATGTTTTATCTTAAAATTTTCATTAGAAGATTGAAACCTAGAGAATTAAGGGGTAGAAACCCATTAATCATCTTGAAAATATTCAAACTAAACCTTAATTAATTAAATAATTTGAAAGACTATAATAACTTAAACTAAAATCCCTAAATGAATCACTTTAATAATATTTAACTTTTAATTAAGTTTAAAGTGATAATTGAAATTAATAATTAAATAATTAAAAGGAAAGTGAACCTTAATTAAATTAAAACTTAAAACATTAAATAATTTGTTAATTAAATTGAAATAAATTTAAAACAAAAATTATTAAATTCAAAAATCACTTGAAAGCAACTTTAAAACAAACTTGAAACATAAAAATCAATTTCATAAAAATAAATTCTTAATTAAAAAGAAACCCAAACCAATTAAAAGTTAATATTGAAATTAAATTAAAATTAAATCATTAAAGTATAAATTAAGTAATTTAAACTCCTCTTTCAATTCAAATGGTTTAAAACACTTAAGAATAAAACAACTTGAACACCATTCCAAACTTAAATCATTAAAATTTTATAACTAAATTAAACCACTTTAAATCATCAATTCCAATTTTAAATCATTAAAATCTTTAATAAATTAATCTGCCCATAAAGGTTTTCATTATTATAACTCTTAAGTAAAGCATCAAGTGAAATATTACTTTACTTATAGGATAATCAAACATCTTAATTCACTAAGCAAGAAATTAAACTAAATTTTGGGATGATTAAATCACCTCTACAATAAAAATTCATTTAGACTCGAAATAATCTCAGAAGTATTGAAAAGATGTTTAGAACCCTTTTTAAGCACTTCCTCAATACAATGAGGTGTTTTAAGAAGAATAATTGAACTTAATTCTTCTTTGGTGAAGAAAATCATCCACAAAATATAAAGAACCTAGACGTCATAGGGATTGACTAGCAATAGGATTAGGATTTTGGTGACAACCAGAACCTTTCCTTAGCTTTACCTAGGTACTTGTTGCAAATATATAAATGTCTTAACATGTGTTTTAAGTGCAGCTTGGAAATGACGAGAAGACCCTCCAGGTATGCTTTTATTTTATTACAATTTATTTACTTACCTACACTGCACTTTACTTTTCTTGCATTTTAAACAAGATTAACACCCTGCATGAAAACTGAAACCTTTAAGATAGCCACAAAACTGAAACCTAAAACTAAATTAAAAGTCACAACAAGATAAAATTCACCGCCACAACATTTAAAATATAAAACAACTCAAAATGTAATCACAAACAAAACACAAAACTACAATTGCAATTAAATTAAAACATCTCGTTAGATGATCGGGAATACCTCGGATGATGTAACTTATGTGTTGCTAACGGGATTTCCCATGGTCTAAATGAAAGTGTGGAACTTACTCTGTTGAGTTTAACAAATTCATTTGGACTAAGTGAATCTGATAAAAATATCGGTGCCAGAATGATGGAACCGTGGGATCTTAACCAGTGTTGTTATAATAAACATTAACATTCCCCTAATAAAACATTAAAGACATTTAAATTTTAAGATCTCTAAACCAAAACACTTTTCTCATCTCCTGATTTTCACCTTATAAAATTAAACCTTTGCAACAACAAGGAGCTTGGAGCATGGTGGGCAGCACCGCCATCATCATCAGCAAAACTCGGGTCTACTTCAACAAAACTTTCCTTAGAATTAAATAACCAAGCCAAAGGATTTCGAGGTTAGTTTGCCTAGTGCAACATAAATCCTCAACCTTTCATTAGGCACTTGCATAATCATTTTTATGCAAATTAAGCCCTAACCGGTCTTAGGACTCCGAGGTAATTGTTTGGTATGACATAAACCCTCACATCTTTGAGGCTATTTGTATGATCATGTCATACAAATATAAGTCCTAATTAATTAAAATTGGTAAGATTGAAACATTAAATAAATTTTCCCAAATTGAAGCCAAACAATAGGATAGTTTGGGAAGTTGCCAAGATTTTTCTTGGATCCTCAACTTCTCCTACTTTTCTTTCCATTGGATTCTTAAAACAATTGTTCCAAATTTGAGCTAATCTCTATTGAAACGTCCAATACTCAATCCTTTGAAACCTTAAACTTTGAAATTCCTGAGAGCAAAACAACTAATCATTATTGAGAGTTTTCTTAAATGATTTCCGTCATTTAAGATGTAATTAACTATAGGGGCTTGCCCTTATAGGGAACTTTAAGAACCCAGGTAATATAAACACTGTTTAATTTCTTTATATTAAGTAGGGGAACTTGTCGGCTTATAAAATTGGTTCGCAGACCAAACAAATGTCACAAATCTTCTAGTTTATTTAATTGAGCCCCATTATTAAGCAGTGTGTTTATTCTTCAGGATAGATACACGGTTTATGGTGTGGTACTCGCTTATATAAAATTTTCGAGATGTGAGATCGGTTTTATTTCATATCTTAAATTTTTAAACTTAAAATTATTTTCAAAATCAAATGATACTTTCCAAATTATATATATTTAAATTAAATTTAAAATATGAAAATTCGCCGACAATTTCTATAGGCGACCCCCTTTTCAAAACACACAACCTTAAAATATGCCGACATGGTGCCCAACTCTTGTGACTCTAATGAATACTTTAAACTTCAATAAAAACTAGATATAAGGATAAAAGAAAATTGGTGAGAAGAAGGCTTCACACCAACCCTTTTTGCTTTCTTACTCTCTACTCTCTACTATAGAAAAGAAGAACTCTAAACTTAACACAGTCTAATAGCCGCTCTAACAACACACACGGGATAACAACCCTTTCAACACACACTTACAAATTATGAGGCTTCATTTTAAAAATTTTTCAAAAGGTGCCTTGGTGTCTCTTCAAATTATGTCCAGATTCAATGTATCCACCAAAAGATGCATCCCTTCAATCAAATTTCCAGGCCAAAGGAAGTTAAGGAAGTCACCACCATAAGTTACTTCAAACACCCAATGAAAATGACACCAAAATTCATTTAATTTTGATTTTTAACTGTGGCGCTTAAGCGCCAACACTTTAACACTTAGGCGCTGATACTCCTAAAATATATAGTATTTTTATGCACAGTTTTATACCTATTTTTAATGTTATTGTACTTTAATGGAAGGTATTTTGTGTTTTTCTTGTAGTTACGATGAAAATGGATAGTCATGATGAAAGGAGCAAAAATAGATCAAATTTGGAGCAAAAAAATGAAAAATCAAAATTTTGGCACTGGCGGCTAAGCACTGCTGGGCCGGCGCTTAGCTGCCACAGTTAAAAATCAAAATTAAAATGAATTTAGCGCCAATTTCAAAAGGGATGGGATGCAACTCTTGGTGGTAACTACCATAACTCCCTTTGGGTGGCAAGTTTGAATGAAGGGGTGCGTTCTTGGTAGATACATTAAATCTGGACACATTTTGAAGAGAGACCAAGGCACCTTTTGGCTTACTATTTAAAGAGAGTCTTAGGAAAGATTAGGAGACTCTTCCTTTGCATTTGAAGGGTTCTTTCTTTCTTTCTTTTGTACTTCCAATGCATTTTAAGAGTTTTTATTTTAGAGTAGGAGTAGGAGTAGAGAATAGAAAGGAGAAAAGGGTCGGAGTGAAGTCTTCTTCTTCCCACTTCTTTTTTTTCTTTAAGTTTAGTTTTTATTAAAGTCTGATGTCTGTATTTTGAGTCATTGGAGTTGGGAGACTTGCTCTGAGGAGTAGTTTAGTGAAGAGTCAAAGTTTCAGAGGAATTTCCTTAGTCTTCTAGAGAGGATTTTCAGATAAGTGTTTACTTTAAATCTTTATATTAATATTTGCTTTAGTTTGTTATTTTTTTTATTTTTTTAATTTCAAATCAATGTGTTTTTGTATTTTCTCAATGCATTCTAAGTAGTTTACTTTATCTTTTTCTTTCTTAAATGGAGAAGTAATTAATTTACAAAGAGTTGTTGTGGATAGTATAAGTGTTTAAAAGTTGGAAGAAGTTGTGAAGATTGATTCTAAAAACTTTTTTTAATTCTTAATTTGGCCTGTTAAGTTGTAGAATTTCTTGAGATTATGTAAGATCCAATGCGGTATTGTCTCATAAAAGTTAGTTAGAATCACATCCAATTATATGGGTGAGAATTGTAGTCCATATAATTGAATGTAATACTAGAAGATATTTTTATAAAAGGGAGTAAAATTAGAGGATTTTAGAGTGACAGGCTAAAACCCCCTAATTTGATTTGAAGTTTTGGAGTTTTGTTATGAGAAGTTAGCCCCTAGGTGGTGGGAATTGAGGGAACTCTAAAGTGAGAGACTGGTATCTTCCCTGCCTAACCATGTTCAAAATAATAAAAATTTCAAATTAATCTATGTTCTTTATAGAACCAAGTAAGGGTAAAGAACACATTTGCTTATATCTGTCACAACAAATTTGAATACTTCCAAAATAATAATTTAAGAATTATTACTACTTCATAAAAGGAAAGAAAAAGATATTCTAGTTAATAGTATTTTACATCCAGTGTTATTAGTCATTATAATTTAAATTTCTTGCTTAACATTTTATTAAGAAAATTTTAAAAGACAAATCAACTTTCAAAACTTTTCAAAATCAAGACATACTTTCAAAAGCCATAAAAAAAGTAAAAAGATAATTTTCTGATTTCTTTAAAAATTTTCATATTTTCCCTGTGGGTTCGATATCTCGGGGCTTAATCAAAAAATCATATATTACTTGATAAACGATACGTATACTTGCGTAGTATCCCATATTATAAAATCATAATTTTCATATCTAAATCATCAGCACATATATTCTTAGCGGCCTTAGTTTTTGGCGCTGTTTGTCGAGAATCAAGTTTTTAGCGTTGTTACATTTATAGGACAGTATCAAGTTTTTGGCGCGGTTACATTTATCGGGGATCAGGCCCAGAGGCTAAATTTCTCAAACTTCATAATTTTGCTCCAAATTTGTTCCTTTTTTGCTCCTTTCATCAAAATTAATTATTTTCATCATACTTACAATAAAAACATAAAATACCTTCCATTAAAGTTCAATATCATAAAAAATAGGTATAAAAATGTGCATAAAAACACTTTATATTTTAGGTGTATCAAGTGACTCTTAACCACAAAATTTTAACATCTAAATTATGTAAATGAGTTTCTTTAGGAATATTTCAAAATTTTTTTCTAGAAATGAAATAATCCAATTTAGAAAAAATTTTAGTAAATAAGACCAATTTAAACTTTAGAAGGTTCTTAAGTAAAGGATAATGAAAATATATGTTTCTATCTAATTCAGAAATACTTGTAGACTTTTCAAAATATAGAATTCAAACATTTTATTTTTCTTTCTTAAAAATTTTAAGTTAGAATATTTTTACTTACTATATTATAACCTTAAGTTTTAGATTTTCTCAAAACTTATATTTTAAACTTTAGGCATGAAACCAATTTTTGATTAGGCCCTTAAATCCTCAAGCTTCTCCTTCTTTTTCATATACTATTTTTCACTTTTTTTTCCTTTTTCTTTTTCTTTTCTTTTCTTTTTTTTTATATATAAGGCAAGTATTACTATATCTGGATTGTCCTTTAATGATTTTGAATTCCACCCTTTCAATTAAAATAAAGGTCTGATATGTAACTTTCACTTAAAAATCATAATAATAATGTCGAAAACTATTTCTCAATAAAAAAAATTTATGCTTTGAAAAATAAAAGTTAAATCTTCTCTTCATCCAAAAATACAACATTTCTTACTAAAGATAATTTAACTCTATTTAACATTTCTTTATTAAGAACACTTTAGCTTTAAATTTTTCATTATTACTATAATTTTAACTAAATTCTTTTATTCATTTCTATATTCAAAATTTTCTTTCCCTAATATAACTTCATATACAGAATTATTTTCAATCAAAAACCAAGTTTATTTTAAGGTATTCTTGAGAACAAATGAAATTTTAGGTTTTTGAAAAATTTTGTTTTTTAAATTCCCCCCAAACTTTTATTTTTAGTGAGAATAAAAACATTTAACATAAGAAATGATACATGAGTGGGAATTAAAAACTAAAATAACATGCTTGCAGGAATTTCAATATCCTAAATATGCAAGTATAACAATTTTAAAGATAAACAGGAGTAAAAAGAAACTAAATTAAGTTTTTCATAAAAGAAAATTTTCAAAAGACTTCGACAGTATTGGAGGTTTTCAAAGCAAATACACACCAACTTAACATATCTAAAATCGCAACAATACTAGATAATGATTGGTAGTAGATTTTGAAAAGTTTAAACCTGCAATTTTCAAATAGTGATTTTTTATAGTGTTCTAAATTTTCTAACAAATTTGGAATTAATCTTTCTCAACTAAAAATTCAAAAACTAAATACACATTTAATACTTTTACTACTACACACATATCACAAATTACAACATAAAACATTACTATATCACATAAACATCTGAAGGTGCATGAAAAAAAATAGTATAACTATGCTCTATACAATATCTGAGTTCATATCATATATACATCACAAAACAATTAAACATAACATCACATATAAAAACATCAAAATAAAAACATAACTAAACATAAGAAATCACAAAACAAAACAAACTAAACACAACAACACTAATCATCATCCTCATCATCAACTTCTTCAGCCCAATCTCTGGATGGCACATATGGTATTTAAAATGGATGAGGGGGCATCTCAGCACTATGATCACCTCTAATCACTTTATCCATGTACTGCTGATAATTCTTCTCATATTTATCATGCTTAACAATATACTTTTCAATATTTTCAATCTTACCATCCATATCTCTAACATGCTCTCTAGTAAGACTCACTTTCTTCAAAATTATCTTTAATAGTCCAATCTGTGAATCACTAGATCATGATGCTCTAGAAGTAGTGGCACGTGAAGTAGAAGCAGCAGAAGTAGAAGTAGTGGAAGTTCTAAATCCTCCTCTCCAGCTAAACTCTGAATGTACAGTGTAAGCACCAACGTTTACACTGGTAATAGGTCTCAATGGCTGAAGAACTTCTTCCCATGTTTCAAACTTTACACCAGATCGCTCACAAATATAATGAATTAAGGATGGAAATCCCATACCTGAAATAGTAGCAGATCTAGCACAGTTCATCACATAGTTAAAAATAATAGCCCCTACATCAGTAGGTTTTCCCAACTGAATACAATGATTCAGAACTACTCTCTCATTTGTAACTTCACCAGCATGACTTGAAGGCAACAGTTTAGATGTGATAAAGTAATGTCATGCCTTTGAAATGGCATTCAACTTAGAGGCCTGAAAAATTACTCTTCTTTCATTTGTTATCTTCCATAAACCTCTTCCATCAGTCAGAAATGATATGATGTCATCTAATTCTCCTTCCGTAGGATGATAATTAGCATAAAAATAAAACAACGCAGGAGGCAAGTGGTAAATGACATTGATTACCACAGGTGAAAAATGTACTTGTTCACCTCTAACCACCACCAAATTTTCCTCTGCTGCAGGCAAGGTTGCATAAAACTCTCTGACCACAGAAAGAACAGCGACACTGGAGAAGTAATAGTAATTCTCCCCATTTCTTCTAGTAATCATTTCTTCAAAAACGTCTCCTGGCTTAATAAACACTCATTTGAGAATCATTTTATGTTACGATAGTGCATCGACATATAGATCCTTATCTCTTGTATAACAAATTTGTTGGAATCAAATTTTGCTTTATCTTTCAAGAACTCTCACTTTGGACACATCTCTAAAAAAAATCGGAAAAATTCACTATAAATTCCAAAATTAAACTAAACTTGCTATTTTAACTTCCTAAGGTAATTTCCACTAAATCCAAGCAATCTTTCAAGCTTTTCCACAAATTTCACCATAAATAATGATCTTAAGATTTTTCAATAATGTCCTTAAAATATATGGTGAAAATAAAAATTTTTTTACTTAAGAGTAGTGCCATACCTCAACGAATTCAAATTTGACAAATCTCATTGAAATCGGATCTTAATTGATCCAACTTAAGGATGCCCTAAATCCTATTTCGCGACTTCGAGAGCTTGAGGGTGACGGGAGGTGTTAAAAATGTCAATTTTCAGGTTTTTTAAATGCAGAAAATCAGTTTTTGCGAACCGGCGCTTAAGAGTGAGGCTTCGGCACTTAGCCGCGAAATCTGGCACTTAGCCGCCAGTACCCTTATTTTCACAATTAATTTAAAAATGTACTAAACCCCTTGGTTAATCACTCTAAATCACTTCAAATAATAATTTCTACCTTCTAAACTTTTCTAATTCTGCGAAGAAAGTTAAATTTCCATCCATTCCAAACAAATTTCACACAAAAACAAACTTTCGTTAAAACAATCACACTTAATACAAACTAAAAATTTTTATCCAAACATTTTGGATGAAATTTCCCAATACATAATAATTCAAACATATCAAAACAAAGACAAATTTACATCATCAAGATGTAACAAACACACTTAAAAGTTCAATAAAACATAAACATATAAAACTAGACACTAAACACTTATCACATAAAACCACAACACTAGATTATACTCAAATTAATTTCAATCTCCATTAGGTTGAATGTATCCAGAACCATCATTTGTTCCATTTGAACCATCTGGAATATAGATCTGATAAAACGGGCGATGGTTGAAAACTCTTACATCTTCTTCTTTTAACCATTTGTTTTTCAGAAACATCGCCTTATCTGCTTCTTCCACATGACTTGTATGACTGAATTGCATTTTAAGTTGACATCCCATATGCGCTAAATGAGCATTAGTTTCATTTACCTTTGCTTCAATTGACTCCACATTGGCTTCAATCTTCGCAATCCATTCTGCAATACCTTGAATACTAACTGCTAGGAATTCGTTGTATAACTCTTGCGCACTTTCACTGATAAATTTCTTCTTGTTGGATTCCTCGTTCTTCTTAAATTCACTCTCCCAAGAAGAAATTTTTGCACTCAAAACACTCTTCTAAGAATTAGAAATGGAAATAGGGACTGGGGCAAGTGTTTCTCTTAATTCAGGGCCTTTTATAGACATGGGAAGTGCTAAAACCGACCCTAGACGTTTTAAAACTCTAAAATAACTTATAAAACTACTTCCCGTAATTTTGGCTTCTAGAAATTCATTTATCACGTTTTTCTTAACTGCGTCGCTTTAGCGCCAACCAGGTGGCGCTTAGCCACTAGTGCACATTTCTGCACATGTCGGCCAAATGTCCAAATTTTTCATTTTGACTCTTTCAAGTCATCTTTTAATGTCAAATGAACACCACTATAACGAATCATTTCAAAATACCACCACATAATCATAAAAACAAACCAAACAAAGGACACAAAGCAAACATAAAGCAAAGCACATCGATAACTATGAAGCGAAGCACACCAATAAATATTGCTTGCCTCCCACAAAGCATTTGATTTAATGTTTTTCAGCCTGACATACCCAGAACTTATTCTGAGTGACCCAATATCAGATTCTCATCAGGTTTACATTGAACGACCCAAAAATAAGATTTAAGTTTATGACCATTAACATTAAATATTTTTCCAGTCTTCGGATCTTGAATATCCTCAGCTCCATAAGAATAAAATTTTATCACAATAAATGAACCCATCCATTTGGACTAAAGTTTTCCAGTAAAAAGTTTCAATCTTGCCTTATACAACAAAACATTTTCTCCTGGCTCAAGATTTTTAGTAAGAATCTTTAAATCATGCCATAACTTCATTTTCTCTTTATAAATCTTAGCACTTTCATAAGATTCATTTCTTATCTTTTCAAGCTCATTTAATTGCAATAATATCTTCTCAGCAACATCCTTTATATTATAATTGAACTCTTTTATAACCTAATATGGTTTATGCTCAAATTCATAGGCAAACGACAAGCTTTTCTAAAAATTAGCCTATATGGGGACATCCTTATAAGAGTTTTGTAAGTAGTCCTATAAGCCCACAAAGCATAATCCTATTTGATTGATCAATCCTTTCTGTTTTAATTAACAGTATTTTCCAGTATACTTTTAAATTCACAATTGGATAATTCAAAGAAACCACTTGTCTTTGGATGATAAGCAGTGGCAATGCTATGGTTAATATGATATTTCTTTACTAACTTCTCCATAATTGAATTTCTAAAATGACTTCCCCCATCTGCTATGATTGCTCGTAGTATTCCAAATCTGCAAAATTCATTATTTCTTAAAACCTTTGCAACACTTTAAGCATCACATTAAGGTAAAGTAACAACTTCAATCCATTTGGATTCATAGTCTACTGCTATTAAAATATAGATCTTTCCGAAAGATGGTGTAAATGGTCCCATGAAATCTAATCTCCAAACATCAAATATTTTAACTTCCAACAAATAATTGAGGGGGATCTCGTTTCTTCTATAAATATTGCCTACATGCTAACATCGATCACAATTTTTAATATATGCATTAACATCTTTAAAAATTGTAGGCCAAAAAAATCCAGATTGTAAAATTCTATAAGCAGTTCTATCAACTCCAAAATGTCCCCCATAATCAGAATTATGAAATTTTTGAATAATTTCAAAAGTTTCTCTAATAGAACACATCTTAGAATGATCAGATCCTTTCCTTATTTATACAAAAATGGGTCATCCCAAAAACAAGTTTTAGCATCAGATAAAAACTTCTTCTTTTCCTGGTATGTCAAACCATATGGTATAATATCACTTACAATAAATTTTACAATGTCGGCATACCACGGAATACGTCATTCATTAATAGTGAACAATTTTTCACAGGAAAATGTTCATTAATTTCTTCATTATCACTATAAGATTTTTTCAGTTTCAATCCTGGATAGATGATCAACAATTTAATTATTAGCACCCTTCCTATCTACTATCTCAAAATCAAATTTTTAGAAAAGAAGAATCCATCTAATCAATCATGGTTTTGCATCTTTCTTCTTCATTAAATATTTGATAACAGAATGATCTGTATGCACTACACATTTAGTTCCAATTAAATATGATCGAAATTTATCATAAGCAAAAAATATAGCTAATAACTCTTTCTCAGTAGTGGTATAGTTAATTTGAGCTTCATTAAAAGTTTTACTAGTATAGTAAATTACTTTGAAAATTTTATCATATTTTTGACCCAAAATAGCACCAATAGCATAATCACTAACATCACACATCAATTAAAAAGGTTTTTCTAATTTGGTGAAATTATAATTGGTGCAGTGATTAATTTTCTTTTCATTTTTCAAAAGCTTTTAGGCATTCATCATCAAAATAAAAAATTACATCCTTTTCCAATAAACGGCATAAGGGTTTTGAAATTTTTGATAAGTCTATAATGTAACGCCTATAGAATCCAGTATGTCCCAGAAAAATTCTAATTTCCTTTACATTTGTTGGACTATGTAAATTAGAGATAACTTAAATTTTTGCACGATCTACCTCTAAACCTTTTTATGATATCCTATGTCCTAATACAATTCCTCCTGCTACCATAAATTGGCATTTTTCCCAGTTAAGGACTAAATTAATTTCTTCACAGGGTTTTAGAACTTTAGATAAATTTTCTAATCATGATTCAAATGAACTTCCAAACACTGAAAAGTCGTCCATAAAACTTCAATCCCTTTTTCAATTAAATCGCAAAAAATAGCCATCATACTTCTCTGAAATATAGCAGGGACATTACATAAACAAAAAGGCATTCTTCTGAAAGCAAACATACCATAAGGACTGGCAAACATTTTTTCTCTTGATCCATAGGAGCAATTTAAATTTGGTGGTACCTAGTACATCCATCTAGAAAACAAAAGTATTTATACCCAGCCAGTCTATCCAACATCTGATCTAGAAATGGGAGTGGAAAAGGATCTTTCCTTTTAGCAAGATTTAATTTTATATAATCAATGCATATCCGCCACCCTGCAACTTGTCTTGTTGGTATAATCTCATTCTTCTCATTAACAGTCATAGTTACTCTACCTTTCTTAGGAACACATTGAATATGACTCACCCATGCACTATCTGAAATAGGGTAGATAATCCCAGAATCCAACCACTTTAAAATTTCATTCATAATAGGATTTAATCTCCTTTGTGGTTCAGCCCTAGGTTTATAATTATCTTCCATAAGGATTCTATGCATACAAATTGAAGGAATGATTCCTTTAATATCAGCTATCGTCCATCCGAAGGCTTTCTTGTACTTCTATAAAAATTTAAACAAACTCTCTTCTTCTGTTTTAATTAATTGAGAGGAAATTATCACTCAAAAATTTGAGGACTCACCTAGAAAATATACTTCAAATGATCAGGAAGCATCTTTAACTCAAATTCAGGAGGTTTTTCAATTGATGGACCAAAAGATTCATCTTTTTCAAACATGTTCAACAGTTCAAAATTTTCATGAACATAATTTAGATCTTCCTCATGAAAATCTTTAGAATGATGTAACTCTTCTTGCTCACGTTCTAATTCTTCTCTTTCAGATTTCTCTTCATAAGCTGATTTGAAATGACATTCACTTAAATACTTGATAATATACATCCTATAACATTCATCATATTTACCTTTTGCAGGACATTTCATAGATTTTGAAATGTTGAGTGTAACAGTATGATCATTAACTCTCATTGTTAATTCTCCTTTTTGCACATCTATCATTGCTCTGCCTGTGGCTAGGAAAGGTCTTCCTAAAATTATGGGTATCTCTTTATCTTCCTCCATATCCAACACAATGAAATCAACAGGAAAGATAAATTGATCCACTTTTACCAAAACATCTTCTATAACTCCTTTAGGATATGTGATCGAACGATCTACTAATTGCAGAGTTACAGTAGTTGGAGTTATTTCTCCTAATCCTAGTCTTTTAAATATTGATAGAGGCATAAGGTTAATGTTTGCACCCCAATCACATAAAGCTTTTCCATAAAATCTATCTCCGATTGCACATGGAATTGTGAAACTACCAGGATATTTAAGCTTTTCAGGAAGCTTCTTCTGAGTTATTGCACTGCACTCCTCACTAAGTGCAACTGTCTCATTATCTTTAAACTTCCTTTTTTTGTTGAGAATGTCCTTTATAACTTTCACATAGATTGGCATCTGTTCTAAGGCTTCAACAAACAGAATATTGATTGCTAGCTTCTTAAATATCTCCAAGAGTTTTGAAATTTGCTTATCTAATTTTTGTTGACGAAGTCTTTGAGGAAATGGAGGTGGTGGTTTTCCAAATCTTCTTTAAGTGGAGAAATAGGTCTTTCCTAACCTTTCGGAGCGTCCTCTTTTGGTTCTTCAATCTCTTCTTTCTCAACTTCAATTTCTTTTTGAACTCTACCTTCCAACTCTCTTCCACTTCTCAGTTGAATAGCTTTTACATTCTTTTTATTCTTATCTCTTGGAATTACTTCAGTATTACTTGGAAGCATACCTTAGGATCTATTACTTAATGTATTGGCAATCTGTTCCAATTGATTTTCAATATTTCTTATTGTAGCATATTGACTTTGTAATTGATTTCCCATTTGTAACACCACTTCTTCAATAAACAACTTCTTCTCCTTAAATTATGAAGAATTGTTATAACCTGGAGGATAGGTTAGTCTATAATTATTATTTCCTTGGTTGTTACAATTCCCCAATGGATTTACTCGGTCGTTCCCCCATTGTTGATTAATGCCAACCTGATTATTGGTATTCCAATTAAAGTTTGGATGATTCTTCCAACCTGGGTTATAATAATTAGAATAAAGGTTATTAGGCTTACTTATAACATTCAAAATTTCTGGTGAAGTATGAGAATCAACCATTTGGCCTAATGAATTTTCTTCGATCATGGAATTTGGCTAGAAAAAATTCTTCCCAAATTGGTCTGTCTTCCTTAAAATTGCAGCAACTTGATTTGCTAACATTGAAAAAGCATCATTTTCATGAACACTGGCTACCTTTTTAGGATTTAACCTTTCAGAAGGCCATTGAAAACTATTTGTAGTCATTTCTTCTATCAAAGCATAAGCATCAGTAAACTGTTTAGACATCAATGATCCTCTTGTAGAAGCATCGATAATAGATCTAAGAGATCCAACTAATCCATTATAAAAGGTTTGAATTATTAACCAATCTGGTATCGAATGAAGTGAACATTTCCTGAGGAGATATTTAAATCCTTCAAATGCTTCATATATAGATTCACCTTCAATCTGACAAAAAGA
The DNA here is from genome assembly GCA_022702705.1 of Papilionanthe hookeriana x Papilionanthe teres. Taxonomy (NCBI): domain Eukaryota; kingdom Viridiplantae; phylum Streptophyta; class Magnoliopsida; order Asparagales; family Orchidaceae; genus Papilionanthe; species Papilionanthe hookeriana x Papilionanthe teres. The sequence goes on from CM040436.1 coordinate 50,364,143, forward strand.
TGTGATATAATTTCTAAGCTTCGTAGTCTTTGATGGAGGAAAATATTTAGCAAGGAATTTTTGTGCTAAATCACTCCAAGTTCTGATAGATCCAAGTGCTAACAAAATTAACCATATCTTAGCTTTATCCCTTAGTGAGAAAGGAAAAAGTTTAAGTCTAATAGTATCATGCGAAAAACCATCATATTTAAAAGTAGCACACAACTCTAGAAAGTAGGCAAGATGTAAATTAGGATCTTCAGTTGGTGCTTCCCCAAACTGATTATTAGACACCATTTAGATAATAATAGATTTAAGCTCAAAAGAATTAGCAGCTATAGCAGGGTGTTGAATACTACCATGAAGTTCATCCACTATAGGCTTAGCATATTCTATTAAAAGTCTAAATTCTTGATGGATGTCAACATTTTGATTTTGATGATTTGTCATTTTTTTGAATGTTTTAATCTTTTTCAAAATTTTTAATTTTTTTGATTTTTTTGATTGTTCATTCTATTTCAGAATCATAAGACACAAGTCCCTCAGACCCTGAACTACACATACAATGTTAAATAAAATAAAACAAAACACACTAATAAAAACAAAGAAACGTAAAAAATTTTAATTTCTCTTAATTTTCTTTAAATGAACTTTTCATTAATGTCCCCAGTAACGGTGCCATAAACATGATGCCAGAATATTTATGCTTACGATTTAGATATGAAATTTATGATTTATAATATGGAATTCTACACAAGTATACATATCGTTTATCAAGTAATATAAGACTTTCTGATTAAGCCCCGAGATATCGAACCCACAGGGAAATGTGTAAAAATTTAAAGAAATAAGAAAAATAACTTTTTACTTTTTTAATTGATTTTTGTAAATATGTTTTAAGGTTTTAATTTCGAAAAGTTGTTTTTGATATTTTTAATAAAAAGTTAAGCAGGAAATAAAATTATCAATACTCTAAACACGATATAAAAGTTATAAGAATCAAATATCTTTTTCCTTCTTCAATGAATCAGTAATAATTATCGAAATTTATGTTGTGGAAGTATTTAAATGTATTATGCTAAATAGGGGCAATTATATTCTTTACCCTTATTTGGTTCTATAAAGAAAACTGGTTAATTTGATATTATGAAATTTTGTAGATGGGCAGGGAAGATACCTCTATTCCCTCCACCTGGGGGCTAACATCTCATAACAAAATTTAAAATAACAAACCAAATTAGGGAGCTTTAGCCTTTCACTATAAAATCTTCTAATTTTACTCCCCAATAAAGCATATCTCCTTATATATTTGCATTCAATCATATGGTCTAAAACTCTCACCCATATAAGTGCATGTGATTCTTTCCAATTTTTGTTTAAGATAATATCACATTGAATCTTACATAATCTCATAACAAATTTTAACATCTTAATTGGCCAAATCAAGAAGTAAATTAAGTTCAAGGAATTAAATCATAAAAATTTATTCCAGCATTAAACACTTATATTTCCACAACATATTTCCATAATTTAATAACTTCATCATCTCAGAAAGAAAAAGATAAACTAAACTACTCAGATTTCATGAAGAAAACACAAATAAAACTTGATATGAAAGTATAAACCGTAATGAAAACAGAAAAATCTTACTTAAAAATAAAATGTAAAAACAATGATAAAAACTTATCTGAAAATCCTCTCCACCAGACTGTAGAAGTTTCTTTAGAATTTTTCTTTCCACAATAAAAATCTACAAAGCTTGGTGCCCATCTCTGGTGACTCTAATAAAGACTTTAGACTTTAATAAAAACTGGATATAGGATAAAAGAAAATTGGTGAGAAGAAGGCTTCACACTAACCCTTTTTCCTTTCTTACTCTCTACTCTCTTCTATAGAAAAGAAGAACTCTAAAACTTAACACACTCTAATAACCACTCTAATAACACACATTGGATAATAACCCTTCCAACCCACACTTGCAAAATATGAGACATCATTTTTATAATTTTTCAAAAGGTACCTTGGTGTCTCTTCAAATCATGTCGAGATTCAATGTATCCACCAAAAGATTCATCCTTTCAATTAAATTTGCCAACCAAAGGAAGTTAAGAAAGTCACCACCGAAAGATGCTTCAAACACCCCTTGAAAATGGCACCAATATTCATTCAAATTACATTTTTAACTGTGGCACTTAAGCGCCGGCACTTTGGCGCTTAGGCGGTAGAGGCCAAATTTCTCAAAATTCATAATTTTGCTCCAAATTGGTCCTTTTTCGCTCCTTTCATCATAATTAATTATTTTCATCACACCTGCAAGAAAAACACAAAATACCTTAAATTAAAGTACAATATCATCAAAAATAGGTATAAAAATGTGCATAAAAACACGATATCTTTTAGGTGTATCACATACCTCTAAAACTTTTTCTATGTTGCATAAGCATGAATCAAATGAATATCCAAATACTGAGAAATCATCCATAAACACTTCTATTCCATCATCTACTAATTTGATAAATTTTGATATCATACATCTTTGAAATGTTGCAGGCACATTATATAATCCAAAGGGCATTCTTATAAAATCAAAAGTTCCATAAGGGCTAGTAAATGTAGTCTTCTCTTGTTCCTCAGAAGCAATAAGTATTTGGTGATAACCGGTATATCCATCCAAAAAGCAACAATACTTGTGTCCAGCAAGTCTGTCTAGCATTTGATCTAAAAAAGGAAAGGGGAAGTGATATTTTCTGATGGCGGCGTTTAATTTTCTATAATCAATACATATTCACCAACTACTGACGTTTCTTGTCGGTACATTTCATTTACGTCAACAGTCACTCCTCCTTTCTTAGTAATACAATGAATTAGGCTTACCAAACACTATTAGAAATAAGATATATAATTCCAGCATCTAACCACTTTAAAATCTCTTTTTAACCACTTATTTCATTATTGGGTTCAGTCTCCTTTGTGGATCAACTCTAGATTTATGTTGTTCATTCAACAAAATTATGTGCATACAGATCGAAGGACTGATTCCTTTAATATCAACAATGGAACAACGAAAAGCCTTTTTGTATCTTTTTAAGCTGTCCATATTCATTTAAATCTAAAGATACAATATCTGGTAAGGTAGATGATTCTTCTAAAAACATGTACTCCAAATGATTAGGGAGAATTTTCAGCTCAAGTTCAGAGGGTTTAATGATAGATGGAATTAAACTTTTATCTCCATTGTCCATAGTATCCAATCATTCAAATCTTTCCTGAACAAATTCTAACTTTTCATTTTTCATATCATCCAAATCATCTTCTCTTTCACTTTCATTTTAATCCTCACATTCCATATTTTCTTCAAATACTTCTTTAAAATAATCTTCTCTCAAATAGTCACAGATTTCCATTCAAATGCACTCATCTTCTTTTTCAGTTGAAGGGTATGTCATAGACTTCAGAATATTGAAAGTTACCTCTTGATCATTAACTCTCAAAGTTAATTCTCTATTTTGAACATCGATCATAGCTCTCCCTGTAGCAAGGAATGGTCTTCCCAAAATAATTGGAATTTCTTTATCTTCCTCCATATTTAATACAATAAAGTCCATAGGAAAGATAAATTTATCCACCTTTACTAATACATCTTCCACAATTCCTTTAAATAAGTGATAGAACGATCAGCAACTGAAGAGTCACAGATGTAGGTGAAATTTCTCCTATTCTCAATCTTTTGAAAGTTGATTAAGGCATAAGATTAATACTAGCTCCAAGATCACATAAAGCTCTTCCAAAAAATTTCTCACCTATAGCACACGGGATAGTGAAACTACCTGGGTCCTTAAGTTTTTCAGGATGCTTCTTTTGAATAATTGCAATACACTCACTGCTTAGTGCAACAGTCTTGTGGTCTTTGAACATTCTTTTCTTTTTAAGAATATCCTTCATAAACTTTGCATAATTAGACATCTGCTCTAATGCTTCAACAAAGGAAATATTAATTATTAATTTATTTAGAATTTCCAAAAACATTGCAAATCTATTATCCCTGTTCTGTTTCATTAGTCTTTGAGGAAAAGGAGGAGGTGATTTTCAACAGTTATCTTCATTGAATATTTATCTTGATATATCCTATTAGAACCTTTCTCAATGTTCACTTCCTCTCTTTCAACTTCGACTTTTTTTAACTCTTGTTTCCAATTATTTTTCCACTCTTAATTAAATAGCCTTAATTTGCTCCTTGTTTTAATATTTTGGGTTGATCTAAACAATGTTAGGAAGATTTCAAGAATGTCTATTATTAAGTGTAGTAAAGATATGTCCCATTTGATTCTTAATGTTCTTCATCGCAACATTTTGAGCTTGAATTTGATTACCCATATTCAGAATCATTTCTTCAGTAGACAACTTTTTTTATTAAATTGATGGTTAATATTAAAACCACAAGGATAAGAAGGCCTATAATTGGCATTTCCTTGGTTGTTCGAATTTCCAACTGGATTCATAGAAGTGTTTCCCCAATGCTGGTTAACAACAGCATTGGTATTATTCTAGTTGAAGTTTTGGTAATTCCTCTAACTTGGATTATAATAATTCAAATAAGGATTATTGACTTTGTTATTTATGGCATTTAAGGTTTCATAAGGTGTTTGAGAATTTATCATCTGTCCTGATGAATTTTTCTCTAACACTGGGGGGTTGGAGAATAATTCATTCCATATGATCCATTTTCTTAGAATGTGTAGCAATTTGAGAGATTATCATAGTTATTGCATAATAATCATGAATATTAACTTCTCTCTTAGGATTTACCTGCTCAAAGGGCCATTAAAAATTATTAGTAGTCATCTCTTCAATTCACGAATATGCTTCATCAAAAAGTTTTGACATTAATGATCCACCAACAGCAATATCGATAATCGATCTCAACGATCCCACTAATCCATTATAAAATGTTTGAATTATTAACTAATCTGGTAAAGCATGATGTAGAAAATTTCTCAAAAGATCTTTGAATCTTTCCTAAGCTTCATATATGGATTCTCCATCAAACTGACTAAAGATTTGATATCATTCCTCAGCTTAGCAGTTTTCGAAAGAGGGAAATAATTTGACAGAAACTTTTGTGAAAGTTTTCCCTAAGTTATGATAGTTCCAGGTTCTAACAAATTTAACCACGCCTTAACCTTATCCCTTAATCAAAAAGGAAAAATACTAAGCCTAACAGCATCATTTGACACTCCATCGTATTTAAAAGTAGCACACAGTTCTAGAAAACTAGCGAGATGTAGGTTAAGATCTTCATTAGGTGTTCCTCCAAATTGATTATTCTGCATCAATTGGATAATAGTAGGTTTAAGCTCAAATAAATTAGCAGCAACATCAGGGTTTTGGATAGTTAAGTGAATTTCATCTGTTGTAGAATTAGCATAATCTCTTAAAAGTCTTGATATATTTTCGTTTTGATTGTTTAAGTTGTTCACCATTTTGTGAGGATTTTCATATTGTTTTGTTGTTTTCAAATTTTTCTAATAGTACACTATAATTTGGAATCGTAAGGCACTAAACCTATAGATCCGATACAACGCATACTAACACAATAAGCATACTAAAAATAACCAAAAAAACACAATTATGACTTGTAATTCAAATATATGATTTCAAATACTACAAAATTAATTTTAGCAGTTACCTTTCCTCCCCGGCAATAGTGCCAAAAACTAAGTGCGACTTTTTTAATTTGCTAAAATTTATGAACTCGGGTTTATAGTTATATTGATTTAGTTTCTATTGAGTCACACAATTAAACACAAGTATACGTATCTCTCAAGTAATACAAGGCTCTAGTGGAGTCCTGGATATCGATCCCACAGTGAGGCAATTAATTTTATTGTGTAGTACAAAAATCACTTCTTGAATCAAAGCACAATTACAATAATTATAATTCTTAAAATAGAGACAAACAGTGGTAGTTACTAATTTTACCAAAGTACGTTCTAACCTTCTAGCATGTTAAACTAACATAAGACTAAAGTTATAACAAAGTTCAGTTGTAAGAAAGAATCTTCCTCCTCTTCAATTATAATATGATGATTTTTGTGGCATAGATCTGTGATGCAAATGTATTGTGCCTAATAAGATATTTCTTATTCTTTACCATTTCCAAGCGCATAATGAACATTAGCTAGTCCTAAGTTCAGTCCCCAAGTTTGTGGTTAGACTGGGAGGATACTGACTCTCACTCCAGAGCTCCCACTTCCCTTCCCCTAAAGGCTAACTCTAGATTTGGTTTCCAAACCCTAGGACCAAATTGAGGATTTGAGCCTGTCACTATGAAATCTCCAATTCTATGCCCATCAAAGTATAATTCTCTATTTATTTGCACTCAACCCCAAAGAACTATGTCACTCATTCATGAACATTGAATGTGACCTTCACTTTTGTTTTAGAACTCATAATTCTTTCGGAATATAAATTTCCCAACAACTTTTAACAATTTAATTGGCCAAATCAAAAAGTAAATGAAGTATGAAGAGAAAGGGTCATCACAAATTCACCATAATAAATTAGCACATCATTTCCATATCAAAACATCAACACATCACATGAAAAGGAGGAAGACAAAGAAATCTACTCAAGACTCATGAGGAAAAGATGACAAGACATAGATTATATATATAAAAGCAACGTCATACAAATAGAGTAAAGAAAAGACAACTTATCTCAATCTCTTCCGCAAGTGAATCTCAAGGAATTCATTTGACTCCTGTTGACCTCATTTTTGATGAGGTCTTCTCTTCCCTCTTTAGTGCTTAGGATCTAGCCTTAGGCTTTTCCTTTGACTATCTTAGAGGACTAGAATTGGGACCCATCCTTTAGAAATTTAAACCACTTCTTGTCTCCCTGCAAACCCCACAAGCTTGATTGTAGACCCCTAATCACCTAGAGGGTTGAGATCAAAAGTGAAGGTTTAAAGGATGAGTTCCCTATAGGACTCTTTGTCCTTAGGACCACCCTGGGTGGCTTGGTCTGGTGAGGGTTGACTTACACACTCACTACACTCATAGTCTACACTCTCACACACACAATTCAAATCCTAAAACCACACCCATACCCAACTTGACTCCTTGACTCATGTAGGTAATTCATAAGGATGGACCTTAAGCCCTAAGCCCTCGCGCAAGAGGGTTAGGAACAACATAGTGAATGCCTCAAATGAGTCCTCTCATGGCTCATATAGGCTTAACATGACTTCATGGATCAATCAAAGTGATTCCATTTCACTCATATTTGATCAATCTTCATTCTTCCAAAATTTTAATTTTTGACCCCGGGAACCCTACACCTATCAAACCTACTAAAAGCCCTTAAAATTGCCCAAATCCTCCAAAATTTCCAAATCACCCAAAATTCCCCAAAATTAACCTTGAACATTTCCTCACCAATCAAATTGATCATCCATAGCAAAAAATACCAAAAATTCCAAAAATACCCCCCAATACCCTCCAAATACCCAAAATGCCCCTCTTAGCCAAAAAATCCAAAAAATCCAAAAATTCAGAAAATTCCCAGAAAATTCCAAAAAATCCCAAATATTCCCAATTTCATTTTGTCCAACTACATCATGGGCCAATTTTGTCAATTTACCCCACTTTTACCAAAACCCCCAATTTAGCCCATTCTTAACCCAAGTGAACCCAATGTCAAACCAAATCTACCCAATTGACCGTAATTTTAGTCTAATTCAATTCTAAACTTCAATTTAATATCCACAATATCAATCTAGAACAAATCCAAGTCCAATTTGATTGACATTTGAATCCAATTTCACTTTTGACCTTAAAGCCCAATTTGGACCCATGACCCAAACTTAGCCCAAACCAAACCAATTCAACTCCAATTGACCCTAAATCTTTTCTAAACCTTCCCTAACATCCCAACAAACAAAACACTAACATGATTTGCCCAAAATTTGGACCCAAACCCCACTCAATATCAACCCAAAACCAAAAAGCCCAATTTTGACCTAAACCCAAACCTAATCCAAATAAGCCCAAGTCCCAAAACCCAAAACCCAAAACCCAAACAAAGTTAAAAACTCTTTGAAACACTCCCATAAACATTTCCCAACATTAATTTTACATCAATTTCAACTCTAGCCCAACATTGGCCCAAATTAGCCCAATTTGACCTAAATTGGCCCATTTACCAAATGAACCCAAATTCAACCCTATTCAATTCCAAACTACCCCAAATTTGCTTCAAATCATTCAATACCCATCCTTAAACTAAACTCAACATTTATTTGGCATGGTCCTTTGCAAAATTTTTCATCTAAAAGCCCATTGCTCAACATAAAGGCCCACTCCATTAAACCTTCCTAAAAGCCCACTCCTACCAAATTCCTAAGCCCAAACCCATCTTAAAGCCCACATTACAATCACATCTCATCCTCACTTAATTGATAGCATTCCCTAAGTGCTAAACCCATCATGAAAATCAAACCAAAAATGGTATTATGCCAAATCCCATCAAATAACCCCAAAATTTCAAAAAATTCCTAAAGCCCTTTCCATGAAAGTTGACCAAGCTCTTGCTAAGCCATATGTGAGCCAAAGACAAGCCATGTACAAGCCATATGAAGCCATGGGATGTTTGACATGTGAACATACCCAAAGTAGAAAAAGGAGGGCCCCCTTTCTTAAACCTTCATTAAGCTTTTTAACCCCTTCCATGTTACACACTAAACCAAGATTAGCCACATCACTTTAGATGGGGACTTCACCACCCCTTTCTAGCTGATGCAAATGATACTCCCTCAGCCCAAATCATCCATGGGGAGGTGAACCTAACCCAAAACCATGGCTTGGACCAAATCAAGCCAAAATGGCCTCTCCCCCATGCCATTTTAATCCAAGCTCTTTACACATGGCATTGGCCAATTGCTTGCACAAACCTCTAGCCCTGACTCACCTGAACCTGAGGGTGACCCATGCCTGCCGGCCAGCCGCCTGGATCACTGGAAAACACCATGGACGAGACCTTAGGAGGAGCCAAATTTTGGAATTCCACCTTGCTGAGCTGCCTCACTCCAAATGGCCATTGCAACTGTTCCTCGCCTCACCAGAGCAGCTGATCCCAACCCTTAAACCCCCCTGGGACGCCCTCCAGCCTCTCCTATTTAAACACCCCCTCGTCTCAGCCAAGGAAGGTGCTGAAACAAACCTTAAGGAAACTCTGCCAAAATTGTTCCAGATTACTCCCCACACTTAAAGCAATTGATCACCAATGACAATTTGCCCTAATCCCCACCAACAGAACCCAATTTCTCAGCCAAAATTCCACCCAAAACCAGGACATCTCCAAATTCTCCACCAAAATCAAATTAAACTCACCCACACCTGCACAAGACCAAGAGAAGGAGTTTCCTAGTGGAAGCCCCCTCTCCAGACCACCCAGCTGTTCCAGACTCCAAAGGTTGTGATCGAGCTTGGTTGAAATCATACCTGAGACAATTCACCGAGCCGAGGACTTCATCCGGAGCTTGCTTGGACCCAATCGAAGGTGACACAACCCTCAGATTGAAACCACACTTCTCTGAGCTAAGGTATTAGCTAACTCTTTATCCCGAGCTTCTGGAGATTCTCCATTTCAAATGCCTTAATTTCAATGCATGATCACCGTATAGATGTATTCGTCTCTTCAAGATGAATCCATAGAGCACAAGAACACGAAAATCCGTTAAGTATTGAGTGAGATATTAAGGATTTAGTGTGGACGGTTCTTGGGCTAGGAGGCTTGGGGACGATGAACGGATGCCGTCCATTTGATACACGCGCAGGTGGATGATCCAGATTGAGCCGTATGAGGAGACGGAACGATACAGCGGGCCCATGGAGCGCTAAGTCGGATGCCGGCGCCGAATCAAAGCACGCCGCGTGGCCTTTCGGAGCTGCTGAGGACGGCGTGGCGCCGCGTGGATAAGTAGGAAAATAGGCTATTTTTTATTTATTTAATTACTAGAACTTCAAAAACCCATAACTTTGTGTAGAAAAATCCTAAAAATAAAATAAAAATACCCACTTGCTCAGTGAACAGAGGAGAATAATGTGGAAAAGAAATTAAATCATTTCATCAAGTATATTATTTTTAATGATTTATTTACTCTCTTGACTATTTTAATTCTCCATGCATGTAAACAACTCACCATAGCATGAGACCATAGGGCTTTTGAAGCCTCTGAACTTGGGAACATTCCCTAAATTTTCCAAGGTCAGAGGCTATCCCTATGAGAAGTTATTGATTTTTCAATTGCATGCTACTATTTTAGATATTTGAATTCCAATAATTAGCATGTTGTGAAATAAATTCTAGGAAAATTTGGTGATGTTTCTTATGGCCAGTGGACCCTAGGAAAAATAGGTTTTGAGTTAGTTCACTTGGAATAACCTTATTTGGCCTAAATACCCAAAATTGAACTTTAATTAATTAGGGTTAATCACACATCAAATTAACTTAAAAACAATTCTCCACTATCCTCTAGGGATTGAATAACGCCACATAAAAAATTGAAACCAATTAGACTTGATTAACCCCACCAAATGGATTGATTAAGCCTCATAAGCAAAATGGAACTTTAAAAATTCATAAATCCAAAAATACTTTTAAAAAATTCACAAAAATGGTTTTGGAGCTTCTCCGATATCGGAGGAACTTAGAAAAATTAAAATTATAATTTTCTAAAAAAGTTTATTTTTATTATTATTTTAATATTTTTAATAATTAAAAAATAATAAAAATCATAAAAATACTAAAAATCACCAAAATGTTACATTTTGAATTCTAATCACAAAGGAACAAACCAAATATTTTTTTAAGTCCCTAGGATAAGATATTGAATTTTAAAGGCTTAATGTAATTTTTATTATTAAAAAAAGTATTTTCCAACCTTTTCACTAAAATAATTATAATAAATCAAAGAAAAATTAGAAAAATATAAAATTTATTTTTCTGGACTCCTTGAGATCACAGAGATTTAAGAAAAATACAAAATCCATTTTTCAACTTTAATTTTATTTTAAAAATTAATTAATGCTCCAAAATTCAAAATAATTCTAATAAATAAAATATATTTCAAAAAATCACCAAAAATTGGTCCAAATGGTCCTCTGGTCATTAGAAATATCCCATAATTTTCTTAAGGACATACACATTTCCTTGGTCATGTTATTGAATTTTCCTTGAAAACCCCTATTTTCTATTAAAAATAATTACATAAATAAATTAAATACAGAAAAATCACATTTTCTCCTCTAATGTCTTAATTGACATGTGAGTGAGGTTGCATAAAAATTTCAAGTTCATTTGAGCTTAATTTAGTGAGTTATAGAATTATTAAGCTTGAAGGGCAAAAGGGTAATTAAAAATTTCAACCCTTAATTAAAATTTTAGGATTAATCAAAAAGGGGAGGGTAAAATATTTGATTTAAACTGATTTTGGATGATTGAAACTTAAATGGGTAAGGGTAGAAACCCACCAATTATTTTAAGAATAATTAAAGTAAACCTTAATTAATTAATTATTTAAATTTCAAAGATTAATGGAAAATTGAAATTATTAAAGTAGGGATATTATTTAAGAAGATATTTATTCTTTAATTTAAAAATCCCTAAATAAATCACTTCAATAATACTTAAAAAGAAAATTAAAAGAATAATCTAAATTAAATTAAATTAAAATTAAATTGAAATTAAATTAAATTAAATTAAATTAAATTAAATTAAATTAAAATTAAATTAAATTAAATTAAAATTAAATTGAAATTAAAATTAAATTGAATTAAATTGAAATTAAATTAAAATTAAATTAAGTTAAATTAAATTAAATTAAAATTAAATTGGATTAAAATAAAATAAATTAAATTAAATTAAATTAAATTAAATTAAATTAAATCAAAAATTAAATTAAAATCATTTAACAACAAACCTAAATGAAATTATTAAGAATTAAATCTAAAATAACTTGAACACTATTCCAAACTTAAACTAATTTTCTATAATTAAGTCAAAATTAAAAATAAATTATTAAGTTAAAATCATTAAAATACTTAATAAGTTGATTTGCCCTTTTAAAGCTCTTATTGTTATAACTCTTAAATGAGGTATCAAGTGAAGTGTTACTTCACTTATAGGATATTCAAATGTCCCAGTTCACTGTGCAAGAGAACAAAACTTAAACCCCTGGATGATCAATTCACTTGTATAATTAAATTCTCTTGAACTTAAAACAATCCTAGAGGTATTGAAAAGATGTTTAAGACTTGTCTTAAGCACTTCCTCAATATGATAGGGTGTTTATAAGAACAATTGAACTTAATTTTTTTTTGATGAAGAAAATCGTCCTTAAACCAAAATACAAGAACCTAGACGTCATAGGAGATGACTAGCTATAGGATTAGGACTTTGATAGACAACCAAAACCTTTCCCTTAGCTTTACCTAGGTAATTGTTGGAATATTTAAATGCCTTAACATGTGTTTTAAGTGTAGCTTAGGATGATGGGAAGACCGTCCAGGTATGCTTTTATTTTATTGTGATTTACTTTATTGCAAAATGCACTTTACTTTTCTTGCCTGATAAACAACTGTTGCATGAAAACCAAAACCTTTAGGATAGTCCCTGAACTGAAACCAAAACTAAATTAAAAGTCATTACAAGATAAAAATCACTGCCACAACTTTTCAAAATATAAAACAACTCAAAATTTAATCACAAACAGTAACACAAAACTACAACTGCAACTAAATTAAAACGTCTCGTTGAATGATCGGGAATACCTCAGATGATGTAACCCACGTGTTGCTAACGGGATTTCCCACGATCTAAATGAAGGTGTGGAACTCATTCAGTCGAGTTTAGAAAATTCATCTGGACTAAGTGAATTCGATGAAAATAACGGTGCCGGGATGACGGAACCGTGGGATCTTAATCGGCTCTGTTTAAACAACTTTAAGATTTGTTTTAATTAAAACACTAAAGACATTTGGACTTTAAGATTTCTCTAAAACCAAAACACTTCTCTCATCTCCTGATTTATGACTTCTAAAACTAAACCTTTGCAACAACAAGGAGCTTGAAGCACGGTGGGCATCACGACCATCTTCGTCAGCAAAACAACTCGGATCTACGTCAACTAAACTTTCCTAGAATTTAAAAAACCAAGCCATAGGACTTCGAGGTTGTTTGCCAAGTGCAACATAAATCCTCAACTCTTCGTTAGGCATTTGCATGATCATGTCATGTAAATTAAGCCTTAACCGGTCTTAGGACTCCGAGGTAGTCGTTTGGTACGACATAAACCCTCACATTTTCTAGGCTGATTGAATGATTATGTCATACGAATATAAGTCCTAATTAATTAAAATTGGCAAGATTGAAATATCAGATAATATTAGGATTTTCTTAAAACCGAGCCAAACAAATAGGATAGTTTGGGAAGTTACCAAGATTCTTCTTGGATCCTCAGCTTCTCCTACTTCTCTTCCTTTGGATCCTCAAAAATAAATTGTTACAAATTTTGAGTCATTCCCTTTTGAATTTCCAAAATCCAATCCTTTGAAAACCCCAAACTTTGAAATTCTTGAGAGCAAAACCACTGATCATTATCGAGAGTTTTCTTAAATGATTCCCATCATTTAAGATGTAATTAACTATATGGGCTTGCCCTTATAGGGAACTTTAAGAACATAGGTAATATAAATCATGCTTAATTCATTTATATTAAGCAGGGGAATTTGTCGGCTTATAAAATTGGTTCGCAGACCAAATAGATATCACAAATCTCCTAGTTTATTTAACCGAGCCCCATCATGAAGCAGTGTGTCTATTCTTCGGGATAGATACACGGTTTGTGATGCGGTGCTCGTTTATATAAACTATTTGGGATGTGAGATCGGTTTGATTTCATATCTTAAAAATTATTTTCAAAATCAAATACTACTTTCTAAACCATATATACATATTTAAATTAAATTAAAAATTCGCCGACAATTTCTGTAGGCGACCTCTTTTCAAAAATACAACACTCAACCTAAAATTATGCCGACAACTCCTCTTCTTTCTTCATAATAACACACAATTCTCTCTTTAGATAAGTAAGGAAGAAGAAATCTCTCACTTTCCTTCTCCTCATACACTCCTTAGAAGAGAACACACAAACCCTAGATTTCCTAAAAAATGAAAAGACACACTCACTCTTCCTTCTCCACACTCTAAACTCTTCTACCTCCTCACTAAATTTGGCACCAAAGTAGTTTAAATCCGGCCATAACTAATTTCCCAAGAGTTTCTTCAGGCATCCCTCCAAAATCCGGCCAAATATATTGAATTTAGTTTGAATTCGGGATAAGGCACGGTCCGGCGCAGGATAGGGCACCGTCCAGTGCTATTCTCCGCATTTGGGTCAAAAGTCTCTGTAAATTGGCGTGGTCCGGTGCTAGAGACAGCTTCATTCAGCGCTAGTTCAATAAAATACACTTTTGCCCCATTTTGCTCCAAATTTGCTTATTTTCGCTTCCTTTTGGTCCAAAGGCCTAAAATTATTGTACATGCATGAAATCATAAAAAAATAATTTTCTTTAAAGTACAATATCATCAAAACAGGTAGCTATCAAATTTTTAGTGGATCAATAACCAACCTATTGACCCAAAAGGTCAACATTTGACCCAAAAAGTCAAAATTAGCTAAAATCATCAACTTAAGACCTAAAGACTACAAAATTCACCTCATTAGTTAGCTCATGACCTGAAAAGACAAATTAGGTCAAAATAGTCAAACCATAATCCAATGAGTATTGCATTGGCCTTATTGGTCATTCTTTGACAGAAGTAATTGAAATTTTATCAAAACAATCCACACATAACACCAAGGCAACCTCCCTAGCATCACTGGTCAACACCTGACCAAAAAGGATTAAAAATGGTTGAAATGGCTAAACTATGTCTCTTGATCATAAAATTGATTTTAAAGATAAACATTGACATGATAAACTTGATATTGATCAAAATGACCATAATCTAATCCAAAAATCACCACTTTGACCTTTGGATTGACTTAAACCCTAAGATTGGTCAATATGACCAAATCAAGCTCTTAATGACACAACCCATAGAATTTATGACCAAAGCATCCATGGCAAGGTTGTGCGGGACACATTGGACACCCTTGGACTAGAATTGGTCAATTTGGGTCAACATTGGTCAACCCTAGTCAATATTTACCAATTTTTTTCAAAATTCCCAATTTTGAACCAAAAATGATAAAAATTAATCAAATAATCAATCCCAAAATTATTTTGATTAATTTATTAGCTAATATTATAATTTCTAATATGTTTGATTAATTGCATGATTAATTAAAAATGTAAATATAATTAAAAAGCCATGAAAATGAAATTTAATATGTGACACCATCTATAACATAATAAATGGTTTTCAAAATTCCAAACTCATTAATGACATAATGAGTGACCTCATATGGGTTAGAGACAACCCATATGACCTATTAAAATAACTCCAACCACTAATGACTCATGACATGCCATTTAACCATGGTGAAAAGTCATTATAGAAGCATCATGATGAAGGAAATGAAGTGGCAGGATCCCTTCAATTCAAAGTATGATTCATCCACTTACAGGGAGTGAGGTGGCTAGACATCCTAATGGCTTATCACACACCTCATAGGCCAACCAATAGGAAAAGAACAAAGCTTGAACCCATCCCATATCATGGTTAAATGCAATCATACCCAAGTCAAGCATGAACTGAGTAAGAGGGCTAATGTGTGATCTTACATTAAAATTCATCAAGTGAACTTATGATTTACCTAGAGGAGGTGAATTCAGCAAGGTTAAGCTTGTCTTATCCACCTCCTTGAAAAGAAAATGAGGAGAGGGCAAGCGATCAACTCAAGGTGAACCATAGGTAAACCTCACATGGTTTTCACTTGGAAACTTCAATCCCTCTTATCCACAGCTTAAAATCTCATCCGAAGATCATTATGAGTCTGATACCAGCTCCTCAAGTAAGCCTAAGCTCATCCTAACCACTTCCATGGCTATAAAAAGGACCAAACCCAAGAGCACCCAAGATGAGTGGCTAATATAGGAGACACTTAAACATTGCTCAATTCCTCTAACTCTCAACATCACAGATTCTCTTCATACCCTAAGCAGTAGATCCCCAAAAAATCAGCTCTTGAAGTCCACTGGTTTGCCCTAATTCCCCAACCCAAAACTAGGACAAATTTTGGGTTTGAAATCAAACACCATAAAATCCCAAATTGATGACTCTCAACCGTCACAGACCCCTACGATGATAAGCTCAATCGAAATTGGACCTAAATGTACAGTGCATACTGATCATTCTACTATGGTCGAGATGAAGCTCATGAGCCATTCAAATTAAGCTAAAAGCCACTGAGGCCAAGGTATGGATTTTTTACTTCAACGGTGTGCGAGTTTAACTCTTTAGGAAACAAACTAATTAAAAACCCTAGCATAATCGTATTGATGTATTTGTCTCCTTTAGATGAAGCTATAGAAACAAGAATCACTCAAATCTATCAAGCATTTAGTGAGATCTGGTGTCTAACCATGAACGGCTTGCGGGATTAGAAGAGATGAAAATGATGAAACTCAACCTTCCGTTCCCGCGTTTTGGAAATGAACGGCTGAGTTTAAATCTACTATGATCACTGTTTGAATCCTCACAGCGGATCAACCGCATTTCAATCTCTCCGAGGACACGATTATTTTTGATTAGTTTAAAGATTTAATAAATACAAATTATCCTTAATCTAATAAAAAATTCATATTTCGACATAGAAAAATCCCAAAAATATAAAAAAATACCTCTGAACTCAGGATAGTGAGGAGAACAATGTCGAATTAAATTTTTATATTTTTTATTTATATTTGATTTTTAATTAATTAAATTCTCTCTTAAGTATTTTGCATTAGTAAAAATTTTTTATCAGCCATAAAAATATGAAATTTGAGGGATTAATCTTTAGATCCTTAGGAACAATCTCTAATTTTTCCAAGGCTAAGAAAATTCTCTAGGACAACATTTCCTAATTTTCATGAGATTGGAAAATTATTTTTAACCATAATTCTAAAAATTAGAAAATAGGAAAATTAGATTAGAAATTGGTTAGAAATTTAGGGGAACAAATCTAAACCCTAAAATGATGATTCTAACCTTTTGAAAATTTAAAATCACATTTTTCTTACTAGGGTTAAAATTTTAAAATATAAAAACCATAAAAATGCCTTTAAAATGGAAAGATTTCCATGATGAGATATCTATTTTTCAATATTATGCTTCAGTTTTACTATAATAATTATAAAAATTACCATGTTGCTTATAAAAATCTAGAAAAATTAGAGTGTGTTACCTTTGACCACAGAAACATTAGAAAATTATCTCATGATTTATTTCAATCAAACAAACTATAATTTGGCCAAACTTTAAAATGGAATTTTAATTAATTAGGATTAACCACACAACAAAATAACTTTAAAATAATCTTAACTGAACTTTAGGATCAGAGGAACCTCATATAAAATTTTGATATCAATTAGAAATGTTTAGCCCCACTAAATGAATTAATTAAGTCACAAAACTAAAATTAAACTTTAAAAATTCATAACACCAAAAATACCTTTCAAAAATTCACCAAATTGGTTTTGTGGGCTCTCTGATATCAGAGAAAGTCTATAAAAATTAAAATTGGAATTTTCTAAAATTTTTTATTTTTAATCATATTTTAATATTTTAAATAATTAAAAAATAATAAAAATCATAAAAATATAAAAATAAAAAAAATGTCATATTTTGACTCCTAATCACTTAGGAACAAACCAAATATTTTTCCCATGTCTCAAAGTAAAGATATTGAATTTCAAATGCTTAAAATAACTTTTAATATTAAAAAATGTATTTTCCAACCCTTTCACTAAATTAATTCCAATAAATCCACAAAAAATTAGAAAATTGTAAAATTTGTTTCTCTAAACTCCTTGAGGTTAGAGAGTTTTCAAAAAAATATAAAATTCATTTTTCAACTTTAATTTTATTTTATAATTAATTAATACTCTAAAACTTAAAATAATTATAATAAATAAAATATAATTCAAAAAATCACCAAAATAGGTCCAAGTGGTTTCCAACTCGTTTGAAACATCCCATAATTTTCTTAAAGATAGAAACATTTCCTTGGTCTTGTTGTTGAATTTTCCTTGAAAATCACTATTTTTCATTAAAAATAATTTTATAAATAAATTAAATTCAGAAAAATCATATTTTCTCCTCTAATGTCTTAATTGACAAGTCATTGAAGTGACATAAAAATTTCAAGTTCATTTGAACTCAATTTAGTGAGTTATGAAATAAATAAGCCTGAAAGGGCATAAAGGTAATTAAAGAATTTAAACCCCTTTATTAAAATTTTAGGTTTAATTAAAATAGAGGGTAAAATATTTGATTTTATCTTTTTTGGATGATTGAAACTTTGGGAAATTTAAAAGAGTAAAATATTTGATTTTATCTTTAATAAAAAATGAAACTTTTATTATTTAAACAATTTAAATTTTCAGAAGAATAATAAAAATTTGAATTATTAAAAATAAGGATATAACTTGAGAGGATATTAATCCGTTAATAAAAAAATCCCTAAATAAATAACTTCAACAATAATTAAATTTTAATAAATCGAGAGTTTTCTTAAATGATTCTCGTCATTTAAGATGTAATTAACTATAGGGGCTTGCCCTTATAGGGAACTTTAAGAACCCAGATAATATAAACCCTGCTTAGTTTCTTTATATTAAGTAGGGGAACCTGTCGGCTTATAAAATTGGTTCGCAGACCAAACGGATGTCACAAATCTTCTAGTTTATTTAACCGAGCCCCATCATCTAGTAGTGTGTCTATTCTTCGGGATAGATATACAGTTTGTGGTGTGATGCTCGTTTATATAAACTATTCGGGATGTGAGATCAGTTTGATTTCATTTTCAAACTCAAAATTATTTTTAAAATAAAATACTACTATCTAAATTAGATATATATTTACATTAAATTTAAAATCTAAAATTCGTCGACAACTTCTGTAGGCGACCCCTTTTCTAAAAACAACACTCAACCTAAAATATGCCGATAGCTTCTGGCGACTCCGCTGGGGACTAGTTCCTCTCTCCATTTTGATTAGATGGTTTTTCTTTCATAAATCGATAGTGAGTCCATATCCCTAGTGGACCAAAACTATCATTCTTCCGTTGGCATACTACGTTCATTTCTATCTTGAACGGGTATAGTCAACTTCTCTCGGATTTAGGAGCCACTCGTTTAGACACCCCTAAACAGAGAGGTTCGAAATCCTTTTACCTCTTTTCTGAGGTGGGGTGGACCCCCAATAGGTGTTAGCTTAGGAGCAGTCCTTCGGATTGAGAAGTCTTACGAGACTTTCTCTTCCTTTCCAATTTTGAATCGGATCATTTACCGCTTCTATACCTTTGAACATTCCATCCCTAATAAACAAATCCTCTAATAAATGACTCTTTTAATAAATAAATTCTTTTAAAATCATAAATACATAAACAAAAATGTGTTCAGACTCTTTCTTTTTCGTCCTAAGTTTTGTGACAAAAGGAAGCATAATTTGGGACTAATACTCAGAATCTACCCTGCAGAAAATGACTGGGCCAAAGTTAATTTTCTCCTTCACCAATGGAATGGACTTCGCCGTCTATAAAAATGAGCTGCCTGTCAATGGGATCATCCGTTTTGGACAAGGGTTCGACAAAACAGATATCAAGTTCGCTGACGTCACCCACTTCGCACTAATGGACAAAGTGCCAGAAACTGAAGAGCCCGTAATTGAGTTCAACTTGAAGTCAGCTCAACAATTCCCTCCCCTGCAAAGGGCTCCATCTGAAAGAAATACTGCTATTCGTAGGAGGACTGTTGTCTCTACCCCCACCGGTCTAGTCATCTCTGCACCTACCCCGACTTCTGCCAAACTAAAGGGGAAGGAAATCCAAGTCTGTGATGAGCCTGTCACCATGGAGGGTACAGATTTTGCTACAATACCATCTATTTTTGAGATTGGGTCCAGTTCAAGAGTTGCACCCCTAACTCGGACTCAAAGGAGAAATAGAAGCAGAAAGATCGCCAAGATCGAGAAAGCCAAAGCTGCTGAAGTTGCTTTTCTAGAAGAAATTCCTGAGGAAAGAGAAGAACTGCCTGAGTATATACCTCTATTGGAAGGGAGTAAGTTTCACCCCATCTCTGCTGCATCGGATGAAGAAGATGTCCGAAGGATTGCCGCTACACTACCCTGACTAACATACTATAGTAACTGCAAAAGAAAAAGGATTAAGACTGCGCCATTTGCTTGGCTACAAGCTATGATAGAAAAATTGGCAAAGAAAGAAAGATGCCCTGTGTCAGAAATCTTAAGAAGAATGGGACGAGTGCCAGCTAGATCTCGCCTTGGACCGCGAGTAGAGACTGTCACGGCTGTGGAGAAGCCAAGGAAGAAAATGAGAGCTAGTTCACCTGTTGTTGTATCGGGCTATCATATTAGGAAGGACACCACCTACCAGCATATAGCTGACAGACCTTCCGGTCCGAGGCCTTGTGCTGCAAGAAGGATGGTGTGGCAACCTATTATTACCGAGCCGAGACCAACACAACACCCTGAGAAGAAAAGTCTCGTCAAAAAGCCTGAATCAAAAGGAAGTACTACTGTGATAAAAGAAACTCACGAAAAAGAAGTTCAACAACCTTCACACGACAATTGCGAGACCGTCTGGAAGAGACCCCTCGAGGATGCTATAGGAAAGCTAAGGACGGATATCCACTGGTTGTCAAAAGAAAGAGGAGAAAAGTTGGAAAATGAAGTTGACTTATCAGAGTTCATGGATGAGGAGTATGTCGAGATCAACATGGTTGATACACGAGCATCGTCAGCTTCGCAAGGTGCTCCAGCAGCTGCAGAAAGAGGTTAACTGGAAGTGATGAGAGCACAGCTTCAGGAAAGAGATGACACAATTTCCCAGATGACAAAGAGGATGGAAGAGATGGCTGCTGCCTTAGCCACTCTCCAGAGTCAGTGCAACGACAGAAAGAAACACCCCCAGAGATCATCCATATTACAGATGGAGGAAAAGAGATCACATCTGTCAACGGAGACGAGCCACCAAAGAAGGATTCTACACAAAGCATGATTCCTGAAAAGAACATTAAAAACATGCTAGAACAGCAGGTGCAAGAAGCCCTAGCACAATCTAAGAGTGAAGCATCTATTCAGATGGGTAGACCTTACCCCGAAGAGTTCGATGCAGTCCAATACCCGAAAGGCTTCCTACCACCTCTGTTTAAGACTTTTGATGGAACGGGAAACCCCTGGCAGCATGTCGCACATTTTTGTGTTAGTTGCTGTAATGCCGGTGGGAGTGACACTTTACTCTTCCGTCAGTTTGTCAGCAGTTTTTCAGGGATCTCCTTCGACTGGTACGTAAAATTGCCAAATGGTTCAATTAAAACCTTTGCAGAGTTAGAAAACATTTTCGTTAAGCAGTTTGTCGGGGCTCAGCACCATATCACCATCGGTGATCTAGTGGTGGAACACCAGAAAACGAACGAGACTTTAGTGGATTACATACTTCGATGGAGGAACTTAAGCATGAAGTGTGAACCACAACTTCAGGAACAGCATGCAGTTGGCATCTTGCTTGAAAGCATCCACGACCCGATAGCACTTCTTTTAAAAGGATTTACAATCAAGACTTTCGAGAAGCTGCTTAGCAAGGCCAGGAGCTTGCAAGAGGAAGGAAAGCAGCTAAGTTTCGTAGACAAGGCCGATAAACAGAAGCCCGTGAAAACATTCGAAAAGAAGTCCAGAATCATCGCAACAGTAGATAAGGGCAAGCGACGGTGCGGATACGACCGGAGAGGCCACGACCTAGCTATCAACCACCGCAACGTACTTACCAACAACCTCGGCAGGGTTATCAACGAGCCTCAATCGAGCTATCAGTCGCCTCAGCATTATGAACAACTGCCTCATCCACAGCATACCCTGAAAGATTTTCTGAACAAGGAATATCCATTCAAAACTAAAGCAGTAGCGAAAATGTTCCGCAGTTTAATGAAGACACCAGATTTTCAGCTACCAGAGCCCAAAAGGCCTAAAGAAGTCAATAAGAAAGATCATCTAAACTATTGCCCTTACCACCGGATGCTCGGGCATAAGATAGAGGATTGCATCCCTTTCAAGAGTTGGCTTGACAACAATCTCCGGAAAGGGAACATAACGATCCCGAAGGAATACATCAAGGAACCCCAAAAGGGAGGTTCCGTCAACGTTATTTCAACGGATCCCATTGTTTCAATAGACCCTTACATAACCCAGGATGGAAGGAGTACCGTCTGGACAAAGTCTTCAAAGAAAATCTTAGATCACATCCAAAACACTTCGGTGTGTGCTTCCACTCGAAGTTTAAAACCTGCCGAGCCGACACTATCACTTGCGATTGAAGAACCGCCCCAGAAGGAAGAGAAGATCATAGAAGAAAAGAAAATTGAGGCTCCAAAGAGTAGACTAGGGGCTGCTTATCCTAGGATGGTTGTTTCCGATTCGGGGGAGAAATCCCTCGAACCTCTGACTCTGTATGATTATTTGCTCGCCCCGATGGGATCTTATAATGATAAGAGTTTTGGCATTGGCTACGTTTTGACTGTTTCTAACGATAACTTCACTTAAGAAAACCAACCTAATCTGGATCTCGATTTCGATATAAATAACGATTCTCAAATCATACTAAACCTCGATGACCACGACGAAAAAAATGCTCACAAAGGAGGCTATGAGAGATCAACAAGCAACTAGTATATTTGCAAATTTTGAGGAGCTCCAATCACGATAGAATTGGAGTTATCAGATTCCGAAGCAACGCCAGAAGAGCCAGACATTCCAATTCAAGAGGATACACTGTCAGATTCAGTATCAAATTAAGAAGAAATAACAGAAGTCAATCTAAGGAGCGGAAAAGTTCTACCTCCGAGAGTGGGTCCAAACGATAAAGGAAAGCAGGTGATTGCTCAGGAAGAGCCAACCCCAGCAGAGGAATTGCCCATTCGGGATGAAACCGAGGAACATGGTAATCAAGTAGACTACAATGTGCTAGCCCATCTCAGGAAGCTACCGGCCAAACTAAGCATATACGACACTCTGATCCTGTCAAAGGAGATGAGGGAAGCTCTGATCAAGGCTCTACTTGATCCAGAGATTTTTTTAGCTCAAATGGCCGGTAATTCCTTCGACGAGGTTTTCTCGTTAAAAGAACAGCGAGGTGTTACCTTCATGGACAATGATCTACTACTCGAAACAGCAGATCACAACCGACCGTTGTACATTTCAGTCACCATAGGAAAGTTTACGCTTTCCAGGGTGTTGGTTGATCCGGGAACATCAATCAACATAATGAGGCTTCGAACGTTAGCATATTTAGAAATTGATGCTCGTAACCTTGAAGCAGAAAAGATATTATTAAGAGGGTTCAATCAGAAAGGAGAAAGAGCTCTTGGATCGATAACATTACTGATGAAGACCGGTGATTTAACAAAGAAAACTACAAAATTTCACATAATTGATTCTGAGACATCGTTCAACGCTCTACTGGGTCAGCCATGGATTCATGAAAATCCAATGGTACCGTCGTTTCTGCACCAGTGCATAAAGTATTACGATGGAGGAGAACAGTGTATCAAAGGTGACTTGCAACCATTCTCTGTGCATGAAATCGAAATTCATGAAGATGCAGCTTATTACGATGCTCCAAAGAAAACAATCATTTCCAGAAACACCGTACCAAAATGAAGCAAAAGAAGTGCAAGACGATAAAGAGCTTGAGATTCTAGTCCAACAGTTACTCACCACTCCTTTACGGCGAGATTGTGAAGGTTTCTCCAGAACTCGCACCCGAGGTCGAGGCCGGGGACGAGGTCGTGGAAGAGACGTTGGAACAGTTGGACAGAAGAAACCAGTCATCAACGTTGATTGGGAGACCAGTTCCGAAGAAGAGGAAATCAAGAAAGAAACCCCAATTCAAGATCTCTCTCGAAGATAAAGGAATGAAGAATACAAATCAATGTACGAGAAGATTAACCATTATGTACATACTATGACCCTGATCTCGATCCATTCTAATAAGATCGAGGGTATGGTGGTCAAGGAAGTGCATGATGGTGGTGCTAAGCCAATCAAGTTCTACCGTGGTGCTTCTTCTTCCAATACTGAAAAAGATGTACAATTTGAAGATGTAACCTCTTCAAAATTAATGGAACTGCCTTTTGAGTGGTACTCTCCCTGTGTTCAAAATTTAATTCAATGTGGAGTCTTACCTCGACGATGGACAAAAGGTCAATCACATCATTTTGAAAAATTATGGAATAATGCCAGTCGGCCTCCAAATACAAAACATGGTCTCGGATTTGGCACAGTAAGGTCTGTTGACGATACGGGATTTTTCTTGGTTGTCACTTGCGAGCCTAATGAAGATTGCTTGGAAGCCTCAGAAGATCTTGAAGATCTGCAAGTCGGAGATGCTCCGCCAGAATTCGAAGAAGAAATTAAATCTACAATAGACGAGTTAATGGAAGTTAACTTAGGTACTAGCGAAGAGCCTAGGCCGACCTTTGTTAGCTCCTTACTCAATAAAGAAGAATTCAAAGAAGAAATTAAATCTACAATAGACTAGTTAATGGAAGTTAACTTAAGTACTAGCGAAGAGCCTAGGCCGACCTTTGTTAGCTCCTTACTCAATAAAGAAAACTCCGAAAACATAAGCAAGCTATTGATGGAATTCAAGGACTGTTTTGCTTGGAGTTATGATGAAATGCCAGGATTAGCTCTAGAAGTCGCAGTTCACAAATTAGGAGTGGATCCCACTGCCGTTCCAGTTAGACAAGCTCTGAGAAGAATGTGTCTAGAGATTGAACAACAAGTTATAGCTGAAGTTAAGAAGCTAATAGATTCTAAGTTTGTCCGTGAAGAACAATATCCAACTTGGTTAGCCAATGTGGTACCAGTCAGAAAGAAGAATGGTCAGATCAGAATTTGTGTAGACTTCAGAGATTTAAACAAAGCATGTCCAAAGGACGAATTCCCTCTACCAATTCCAGAATTGATGATCGACATTGCTTCAACACATGAAATATTTTTTTTCATGGATGGATCTTCGAGATATAACCAGATAAAGATGGCACCAGAAGATGAAAAGTTACAGCCTTCAGAATGCCGATTGGGGTATACTGCTACACAGTGATGTCGTTTGGATTAAAGAATGTAGGAGCAACTTATCAAAGAGCAATGACAAGAATTTTTGATGATCTCATTCACAACCAAGTTAAGTGCTACGTAGATGATGTGGTCATCAAAAGCAAACTAAAAGAGGATCACTTGTATGATTTGAGAATTATTTTCGAGCGATTAAAACAATTTAACCTTAAGATGAATCCCTTGAAATGCGCCTTCGGCTTCACCTCTAGGAAATTCTTAGGATTTGTCGTCTGACATCGTGGAATTGAAGTCGATCTGGAGAAGATTAAAACTAACTTAGAAATGCTACCTTCTAAAACCTTGAAACAATTACGATCCTTTCATGGAAAATTGGCATATCTTTGATGCTTTATCTCGAACTTGTCAGGAAGGTGTCAGCCTTTTTCTGCTTTGGTTAAGAAGGATACCAAGTTTACTTGGGACTCCAAATGTCAACATGCCTTCGATGACATCAAACAATATTTAATGACTCCTCCTGTCTTAGCAGCCCCATTCTCAGGTAGACCGTTGATACTTTATACCGCAACTTTAGATGACTCTCTCGAAGCCCTGCTAACCCAGGTCAATGATGAGGGAAAAGAAAATGCTCTCTACTACTTAAGCCGTCGTCTAATTCTGACGGAAGTAAAGTATCCTCCTATTGAGAAGCACTGTTTGGCCCTGATCTTTGCCGCACAGAAGCTCAGGCACTACATGCTTTCCCATAAGGTCAACCTTATTTCGAAGTTTAATCCATTGCAATATTTGATGACCCGACCGACGCTTTCCGGCAGACTTGCCAGGTGGTTAATGATACTATTGCAATTCGATATAACTTTCGTTCATCTTCGTGCTGTAAAGGGGCAAGTCCTAGCAGACTTCCTTGCAGCACACCCTTTACAGGCAGAATCGCCTCTCAACGACGTCTTGCCAGACGAGCAGATAATGAGCCTAGAAGACCCCGATGATCAGTATTGGGAACAGTACTTCGATGGAGCATCTTCAGCATAGAAAGATAAAGAATCGCAAATAATAGTGCCCGGTAAGGCAGGAATCGGACTAATCTTTATAACACCAGAGCGGGGAATGTTAAGATACTCCTACCACTTAACAGAACCGTGTACAAATAACGAGACAGAATACGAAGCCATCATAACTAGATTGGAATTAACCATTCAGATGGGGATAACAGATATCAATATCTACGGAGATTCACAGTTGATCATTCAGCAAGTTGCAGGACAGTACATAATTCTGAAGCCAAGACTCAAGCAGTACTTTAAGTATGCCATGAAACTGTTGGAGCAAATTCCAAATGTAACGATCTACAAGATTCTCAGGAGAGAAAATGCTCTCACAGATGCGTTAGCTCGACTTGCGAAAGAATTTGCCTGCTTACAGGATGAGTCAGTTGAAGTGTCAGTTCAGGGACGTTAGGTTCTCTCACAGCTTGACATGGATTCAATACATAAATCAAATAGAAAAGCAGAAGAAACAATTGCAACAGTGACAGAAAATACAGAAGATTGACGACAACCACTAATAGACTACTTGCAAACAGGAAACTTACTGGACGATAAGTCATTAGCCCATCAAATCAAGAAAAGAACACTGTCTTACACATTAATAAACAACACGTTATACAGAAGGTCTTTCGATCAGATGTGGCTAAGATGCCTGAGCAGATCGGAGGCTCGAGAAATTGTTAATGAAGTACACTCAGGACTTTGTGGCGCTCATCAGTCGGGTCCAAAAATGAAAATGAAGATTAGAAGACTAGGGTACTACTGGCCCTCGATGATGACCGATTGCATGAAGATTGCCAAAAGTTGTCACCAGTGCCAAGTGCATGGAGTGGTTCTACATCAACCTCCAAATGTGCTACATCCGACAATAGCATCGTGGCCATTTGAGTGTTGGGGCACAGATATTGTGGGTCCGATAGAGCCGCCTTCTTCAAGAGGACATCGCTTCATTCTTGCAGCTACAGATTACTTTTCTAAGTGGGCAGAAGCAGTACCGCTCAGAGAAGTTAAAGCACATCAAGTGCTACAATTCTTCAAGAATTAAGTCGTCTACCGTTTTGTAGTACCGCGCAGAATCATTTCAGATAATGGGTCCGCCTTTAAGAATACAAAGATCATCAATTTTGTCAGAAGACATGGGATTGATTGGCGTTATTCAACAATTTACTACCCAAGAGCGAACGGCTTGGTCGAGGCTTTTAATAAAACTATCATCCAAATCCTCAAGAAAACTTTGGACGATAATAAGAGAAATTGGCACGAGAAGTTGTTAGAAGCCTTATGGGCTTACAGGATGACTTTCAGAACTCCTACCCAGTCTACGCCTTACGCCTTAGCGTACAGGTCCGAGGCCATTCTACCCTTAGAGGTTCAGCTTCCGTCTCTCAGAATCGCAGTTGCAAACAAAATCACTACAGAAGAAAATGCCAGACTATGACTAGAAGAATTAGAAAGCTTGGAAGGGAAAAGACTTTCAGCACAGCAGAATCTGGAACTGTATCAAGCCATGATAAATTAGTCCGTCCCAGGACATTCAAAGTCGGTGACTTGGTTTTGGTTCTCAGAAGACCTATTCTTGCACATCGCAAGATAGGTGGTAAATTTGAACCGACTTGGGAAGGGCCATTCGTGGTCGAGACAGTTTACTTAGGAGGTTCCTACCAGCTTGTAAATTGCCGTGGAGAACGACCTATGCTT
Organism: Papilionanthe hookeriana x Papilionanthe teres; assembly: GCA_022702705.1. Lineage (NCBI taxonomy): Eukaryota > Viridiplantae > Streptophyta > Magnoliopsida > Asparagales > Orchidaceae > Papilionanthe > Papilionanthe hookeriana x Papilionanthe teres. Next base: position 50,392,225 of record CM040436.1, read on the forward strand.
CCAATTAATGGACGATATCTAAAGAAGTATTACGCAACCTGATGTTTCGAAGGATGAATCCTTATTCCTAAAAGCATGGGCACAGTAATTACTTATGACTAGGTCCGAACCCAAAGAAAAAAAAATATAAAAAAAATAGATGATAAAGAAAATCATTAAAAAAAATGTTAAAAAAGAAAACATGTGAAATCCCGATAATAAAGTTTTTATCCTTCCTTTCAAATCGAGTCTCACACTTGATCTCGCTTGATATTTTCCTACTCCTATTTAAATTTAAAATAAACGAATAAAAGCTCTTCATTAATGAACATATTTTTTTTCTACTGTTCTTGTTCTTAGTACAGCCCCTGATCCTTTCCTTGTTTTTCGCAGGGAAATGTCGAACGGAAGGTTGGTTCTGAACTTTAAAAATGGCATGAGTCTAGCACTTGATGAAAAGAGGGTAAGGTATGGAGCCGTGATCGAGATTGACTCTGGCTTCACACCAGTTGGGATACAATATGAAGAAAATGATTGAAGAAGATAAGAAAGTTAAGTCTGTAGTTGCTACAGCAGAGGGCAGGCTTGTCAGCACCATGCCCACAGAAATCCAAGGGGTAAGGAGAGCTACTTTCACTGCCACTCAGCGGAGGAACAAAAATCTCCGCATTCTTAAGATGTTAACCAAGTTAGCAGTAGATCAACATGAAGAGACAGTTGCTACCAGCAATACAATTACTCTGAAGAAATTAGTTCGTCAGGAACCGTAAAGGAGGAGATCCACTCCAAGGGAAGGAGAATAGATATAGGAAATCCCGAGAGGAACAGAAATAGAACCAACGTCTCGACGCCAGATAAATTCACCAGTCTTGTTGCGAAAGCAACCCCGGAGGATGTCCCGACAGAGATTACCCCTGAGGAGCCAAGACATGTAGGAGAACGTGCCGAGGTGGAACCATACATTCCCCAGTACATTACTAGACCTCGTCAGTTGCAGATAATTCCATAATATGAGTTAGAAAGAATGCAGAATGTCGAAAGGAGAACTTTTGAATACTTTGAGAGAATTGGAGGCAAGAGGATCAATATCTTAGAAGGCCTTGAGCTGCATACAGATGTGTTCTCAGACTATGAGCAACAATAAATTGTAGACTGCATACTTGAACTCCAGAAAATGGGTCGAGCTGGCGGCCTAAGGGAAAAGACTTATTCAGAACCCCGAAGGTGGATGCCAGGGAAAGGAATAGTTACAATCCAGTGCGGATGTTGCTACAACTTCACGGTAGACAAGAAAGGAAATCCACCAGGGATATTCTGTTGCAGTGAGGTGGATCTGATGCTAAACGTTATTAAAAGAATGGTAAAGAGGATGATAACATGGAGGGTATTTCCCGCAGATGCATACCCAACAGCTGCATCATTAACATCTACAAGGGGGGCGACTGTATACCTCCACATATAGACCATCATGATTTCGTTAGACCTTTCTGCACAGTGTCTTTTGTCAACCAGTGCAATATCATGTTCGGATTTGACCTCCGGATAGCAGGCCCCGGTGAGTTTCGAGGGCCAGTGGAGATACCACTACAGGTAGGTTCCGTCATGGTGTTAAAAGGGAATGGAGCGGACATCCCAAAACATTGCATTCCAGGGGTGCCTGTTAAGCAGATCTCTGTTACTTTTTGGAGGATGGACAACAGAAAAATGCCTTTCCACTTCCAGCCAGATCCAGAGTTAGAGAATCTCCAGCCTTACGAGCTGTGAGTTACATGGGAGATAGCTCACCTCCAATGCACATCCATACAGCATTTCTGCCAAGGATGACTTGGAAGGTGATGTTATTATCCATGTATCTCACTATTCAAACATGGATTTTGACAGCTGCTTTTAGAAGGAACTTGAAGAATCTTACGCAATCCGTTTTGGATTTATATGGATTGTATGAGATATTAAATTCTCAAAGAAAATATCATCATTTTTTGGATCAAGATGTATGATGTATTTTCAACAAGATTGGAATGAAAGTGACCATGTCATGTTTTGCCTTCACCTCTTTTTATGCAAATTGACTGGGAAACGCCATTAAATTAAAAGAACATCGAGCAAAGAACAAAGGAAAATTGAAAATAGACGAGAACTCTTTTAAAAATCTAAATGTCAAAATAAATTCTAAACTGATACGAACTCCAAATATTTTTGAAATTGATTCACAAAAACGAACGAAATGAACTTAAATCTCAATCTGAATCCTTCGATCTGAATCCTTCGGAATGAATCCTTCAATTATTCTTCAAAACGAAATCTGTTTGAAATTCTTCTGAAATTCAAATCTTTTTCTCGACTTGTCACCAGGTCGAGTCTTTTCAACTTGGTACACTTACCAGTTCTTTTTAAATCTTTTCTCTGCATGTTAGAGGATCGACTAGTTTTATTGACACGGAGCCATGAACTTTGTTCGATTTGGTTCAGATGGCATTGGATTGGGTCCCTCTTCATACAAATAAATCTTCGAGATTGGAACCAGTTTCCATTTCTCATTAAATCTTCGAGATTGGAACCAATTTCCAATTCTCATTAAATCTTCGAGATTGGAACCAGTTTCCAATTCTCATTAAATCTTAGAGATTGGAACCAGTTTCAAATTCTCATTAAATCTTCGAGATTGGAACCAGTTTTCAATTCTCATTAAATCCTCAAGATTGGAACCGGTTTCCAATTCTCAGTAAATCTTTGAGATTGGAACTAGTTTCCAATTCTCATTAAATCTTCGAGATTGGAACCAGTTTCCAATTCTCATTAAATCTTCGAGATTGGAACCAGTTTCCATTTCTCATTAAATCCTCGAGATTGGAACCAGTTTCCATTTCTCATTAAATCTTCAAGATTGGAACCAGTTTCCAATTCTCATTAAATCTTTGAGATTGGAACCAGTTTCCATTTCTCATTAAATCTTCTAGATTGGAACCAGTTTCCATTTCTCATTAAATCTTCGGGATTGGAACCGGTTTCCATTTCTCATTAAATCTTCGAGACTGGTACCAAATTCCAGTTCTCTCCTTTCGAGGTAGGCACCAAATTCCGACTCTCTTTCCGAGATTGATACTAAATTTAAATTTTCCCTTTCATGACTGGTACCAAATTCCAGTTCTCATTTCGAGATCAATACCTAAATTTTGATTCTCATCCTTTTCAATCGATACTTAAACTCCAATTCTCACTCCGAGGCTGGTACCTAAATTCTAGTTCTCTTCGTGGTCCCTAGGTTGGAACCTAGGTTCCAATTCTCATTTCAAAAACGGATTTCCTTGAATTGATTTTAAATTAAACCTTAATCAAAATTGAAACTCATAACAAATCGAAACCTAAACTCACACATTAAAACTTAAAACAGAAAGTGAAATGAAATCTAAATCAAATTTCCCCAAATCTCACGATCTGGAATTCACCTCCTTTTCTATTCCACAACGAGAGTTCAGGGATCTCCAATCTTGGAGATATACTCGATACTACCCAGCGAAAATTTGTTTCTATTCCATTCTAAGTGTGTCACTTAGAGGTCTGTGTTGGTTTTGTTGATCTCTTCAGTCAATGCCAATACGCGCGGTGTGCTTGGTTAGCTCACCACACCTATTGGGGGTCCATTTGTTGACCTCATTTTTATGAGGTCTTTTCTCTTCTTTCTCCTTAGTACTTAGGATCTAGACTTAGGCTTTCCCTTTGACTATCCTAGAGGATTAGAGATGGCACTCACCATTTAGAAATTTAAAAACCTCTTAACGCCCTGCAAACCCCACATGCCTGATTGTAAACCCCTAATTCACTTGGAAGGTTAAGATCAAATGTGGAGGTTTAAAGGATGAGTTCCCTATAGGACTCTTTGGTCTTAGGACTACCCTGGGTGGCCTGGTCTGGTGAGGGTTGACCTGCACATATTACACTTTCACACACATTCCAAATCCTAAAATCATTCATACCTAGCTTGACTTCCTAACTCATGTATGTAATTCATATGGATGGACCTTAACCCCTAGGCCCTTGGCTAAGAGGGTTAGGAACAACATAGTGAATGCCTCAAATGAGTCTTCTCATGGCTCTTATGGGTTTGATATGGCTTCATGGCTCAACCAAAGTGAATCCATTCTACTCAAATTTGATCAATTTTCATTTTTCCAAAATTTCAATTTTTGACCCCCGGGGCCCTACACCCACTAATACTACCAAATGCCCTTGAAACTATACGAAATTTGCAAAATCACCTAAATTACCCAAAATTCCTCAAAATCAATCCTAAACATTTCCCCCCACTTAAATTGATAATCCATAGCTAGGATATCCACCAAAACAAATAACAAATTACAAGACAATAAAATAATGACATTAAAAAAACAATTAAAAACAACAAACAACAAAACAAAAAAAGAGACAAAATTAAATTTTTAAGGGTAGTATAACACATTACCCCTAGGATTGAACGTTGACGTCTCCTTCCTTGCTCTTGAAACTTTTTAGAAAACAAGTGATTAACATGAATCAGAAGTTTTCTTAGACAATCATAATTGTTTAAGATGTAATTAACTATATGAACTTGCTCTTATAGGAGATTTAAGAACTCATGATAGATATTACATCTAGAAATCTCTGGTTAGCAAAACTTTATTATCCTTATATAGAACTTCTAAGATAAGACATTCTAGAATCTTCTTTTATAGGGATTATCACCGACATCACTTTTTCTACTATTTTCTATCTTATTGGCCTTTATTTTCTTCAAATTTCTTACTACCTAAGGATCCTTTTAAGAGATCTAAAGAAATAAGATTTATTGAAAATTAGGGTAATACTATTGATAAACAACGTGGTGACTCGAAATAATTATATCGACATTGACCCTAGAAAATCTTGGGCGCGGCTACAAACACCGACAAGAGATTTTATTTGGGTCTCTTGTTTTCACTAGATGCTTGGTCCTTTGAGACCACATCTTTTCAAAATCCAACTCTTTGAAGAATTTTTTTTGACATTTTACAACAACAAAATAAAACAAAAAGATAAATTCCTAGTTTGTAAATGAGTCCATAACATTTTATTCTCCTTAAATTTTCAGAAAAGTTGCAATGAAATTTCTGGATTTAGTCTTGTCCTTTTATCAAGATTTCAATACACTAGTTGAGGAAGACATTTTCCTTTATCAATGATTTTGGATTATTTAAAGAAGTTGAATTTACATTAGAAAATCCATATCAAACTGATTTGCAATCATTCAATGAATTCAGTCTAGAACCTTATGAAGATCTTCTTAGATTTACATAATATTTACCTCAATATATTGTCGGCATATTTTTAGGTTATGTGTTTTGAAAAAGGGGGTCGTCTACGAAATTGTCGGCAAATTTTAGATTTTAAATTTAATTTCAATATATATATATATATATATATATATATATATATATATATATATATATATATAAAGAGCAAAACTAGCTCCTTACATGTTGATATGGAGGATTACAAGATGTTAAGTAACAAGGACCCTCACATACAAAAATGCAGTAAAAAAGGAAAGGATATACTGTTATATATGAAATGTAACAATGTAACAAAAAATATGTAAATCTGTAACTATATATTTCCAAATTCGATCCGCACTCGCTCCAATAGCTAAAAAACCAAACCATGCTGAGGTTGAGTGATTCTGAGAAAGGGAAAAGGCATTTGATCACCAGCAAGAATAAAAGAGAGAGTGGGAGGTGGGGAATTAGAGATTCTGCTGGTACAGGTAATCCTGGCTTCCCTAGCTAACCAATTAGCTGGAAGGTTGCACTCTCTAAAAATGAACTGATAATGGTAATTCTAATTGCTTCTTAAGTCTGAAATTTTATCCATCCACAGTTGGATATGCCAAGGGAGGGAATCAGCATCTCCCAAGGACTGAAGCAAGATAGCAGAATCCACCTCCACAATCAGGGAGGACCAATGAAAGTGAGCAGCTACCTTGAAAGCCCAGTAAACAGCAATGACTTCAGCTTCCAATGCATCAACAGCTCTGACAGGGATCTGGAAGAAAGTTAAGCACTTGCTATTACAGTCTCTGAACTCCCCCCCCCACCCCAGCTCCCTGGGTAGAGAAGCTGCCATCAGTATTTACTTTAATATAGGGGTAAGTTGGGTTTTTCCAGTCCACACAGGTAATGGTAGGTAGCACCCTCCTAGCAGCAGATGGGAAAGAGAAGAAATTAGGATACCCCTTCCAATGAATTAACTTGGAAATGTAGGAGAGACTATTCCTAGCCACTTTCTTGGCACAGGGGTTAACATTATCAAAAGAGGAGTTATTCCTGCTCATCCATATAAACCAGGCAATGATATATGGGACATCCCCCAAATTTGCTTTCTTCCACTCTAACCAGCAAGAAGATAGACATCTTCAGGATGATTGATCAGATTCAACTTAAAGAACTGTGTACAGTAAGTCTAGACCTGTTGGGAGAAAGGACACTCAAAGAAAAGATGTGAATTGGATTCCTCATCCTTCATACACAATCTGCAGCAAGAGGGACCCCTCAAACCTTTTAACTTGAGGAGGTCAACAGTGGGATTGTGGAGCAGCTTCCAGCAAAAAAAGGACATAGAGGGAGTTAGACATTTATTCCAAATGGCACAGTCCCTAGAAGAAGCCTGCCACTGGAACAACTTTGAGTAAATAGCTTTAGATAAACTTTGAGATTTAAAAGCAGCCCAACTTATTCTGTCAGGTCTGGAAGGGTGTAGAGGTATATCAGCCACCAACTTTGCAGAATCAGGTTGAAGAAGGGAAGTGAGCCTGGGAAGAGACAATTCACCAATGCTCCGGCGATCAACGAACTTTCAACGAAAGGAGCTTTTATGACATCGATGGTCGGCAGGAGCCAATCCTCAGGGCACCACTTGTCCAACCAGAAGGAGATTTGGCCACCACCCGGCTCCCAAGGGAACATATTGTGAGCCTTGGGTCTAGCCTGAAGCATGTTGACCCACACTCTAGAGTCTCCCAACTTCCTAGATACCAAAGCTGGGTGATAATCTCTACAGTACTTACCCATCATGAATTTAGCCCAAAGGGAATTTTGTGATTGAAATCTGATCCACAACTTCCAGTGGTTGATCTGGGAGAGTTGATTCAGACTTTTAACCCCAATACCCCCAGCCCAAGCAGGTTTAGCAACCTTAAGCCAGGAAGTCCAATGTAGCTGCCTCTTATTCCCAGACCACAGAAATCTATTAAAGAGCCTTTCCATCTGCATCTGAGTTGATTTGGTCATAGCTATCATCTGAAGGGTGTAGGAAGGGAAGGTAGTGAGAATGCTTTTAAGAAGTGTGATCCTCCCTCCACTAGATAAGAAGGAATGGGACCAGCTAGAAAGTTGATTATGAATCTTCTGGAGAATGGAGTCAAAGTGGGTTTGCTTAATTCTCCCTCTGAGTAATGGAACACCAAGATATATAAGAGGGCCAAGAGGACTTCTGAAACCAGTAAGCTGAAGGATCCAATTCTTATGACAGAGTGCCATTCTTTTATGGCAGATCAATTGACATTTATCAGCATTGAATTGTAAACCTGAGCAAGCCTGGAAATGCTGGAGACATTTCATAATATTCTTAACAGCATTCTTCTGAGCATTAGATAAAATAATCACATCATCAGCATAAATGAGATGGGAAATATGGATATTGGACTTATGATGGTATCTATACAGGTGTTAGGACTGGTTAGGGGAGTTGAGCACCCTGGAAAAATAGTCCATGGCCAAAATGAAAAGGGAAGGGGACAAGGGGTCACCTTGCTTAAGACCCCTAGAAGCAATAAAATTACCCCAAGCTTTACCATTAATAAGGATGGAGTGACTATTCGATTGGAGCCATCTGTGGATAAGATTGCAAAACTGCTCAGAAAATCCCCTAGCAGATAGAACTTCCAGAGGAAAATCCCAATGGAGTGTATCATAGGCCTTACTAATGTCCAGCTTATAGATGAGAATCCCACCTCTACACCTCCTATCTAGATCCAGAAGCATTTCATGGGCCAATAGGACATTGTCAGTAATGGAACGGCCATGAACAAATGCGGATTGGTCGGGAGATATAATTTTATCTAAGAGAGGTCAGTAATCAGAAACCGGGATCTTGCTGATGGTCTTGTCGATTACATATGACAAACCAATAGGCCTATAATGATTCCATGATTCAGCCTTAGTTGATTTAGGAATTTAAATATATATATATATATATATATATAATTTGAAAATAGCATTTAATCTTGAAAATAGTTTTAAGTTTGAAAATTTTAAGATATGAAATTAAACCGATCTCACTTCCCAAATAGTTTATATAAACGAGCACCACACCACAAACCGTGTATCTATTCCGAAGAATAGACACACTGCTTGATGATGGGGCTCGATTAAATAAACTAGAAGATTTGTGACATCCGTTTGGTCTGGGAACTAATTTTATAAGCCGACAAGTTCCCCTGCTTAATATAAATGAATTAAGCAGGGTTTATATTACCTGGGTTCTTAAAGTTCCCTATAAGGGCAAGCCCTTATAGTTAATTACATCTTAAATGACGAGAATAACTTAAGAAAACTCTCGATAATGATCAGTGGTTTTGCTCTTAAGAATTTCAATGTTTAAGGTTTTCAAAGGATTAAATTTTGGAATTTCAAAAGGGAATGGATCAAATTTGGAACAATTTATTTTAAGAGTACAATGGAAGAGAGGTAGGAGAAGCTGAGGATCCAAGAAGAATCTTGGCAACTTCCCAAACTATCCTATTGTTTGGCTTCAATTTGGGAGTTTATTTAATGTTTCAATCCTGCCAATTTTGATTAATTAGGACTTATATTTGTATGACATGATCATACAAATAGCCTTGAAGATGTGAGGGATTATGTCGTACCAAACGACTACCTCAGAATCCTAAGACCGGTTAGGGCTTAATTTACATAATCTGATTATGCAAATGTCTAACAAAAAGGTTGAGGGTTTATGTTGCACTAGGCAAACGACCTTGAAATCATATGGCTTGTTATTTAATTCTAAGAAAGGTTTTGCTGAAGTAAACTCAGGTTTTGCTGACGAAGATAGTCGTGCTGCCCGCCGTGCTCCAAGCTCCTTCTTGTTGCAGAGGTTTGGTTGTAGAAGGTGAAAATTAGGAGATGAGAGAAGTGTTTTGGTTTAGAAAATTTTTAAAATCCAAATGTCTAATGTTTTTTAGTGGAATCTTAAAGTTGATTATAACAACACCGGTTAAGATCCCACGGTTCCATCATCCTGAGACCGTTATTTTTATCGGATTCACTTAGTCTAGATGAATTTGTTAAACTCAACTGAATGAGTTCCACACTTTCATTTAGATCGTGGGAAATCCCGTTAGCAACACGTAGGTTACATCATCTGAGGTATTCCTGATCATCCAACAAGACGTTTTAAGTTAGTTATAGTTGTGGTTTTGTTGTTCTGTTTGTGATTAAATTTTGAGTTGTTTTATATTTTAAAATGTTGTGACGGTGAATTTTATCTTTTTGTGAATTTTAATTTAGTTTTGGGTTTCAGTTTTGTGGCTATCCTAAAGGTTTCAGTTTTCATGCAACAATCTTGTTTAACATACAAGAAAAGTAAAGCGCAGTACATGTAAGTAACTTGCAATAAAATAAAAGCGTACCTGGAGGGTCTTCCCGTCATTCCAAGCTACACTTAAAGCACATGTTAAGGCATTTATATATATTTGCAAGAAAACACCTAGGTAAAGCTAAGGGAAGGATTTGGTTGTCTACCAAAGTCCTAATCCTATTGCTAGTCAATCCCTACGACGTCTAGGTTCTTTTGTGTTTTTTTAAGGATGATTTTCTTCATCAAAGGACAATCAAGTTCAGTTGTTCTTCTAAAACATCTCATCATATTGAGAAAGTGCTTAGGACAAATCTTAAATATATTTTCAATATTTTTGAGTTTATTTCGAGTCTAAATGAAGTTTTATTGTAGAGATGAATCAATCATCCAGATATTTTTAGTCAAGTTTTAACTCTTGCTCAGTGAATTTAGGACATTTGATTATCCTATAAGTAAAGTGACATTTCACTTGATACTTTACTTAAGAGTTAAAAAAATGAAAACCTTTAGAGGCAAATCAGTTTGTTAAAGAGTTTAATGATTTAAAACTGGAATTGGCGATTTAAAGTGATTTAATTTAGTTATGAAATTTTAATAATTTAAGTTTGGAATAGTGTTCAAGTTGTTTTATTCTTAAATGTTTTAAACCATTTAAATTGAAAGAGGAGTTTAAATTATTTAATTTAGACTTTAATGATTTAATTTTTAATTTAATTGCAATATTCTAGATTAACTTTTAATTAGTTTGATTTTCTTTATTAAGAATCATTTTGTTGAAATTGATTCTGATGTTTCAAGTTTGATTTAAATTTGCTTTCAAGTTATTTTTGAAATTAAGTTTAGTGTTTTAAATTTATTTCAACTTGATTATTAAATTACTTAATGTTTCAAGCTTAATTTTATTAAAGGTTACTTTCTTTTAATTATCATCATCTTAAGTTTAATTAAGAGTTAAATATTATTAAAGTAATTCATTTAGGAATTTTAAATTAAAGAATTGATATCTTCTAAAATCAAATCCCTAATCTAGATAATCCAAATTTTTAATCTATTCTTCCAAAATTTAAATTATTTAATTAATTAAAATTTACTTAAAATATTTTCAAGATGATTAATGGGTTTTTACACTTAATTCCCTAGCTTTCAATCATCTAATAAAAATTTTAAAATCAGATATTTTACCCTCCCCTTGATTAAACCTAAATATTAATTAGGGTTAAAATTCTTTAATTACCTTTATGCCTCTTTTAAGTTTGTTCATTTCATAACTCATAAAATTAAGCTTAAATGAACTTAAAATTTTTATGCCACTTTACTCACATGTCAATTAAGATATTAGAGGAGAAGATGTGTTTTTTCTGAATTTGATTTAATTTATATAATTACTTTAATGAAAAATAGGGAGTTTTAATGGAAATTCAAAAATAGGACCAAGGTAAGGTTTCTGTCCTTAGGAAAATTATGGGATGTTCCTACTAACTAGAGGAACACTTGGACTAATTTTTGTGATTTTTTAAATTATATTTTATTTATCATAATTATTTTTAGATTTGGAGTGTTAATTAATTATAAAATAAAATTAAAGTTGAAAAATATATTTTATATTTCTCTTAAGTCCCTCTGACCTCAAGGAGTTCAGATAAGCAAATTTTATATTTTTTTAATTTTCCTTTGATTTATTACAATTAATTTGGTGAAAAGGTTGGAAAATCCATTTTTAATATTAAAAATTGTCTTAAGCATTTAAAATTCAATATCTTAACCAAGAGACTAGGGAAAAATATTTAGTTTATTTCTGAGTGATTAGGAGTCAAAAGATAACATTTTTGTGATTTTTATTATTTTTATGATTTTTATTATTTTTTAATTATTTAATATATTAAAATAAGGTAGAAAATGAAGATTTTAAAAAAATTCCAATTTTAATTTTCTTAGACTCCTCTGATATCAGAGAGCCCACAAAACCTATTTGGTGAATTTTTAAAATGTATTTTTAGAGTTATGAATTTTTAAAATTTAATTTTGGTCATGCAACTTAATTAATCCATTTAGTTGGGTTAAACATTTCCAATTGATTCGAAATTTTTATGTGAGGACCCACTGATCCAAAAGATCAGTGGAGAATTATTTTCAAGTTCTTTTGATGTATGGTTAACTCTAATTAATTAAAGTTCAGTTTTGAGTAATTAGGCCAATTACGGTTATTCTTAATGAATTAACTCAAAACATAATTATCCTAGGGTCCTCTGGTTCTAAGAAACCTCCTTAAAATTTCCTTGAATTTTCTAAGCAATATGCTAATTAATGGAATTAAAATACCAAAAACAGTGACATAAACTTGAGAAATACATAACTTGCCATAGAGAAAACCTCTGACCTTGAAAAATTTAGGGAATGTTCCCAAGATCAGAGGCTTACAAAGCCCTATGGTCTCATACCATGGTGAATTGTCTATGCAAATAAAGAATTAAAATAGTGAAATGAGTAAATAATTAATTAAAAATAAAATACTCATCAAATTAACTCAATTCTTTTTTCACATTATTCTCCTCTGTTCACTGAGCAAGAGGTATTTTTATTTTATTTTTGTGATTTTTCTACACAAAGATATGGATTTTCTATGTTTCAGGCATTTAATTAAATCATAAATTCCATATTTTCCTACTTATCTCACTTAGTGCCACGACAACCTTAGCATCTCCGAAGCTCCATGTGGCACGCTCCCATTCGCCGCCGCCATCCAACTCAGTGCCACGCGGCCCGTGGTTCACGTACCGTTCCCTGGTCCGACGCAATCTGAGCCGTCCAATCGATACACGCTCGATCCAACGGCGGCTGGTCGTTGTCTCCGACTGGTGAGCACCCGTGTTCGTCCACACTCAAACCCTTATATCTCCATCATTTCTCACTGGATTTTTGTGTTCTTATACTCTATGGATTCATCTTAAAGAGACAAACACATCCATATGGTTTACATGCATTGAAATCAACTCAAATGAAATGGAGAATCACTGGAAGCTTTCGGGGAGGAGAAGTGTCCATACCTTGGTTCAGGAGGAGAGGCCTCAACTGAATGTGCTCGGCACTTTCGTTGGAGCTGGAAGAACCTAAGGATGAAGCCTCTGGCCTTGGTTAAAGGTTTAAGTATGAATGTGACCAGGCCTTATTTCAGACTTTGGAGGCTAGAGAAATTGAGTGGCCTGGAGAGGGGGCTTTCACTGGGAACTCCTTCTCTTGGTCCTGTGCAGCTGTGGGTGAGTTTAATTTGATTTTCGTAGAGGTTTGAGAGATGTCCTGTTCTGGCAGGAGAACTCAGCTAGTTCAAATCGAATTTTTGAATCCAGTTAGACCTCTCGGCCATGGTGTTTTCTGGCGACCTGGTGGCTGACCGGCCATGGTCAGGTCACCATCCTGATCAGGAGGGTCAGGGCTTAAAGTTTGTGGGTTCAATTGGCCAATGCCAAGTGTAAAGAGGTTTGATTTAAGTGGTAAGGGGGAAGGGTCATTTTGGGTTCAAATGGATCAAGTCATGGCTTAGGGCTTGTTGCACTATTCAAAGCTCTGATATTGGGCTGAGGGAGGTCAGGTGAGTCAGCTTATCAAGAGTGGTGAAGTCCTCATCAAGATTATTTGGATTAGTTTTGGGTTAAGGGGAATCATGGGTAGGGCTAATGACTTTTAGGGAGTGTTTAAAGTCCTCCTTTTGCCATTTAGGGAGTGATGACAAGTCTATGGCTCCTTATGGCTTACATATGGCTTATGCATGGCTCTATGGCTCCATTTGGCTTGGGGTCAAGCTTAGTCAATTTCATGGAAATGGGTTTTAAGAATTTTAGATATTTAGGGGTAATTAGGCACATGGCTTAGTTTTGAAAAGTTTAATGATGAATTTGAAACTTAGTGAGTGATTTAAATCAAAGGGATGATGAGGTGAAAGTGTCATGAAGGCTTTGGATTGACTTTGGGCCTTTTGAAATCATTTTGGATGGGCTTTAAAAATGGTTTAAGGAAGTGGGGTTTATGTTTCAAAATGGACTTTTGGATGAAAAATTTTGTGAAGTACCATGCCAAATAAATGTTGGGCTTTGTTTAGGGATGTGTCATGAGTGATTTGAAACAAATTTGAGGTGATTTGGAGTTGAATTGTGTTTGATTTAAGACTTTTTGGTAAAGGGGGCAAAGTGGGTCAAATTGGGCTAACTTGGGCTAAGGTTGGCCTAATGTTAGATTTGATGTAAAATTAATGTCGAGAAATGTTTATGGGAGTGTTACAAAGAGTTTTCAACTTTGGTTGGACTTTGATTTTGGGATTTGGGCCCATTTGGGTTCATGGTCGGTTTAGGCCAAAATTTGGGATTTTGGTTTTGCGTTAGGTTTGGGTGGAGTTTGGGTTCAAATTTGGGGCAAATCTTGTTAGTGTTTTTTTTTTTGAGGATATTAGGAAGAATTAGGAAAAGATTTGGGGTTAATTGGAGTTGAGTTGGGTTAGTTTGGGCTGAGTTTAGGTCATGGGCCAAAATTGGGCTTTAAGCTTCAAATTGGAATTGGATCCAAATGTTAATTTAATTGGGCTTGGATTTGGTCTAAATTGATATTGTGGATATTTAATTGAAGTTTAGAATTGGATTGGATCAACATTGAGGTCAATTGGGTTGATTTGGTTTGACATTGGGCTTACTTTGGTTAAAAATGGGCTAAATTGGGCGTTTTGGTAAAAGTGGGTTAAATTGACAAAATTGGCCTATGGTGTACTTGAACAAAATGAAATTGGGAATATTTGGGATTTTTTGAAATTTTTTGGGAAATTGTGGAATTTATGGATTTTTGGTTAAAAAGGGCATTTTGGGTATTTGGAGGGTATTGGGGGGGTATTTTTGGAAATTTTGGTATATTTGGCTAAGGATGATCAATTTGAATGGTGGGAAATGTTTAGGATTGGTTTTGAGGAAATTTGGCTAATTTAGGTAATTTTTGTAAATTTTGGGTAGCTTCAAGAACATTTGGTAGGTTTCGAGGGTGTAGGGCCCCGGGGTCAAAAATTGAAATTTTGAAAAAATGAAGATTGATCAAGTTTGAGTAGAATGGAATCACTTTGGTTGAGCCATGAAGCCATATCAAGCCCATAAGGGCCATGAGAGGACTCATTTGAGGCATTCACTATGTTGTTCCTAACCCTCTTAGCCAAGGGCCTAGGGGTTAAGGTCCATCCATATGAATTACCAACATGAGTCAGGAAGTCAAGCTAGGTATGAATGGTTTTAGGATTTGGAATGTGTGTGTGGGAGTGTAGTGTGTGTGCAAGTCAACCTTCACTGCACCAGGCCACCTGTGGTAGTCCTAAGGCCAAAGAGTCCTATAGGGAACTCATCCTTTAAACCTCCACATTTGATCTTAACCCTCCAAGTCACATAGGGGTTTACAATCAAACTTATGGAGTTTGCATAGAGTTAAGAGGTATTTGAATTTTTAAGTGGTGGGTTACATTTCTAGTCCTCTAAGATATTTAAAGGGAAAGCCTAAGGCTAGATCCTAAGTACTAAGGAGAGAGAAGAGAAAAGACCTCATCAAAAATGAGGTCAACAAATGGACCCCCAATAGGTGTGGTGTGCTAACCAAGCACACCGCGCGTATTGGCGTTGATCGAAGAGATCAACAAAACCAACACAGACGTCTAAGTAACACACTTAGAACAGAGTAGAAACAATTTTCCACTGGGGAGTATCGAGTATATCTCCAAGACTGGAGATCCCTGAACTCTCGCTGGGGAAAAGAGAAGGAGGTGAATTCCAGATCATAAGATCTGGGGAAATTTGATTTAGATTTCATTTCATTTTCTATTCCGAGTTTTTTTTATGTGTGAGTTTAGATTTCAATTTGTTCTGAGTCTCAATTTCGGTTGAGGTTTAATTTAAAATCAATTCAAGGAAATCTGGATTTGAAATGAGAATTGGAACCTAGGTTCCAACCTCGGGACTGCGAAGAGAACTGTAATTTAGGTACCAGCCTCGGAGTGAGAATCGGAGTTTAAGTATCGATTGAAAAGGATAAGAATCAGAATTTAGGTATTGATCTTGAAATAAGATCTGGAATTTAGTACCAGCTTCGGAAGGAGGGACTTGAAATTTGGTATCAATCTCGGGAAGAGAGTCAGAATTTGGTACCGACCTCGAAAGGAGAGAACTAAAATTTGGTACTAGTCTCGTAAGTTTAAAGAGAACTGAAATCTGATTCCAGTCTTAAAGGTTTAAAGAGAACTGGAATCTGGTTCCAGTTTTGAAGGTTTAAAGAGAACTGGAATCTGGTTCCAGTCTCGAAGGTTTAAAGGGTAGAAATTTGCTGTGGAGATTTGAGTTTAGCGGAAGATTTGGAATGAGACGTGAAAATGTTTCACGTCCCACTAGGATTGATCAAAGTCTGATTATTTGGCGAAGGATATGAATCCATGCCATCAGAACCAAATCGAAAATTTTCGTGGTTCTGTGTCAATAGATTCAGTCGACCTTCTTAAGAGAGGGAAGGAAATATGGAGAGTCAAAAAAGAGATTTGAGAAAAGCCGAAGGCTGGGGATTTCAGAGTCAGGAATTTGTCTTAGTCGCTTGTTGTGATTTGATTTTAGCTTGATTTTTAATTTAGGGTTCACATTTATTTGGGGTTTGTTTTGACATTCAGATTTGTAAAAGAGTTCTCATTTATTTTTATTTTCCCTTTGTTCTTTGTTCGAAGTTCATTTAACTTAATGGCGTTTCCCGACCAATTTGCGTGAAAAAGAGGTGAAGGCAAAACATGACATGGTCATTTTCATTCCAATCTCGTCGAAAATACATCATACGTCTTGCTCCAAAACATGATGATATTTTTCTTGAGAATTCAATATCTCATACAATCCATATATATCCAAAACAGATTCTGTAAGATTCCTCAAGTTCCTTTCAAAAGCAGCTGTCAAAATCCATGTCAGAATAGTGAGATACATGGACCATAACATCACCTTCCAAGTCATCCTTGGCAGGAATGCCGTATGGATGTGCATTGGAGGTGTGATATTTCCCATGTAAATCACAGCTCGTAAGGCCGGAGACTCTTTAACTCTGGATCTGGCTGAAAGTGGCAAGGCATTTTTCTGTCATCCATCCTCCTGAAAGTGACGAAGAGTCGTTCCACAGGCACTCCTGGAATGCAATGTTTTGCGATGTCTGCTCCGTTTCCTTTCAATACCAGGATGGAACCTACCGGTAGTGGTATCTCCACCGACACTTGGAACTCACCGGGACCTGCAATCCGGAGGTCAGATCCGAACATGATATTGCAATGGTTGACAAAAGACACTGTGCAGAAAAGTCTAACAAAATCATGATGGTCTATGTGTGGAGGTATGCAGTCGCCCTCCTTGTAGATGTTAATGATGCAGCTATTGGGTATGCAATCTGCAGGCAATTACCTCCATGTTATCATCCTTTTTATCATTCTCTTGATAATATTCAACATCGGATCCACCTCACTGCGATGGAGTATTCCTGGTGGATTCCTTTTTCTGTCTACCGCGAAGTTGTAGCAACATCCGCATTCGATTGTAATTCTTCCTTTTCCTGGCATCCATCTTCGAGGTTCTGAATAGGTCTTTTCCCTTAGGTGACCAACTCAGCCCATTTTCTGAAGCTCAAGTATGCAGTCTATAACTTGTTGTTGTTCGTAGTCCTAAAACACATCTGTATTCAGCTCGAGGCCTTCCAAGATGTTGACCCTCTTGCCTCGAATTCTTTCGAAGTATTCAAAAGTTTTCTTTTCAACATTCTGCATTATTTCCAACTTATATTCTGGAATTATCTGCAATCGATGAGGTCTAGTAACGTCCTGGGGAATGTATGGTTCAACCCCGGCACGCTCTCCTGCATGTCTTGGCTCCTCAGGGATAGTCTCTGTCGGGACATCCTCCGGGGTTAGTTTCGCAACAAGACTCTTCAGAACTGGTGCATCTACTTGGCGTCGAGGCACTGATTCTATTTCTGCTCTTCTTGGAATTTCCTTTATCTGTTCTTCTTTCCTTGGATTTGATCTCCTCCTTTCCAGTTCCTGACAAACCAATTTGTTCGGAGTATTTCTATTGACGGTAGCAACTGTCTCTTCATGTTGATCTGCTGCTAACTTGGTTAACATCTTGCTAATGCGGCGATTCTTATTCCTCCGTTGGGTGGCAGTGAGAGTAGCTTTCCTTACCCCTTGGACATCTGCGGGCATGGTGCTGACAAGCCTGCCCTCTGCTGTAGCAACAACGGACTTAACTTTCTTATCTTCTCCTATTGCATGAGAAGCGTTTGCTTTTCTCTTCTTGCTGGTGGACTGCTAACTTAGGCCACCCAATTTCATCATCATCTGACTGTGGAACTCTTCCCGATCAATCAGGGTCCAATCATTTTCTTCATATTGTAGCCTCGGCCGGTGTGAAGTCGAGTCGATCTCGATCACGGCTCCATCCCTCACCCTCTTTTCATCAAGTGCTAGACTCACACCATTTCGAAGTTCATAACCAACCACCCGTTCGACATTTCCTTGCGAAAGTAACAAGGAAAGGATCATGGGCTGTACTAAGAACAAGAACAATAAGAAAAACATTTATTAATGAAAAATTCTTATTTATCTCTTTTAATTTTTAAAGAAAGTAGGAAGAGATGAGGGAAAGATCAGGAAAGAATTGATTTAAAAGGAAAGATTGTCATTTTATTATTACAATTTTCACACGTTTTTTTTAACACATTTTTGTTAATGATTTTCTTTTTTATCATCCTTTTTTTTATGTTTTGGGTTCGGACCGAGTCACAAATGATTACTCTACCCGTGCTTCTAGGAGTGAGACCTCATTTTTAAAGTTAATCATTCGAAACATCAGGTTGCATAATACTTCTTCAAATATTGTCCATTGATTGGAAGCATAGGTCGTTCTCCACGGCAATTCACAAGTTGGTAGGAACCTCCTAAGTAGATTGTCTCGACCACGAATGGCCCTTCCCATGTTGGTTTAAATTTACCTCATATCTTGCGGTGTGCAAGAATAAGTCTTCTGAGAACTAGAACCAAGTCACCGACTTTAAATGTCCTTGGATGGACTAGTTTATCATGGGCCTAGATCATCTTGGCTTGATACAGTTCCAAATTCTGCTGTGCTGAAAGTCTTTTTCCTCCTAAGCTTTTCAATTCTTCCAATCATAATTTGGCATTTTCTTCTGTAGTGATCTTTTCTGCAACTGCAATTCTAAGTGACGGAAGTTGTACTTCCAAGGGTAAGACGGT
Source organism: Papilionanthe hookeriana x Papilionanthe teres (assembly GCA_022702705.1). Lineage (NCBI taxonomy): Eukaryota > Viridiplantae > Streptophyta > Magnoliopsida > Asparagales > Orchidaceae > Papilionanthe > Papilionanthe hookeriana x Papilionanthe teres. Next base: position 50,411,138 of record CM040436.1, read on the forward strand.
CTTGGACCCGTACACTAAAGCGTAAGGCGTAAACTGAGTAGGAGTTCTAAAAGTCGTCCTGTAGGCCCATAAGGCTTCTAACAACTTCTCGTGCGAATTTCTTTTGTTGTCGTCCAAGGTTTTCTTTAGGATTTGGATGAAAGTTTTATTAAAATTCTCGGCCAAGCCGTTTGCTCTTGGGTAATAGATTGTCGAATAACGCCAATCAATCCCGTGTCTTCTGACAAAATTATTGATCTTCATACTCTTGAACGCGGACCCATTATCTGAAATGATTCTGCGCGGTACTCCGAAATGGTAGACAACTTGATCCTTGAAGTACTGCAACACATGATGTGCCTTTACTTTTCTGAGCAGTTTTTCTTCTGCCCGCTTTGAAAAGTAATCTGTAGCTGCAAGAATGAAGCAATGTCCCCTCGAAGAAGGTGGTTCTATCGGACCCACGATATATGTGCCCCAACACTCAAATGGCCACGACGTGATTGTCGGATGTAGCACATTTGGAACTTGATGTAGAACCACTCCATGTACTTGGCACTGGTGACAACTTTTGGAAACTTTCATGCAGTCGGTCATCATTGAGGGCCAGTAGTACCCGAGTCTTTTAATCTTCATTTTCATCTTCACACCCGATTGATGAGCGCCACAAAGTCCTGAGTGTACTTCTTTGACAATTTCACCAGCCTCAGACCCGCTCAGACATCTTAGCCACATCTGATCAAAAGACATTCTGTATAACGTGTTGTTTATTAATGCATAAGACAGAGTTCTTTTCTTGATTTAATGGGCTATCGACTTATCGTCTGGAAGGTTTCCTTTTTGCAAGTAGTTTATTAGTGGCTGCCACCAATCTTCTGTATTTTTTGTCACTGCTGTAATTGTTTCTTCTGCTTTTTTTGATTTGTGTACTGTATCCATGTGGAGCTATGAGAGAACCTGCCGTCCCTGAACTGACATTTTAACTGACTCATTCTGCAAGAAGGTAAATTCTTTTGAAAGGAGGGCTAACACATCTGCAAGAGTATTTTCTCTTTTGGGAATCTTGTAGATCGTTACATTTGGAATTTGCTCCAACAGTTTCATGGCGTACTAAAAGTACTGCTCGAGTCTTGGCTTGAAAGTTCTGTACTGTCCCGCAACTTGCTGAATGATCAACTGTGAATCTTCGTAGATATTGATATCTGTTATTCCCATCTGAATGGTGAATTCCAATCCTATTATGAGGGCTTCGTATTCTGCCTCATTATTCGTACACGGTTCTGTTAAGTGATAGGAATACCTTAACATCCCCCGCTCCGGTATTTTAAAGATTAGTCTGATTCCTACCCTACCGGGCACTATCGTTTACGATTCTTTATCTTTTTGTGCTGAAGATGCTCCGTCGAAGTACAGTTCCCAATGCTGATCATTGGGGTCTTCTAGGCTCATTATCTGCTTGTCTGGCAAGTAGTCATTGAGAGGCGATTCTGCTGGTAAAGGGTGTGCTGCAAGGAAGTCTGCCAGGACTTGTCCCTTTATGACACGAAGAGGAACGAAAGTTATATCGAACTGTAATAGTATTATTGACCACCTAGTAAGTCTGCTGGAAAGTGTTGGATGGGTCATCAAATATTGCAAGGGGTTAAACTTTGAAATAAGGTTGACCTTATGAGAAAGCATGTAGTGCCTGAGCTTCTGTGTGCCGAAGATCAGGGCCAAAAAGTGCTTCTCAATAAGAGGATACTTTACTTCCGTCGGAATTAGAAGACAGCTTAGGTAATAGAGCGCGTTTTCTTTTCCCTCATCGTTGACCTAGGCTAATAGGGCTCCGGGAGAGTAGTCTAAAGCCGCAATATAAAGTATCAACGGTCGTCCCGACACTGGGGCTGCTAAGACAGGATGTGTCATTAGGTATTGTTTGATGTCATCGAAGGCATGTTGACATTTGGAGTCCCAAGTAAACATAGCATCCTTCTTAACTAAAGCAGAAAACGGCTGACACCTTCCTGAAAAATTTGAGATAAAGCGTCGAAGATATGCCAATTTCCCTTGAAATGACCATAGTTGTTTCAAGGTTTTAGGAGGTGACATTTCTAATATAGCTTTAATCTTCTCCGGATCGATTTCAATTCCACGATGTCGGACAACAAATCCTAAGAATTTTCAGAGGTGACCCTGAAGGCGCATTTCAGGGGATTCATCTTAAGGTTAAATTATCTTAATCACTCGAAAACAATTCTCAAATCATATAAGTGATCTTCCTTTAATTTGCTCTTGATGACCACATCATTCACGTAGCACTTGACTTGGTTGTGAATGAGATCATCAAAAATCCTCGTCATTACTCTTTGGTAGGTTACTCCTGCATTCTTCAATCCAAATGATATCACTGTGTAGCAGTACTCTCCAATTGGCATTTTGAAGGCTGTGAGATTTTCATCTTCTGGTGCCATCTTTATCTGGTTGTATCCCAAAGATCCATCCATGAAAGAAAAGATTTCATGTGTTGAAGCGATGTCGATCATCGATTCTGGAATTGGTAGCTGGAATTCATCCTTTGGACATGCTTTATTCAAACCTCTGAAATCCACGCAGATTCTGATCTGACCATTCTTCTTTCTGACTGGTACCACATTGGCTAACCAAGTCGGGTATTGCTCTTCACGGACAAATTCAGCGTCTATTAGCTTCTTAACTTTAGCTATTACTTGTTGTTTAATCTCTAGACGCATTCTTCTTGGAGCTTGTCTGACTGGAACAACAGTGTGATCTACTCCTAGCCTGCGAACTGCAACCTCTGAAGCTAATCCTGACATTACATCATAACTCCAAGCAAAACAGTCCTTGAACTCCATTAATAGCTTGATTATGTTTTCGGAGTCTTCTTTATTGAGTAAGGAGCTAACAAAGGTCGGCTTAGGCTTTTCGCTAGTACCTAAGTTAACTTCCGTTTACTCGTCTATTGTAGATATAATTTCTTTTTCGAATTCTGGCGGAGATCCGATTGGTAGATCTTCGAGATCTTCTGAAGCTTCCAAGCAGTCTTCATTAGGCTCGCAAGTGACAACCAAGAAAACTCCCGTATCTTCAACTGATCCTATCGTGCTGAATCCGAGACCATGTTTTGAATTGGGAGGCCGGCTGACATTATTCCATAATTTTTCAAAATGCTGTGATTGACCTTTTGTCCATCATCGAGGTAAGACACCACATTGAATTAAATTTTTAACACAGAGAGAGTACCACTCAAAAGGCAGTTCCATTAGTTCAGATGAGGCAACATCTTCAAATTGTACATTATTTTCAGTTTTTGAAGAAGCACCAAGGTAAAACTTGATTGGTTTAGTACCACCACCATGCACTTCCTTCACCATCATACCCTCGACCTTATTATGGTGGATCTGGGTTAGGGTCATAGTATGTACATAGTGGTTAATCTTCTCATACATTGATTTATATTCTTCATTCTTTTCATCTTCGAGAGAGATCTTGAATTGGGGTTTCTTCTGACTTATCGACGCTGCTTCTTTCTTGATTTCTTCTTCTTTGGAACTGTTCTCCCAATCAACATAGATGACTGGTTTCTTCTGTCCAACTGTTCCAACGTCTCTTCCACGACCTCGTCCCCGGCCTCAACCTCGAGTGCGAGTTCTAGAGAAACCTTCAACATCTCACATAAGGGAGTGGTGAGTAACTGTTGGACTAGAATTTTAGGCTCTTCATCGCCTTGCACTTCTTTTGCTTCATTTGGTATGACATTTCTGGATAAGATTGTTTTCCTCGGAGGCGCGTAATAGACTGCATCTTCATGAATTTCAATCTCATGTACGGAGAATGGTTTCAAGTCATCTTTGATACATTGTTCTCCTCCTTCGTAATACTTTATGCACTGGTGCAGAGACGACGGTACCATCATGTTTTCATGGATCCATGGCCGTCCCAGTAGAGCGTTGAACGATGTCTCAGAATCAATTATATGTAATTTTATGGTTGTCTTTGCTAAATCACTGGTCTTCATCAGTAGTGTTATCAATCCAAGAGCTCTTTCTCCTTTCTGATTGAACCCTCTTAATAACATCTTGTTTGCTTCGAGGTCGCAAGCATCAATTTCCAAATATGCTAATGTTCGAAGGCTCATTATGTTGATTGATGCTCTTGGATCAACCAACACCCTTGAGAGTGTAAACTTTCCAATAGAGACTGAAATGTACAATGGTCGGTTGTGATCAGCTGTTCCCAGTAATAGATCATTGTCCGTTAAGGTAACACCTCGCTGTTCTTTTAACGAGCAAACCTCGTCGAAGGAATTACCGGCCATTTTAGCTAAATAAATCTCTGGATCAAGTAGAGCCTTGATCAGAGCTTTCCTCATCTCCTTTAAAAGGATCAAAGCGTCGTATATGCTTAGTTTGGCTGGTAGCTTCCTAAGATGGGCTAGCACGTTATAGTCCACTTTATTACCATGTTCCTTAGTTTCTTCCCGAATGGGCAATTCCTCTGCTGGGGTTGGCTTCTCCTGAGCAACCACCTGCTTTCCTTTATCCTTTAGACCCATTCTCGGAGATAGAACTTTTCCGCTTCTTAGGTTGACTTCAGTTACTCGTTCTGAGTATGGTGCTAGATCTGCCGATGTTTCTCCTTGAATTGGAATGACTGGCTCTTCTAGAGTTTCTTCAGAATCTGATAACTCTAATTCTATCACGATTGGAGCTCCTCGAAATTCACAAATAGACTCGTTGCTTATTGAGCTTTTGTAGCCTCCTTTTTGAACATCTTCTTCGTCGTGGTCATCGAGGTTTAGTATGATTTGAGAATTGTTATTTATATTGGAATCGAGATCCGGATTAGGTTGGTTGTCGTTAGTTACGTAATCATTAGAAACAGTCAAAACGTAGCCAACACCAAAACTCTTATCATTATAAGATCCCGCCAGGGCCTGCAAATAATTGTACAGAGTCAGAGGTTCGAGGGATTTCTCCCCCAAATCGGAAACAACCATCCTAGGATAAGCAGCCCCTAGTCTACCCTTCAGAGCCTTAGTTTTCTTCTCTTCCATGATTTTATCCTCCTTCTGGGGTGGTTCTTCGATCGCAAGTGATAGTGCCGGCTCGGCAGGATTCAAACTATGAGTTGAAACGCGTACCGAAGCGATCTAGATGTGATCCAAAATTTTCTTTGAAGACTTTGTGCAGACGGTATTCCATCCATCATCGGTCGTATATGGGTTTATCGGAATAATATGATCCATTGAGATAACATTGACGGAACTTTCTTTTTGGGGTTATGTTCCCTTTCCGGATATTGTCATCAAGCCAACTCTTGAAAGTGATGCAATCCTCTATCTTGTGTCCGAGAATTCAGTGGTAAGGGCAATAGTTCGGATGATCTTTCTTGTTGACTTCTTCCTGCCTCTTGGGCTCCGGTAGCTGAAAATTTGGTGTTTTCATTAAACTGCGGAACATATTTGCTACCGCTTCAATTTTAAATGGATATTCCTTATTCAGAAAATCTTTCAGGGTATGCTTTGGACGAAGCGATTGTTCATAATGTTGAGGTGACTGATAGCTCGGTCGAGGCTATTAATAACCCTGCTGAGGTTGCTGATAGATCTGTTGCGGTTGTTGGTATGTCCATTGTGGTGGTTGATAACTAGGCTGTGGCCGCTCTGGCTGTATCTGAAGCGGTTGCAAGAAGAGGCAAAGCAGTTAAGCTTCGTAGACAAGACCGATAAGCAGAAGCCTGTAAAAGTTCTATCGGGCCATGGATACTCTTTAGCAGGATACCGACTGCATGTTGTTCTTGAAGCTGTGGTTCACATTTCATGCTTAAGTGCCTCCATCGAAGTATGTAATCCACTAAAGTCTCGTTCGGTTTCTGGTGCTCCACCACTAGATCACCGAAGAGGTTTTCTAACCCTGAAAAGGTCTTAACTGAACCATTTGGCAATTCTGCGTACCAGTCGAAGGCGATCCCTAACAAACTGCTGATGAACTGACAGAAGAGTAAAACGTCACTCCCACCGGCATTGCAGCAACTAGCACAAAAATGTGTGACATGCTATCGGGGGTTTCCCGTTCCATCAAAATTCTTAAACAGAGGTGGTACGAAGCCTTTTGGGTATTTGACTGCATTGAACTCTTTGGGGTAAGGTCTACCCATGTGAATAGATGTTCCACTCTTAGATTGTGCTAAGGCTTCTCGCACCTACTGTTCTACCATGTTTTTAATGTCCTTTTCAGGAATCATATTCTGTGTAGAATCTTTCTTTGGTGGCTCATCTCCGTTGACGGATGTGATCTCTTTTCCTCCATCTGCAATATGGATGATCTCTGGGGGTGTTTCTTTCTGAGTTTGTACCTGACTCTGGAGAGTAGATAAAGCAGCAGCCATCTCTTCCATCCTCTTTGCCATCTGGGAAATTTTGTCATCTCTTTCCCGAAGCTTTGCTCTCATTACTTTCAGTTCATCTCTTTTCGCAGCTACCAGAGCACATTGCGAAGCTGATGATGCTCGTTTCTCAACCATATTGATCTCGGCATACTCCTCATCCACGAACTCTGATGAATCAACTTCATTTTCCAACTTTTCTCCTCTTTCTTTCGCCAACCGTCAGATATCCATCCTTAACTTTCCTAAAGCATCCTCGAGGGGTCTCTTCCAGACGATCTCGCAGTTCTCGTGTGATGGCTGTTTGTGCGGCTTATTTTTTTTTAAGTTTGTGTTTTATTTTGAAAAGGGGGTCGCCTACAGAAATTGTGGCGAATTTTTAATTTAATTTAAATAAATAATTTGAAAAGTAGTATTTGATTTTAAAAAATAACTTTAAATTGGAGAATTTTAAGATATGGGATTAAACCGATCTCACATCCCAAATAGTTTATATAAACGAGCACCGCACCACAAACCGTGTATCTATCCCTAAGGATAGACACACTGCTTGACGGTGGGGCTCGATTAAATAAACTAGAAGATTTGTGACATCCGTTTGGTCTGCGAACCAATTTTTAAGCCGACAAATTCCCCGCTTAATATGAAAGCATTAAACGGGGTTTATATTACTCGGGTTCTTTAAAATTCCCTATAAGGGCAAGCCCTTATAGTTAATTACATCTTAAGTGACGGGAATCACCTAAGAAAACTCTCGATAATAATCAATAATTCGCTCTCAAGAATTTCAAAGTTTAAGTTTTCAAAGAATTGAATTTTGGAATTTCAATAGGGAATGGATCAAGTTTGGAACATTTTTTTTTGAGAATTCAAAGGAAGAAAGGTAGGAGAAATTACGGATTCGAAGTGAACTTCGGTAATTCCCCGACTATCCTATTGTTTGGCTTGGATTTAGGAAAGTCCTAATGTTTATTTAGTATTTCAATCTTGCCAATTTTAATTAATTAGGGCTTACATTTACATGACAGAATCATACAAATAGCCTCGAAGATGTGAGGGTTTATGTCGTATCCGACGACTACCTCAGAATCCTAAGACCGGTAAGGCTTAATTTGCAGTGCAAATGCCTAACAAAAGGTTGAGGATTTATGTTGCACTAGGCAAACTACCTCGAAGTCCTATGGCTTTGTTATTTAATTCTAGGAAAGTTTTGCTGAAGTAGACTCGAGTTTTTCGATGACGATGGCCGTGCTGCCCACCATGCTCCGAGCTCCTTGTTGTTGCAGAGTTTTAGTTTTAGAAGTCATAAATCAGGGGATGAGAAAAGTGTTTTGGTTTAGAGAAGTCTTAATTTCCAAGTGTTTTTGTGTTTTAATTAAAACAAATCTTAAAGTTAATTATAACGACACCGGTTAAGATCCCACGGTTCCATCCTTCCGGCATCATTATTTTTATCGGATTCACTTAATCCAGATGAATTTGCTAAACTCAACTGAATGAGTTCCACACTTTCATTTAAACCGTGGGAAATCCCGTTAGCAACACGTAGGTTACATCATCCGAGGTATTCCCGATCATCCAACGGGACGTTTTAATTTAATTGTAATTGTAGTTTTGTGTTCCGTTTGTGATTAAATTTTGAGTTGTTTTATATTTTGAAATGTTGTGGCGGTGAATTTTATCTTGCAATGACTTTTAACTTAGTTTTGGTTTCAGTTTCAGGGACTATCCTAAAAGTGTGAGTTTTCATGCAACAGTTGTTTATCATGCAAGAAAAGTAAGTGCAATGCAGTTAAATAAATTGCAATAATGTAAATTGCAATAACATAACAGCGTACCCGGAGGGTCTTCCCGTCATCCCAAGCTGCACTTGAAACACAATAAGAATATTTAAGCAAGTTCTTAGGTAAAGCTAAGGGAAGGGTTATGGTTTTCTACCAAATTCCTAATCCTATAGTTAGTCATTTCCTATGACGTCTAGGTCTTTGTGTTTTGGTTTGAGGACAATTTTCTTCATCAAAGAACAATTAAGTCCAATTGTTCTTATAAACATCCTATCATATTGAGAAAGTGTTTAAGAAGAATCTTAAACATCTTTTCAATATTGCTAGAATTGTTTTAAGTCCAAATGGATTCAATTACACAAATGAATTAATCGTCCAAGAATCTCAAGTTTTGTTATCTTGCTCAGTGAACTAGGACATTTGAATATCCTATATGTGAAGTAACATTTCATTTAATATTCTCTTTAGGAGTTATGATAACTAAAGCTTTTGAGGGTAAATTGGTGTTCAAATGGTTTGTGATTTAGTTTAATTTCCATTAATGGGTTTAAATTTGGAATAGTGTTCAAGTTATTTTAGATTTATTTTGAATTCTTTATGTCTTTGGTGATGTTATATTTAATTCAACTTAATTTAATTTAATTTAATTTAATTTAATTCAATTTAATTCAATTTAGTTTAATTTGATGTTATATTAAATTAATTTGATTTGATTTAATTTTAATTTAATTTGATTTAATTTAATTTAATTTAATTTAATTTAATTTTAATTCATTTAATTTAATTTAATTTGTTTATTTAATTTATTTTAATTTGATTTATTTAATTTAATTTAATTTTGATTTATTTTATTTTATTTTTTTAATTTTTAACTTTAATTGAAATTTAATAATTTAACTTTAGTTTAATGATTAAGTCTTTTAATATTTTAAATTTGAGTTATCATTTTTAATTAAGAATTAAATATTAATGAGATAATTAATTTAGGGATTTTTAAATTAAAGAATAAATCTCTTCCTAATAATATCCCTATTTTAATAATTCCAATTTTATTATTCTTCCCAAATTTAATCAATTATTTAATTAAAGTTTAATCATTTTAAATTGCTTAATGGGTTTCTACCCTTTAATTATTTAAATTTCAATCATCCAAATCAGATTAGGATCAAATATTTTACTTATTAATTTTTTTTAAACCTAAAGTTTTAATTAAGGATTAAAAATTTTAATTACCACTTTACCCTTTAAGCTTAATAATCTCATAACTCACTAAATTGAACTCAAATCAACTTGAAATTTTTTTGTGACTTCACTCATATGTCAATAAAGACATGAGAGGAGAAAATGTGATTTTTCTGTATTTAATTTATTTATATAATTATTTTTGGTAGAAAATAGAGATTTCTAAGAAAAATTTAATAACATGACCAAGGGAAAGTTTCTGTCCTTAAGAAAATTAGGGGACATTTGTAATGACCAGAGGACTACTTGGATCAATTTTGGTGATTTTTTGAATTATATTATTTTTATTATAATTATTTTATGTTTTGGAGTGTTAATTAATTTAAAAATAAAATAAATGTTGAAAAATGAATTTTATATTTTTCAAAAATCTCTCTGATATCAAGGAAATCAGAGAAGCAAATTTTGCAATTTTCTGATTTTTCTATGATTTATTATAATTATTTTAATGAAAAAGCTAGAAAATATATTTTTTTTAATTTTAAAATTACCCTAAAGCTTTAAAATTTAATATCTCACTAAGTAGACCTAAGAAAAATATGGGGTTTGTTCCTAAGTGATTAAAATTCAAAATGTGACATTTTGGTGAATTTTATTATTTTTGTGATTTTTATTATTTTTAATTATTAAAATATTAAAATAATATTAAAAAATTAACTTTTTTAGAAAATTGAAATTTTAATTTTATTAAATTCCCCTAATATCAGAGAGGCTTCAAAACCAATTTGGTGAATTTTTGAAAGATATTTTGAAAGTTATGAATTTTTAAAGTTTAAAATGACTAAGTGGCTTAATCAACCCAATTAGTGGGGATAACCAAGTCCAATTGACCTCAGATTTTTATGGTGGGTTCCTCTGATCCTAAAGGTCAGTGGAGAATTGATTTGAAGTCAATTTAATGTATGGTTAGCTCTAATTAATTAGAGACCTATTTTGAGTGTTTAAGCCGATTAGGGTTGTTTTAAATGAACTAACTCAAAACCTATTTTTCCTAGGGTTCTCTGGTCATAAGGAACATCATCAAATTTTCCTAGAATTTATTTCACAACATGCAATTTATTAAAATTAAAATACTCAAAACAGTAACATGAATTTGAAAAATCAATAACTCTTCATAGAGATGGCCTCTGACTTTGGAAAATTCAGGGAATGTTCCCAAATTCAGAGGCTTCAAAGCCCTATGGTCTCATGCCATGGTGAATTGTATACATGCATGGAGAATTAAAAGTATGCAGAGAGTAAATAAATTATAAAAAATAAAATACTTGATGAAATTAAATGATTTCTTTCCCACATTATTCTCCTCTTTCACTGAGCAAGAGGGTATTTTTATTTTATTTTTCTGATTTTTCTACACAAAGTTATGAATTTTTGAAGTTTAGGGAATTAAATAAATCAGAAAAAACCCTAATTTTCTATTTATCCACGCGGCGCCGCGTCAACCTCGGCAGCTCCGAAACGCCGCGTGGCGCGCTCCCATTCGACGCCGCCATCTGACTCAGTGCTCCCGGGGCCCGCTGTATCGTTCCGTCTTCTGATCCGACGCGATCCTGGCCGTCCGTCCGCGCGTGTATTAAATGAACGGCATCCGTTCATCGTCCCCAAGTGTCCTCACCCGAGAGCCGTCCACACTAAATCCCTAATATCTCACTCGATACTCAATGGATTTTCATGTTCTTATGCTCTATGGATTCGTCTTGAAGAGATGAACACATCTATACGGTTATCATGCATTGAAATTAAAGCATTTGAAATGGAGAATCTCCGAAGCTCGGGATGAAGAATTAGCTCATACCTTTGCTCGGAGAAGTGTGGCTTCAATCCGAGAGTTGTTGCACCTTCGATTGGATCCTAGCAAGCTCTAGATGAAGTCTCTCGGTCGCAGTGAATTGTCTAGGTAGGATTTCGACCACAGCTCGATCACAAAGCTTGGAGGCTGGAGCAAGCCGGGAGGCTCGGAGATGGGGCTTTCGTTGGTGGACACCTTCCCCGGTCCAGGTGAAGGTGTAGAACCAATCAATTTGGGGATTGGCTCACTCGTGGAGAAGTGTCCTGGTTTTGGGTGGAATTTTAGTTGAGAAATTGGGTTTTGTCAGTGGGGATTAGGGCAAATTGACACTGGGGATCAACTGCTCCAAGGGTGGAGAAGGTTTGGAACAATTTTGGCAGAGTTTCGGCAAGGTTTGTGCAACTCTCCTCTCATGGCCGTGAGGGGTCGGGTTTAAATAGAGGTGGCCGGAGAGCCTCCCGGGGATGACCGAGGGTTGGGATCAGTCTGCTCTGGTCATGGGAAGAACAGCCATGGTGGCCATTGGGCATGGGGCGGCTCGAGCAAGGTGGAATTCCAAAGTTTGGCTCCTCCCGAGGTCTCGGCCATGGTGTTTTCCGGCGATCCAGGCCGCCGGCCGGCAGGCATGGGTCACCTTCGGGGTCGGGGAGTCCGGGGCTTGAAGTTGGTGAAGTCAATGGAGTTTGACATGTGTAAAGGCTTTGAATTAAAATGGAATGGAGAAGGGGTCATTTTGGCTTCAATTTGGTCAACCCATTGGTTTGGGTTGGGTGCACCTCCCCATGGCTCTGATTTTGGGCCGAGAGGATCGATTGGGTCGACCAAGAGAGAATGGTGTGGTCTCTATCCATGATGAGGTGGCTAAACATGGTTTAGAGTGTGTCATGGATAAGGTTAAAAAGCTTAATGAAAGATTAGGAAAGGAGCCCCTCCTTTTACCATTAATGGCATGGTCACATGCCAAACTTTCATGGCTCCATATGGCTTGTGAATGGCTCATCCTTGGCTCCATTTAGCTTGGGAAAAGCTTAGGTCAATTTCATAAAAGGGATTTAAGAAAATTTTGATATTTTGATGGAAATTTGTATGGGGCTTGATTTGGAATTGTTTAATTGATGACTTTGAAACTTAGGGGCAATTTTGATTAAATGGATGATGAAAAGAAATTGCCATGTGGGCTTTAGATGAATTTGGGCTTTTGAATTTGAAGGAAGTGGGCTTTTAGGAAAGTTTAAGGGGAATGGGCTTTTTGATTTTAGGATGGGCATTTGGGTGAAGATTTTGTGAAGGACCTTGTCAAATAAGTGTTATAATTGGTTTAGGGATGTTCTATGAAGGGCTTGGAGTCAATTTGGTGTGATTTGGGGTTGAATTGGTTTGAATTTGGATTTATTTGGTAAGTGGGCCTATGTAGGTCAAATTGGGCTAACTTGGGCCAATGTTGGGCTAGGGTTAAAATTGATGTAAAATTAATGTTGAGAAATATTTATGGGAGTGTTTCAAAGAGGTTTTGACTTTGGTTGGGCTTTGATTTTGGGGTTTGGGCTCATTTGGGTTAGGTTTAGGTTTAGGTCAAAAATGGGCCTTTTAGCTTTGGGTTGAATTTGAGTGGGGTTTCGGTCTAAATTTTGTCAAATCATGTTAGTGTTTTATTTGTGGGAATGTTAAGGAAGATTTAGAAAAGATTTGGGGTTAATTGGAGTTGAATTGGGTGAGTTTGGGTTAGGTTTGGGTCATGGGTCCAAATTGGGCTTTAAGGCCAAAAGTGAAATTGGATCCAAATGTCAATCAAATTGGACTTGGATTTGGTCTAGATTGGTGTTGGGGATATTTAATTGAAGTTTAGAACTGAATTGGACCAGAATTTGGGTCAATTGGGTAGGTTTGGTTTGACATTGGGTTCACTTAGGGTTAAAATGGGTCAAATTGGGGGTTTTGACAAAAGTAGAGTAAATTGACAAAATTGGGCCATGGTGTAGTTGGACAAAATAAAATTGGGAATATTTGGGATTTTTTGGAATTTTCTGGGAATTTTCTGAATTTTTGGATTTTTTGGCCAAGACGGGTATTTTGGGTATTTGGAGGGTATTGGGAGGTATTTTTGGAATTTTTGGTATTTTTGGGTATGGATGATCAATTTGAGTAATGCGGAAATGTTTAAGATCAATTTTGAGGAATTTTGGGTGATTTAGGAAATTTTGAAAAGTTTGGGTAATTTCAAGGGTTTTGGGTAGGCTAAGCGGGTGTAGGGTCCCGGGGTCAAAAATTGAAAATTTGGGAAATTGAAGATTGGGTGGATGTAAGTGGAGTGAAATCATTTTGGTTGAGCCATAAAGCCATATCAAGCCCACATGAGCCATGAAGGGACTCATTTGAGGCATTCACTATGTTGTTCCTAACCCTGCTAGCCAAGGGCTTAGGGGTTAAGGACCATCCATGTGAATCACCTACATGAGTCAGGAGGTCAAGTTGGGTATGGGTGTGTTTTAGGAAGTGTGTTAAAGTGTAGTGTATAAGTGTAGTGTGTGTGTAAGTCAGCCCCTTCACCAGACCAGGCCACCCAGGGCAGTCCTAAGGCCAAAGAGTTCTATAGGAACTCATCCTTAAACTTCCACATTTGATTTCAACCCTCTAGGTGATTAGGGGTCTATAGTCAAGTTTGTGGAGTTTGAAGGGAGTTAAGAAGTGGTTTGAGTTTCTAAAAGGTGGGTCCCAATTCTAGTCCTCTAAGATAATCAAAGGAAAAGCCTAAGGCTAGATCCTAAGCACTAAAAAGAAGAAGAGAAGACCTCATCAAAAATGAGGTCAACACTGTTGAACTTCTTTTTTGGGAGTTTCTTTTATTACAGTAGCACTTTCTTCTGATTCGGGCTCTTTGACGAGGCTTTTCTTCTCAGGACGTTGTGTTGGTCTCGGCTCGGTAATAATAGGTTGCCACACCATCCTTCTTGTAGCAGAAGGCCTAGGATCGGACAATCTATCGGCTATGTGCTGGTAAGTGGTGTCCTCCCTAATATGATGGCCTGATACAACAACATGTGAACTAGCTTTCATTTTCTTCCTTGGTTTCTCTACGGCAGTGACAGGCTCTACTCGCGGTCTGAGGCGGGATCTAGCTGCACTCATCCCATTCTTCTTAGGATTTCTGACACGGGGCATCATTCTTTCTCTGCCAATTTTTCTATCACAGCTTGTAGCCAAGCAAATGGCGTAGTCTTAACCCTTTTTATTTTGTAGTTGCAGGTCAGGGTAATGTAGCGAAAATCCTTCAGACGTCTTCTTCATCTGATGTAGTAGACAGAGGGTGAAACCTACTTCCTTCCAATAAAGGTGTATACTCAAGTAGTTCAGGTATTTCTTCCAGGAAAGCAACTTCAACAGCCTTGGCTTTTTCAATCCTGGCTATTTTTCTACTTCTATTTCTCCTTTGAGTCCGAGTTTGGGGTGCAACTCTTGAACTGGACCCAATCTCAAAAACAGATGGTATTGTAGCAAAATTTGTACCCTCCACGGTGACAGGCTCATCATAGAATTGGATTTCCTTCCCCTTTAGTTTGGCAGAAGCCGGGGTAGGTGCAGAGATGACTAGACCGGTGAGGGTAGAGACAACAGTCCTCCTACGAATAGCAGTACTTCTTTCGGTTGGAACCCTTTGCAGGGGAGGGAATTCTTCAGTCAACTTTAGGTTGAACTCAATTAGGGGCTCCTCAGTTTCTGACACTTTGTCCATTAGTGTGAAAAGAGTAACGTCAGGGAACCTAATATCTGTATTGTCGAATCCATGTCCAAAACGGATGATCCCATTATCAGGCACTCATCCTTATAGACGGCGAAGTCCATTCCATTGGTGAAGGAGAAAATTAACTTTGGGGCAGTCATTTTCTGCAGTGTAGATTCCGAATATCAGTCTCGAATTATGCTTCCTTTCTTCACAAAACTCAGAACGGAAAAGAAAGAGTCCGAACACATTCTCTTTTATCTTAATGTATTTGTGATTTTTATGAGAATTCATTTTTTAGAAGGTTGTTTATTAGAGGATTTGTTTGTTAGGAACAAAATGATTAAAGGTATAGAAAAGGTAAAGGACCCGATTCAGAATTGGAAAGGAAGAGAAAGTCTCGTAAGACTTCTCAACCCAAAGGACCGCTCCTAAGCTAACACCTATTGGGGGTCCACCCCATCTCAGAAAAGAGGTAAAAGGATTTTGGAACCTCTCTGTTTATGGGTGTCTAAACAGTGACTCCTAAATCCGAGAGAAGTTGGCTATACCCATTCAAGATAGAAATGAACGTGGTATGCCAATGGAAAGAATGGTAGTTTGTTCCACTAGGGACATGGATACCCTTTTAAGCCTGTTCATTTCATAACTCATGAAATTAAGCTCAAATGAACTTAAAATTTTTAAGTCAGTTTGCTCACATGTCAATTAAGACATTAGAGGAGAACATGTGATTTTCTTAATTTAATTTAATTTATATAATTGTTTTAATGAAAAATAGGGATTTTTAATGGAAATTCAACAATATGACCAAGGTAAGGTTTCTGTCCTTAGAAAAATTATGGGATGTTTCTACTGACCAGAGGAACACTTTGGCCAATTTTGGTGATTTTTTTAATTATATTTTATTTTTTATAATTATTTTGAGTTTTGGAGTGTTAATTAATTATAAAATAAAATTAAAGTTGAAAAATGAATTTTATATTTTTCATAAGTCCCTCTGACCTCAAAGAGTTCAGAGAAGCAAATTTTATATTTTTCTGATTTTTCTCTGATTTATTAGAATTAATTTGGTGAAAAGGTTGGAAAATCTATTTTTTTAATATTAAAAATTGTCTTAAGCATTTAAAATTCAATATCTTAACCAAGAGACTTGGGAAAAATATTTAGTTTTTTCCTAAGTGATCAGGAGTTAAAATATGACATTTTTGTAATTTTTTTTTTGTTTTTATGAATTTTATTATTTTTAATTATTTAAAATACTAAAATAAGGCAGAAATTGAAGATTTTCGAAAAATTCCAATTTTAGTTTTCTTAGACTCCTCTGATATCAGAGAGCCCACAAAACCAATTTGGTAAATTTTTAAAATATATTTTTAGAGTTATGAATTTTTAATGTTTAATTTTGGTCATGTAACTTAATTAATCCAATTAGTGGGGTTAAACATTTCCAATTGATTCTAAATTTTTATGTGATGTCCCTCTCATCCTAAAGATCAGTGGAAAATTATTTTCAAGTTCTTTTGATGTGTGGTTAACCCTAATTAATTAAAGTTCAGTTTTGAGTTATTAGGCCAATTAAGTTATTCTTAATGAATTAACTCAAAACATAATTATCCTAGGGTCCTCTGATCCTAAGAAACCTCCCCAAATTTTCTTAGAATTTTCTAACCAATATGCTAATTAATGGATTTAAAATACCAAAAATAGTGACATAATCTTGAAAAATACATAACTTGCCATAGAGATAACCTCTGACCTTGAAAAATTTATGGAATGTTCCCAAGATCAGAGGCTTCAAAAGTCCTATGGTCTCATGCCATGGTGAAATTATCTAT
The DNA here is from genome assembly GCA_022702705.1 of Papilionanthe hookeriana x Papilionanthe teres. NCBI lineage: Eukaryota > Viridiplantae > Streptophyta > Magnoliopsida > Asparagales > Orchidaceae > Papilionanthe > Papilionanthe hookeriana x Papilionanthe teres. The sequence continues at coordinate 50,427,875 of CM040436.1, forward strand.
GCAAATCAAGAATTAAAATACTGAAATGAGTAAATAATTAATTAAAAATAAAATTCTCATCAAATTAACGCAATTCTTTTTCAACATTATTCTTCTCTGTTCACTGAGCAGGAGGGTATTTATATTTTATTTTTGTGACTTTTCTACACAAAGATATGGATTTTGTAAGTTTCAGGCATTTAATTAAATCATAAATTCCATATTTTCCTACTTATCTGACTCAGCTCCATGACAACCTTAGCGTCTTCGAAGCTCCACGCGGTGCGCTCCCATTCGCCGCTGCCATCCGACTCAGCGCCACGCGGCCCGCGGTTCACATACTGTTCCCTGGTCTGACACAATCTGAGTCGTCCAGTCGATACATGCTCGATCCAATGGCGGCTGGTCGTCGTCTCCAACGGGTGTGTACCCGTGACCGTCCACACTCAAACCCTAATATCTCCCTCGTTTCTCAATGGATTTTCGTGTTCTTATACTCTATGGATTCGTCTAGAAGAGACGAACCCATCCATACAGTTTACAAGCATTGAAATAAACTCAAATGAAATGGAGAATAACTAGATGCTCTCGAGGAGGAGAAGTGTTCATACCTTAGTTCAGGCGGTGAGGCCTCAACTTTATGTGCTCGGCACATTTGTTGGAGTTGGAAGAGCCTAGGTATTAAGCCTCTGGCCCTGGTTAAAGGTCTAAGTATGAAAGTGACCAGGACAGATTTCAGACTTTGGAGGCTAGAGCAATTGAGTGGCCTGGAGAGGGGGCTTTCACTGGGGAACTCCTGCTCTTGGTCTTGTGCAGGTGTGGGTGAGTTTAATTTGATTCGGGTGGAGGTTTGTGAGATGTCATGTTCTGGCCTGAGAATTGAGCTCCAAAATTAAGCTCAATAAATGGGATTTAGGGCAGGAGAACAGTGGGGACGGATTGCTCTTGGCTAGGGGAAGCTTTTTGAGGAGTTTGGAGGGATTCTATGAAGGTTGATTTCAGCCAACCTTTTGGCCGAGAGGGGGTGGCTTGTTTAAATAGCCATGGCCAGGGCCTCCGGGGGGTTTGATGGCTTGGATCAACTGCTCTGGTGAAGAGAAGAACAGCTGCAGTGGCCATTGGGCATGGGACAACTCAGCTAGTTCAAATTGAATTTTTGAATCCATTTAGACCTCTCGACCATGGTGTTTTTCGGCGACCTGGTGGCTGGCCGGCCAGGGTCAGGTCACCATCCTGATCAGGAGGGTCAGGGCTTGAAGTTTGTGGGTTCAATTGGCCAATGTCAAGTGTAAAGAGGTTTAATTTAAGTGGTAAGGGGGAAGGGTCATTTTGGGTTCAAATGGATTAATTCATGGCTTAGGGTTTGGTGCACTATCCAAAGCTCTGATTTTGGGCTGAGGGAGGTCAGGTGAGTCAGCTTATGAAGAGTGGTGAAGTCCCCATCACGATTATTTGGATTAGTTTCCATGGCTCCATTTGGCTTGGGGCCAAGCTTAGTCAATTTCATGGAAATGGGTTTTAAGGATTTTAGATATTTAGGGGTAATTTGGAAGATGGCTTAGTTTAGAAAATTTTAATGATGAATTTGAAACTTAGGGAGTGATTTAAAACAAAGGGATGATGAGGTGAAAGTGTCATGTAGGCTTTGAATTGACTTTGGGCCTTTTGAAATCATTTTGGATGGGCTTTTAAAATGGTTTAAGGAAGTGTGCTTTATGTTTCAAAATAGACTTTTGGATGAAAAATTTTGTGAAGGACCATGCCAAATAAATGTTAGGTTTAGTTAAGGGATGTGTCATGAGTGATTTGAAACAAATTTGAGGTGATTTAGAGTTGAATTGGGTTTGATTTGGGACTTTTTGGTAAAGGGGGAAAAGTGGGTCAAATTGGGCTAACTTGTGCTAAGGTTGGGCTAATGTTAGATTTGATGTAAAATTAATGTTGAGAAATGTTTATGGGAGTGTTACAAAGAGTTTTCAACTTTGGTTAGACTTTGATTTTAGGATTTGTGCCCATTTGGGTTCATGGTGGGTTTAGGCCAAAATTGGGGATTTTGGTTTTGGGTTAGGTTTTGGTGGAGTTTGGGTTCAAATTTGGGGCAAATCGTGTTAGTTTTTTGTTTGTGGGGATATTAGTAAGGTTTAGGAAAAGATTTGGGGTTAATTGGAGTTGAGTTGGGTTAGTTTGGGCTAAGTTTAGGTCATGGGCCAAAATTGGGCATTAAGCTTCAAATTAGAATTGGTTCCAAATGTTAATAATATTGGACTTGGATTTGGTCTAAATTGATATTGGGGATATTGAATTGAAGTTTAGAATTGGATTGGATCAACATTGAGGTCAATTGGGTTGATTTGGTTTGACATTGGTCTTACTTGGGTTAAAAATGGGCCAAATTGGAGATTTTGGTAAAAGTGGGTTAAATTGACAAAATTGTCCTATGATATAGTTGAACAAAATTAAATTGGGAATATTTTGGATTTTTTGGAATTTTCTGGGAATTTTTGGAATTTATAGATTTTTTGGTTAAAAAAGGGCATTTTGGGTATTTGGAGGGTATTGGGGGGTATTTTTGGACATTTTGGTATATTTGGCTAAGGATGATCAATTTGATGGTTGGAAATGTTTAGGATTGGTTTTGAGGAATTTTGGGTAATTTAGGAATTTATTGCAAATTTTGGGTAGCTTCAAGGACATTTGGTAGGTTTGATGGGTGTAGGGCCCTGGGGGTCAAAAATTGAAATTTTAAAAAAATGAAGATTGATCAAGTTTGAGTAGAATTGAATCACTTTGGTTGAGCCATGATGCCATATCAAGCCCATAAGATCCATGAGAGGACTCATTTGAGGCATTCACTATGTTGTTCCTAACCCTCTTAGCCAAGGGCCTAGGGGTGAAGGTCCATCCATATGAATTACTTACATGAGTCAGGAAGTCAAGCTAGGTATGAATGGTTTTAAGATTTGGAATGTGTGTGTGGGAGTGTAGTGTGTGTGCAAGTCAACCTTCACCAGAACAGGCCACCCAGGGTAGTCCTAAGGCCAAATAGTCCTATAGGGAACTCATCCTTTAAACCTCCACATTTGATCTTAACCCTCTAAGTGACTTAAGGGTTTACAATCAAACTTATGGGGTTTGTAGGGAGTTAAGAGATGTTTGAATTTCTAAGTGGTGGGTTCCATTTCTAGTCCTCTAAGATAGTCAAATGGAAAGCCTAAGGCTAGATCCTAAGTACTAAGGAGAGAGAAGAGAAAAGACCTCATCAAAATGAGGTCAACATATATGTCTGAAGAACAACATACTTTTGCGGAAATGGAAGAACAAGTTGACATGAAAGGAAAGAAAATTTGTGTTGAATAAGAAAATGACAACCCACCTCCATCCATTTATGAAGGTGGATCTTGTTCCAAGAATACTCCAAGAATATGTTCCCAACATAAGAATAGAACTCGTTCTCTTAAATGAAAAAAAAGGTGGAACAAAAATGATAATTTTAAAACATCTGAATTCAAACAAAGTATTTTTGGGAACTCTACCTTTTCAAAAGAAACCAATATGTTCTGATACCTGTTGAATATGAAGACAATATTTTTCAACCCAAAAATTCTCCGTCAATTCAGGTCGTATACTATGTGTTTAGAAGATTCAAACAGAAAGATAGGTGTTTGATTTCTTGACTGTTAGATAAAATACGATGTGCAGTTTCTACAACAATGAAAAGAAGGTTTCTTTTGATTGAAGATCCTACTTACTTAAAAAGGGATCAGCAATTCCCATTAGATAGTCAATGTGCTCGAGTACCAGTGAAATTTCATCTGGGCCCAAGAATAAAAGATGTGATTGTTACAAGAGATAGAACTAAGCATAAGAAATTAATATCGAAAGCAGAAGGCATGTCTGCTAAAATGACTGCTTTGGTTCAAATACTACAATGTGGAGATCCTTCTTATTCACAAAATGACGATACACCTCCCACGATATCTCATCTTATACTTAAAAATAATGTATGGAGACGAGAATCATCAGAAGGAATTCTGGATACCCTTAGTACCCCTGCAGACAGTTCTCAGGATCAAACTTGTGAAAAGCATCGTATAAAATCATTCGAAGAAACATTGAATAAATTTAAAAATGTTATCAAACAATTATTAACACGAAAGAGGGATCATTCTTCAAATAGTTTAAATGAGGAAGTCACCGAGATAAATATGGTGGAAACACGACCTACCTCCCTAGTATGAGAATTAAGTGAAGAAGATATGACATAAGAGTTATGAGCTGTTATTCGACAACAAGATGAACAAATCAATCATCTCGAATAAAAAATGGAAGAATTAAGGGAAGTTATACAAAATTCACTAACAAATCTATTACCTGCTGTTGAAATCACTAGGTCGAGGCAATACACATTGTAGAGGACAAAAGAGAGCATATAGAGATTGAAGAAAGCACTCAAAAGAAAAAAGATTCTCCCCAAAGTGGAATCTCATAAAGGAAATTACATTATTGGTAGAACAAAAAATAAAGGAAACAATGGCTTAAGTAAAAGCTAGATCATTAATTCCAAAGGGCAGACCCTATCGAGAGGAATTTCATTCTGTTAAATCCCCCAAAGGTTTCGTTCCTCCTCTTTTCAAAATGTTTGACGAGACCAGTAATCCTCATCAGCATCTTGCACACTTCAGAGCAAGTTGTTGTAATGCGAGAGGAAGTGACACTCTTCTATTCCGTCAATTTGTTAACTGTCTCATAGGAGTTGCCTTTGATTAGTATGCGGAACTTCCTAATGGGTCTGTTAAGATATTTGTACAACTTGAAAGTCTTTTCATTCAATGGTTCGCTAGAGCACAACATCAGACTACAGTTGGTGACTTGCTGATAGAAAAACAAAAGTCAGGAGAGAGTTTAGTGGATTACATTTTGCGATGGAGAAATCTCTACAGGAAATGTGAACCACAACTCAAAGAACAACACGCTGTTGAAATCTTGCTTAAAAATATCTAAGGACCTATAGCATTTATGATCAAAGGTTCAAAAAAAACATTCAAAAAATTACTTAGTAAAGCTGCAAATCTTCATAAAAAACCTAAGCAAATGAGTACCATGGAAAAGACCGAGAAGACAAAGTTTATCAAAACATTTGAAAAGAAACCGAGAAATGTTGTAGAGAGAGGTAAACAAGTATTGAAAGTTCAACCCGAACAGACGAAATAACGACAGAGCCAATCATCACCACAAACTTTTTCTCAATTACAGCTTCAACAATCAATTCTAGTACCGACAGACAAGAGAATGATGGTTGAATGAATGAATAAAGAATACCAATTTAAGACAGAGGCCGTCAACAAAATATTTCATAGCATGCCGAAATTACCAAGATTCAAGCTACCTGAGGCTAAAAGGCCAGTAGAAGTTGACATGAAGAACATCCCCAATTATTGTCCTTATCACAGGATGTTCGGGCATAAAATTGAAGAATGCTTTGTCTTCAAAGACTGGTTATAGCGTAATTTTAAAGAAGGAAACATATTAATCTCAAAATAATATTTAAAAAATCCTGAAAAAGGTTTGGTCAATATGATTCGGTTGATAAGCTTAATTCCACAATAAAAATAAAGGTAATAATAATCAAGGTAAATCTTCTGAGGAAATCCTTACGGACATTCAAGTTACAAAATCATCTAGGAAAGGAAAGAAAATAAGTATAAAGAATCAAAAAGGATTAGAGGTCTTCAAAACATAAGGACTATGGTTCCCTTTTGTATTTCCAAGCTCTTATGTTCCTCCGTCTTCTACTAGGATAGTTGTCTTGGATGAAGGGAGAAAATGCCTCAAGCTGTTGACCTTATATGACTTCCATTTTACCACTACTGTGAATAATAATACTTCTAGTTCTGCTTACATTTTGTCTATTTTGGGTGATACTTTTGAAAATGATCATTCAAATTTTAATTCTGAAGACAATACTAAAATTGTACATGATCTTGATCAATATAATGACAACCAAAACTACAATAAATTTAATGATAATTCTGAAAATGACAAAGATGAAAGCGATATTGTCACGTTCCAATTGCAAGGGACCCCAATTTCCATATAGTTAGAATTTTCAGACTCAGAGATGAAAGATTCAGATAATAAACTTGAAGAAAAAGTTGAAATTAATTTGCGAAGTGGAAAATTTCTACCCTCAAGAAAGGCTTCCCAAAAAAAGAAAAAACAAATAGTTACACCGGAAAAGATCGTTCCTCCAATACGTCCACAACTTCATGAAAGAAATGAGGAGAATCATCACAACAAGGTGGACTATAATGTATTAGCTCACTTGAGAAAGTTTCCAACAAAATTGAGTATTTAGGATGCTCTTATACTCTCCAAATAAATGAGAGAGTCATTGATAAAAGCTCTTTTAGATCCAGACATTTTCTTAGCTCAACTTGCTAGCATCACTCGAAATGAAGCTTTCCATTAGAAGAATCGACAAAGATTACCTTCTCTGACAATGACTTGTTATTTGGAACGACCGAGCATAATCGTCCGCTATACATCACAGTGAACATAAATGACACAACACTTTCAAGAGTGTTTATCGACCCATGTACCTCGATTAACATATAAAATTTAAGAACTCTTGCACATTTGGATATTGATGCATCCCAAATATCAAGAGATACAATGATGTTATGAGGATTTAATTAACAAGGAGAACGAGCTCTAGGATCAATAACATTGCTCCTAAAGATAGAAGACTTGGTGACAACAGTAAAATTCCATATCATCAACTCTGATACCTCTTTTAATACTTTACTTGGCAGACCATGGCATCATGAGGGTAAAATGGTTCCCTCTTCACTGCAACAATGCTTAAAATTTTTACAAAAAGGACAAGAATGTTGTTTTATAGGGGATCTGCAACCTTGTTTAATCCATTAAATTGGTATACATGAAGATGCAACATATTATGCTCCTGTAAAGAAAATAATATTCTCCAGAGAGACAATAGTGGATACAAAATATAAAGATAATAAAAAGAAAATAAATGAAAGAGGTTACTCTTCAACAAAGGTGAAGGGTGGTAATTCTCATCAAACTCATACCTGAGGCCGAGGCCACGGACGAGGACGAGGGAAAGAAAACCCAACTATCACAATGAAGAAACCATTGAAGTTCAAAATTCACCTGGACTCTGAAAAAGATAGAAAAGAAGAAATGACATCGGTAGTTCTAAAAGAGCCTCAATTCAAAATTCCTCTTGAATAAGAAGACAAAGAAAAACAATTTGAGTCTATGTATGTGAAAATTAATCATTATATACACTATATGACTCTAACTCTAATCTCTACTGCTAAGATTGAGAATTTAGTGGTCAAAGAAGTAAGTGGTAATGATAAAAAGCCAATTAAGTTTAGACTTGGCTCTACTTCTTCTAGTAGTGAAATTGATGTAAAATTAGGAGATGAAAATCTTCCAAAATCAATGAAAATTCCTTTGAGTTATTCTCCTTGCGCACAAAACTTTATTCAAAATAGTTTAATACTCAAATAATGGTCTTTAAAACAACCACAATTCACTGACTAAATGTGGGATATTAATAGATGAAACCCTAACTCTAAAGAAGGTATTGGGTTTGGTACTCTCGAACCTCTAGATGACACGGGATTTTACCTAGTCATCACTGTAGAACATAACTCTGAACCAACATCTGATCTTCCAATTAGAGTTTCTCCTCCACAATTGGAAGAGGAAATTAAATTAATAGTTGATGAATTAAAATAAATAAATTTAGGAACTGATGAAAATCTGAAACCCACTTTCATTAGTTCATTTCTTAACGACATAGAAGCAAAAGAAATAATTCAACTATTGACAAAATACAAAGATTGCTTTGCCTGGACTTATGAAGAAATGCCTGGACTAGCTCCAGAAGTTACAATCCATAAACTTAAAATAAATCAAATTGAAATCCCAATTAAACAAGCTCCAAGAAGGATGTGTTTTGAAATAACACATCCAAAACCCATGAGCCCATAATTTTTTACCATGGTCAAAGGTCATTATAAGGCCATCATGGAAGGAAGGAAGAGGTATGATTACTTTATATAAACATTGGAGGAACATTTGGTGAAGTCATCACTCACCTTAATCCTCATCCAATAGAAGATAGACATTACTTAAACCACTCTCCTCACCATGGTTGAGTTCATCATAACCAAGCCATGGAATTAAGGCGAAAAGAAGCTTATGTGTCATTCTATTATAAACAAATTAAATGACCTTCAAAGCTTATGTGGGGAAGGTAAGACCAGCATGTACAAAGGATCTTATCCACCTCATGCTTTTCCCAATAGGAACATGACATAACCATAGACTCCATTTAAAAAAAAATTGAAATCATGGTGAGCCAATCATAGGGATGCTAAATGTAATCATTCTCTACTCAATTCTCATCTATTTAGGATCCTTGATCTTCCCAAGTTGTCACCTTCTGCCCTAAGCAAACTAGAGCTTATCCATGGCCATCCATGGCTATAAATAGGGCTAAACCCGAGAGCTCCCCACGAGAAGTGAGAACTAGAAACATTGCTCAAACCTTGAAACACCCAAGACAAAAATTGATCCTCATACTCTAAGCAATTGATCCCTCACAACCCCAACCTCTGATATCCAGTGAGACTTCTTAATTTCATGCCCTAAAAATTGGATAATTTCTTGAGCTGATATAAATCTCTCCCAAACCCCAAATTGATCAGTCCAACACCATCCCTGAGGTGTAAAAAGAAGTTCCTAATCAAAATTGGGTCTTCCCGTGAGCTCTAACATATTCGTACACCGAGCCATGAACCCTTTTTGGTGAATTCATACTTGGACTCATATTCACTCCAAATTGAGCATTGGGGAAGTTGCGCAAGGACAAAACGATCGTTCCAAACAATCTTGATTGAAGCTTTTCTTCATCAAGCCCTGCTATGGTCACTTAAACCTAAAATAAGCATAGTTTCAGACATTGTGAAAGAAACCAGTTCAAAATAGTCATAAATATGTATGGACATGTTCATCTTTACCTGATAAAGCTTATGAAATAATCCCTAAGATGTTTCATTATGATATGAGCAAGACCATAAGCTTTGATCATGGACGGTCTACGGGAAACACCATGCTGAGGAAGATGACTAAAGGCCATCCATTTTTATGTATTAAAAATGGATTGTCTTGAACTCGTTGAACCGCGCTTCCATTAATACATAATGGAGCCGCGTCAACTGTCGCGTGGAAAAGGCCAACCAACCTCATAGCGTCGCTCATCATTTCGACGTCTCCGAGGTTTGAGTTGGCGTTGAGTCATTCAAATAAGAAAATCCAAATTTTCTTATAAATTAAATCCAAAAAATCCTTTTAAACTTTAAAAATTCATTTCTTGACATAGAAAAATCAGAAAAATATAATAAAAATATCCTTGGATTCAGTAAAACAAAGATAAAATATGAAAACAAAATTTTTAATCAATGAGTTATATTAAATTTTTAATTAATTAATTACTCTCTGAAGTAATTAAATTTAAAAAAAATTATTTATAAACTCAAAAATCATGGAATTTTCAGAGATTAATCCTCTCATCCTTGGGGACATTCTGTGATTTTTCAAAGTCTAGAGTTTGTCTCTAGGATTAAATATAGAATTTTCAATCCTATCCTGAGATTATATTAAAAAATAATTACATTAATTAGGAGTTTGAAAAAAAATAAAATTTGGAAATCCTCATAAACTTTAGGGTGATAAATTTGAATTATAAAATGAAAATTTATAACCCTTAAATGTTTTGAAATGAAAATTTTGACTTTTAGGGCAAAATTTCTAAAATTGAAAAGTATAAATTAAACCCTAAGAATTCTATATTTCATAAAAGAGGTAATTAAGATTAACAAATTTTAATGTTAAAGTTTAAAACATTTTAAACTTAAGATGAATCCTTAAGTCTAAGTTAGGTTAGGTTTAAATACAACTTAAACATTGAAAAATCCTAATTAAACTTAATCACTTTCCTTAAACCTTAACCACAATAAGTTTAATACCATAAACCATAATTAGGTCTACGACATCAATTAAACCTAATTAAGCTCTGTCAAACCTCAAGCACCATAGGCTTAACACCATACACCTTAATTAGGTCTAAGACATCAATTAGACCTAATTAAGCCTAACTAAGCCTTAACCATAATAGGCTTAACACCACAATCCCTAATTAGGTTTAGGACATCAATTTGACCTAAATAAAACTGATTAAGCTTTAACCACTTCTTAACACCATAAAGCCCAATTAGGTTTAAAACATCAATTAGACCTAATTAACCTCCTTAAATCTTAATAACAGTAGGTTCAAGTCAAACTAAACCCTAATTAGACCTAACCTTGATTAGGTTTAAATAATCCTATTTAACCTTACCCACATAAGGTTTAATTAACCATAAACCCTAATTAGGTCTAATAAATCCCATTAAACCTTAACAAATTAGGTTTAATTAAACATAAACTCTAATTTGACCTAACCCTAATCAGGTCTAATTAAACTAACTAAACCTTACACAAATTAGGTTAAATTAGACAAAAAACCTAATTAGACATAACTCTAATTACGTCTAATTAATCCAATGAAACCTTACCCACATTAGGTTTAATAAGTCATAAACCCTAACTAGATCTAACTTTAATTAAATCAAATTAATCCAACTAAACCTTACCCAAATTAAGTTTAATTAACCATAAACCCTAATTAGACCTAACCCTAATTAGGTCTAATTAATCCAATTAAAACTTGTTCAAATTAGGTTTAATTAAACATAAAACCTAATTAAACCTAACCCTACTTAGGTCTAATTAATCCAATTAAACCTTACCCAAATTAGGTTTAATTAACCATAAACCCTAATTAGATCTAACCCTAATTAGTTCTAATTAATCCAATTAAACCTTACCCAAATTAGGATTAATTAAACATAAACCTAATTAGTCTTATTCCTAATTAGGTCTAATTAAACTAATTAAACCTTAACTAAATTAAGTTTAATTAACCATAAACCCTAATTAGACCTAACACTATTACGTCTAATTAATCCAATTAAATCTTACCCACATTAGGTTTAATTAACCATAAACCCTACCCTAATTAGGTCTAGTTAATCCAATTAAACCTTACCCAAATTATGTTTAATTAACCATAAACTCTAATTAGACCTAACCCTATTTAGGTCTAATTAATTCAATTAAACCTTACCCATGGTTTTCTTAACCATAAACCTTAATTAGAACTAACCCTAATTAGCTCTGATTAATCCAATTAAACCATACCCAAGTTAGATTTAACTCACCATAAACTCTAATTAGACCTAACATTAATTAGGTCTAATTAATCCAATTAAACCTTACCCAAATTAGGTTTAATTAAACATGAACCCAGATTAGACCTAACCCTAATTAGGTCTAATTAATCCAATTAAACCTTACCCAAATTAGGTTTAATTAAACATAAACCCTAAGTAGAACTAACCCTTATTAGGTCTAATTAAACTAATTAAACCTTGCCAAACCAGGTTTAATTAAATTTTGATCCTAATTATATCAAACTATTAGGTTCAACCTACATTGAACCTAACTCAAACCTTAACTTAGGTTTAACCTAAGTTGAACCCAAGTTGACTCAACCTTTAAGTTCAACCCTCATTAAACCTAAATCAAACCTTAACATAGGTTCAACCTAAATTGAACCCAAGTTAACCCAAACCTTTTAGGTTCAAACTACATTGGACCTAACTCAAACCTTAACTTAGCTTGAACCTAACATGAACCCAAGATAACCAAACCTTAGCTTCAACCCATGTTGAACCTAAATAATCTTTTAACTTAGGTTCAACCAAACTTGAACCCAAGTTAACCAAACCTTAGGTTCAACCCATATTGAACCTAAATAAACTTCTCACTTAGGTTCAACTTAACTTGAACCCAAGTTAACCAAAACTTAAGTTAAACCCATATTGAACTTAAATCAACTTCTAACTTTTGTTTAACTTAACTTGAACCCAAGTTAACCAAACCTTAGGTTCAACCCTCATGGAACCTAAATCTACTTCTAAATTAGGTTCAAACTAACCTGAACCCAAGTTAACAAAACCATAGGTTTAACCCATATTAAACCTAAATCAATTTCTAACTTAGGTTTAACTTAACTTGAACCCAAGTTAACCCAAACCTTAAACACTAATTAGAACAAACCCTAATTAGGTCTAATTAATCCAATAAGAACAAACCCTAATTAGGTTTAATTAAACATAAACACTAATTAGACCTAACCCTAATTAAGTCCAATTAGACTAATTAAACCTTACTCAAACCAGATTTAATTAAACTTTAACCCTAATTAGATCAAACTTTTAGGTTCAATCTACATTGAACCTAACTCAAACCTTAACATAGGTTTAGACTAATTTGAACCCAAGTTAACTCAACCTTTAGGTTCAACCCTCATTAAACCTAAATCAAACCTTAACTTAGGTTCAACCTAACTTGAACCCCAAGTTAACTCAAACCTTTTAGTTTTAACCTACATTGGACTTAACTCAAACCTTAACTTAGGTTCAACCTAACTTTAACCCATGTTAACCAAACCTTAGGTTCAACCCATATTGGACCTAAATAATCTTCTAACTTAGGTTCAACCTAACATGAACCCAAGTTAACCAAACCTTAGGTTCAACCCATATTGAACTTAAATCTACTTCTAACTTCGGTTCAACTTAGCTTGAACCCAAGTTAACCAAACACCCATATTAAACCTAAATTAACTTCTAACATAGGTTCAACCTAACTTGAACCCAAGTTAACCAAACCTTAGGTTCAACCCATATTGAACCTAAATCAATTTCTAACTTAGGTTCAACTTAACTTGAACCAAAGTTAACCCAAACCTTATGTTTAACCCATATTGAACTTAATTCAAATCTTAATTTAGGTAACTTAAACTCAAGTTAATTAAACCTTAGGTTCAACCAAATGAACTTAAATCAAATCTAAATTCTTTGGGTTTAACATATTGAACCAAAACCAAATCTAAACCCTAATTAGACCTATTTAACCACATTAAGCTTTTCTCACATTAGGATTAAAACAAGTAAATCATAATTAGTTCGAAACTTTAATTAAATTGAATTGGGTTCTTTTAAGCCTTACCTCACTAGGCTTAAGATAAACCCCAATTAGGTCTAACCCTAGTCGAACCTAATTGACCACATTAAGCATTACTCACATTAGGCTTAATTTAATTAAAACTCCAATTAGTTCTAACTCTAATTAGACCTAATAAGACTAATTAAACATTACCCATGTTTGGTTTAATTAAACACTAAATCAAATTAAACTTTCAGTATCAACCTAACTTGAGCCTAGATCAAGTAAAACTCTTCAGTTCAGCCCAAATTGAACTTAAAAAAAAATCAAACCTTTAGAACCTAAATTATTCCTAAGTCCTATTTATACTGGACATAGAATAAATTCAAACCTTAGGTTCAATTCATATTGAACCTAGGGCAACTTTAGATCCTACTGATGCACAAAAAATATATATTATTTTTGCTATCTAATTTTACTCATTTTTTGTGATATTGCACTTTAAAGAAAGATATTTTTCATGATTTGTTGCAGGTATGATGATTTTTGGTGATTGGAGTGAAAAGAAGCAAAAAGAAACAAATTTGGAGCAAAAAAGAGCAAAAAGGAGGAAAACAGGTTCTGACGCCGCCGACGCCATTTTCCAAAGAGCTCTGAAATAATTCGGACGATAGAGTGCTGCCGGCGCCCAATGTCAGTGAACTTCAAATGTGAAGATTTTGGCAACTTTTTGAAGGGATTCCTATGAAAACTCTTGGTATTTCGTTCCTAACTTATAAGTAGCTGTTTTTTGACAAAAATTAGTGTGTGTTCTATGTGTCTTGTGTATTATAGAGAGTCTTGAGTGTTAGGGCTTAGGATAGAAGAGTGTAGAAGTGATATTTTGAGAGGGATTCTTCTCTAAGGAGTGAAGGAGAAGGAGTAAAGTGAGAGATTTCTTCTTCCTTTCCATTCTAAAGAAAGAATCAAATGTTGTAAAGAAGATAGAAAAGGATTCAAAGGAACTTTAAGGGATTTGCATTGGGGAAGAGAAAGAGATAAGTGATGTGTCAGACATATATTGCAAGAATTTATGAACTCAAATTTATATATTTATGATGATTTTATTAAGTCCAATCATTCAACACAAGTATATGTATCATATCAAGTAATACAGGGCTCTAATGGAGTCCTGGTTTTTTATCCCACTGGGAAGTTTGGAATATAAGATAGCATTCACAAAATAAGTAACGTAGCACTAAAATCTGATATTTAATTTGAAATTAAAGTTTACTACTTACTACAACTACTATGCAGAAAATAGTAACAATTAACTAAACACAATTACTACTAACAACTTTAGAAGGATAATTAACTAACAGACACACTAAACTAAGTATTTGAATGATTTTCGATATATGAGAAAAGTATCTTTCCTCTTGCAATGAGAATATGATGTGTGAAAAGATGTGGAACAAATATTTATGTTTTTGTGCCAAATAGGAGCATAGATTATTCTTTACCCTTAAAAGAGTACCCCCACTTCCAAGTAAGAAAAGAACATTAACATATCCTAAGTTTAGTAATCTAAGGCTAGGATGGGAGGATACCGACTCTCACTTTGGAGCTCCCACTCACCCTTCACCTGAAGGCTAACCTTTGATATTAGTTACTAATCTTAGAACTAATTTAGGGATTTCAGCCTGTCACTCTGAAATCTCCACATTGAAGTCCATCAAAACATATTTCCCTATTTATTTGCACTGAATTCCCATGAACTACGCAATTTATCCATAGAAATTGAATGGATCTTTCATTATTTTTGTAGGACATTAAATCCTTTCAAACTTAATATTCAACAACATATTTTAACATTTCAATTGCCCAAATCAAAAAATAAATTAAGTTCAAAATGAAAAACCATCACAATTTCTTCATTACATTAAAAGCACCTCAAATCCACATCAATCCATGATCACATCTCTATGCAAGAAGAATGATAAGGGAGACTACTCAGAATTCATGGAGAAGATACAATAAAACATGGATTTTATATGTAAAAGAAAAGTCATACAAACCACAAAAAAAACAACTTATCTCTTTCTCTTCCCCAAAGCAATTCCCTTGAAGTTCATTTGAATCCTCTTCTCTCTTCTCTTTACAATACTTGATTCTCTCTTTAGAATGGAAAGGAAGAAGAAATCTCTCACCTTACCCCTTCTCTTTCACTCCTTAGAGAAGAATTCCTCCCAAATCCTCACTCTACACACTCTTCTCCTGAACCCTAACACTTAACACTCACTAAAACTACACACAAGAGACAATAAAGACACAAGAATCTATACCATTTTCATCCAAAAAAAGTTACTTATAAGATAGGGATGAAATCCCAAGAGTTTCCATAGGCATCCCTTCAAAAAGTCGCCAAAACTCTTCAAATTTGAACTCCACCAACTTCAGGTGCTGGCGGAGCCAGATAGGGTATTGGCGGCGGTGCCCATTCTGGCATCGGCGGCGCTAAAACACTTTTTCCACCATTTTGCTCCTATTTGCTCCTTTTTGCTTCGGATTTGTTCCTTTTTGCTTCGTTTTACTCCAATCACCTAAAATCATCATACTTGTAACAAATCATGAAAAATACCTTTCTTTAAAGTGCAAAATCACAAAAAATGGGTAAAATTATATAGCAAAAACTGTATATATTTTTGGTGCATCAATAAATTGTTTTTTCTTTTGTGGTTTGTATGACTTTTCTTTTATATATAAAATCCATATTTTATCGTGTCTTCTCTATGTATTCTAAGTATTCTCCTTTGTCTTTCTTCTTGCATAGAGATTTGATGATGTGTTGATGTGGATTTGAAATGTTTTTAAAGTATTAAAGAAATTGTGATGGTCTTCCATTTAAAACTTAATTTACTTTTCGATTTGGCCAATTGGATTGTTAAAATATGTTGTGGAACATTAACTTTGAAAGGAATAAATGTCTTACAACAACAATGAAAAACCCATTCAATTTCCATGGATGAATTGTGTAGTTCATGGGAATTGGGTGCAAATAAATAAGGAAATGTGTTTTGATAGATGTCAAATTAGAGGTTTCAGGGTGACAGGCTAAGATCCCCAATTTGGTCCTAAGATTTGTAACTGAACTCGAAGGTTAGCCTTTAGGTAAAGGGTGAGTGGGAGCTCCATAGTGGCAGCCGGTATCCTACCAGCCTAGCCTTAGATTTAGTAACTAAACTTAGTATATGTTAATATTTTTTTCTTACTTAGAAGAGGGGGTACTCTTTTAAGGGTAAAGAATCAATTATGCTCCTATTTGGCACAATACAGTTAGATAATCTTTCCATATCATCCACACATCATATTCTCATTGCAAGAGGAAAGATACTTTTCTTATATATCAAAACCTTTCAAATATATATAGCTTAGTGTGTGTCTGATAGTTAATTTTGTTTTAAAGATATAGAAGTAATTCTAACTTGCTTAATTTGTTATTGTTTTCTGCATCTTGGTAGTAGAAGTAAACATTAAACTTTAATCGTAATTTAAGTATTGGAATTCAGTATTACATTATCAATAGTGTTATTTACTTCAATTCTATGGGGAATCGATACCCAGGACTCCATTAAAGCCCTGTATTACTTGATACGATACATATACTTGCGTTGAATGTTTGAACTTTACAAAATCATTATAAATATATAAAATTTAGTTAATAAGTTATTGTAATATAATGTCTGCCGCATCAAGTTTTTGGCGTCGTTGCCGGTGAAAAGAAGGTATAAATCTTGTTTGTTTACTTTTTAAAGTATTTGTGTGATTTTATATGCGGCGTAGTGGATCTATAAGTTTATTACCTTACGATTCGGAGTTAGAGCTTACTATCAGAAAAATTATAAAACAACAAAAACAAACTGAAAATCCTTGCGAAATGGCGAATAATCAAGATAATCTGAGAAATAATATTAGAAATTTGCCAAGACCTTTAATAGATTATGTTAACCCTATAGCAGATGAAATTCATATAACTATTCAAAATCCTGATGTTGGTACTAATTCATTTGAACTTAAACTTGCTATTATCCAAATGGTACAAAACAATCAATTTGGAGGAACACCTAATAATGATCCAAATTTACATCTCGCTAGTTTTCTAGAACTGTGTGCTACTTTTAAGGATGACGGAGTGTTGAGTGATGCTATCAGACTTAGACTTTTTCTTTTTTCATTAAGGGATAAAGCTAAGGCATGGTTAAATTCGTTAGCACCTAGATCTATTAGAACTTGGGGAGAATTGTCTCAATGGTTTCTATCAAAATATTTTCCTCCATTAAAGACTGCTGAGCTAAGAAATGATATCACATCTTTTGGTCAGTTTGAAGGGGAATCAATATATGAAGCTTGGGAGAGATTTAAATATCTTCTTAGGAAGTGCCCACATCATGCTTTACCAGATTGGTTAATAATTCAAACCTTTTATAATGGATTAGTGGGATCATTGAGATCAATTATAGTTGCTGTTGGTGGTGGATCGTTAATGTCAAAACCTTTTGATGAAGCATACACATTAATTGAAGAAATGGTTACTAATAATTTTTAATGGCCCTCTGATCGAGTAAATCCTAAAAGGGTAGCTAGTGTTCATGATTCAGATGTGATAACTATGATAGCTTCTCAAATTGCAGCCCTTTCTAGGAAAATAGATCAATATGGAATGAATTATTCTCAACCACCCCAAGTGGTAGAGGAAAATTCATTTGGACAGATAACTGAATCTCAAACACCTTATGAGACTTTGAATGCTATTAATAGATCTAACAATCCTTATTCGAATTATTATAATCCTAGTTGGAAGAATCGCCTAAACTTCAATTGGAACAACAACAATGGCAATGTTAACCCACATTGGGGGAACAATTCTATACATCCAGTTGGAAATTTGAACAATCAAGGAAATACTAAGTTTAGACCATCTTATCCTACTGGATTTAATAGTAACTCGCAATTTAAGGATAAGAAGTTGTCTACTGAAGAAATGATTTTGAATATGGGAAATCAATTACAAGCTCAAGGTGTTGCGATGAAAAATATTGAAAATAATTGGGGCATCTTTCACTGCACTTAATAATAGACCTTCTGGAATGCTTTCAAGTAATGTTGAGATCAATCTAAAAGATCAAAATAAGGAACAACTTAAGGTTATTTAGTTAAGGAGTGGAAAAGAATTGGAAACAAGAGTGCAAAAAGAAGTTGAAATAGAAAAGGAGAAGGTGAATATTGAAAAAGGTTCAAACAAGATTTATCAAGACTTGGATTATCCTCTTGAACCATTGAAGATTACTTTTGAAAAACTACCACCTCCATTTCCTCAAAGATTGAAACAACAAAACAAGGATAATAGATTTGGAGAATTTTTGGAGATCCTTAAGAAATTAACGATAAATATTCATTTTGTTGAATCATTAGAATAGATGCCTGAATTTGCTAAGTTTATGAAGCGTATTTTGAAAAAGAAAAGAAAGTTTACAGATCATGAAACTATAGCACTCAATGGAGAGTATAGTGTAATTTTTCAGAAGAAGCTTCCTGAAAAACTTAAAGATCCTGATAGTTTCACTATCTCGTGTGCTATGGGAGAAAAATTTTTCAGAAGAGCCTTATGTGATATGGGAGCTAGTATTAATCTGATGCCTTTATCAACTTTCAAAGGATTGGGAATATGAGAAATTTCTCCTACATCTGTGACTCTTCAGTTAGCCGATCTTTCCATTACTTACCCTAAAGGAGTGGTAGAAGATGTGTAGTGAAAGTGGATAAATTTATCTTTCCTGTAGATTTTATTGTACTTGATATTGAGGACGATAAAGAAATTCCAATCATTTTAGGAAGACCAATCCTTGCTACTGGAAGAGCAGTAATTGATGTTCAAAAAGGAGAATTAACTATGAGAGTTAATGATCAAGAGGTGACCTTTTAATATTTTGAAATCTATGAAGTATCCCTCAATGGAAAAAGATAATGAATGTTTTAAGATGGAGGTATGTGAATACTTGAGAAATGATCATTTTAAAAATATGTTAGAAAAAGAAGTGGATTATGAAAATATGTTTGAAGAAAAACTTATAAATGAAGAAAATTCAAATAACAAGAAGAATGAAGATTTGGAGTATGTTCAGGAGAGATTTGAAGTATTAGACACTATGGAAGGTGAAAATAAAATCTTAATTCCATCTATAATCAAACCTCTTGAACTTGAGATGAAAAGTCTCCCTAATCATTTGAAGTATATGTTTTTAGGATAATCGTCTACCCTGCTAGTTATTATATCTTCGAAGTTAAACAATTATCAAGAACAGAAGTTGTTGGAAATTTTAAAGAGATACAAGAAAGCTTTTGGATTGACTTTAGTAGATATTAAAGGAATCAGTCCTTCTATTTGTATGCACATAATCTTATTAGATGAAGGACATAAACCAAAAGTTGATCCGTAGAGGAGATTAAATCTTATAATGAAAGAAGTAGTTAAGAAGGAAATTTTAAAATGTTTGGATGCTGGAATTATTTATTCTATTTCAGATAGTGCTTCGGTGATTTCAATTCATTGTGTACCGAAAAAGGGAGGAGTGGCTATTAAAGTAAATGAATATAATGAAATTATACCCACAAGACAAATTAATCGATGGCAAATTTGTATTGACTATAAGAAATTAAATGCTGCCACCCGAAAAGATCACTTTCCTCTTCCTTTTCTCGATCAAATACTGGATAGACTTGCTGGACAGAAGTACTATTGCTTTTTGGATGGATATACTGGTTACCATCAAGTTCCTATTGCTCCTGAGGATCATGAAAAGGGAACATTTACAGAACCTTTGCTTTTCAAAGAATGTCTTTTGGACTGTGTAATGCACATGTAACATTTCAGAGATGTATGATGTCTATCTTCAGTAGTATGATAGATAATAGAATAAAAGTTTTCATGGATGATTCCTCTGTATTCAGGACATCATTTGAAATCTGCATAGAAAACTTAGCAAAAGTTTTGGAGCTTTGTGAGAAAACAAATTTAGTTCTAAATTAGGAGAAATCTCAATTTATGGTTGCAGGAGGAATTGTGCTTGGGCATAAAATTTCTTAGCATGGTAGGAGGTCGACACTGCTAAAATTAGAGTGGTTGAGAGATTGCCAATACCCACTGCTGTGAGAGAGGTGAGAAGTTTCATAGGACATGCTAGATTTTACCAAAGATATATTAAAGATTTTTCTAAAATTACTAAACCTTTATGCCAACTTTTAGAAAATGATAGAAAGTTTGATTTTAATGATGAATATTTAAATGCTTTTGAATTATTAAAAGAGAAATTAATCACTGCACCTATAATTATTTCACCACATCGGGAGAAACTATTTGAACTCATGTGTGATACTAGTGATTATGCGATTGGAGTGGCATTGGGGCAAAGGCATGATAAAGTTTTCAAAGTCATTTACTATGGTAGTAAAACTCTTAATGAAGCTTAAATTAATTATACCACTACAGAAAGAGAGTTATTAGCTATAGTATTTGTTTTTGAAAAGTTTAGAATTTATTTAATTGGAGCTAAAAATATTGTGCATACAGACCATTGAGCTATTAAATATTTAATGCAAAAGAAGGATGTGAAACCTAGATTAATTAGATGGATACTTCTTCTGCAAGAATTTGATTTTATGATAGTTGATAGGAAGGGATCTGATAACCAAATAGCTGATCATTTGTCGAGAATAGAGTATGATAAATTATCTGAATTTGAAAAAGAAGTTACAGAAACTTTCCCTGATGAACAACTTTATACTATTATGGGAAGAAATTTTCCTTGGTATGCTGATATTGTGAATTATATTGTGAGTGATATTGTACCACCTGATTTAACAAGGCAACAACAAAATAAGTTCAAATATGATGAAAAATTTTATTATTGGGATGAGCCCTATCCATACAAACAGTGTAAGGATCTTATTATTAGGTGATTTGTGCCACAAGAACACACAAATTTAATTACTCAATGATGTCACGATTCTAAATTTGGAGGTCATTTTGGTGTTGATAAAACTGCATTTAAGTTTTTACAATCTGGACTGTATTGGCCTACTCTTTTTAAGGATGTTTACAAATATATTAAATCATGTGATTGATATTAAAGAGTAAGTAATATCTCTAGAAGAAATGAAATGCCTCTAAATTATAATTTGGAAGTTAAAATTTATTATGTATGGGGATTAGATTTTATGGGACCATTTACTCCTTCATTTGGAAATTTATATATACTAGTTGCAGTTGATTATGTCTCAAAAAGAATTGAAACTGTTGCTTTACCTAAATGTGATGCTCAGAGTGTTTCCAAATTTTTAAAGAAAAATACAGTTACGAGATATGGAATGCCGAGAGTGATTATAACCGATGGTGGATCCCATTTTAGGAATAATAAAATTAAGAGATTAACTGAGAAATATAACATTATTCATAGAATCTCTACTGCTTATCATCCCCAGACTAGTGGTTTAGCAGAAGTATCTAATCGAGAAATTAAAAGAATTTTGGAGAAAACTGTGGATAATCATAAATTAGATTGGTCTTCTCGATTAGATACTGCATTATGGGCTTATAGGAATGCTTTCAAGACCCCTATTGGAATGTCTCCTTATAGACCAGTGTTTGGTAAGACTTGTCATTTACCTATTGAATTGCTTTATAAAGCATATTGGGTTATAAAAGACTTGAATTTTAATTTGAAAAATGCTGGAGAGAAGAGATTTATGCAATTGAATGAATTGGAGAAAAATAGAAATGCATCTTATCACAATGACAGGATCTATAAAGAGAAAATGAAATTATGGCATGATCGGAAGATATTGAAAAAGAAATTGGAATTTGGACAAAAAGTTTTGTTATACAACATAAGATTAAACTTATTTCATGGATAGCTCAAGTCTAGATGGTTGAGACCTTTTACAGTTGTAAAAGTTCATTCTTTTGGAGCTATTGATATTAAAGATCTTGATACTAGAAAGATTTTCAAGGTTAATGGGCATCAATTAAAGCCTTACTTTGATGGGTTTCAACCTAATTTCAAAGAGGTTTTAATACTGAGTCATCTCGATTAACTGAATGGTTTATCATGCTGACGACGTTAAACCAGGCACTTTATGGGAGGCAACTCATACGTATCTTTGTGGTGTATTTGCTTGTTTGTTGTAGTTGTGCTTTTTAGATAGTTATTTGTGAATTTTAATCGCTCCTAAATACATTTAAAATGGATAAATATTGGATCAAATTGAGATAATGGAATATTTTGGGCCAAATGAAGTTCGGTGTAGTTTTTTACCATTGGTGCCATCGGCTCCCAATTACAGAGAGAATTTACTAAATTTTGGGTTTGAGCTCCATGTTTACCTCATTTTTGATGAGGTCTTTTCTCTTCTCTCTCCTTAGTACTTAGGATCTAGCTTTAGGCTTTCCCTTTGACTATCTTAGAGGACTAGAAATGGAACCCACCACTTAGAAATTCAAACACCTCTTAACCCCCTGCAAACCCATAAGTTTGATTGTAAACCCCCAAGTCACTTGGAGGGTTAAAATCAAATGTGGAGGTTTAAACGATGAGTTTCCTATAGGACTCTTTGGCCTTAGGACTACCCTGGGTGGCCTGGTCTAGTGAGGGTTGACCTGCACACATTACACTTTCACACACATTCCAAATCCTAAAACCATTCATACCTAGCTTGACTCCCTGACTCATGTAGGTAATTCATATGGATGGACCTTAACCCTTAGGCCCTTGGCTAAGAGGGTTAGGAACAACATAGTGAATGCCTCAAGTGAGTCTTCTCATAGCTCTTGTGAGCTTGATATGGATTCATGGCTCAACCAAAGTGATTCCATTCTACTCAAACTTGATCAATCTTTATTTTCTAAAATTTCAATTTTTGACCTCCGGGACCCTACACCCACCAAACCTACCAAATGCCCTTGAAACTACCCAAAATTTGTAAAATCACCTAAATTACCTAAAATTCCTCAAAACCAAACCTAAACATTTCCCACCATTCAAATTGATCATCCTTAGCCAAATATACCAAAATTTCCAAAAATACCCCCCCAATACCATCCAAATACCCAAAATGCCCTTTTTTAACCAAAAAGAATCCAAAAATTCCCAATAAATTTCAGAAAATCTCAAATATTCCCAAATTGATTTTGTTCAACTACACCATAAGCCAATTTTATCAATTTTGCCAACTTTTACCAAAATCCTAAATTTGGCCCATTTTTAACCTAAATGGACCCAATGTCAAACCAAATCAACCCAATTGATCCTAATTTTGATCCAATTCAGTCTTAAACTTCAATTCAATATCCCCATTATCAATCTAGACTAAATTCATGTCCAATTTGATTGACATTTGGATCCAATTTCAATTTGAAGCTTAATACCCAATTTTGGCCCACAACCTAAACTTAACCCAAACTACCCAACTCAACCCCAACTAGCCCCAAACCTTTTCTAAAACTTCCCTAACATCCCAACAAACAAAACACTAACTTGATTTTCCCTAAACTCCACCCAAACCTAACCCAAACAAAAAATCCCCAATTTTGGCCTAAACCCACCATGAACCCAAATGGGCCCAAATCCCAAAATCAAAGCCCAACCAAAGTTGAAAACTCTTTGTAACACTCCCATAAATATTTCTCAACATTAATTTTACATCAAATCTAACATTAGCCCAACCTTAGCCCAAGTTAGCCCAATTTGACCCACTTTGGCCCCTTTACCAAAAAAGTCCCAAATCAAACCCAATTCAACTCCAAATCACCTCAAATTTGTTTCAAATCACTCATGACACATCCCTAAACTAAACCCAACATTTGTTTGGCCCAATCCTTCACTGAATTTCCGTCCACAAATTTGTTTTCAAACCTAAAGGCCCACTTTCTTAAACCATTCTAAAAGCCCATTTTCACCAAATCCAAAAGCCCAAAAATCCATTCCCAAGCCCACATGAAACCTTTTTTTCATCATTCCTTTGATAATACTATTTGACCAAAGTCTTAAATCATCATGAAATCAACCCATTTGTAGCATCAGGACAAATCCCATCCAAAGAATCCAAAGTTTTCAAAATTCCAACTAACCCACTTTCATGTAAATGAGCCAAGCCATGAGCCAAGCCATGGAGCCATGCCCAAGCCATATGTAAGCCATGAGGAGCGATAGACTTGTCATCACTCCCTAAATGGCTAAAGGAGGAGATCCTTTAAGCACTCCCTAAAAGTCATTAACCCATTACATGATTCCCCTTAACCTAAATTTAATCCAAAAAATCCTTGATGGGGACTTCACCACACATGTGAGGCTGACCCAACTGATCCCCTTCAGCCCAAATCAGGTCATGTGAGGGTGAACCTAACCCAAATCCATAGGTTGACCCATTTGGACCAAAAATCACCCCTCTCCCCATGCCACTTAAATCTAACCCCAACCCTGACTCCCCTGAGTCAGATGGTGACCTGACTCTGGCCGGCCAGCCACCAGGCCGCCGAAAAACGCCATGGCTGAGGACCTTAGAATGAGCCAAATTTCAAATTCTCATCTGCTGAGCTGCCCCACTCCAATTGGCCACCACAGCTCTTCATCTCCTCCCCCTAGGCAGCTGAACCGAGCAATCAATTGCCTCTGGCAAGCTCTAGCCATGGATTTTTAAACCGGCCACCCCTTCTCAGGCAAAAGGTTGGCTGAAATCAACCTTCATAGAATCCCTCCAAACTCCTCACAGAGCTTCACCTAGCCAAGAGCAATCCATCCCCATTGTTCTCCTGCTCTAAATCCCATTGATTGAGCTCAATTTTGGAGCTCAATTCTCAGGCCAGAACAGGACATCTCTTAAACCTCCACCAAAATCAAATTAAACTCACCCACACCTGTACAGGACCAAGAGAAGGAGTTCCCCGGTGAAAGCCCCCTCTCCAGGCCACCCAATTGCTCCAGCCTCCAAAGTCTGAAATTAGGCCTGGTAACTTTCATACTTAGATCTTTCACCAGGGCCAGAGGCTTCATCCCTAGGCTCTTCCAGCTCCAACGAACTTGCCGAGCACATTCAGTTGAGGCCTCACCTCCTGAACCAAGGTATGGAGACTTCTTTTCAACCCGAGCTTTCAGTGGTTCTCCATTTTGTTTGAGTTAATTTCATAACATGTAAACCGTATGGATGTGTTCGTCTCTTTAAGATCAATCCATAGAGTATAAGAACACAAAAATTCATTGAGGAACGAGGGAGATATTAGGGTTTGAGTGTGGACGGTCATGGGTGCACACCAATCAGAGACGAGCAGCCACCATTGGATTGAGTGTGTATCGAATGGACGGCTCAGATTGCATCGGACCAGGGAACGATACGTGAACCGCGGACAGCGTAGCGCTGAGTCGGATGGTGGTGGGAAATGGGAGCGCGCCACGTAGAGCTTCGGAGGCACTAAGGTTGCCATGGCGCTGAGTCGGATAAGTAGGGAAATATGGAATTTATGATTTAATTAAATGCCTGAAACTTAGAAAATCCATATCTTTGTGTAGAAAAATCACAAAAACAAAATAAAAATAATCTCTTGCTCAGTGAACAGAGGAGAATAATGTGGAAAAAGAATTGAGTTAATTTGATGAGTATTTTATTTTTAATTAATTATTTACTCATTTCAGTATTTAATTCTCCATTTGTATAGACAATTTACCATGGCATGAGACCATAGGGCTATTGAAGCCTCAGATCTTGGGAACATTCCCTGAATTTTTCAAGGTCAGAGGCTATCTCTATGGCAAGTTATGTATTTTTCAAGTTTAT
Source organism: Papilionanthe hookeriana x Papilionanthe teres (assembly GCA_022702705.1). Taxonomy (NCBI): domain Eukaryota; kingdom Viridiplantae; phylum Streptophyta; class Magnoliopsida; order Asparagales; family Orchidaceae; genus Papilionanthe; species Papilionanthe hookeriana x Papilionanthe teres. The sequence continues at coordinate 50,453,867 of CM040436.1, forward strand.
GTCACTATTTTTTGGGTATTTTAATTCCATTAATTAGCATATTGCTTAGAAAATTCTAGGAAAATTTGGGGAAGTTTCTTAGGACCAGAGGACCCTAGGATAATTATGTTTTGAGTTAATTCATTAAGAATAACCCTAATTGGCTTAATTTACTCAAACCTGAACTTTAATTAATGAGGGTTGACCACAAATCAAAAGAACTTGAAAACAATTCTCCACTGATCTTTAGGATTAGAGGGACCTCAATAAAAATTTGAAATCATATGGAAATGTTCAACCCCACTAAATGAATTAATTAGGTCACATGAGTAAAATTAAACGTTGAAAATTCAAAACTCCAAAAATACATTTTAAAAATTAACCAAATTAGTTTTCGAACTTCTCTAGTAATAGAGGAGTCTAAGAAAATTAAAATTGGAATTTTCTAAAAATCTTCATTTTTCACCATATTTTAATATTTAATAATTAGAAAATAATAAAAATCACAAAAATATTAAAAATCATAAAAACGTCACATTTTAACTCCTAATCACTTAGGAATAAACTAAATATACAGCAAGTCCCTAAGATAAGATATTGAATTTTAAAGGCTTAAAACAATTTTTAATATTAAAAAATGAATTTCCAACATTTTCACTAAATTAATTCTAATAAATCAAAGGAAAATCAGAAAACTATAAATTTTTTTTCCTTGAACTTCTTGAGGTCAGAGAGATTTATGAAAAATATAAAATCCATTTTTCAACTTTAATTTTATTTTATAATTGACTAAAACTCCAAAACTCAAAATAATTATAATAAATAAAATATAATTCAAAAAATCACCAAAATTAATCCAAGTGGTACTCTAGTCATCAGGAACATCCCATAATTTTCTTAAGGACAGAAACCTTACCTTGGTCATGTTGTTGAATTTGCATTGAAAATCTTTATTTTCTGTTAAAATAAATATATAAATTAAATTAAAAACAGAAAAAATCACATTTTCTCCTCTAGTGTCTTAATCGACATGTGAGTGAAGTGACATAAAAAATTTCAAGCTCATTTGAGCTCAATTTGATATGTTATGAAATAATTAAACTTAGAAGGGCATATTAATAATTAAGAATTTTAACCCCTAATTAAAACTTTAGGTTTAATCAAAACGGGGGGTAAAATATTTGATCTTAATTCTTTCCTAGATGATTGAAACTTTGGAAAATAAAAGGGTAGGAACTCAGTGATCACTTTTAATAACCAAAAAAATGAAAGCTTAATTAATTAAATAATTTGAATTTTCGAAGAATAATTAAAAAATTTGGATTATTAAAATGGGGATATAATTTAGAGATACTATAATCACTTAAACTAAAATCCCCAAATGAATCACTTTAATCATATTTAACTCTTAGTTAAACTTAAGATGATAATTGAAATTAATAAATTAATAATAAAGAAAAGGTAACCATTAATTAAATTAAAACTTAAAACATTAAATAACTTGATAATTAAATTGAAATAAATTTAAAACATTAAAAAAAAACTTCAAAAATCACTTGAAAGCAAATTTAAAACAAACTTAAAACATCAAAATCAATTTCAAAAAATAATTCTTAATTAAAAAATAAAACCAATTAAAAGTTAATCTAGAATATTGCAATTAAATTAAAATTAAATCATAAAAGTTTAAAATTAAATAATTTAAACTCCTCTTTCAATTCAAATAGTTTAAAACACATAAGAATAAAACAACTTGAACACTATTCCAAACTTAAAATTATTAAAATTTTAAAACTAAATTAAATCGCCTTAAAACATTTATTCTAATTTTAATCGTTGAAATTCTTAATAAATTGATTTACCCCTAAAGACTTTTATCATTATAACCCTTAAATGGAGCATCAAGTGAGGTGTCACTTCATTCATGGGATAATCAAATGTCCTAAGTTCACTGAGCAAGAGTTAAAACTTATCTAAAAATTTCTGGATGATTGATTCATCTCTACAATAAAAATTCATTTGGACTCGAAATAATCTCAGAAGTATTGAAAAGATGTTTAGAACCCGTTCTAAGCACTTCCTCAATACAATGAGGTGTTTTAAGAAGAATAATTGAACTTAAATGTTCTTTGGTGAAGATAATCATCCACAAAATATAAAGAACCTAGACGTCATAGGAACTGACTAGCAGTAGGATTAGGATCTTGGTAGACAACCAAAACCTTTCCCTTAGCTTTACCTACGTACTTGTTGCAAATATTTAAATGTTCTAACACGTGTTTTAAGTGCAGCTTGGAATGATGAGAAGACCCTCCAGGTACACTTTTACTTTATTGCAACTTATTTACCTGCGCTGCGCTTTACTTTTCTTGCATGATAAATAGGATTGTTGCATGAAAACTGAAACCTTTAGGATAGCCACAAAACTGAAACCAAAAATAAATTAAAAGTCACACAAGATAAAATTCACCACCATAACATCTAAAATATAAAACAACTCAAAATTTAATCACAAACAGAATAACAAAACCACAACGTTAACTAAATTAAAATATCTCGTTGAATGATCGGGAATACCTCGGATGATGTAACCCACGTGTTGCTAACGGGATTACCCACGGTTTAAATGAAAGTGTGGAACTCATTCAATTGAGTTTAGCAAATTCATCTGGACTAAGTGAATTCGATGAAAATAAAGGTATCGGGATGACGGAACCATGAGATCTTAATCGGTTCTGTTTAATCAACATTAAGATTTGTTTTAATTAAAACACTAAAGACATTTGGACTTTAATATTTCTCTAAACCAAGACACTTTTCTCATCCCCTGATTTTCACCTTCTAAAACTAAACATCTGCAACAACAAGGAGCTTGGAGCACAGTGAGCAACACAGCCATCGTCGACGTCAAAACTTTGATCGACATCAGCAAAACCATTCTTAGAATTAAACAACCAAGCCATAGAACTTCGAGGTAGTTTGCCTAGTGCAACATAAATCCTCAACTCTTCGTTAGGCATTTGCATAATCATGTTATGTAAATTAAGCCCTAACCAGTTTTAGTATTCCGAGGCAGTCGTTTGGTGCGACATAAACCCTCACATCTTCGAGGCTATTTGTGTGATCATGTCATGCAAATATAAGTCCTAATTTAATAATATTGGCAGGACTGAAACATTAAATAATTTCCTTAAATCGAAGCCAAACGATAGGATAGGCTGGGAAGTTGCCAAGATTTCTCTTGGTTCCTCAGCTTCTCCTACTTCTTTTCCTTCAGACTCTCAAAATAAACTGTTCCAGATTTGATCTAATCCCTTTTGAAATTTCCAAAATCCAATTTGTTTGAAACCTTAAACATTGAAATTCTTGAGAGAAAAACCACTTATCATTATCGAGAGTTTTCTTAAATGATTCTCGTCATTTAAGATGTAATTAACTATAGGGGCTTACTCTTATAGGGAACTTTAAGAACCCAGGTAATATAAACCCTGCTTAATTCCTTTATATTAAGCAGGGGAACTTGTCGTCTTATATAATCGGTTAGCAGACCAAATGGATGTCACAAATCTTCTAGTTTATTTAATCAAGCCCCATCATCAAGTAGTATGTCTATTCTTCGGGATAGATACACGGTTTGTAATGCGGTGCTCGTTTATATAAACTATTTGGGATGTGAGATCGGTTTGATTTCATATCTTAAAATTTTTCAAATTTAAAATTAATTTCAAATTCAAATGCTACTTTCTAAATTATATATATTTAAATTAAAACCTAAAAATATGCCGACAATTTATGGCGACTCCGCTGGGGAGTGTTCCTCTCTCCATTTTGATCAGATGATTTTGCTTTCATAAATCGGTAGTGTATCCATGTCCATAGTGGAGCAAACTACCATTCTTTCTGTTGGCATACCACGTTCATTTCTATCTTGAATGGGTATAGCCACCTTTTCTCGGAATTAGGAGCCACTGTTTAGACACCCCTAAACAGAGAGGTTCTGAAATCCTTTTACCTCTTTTCTGAGGTGGGGTGGACCCCCAATAGGTGTTAGCTTAGGAGCGGTCCCTCGGGTTAAGAATTTTTGCGAGACTTTCTCTTCCTTTCCAATTCGGAATCAGGTCCATTACCTTTTTTTAATAACCTTCCTCCTTTAATTGTTTTGTTCCTAATAAACAAATCCCCTAACAAATGACTCTTTTAATAAATGAATTCTCTTCGAAATCATAAATACACTAAGATAAACAAAAATGTGTTCGGACTCTTTCTTTTTCATCCTAAGTTTTGCGACAAAGGGAAGCATAATTCGGGACTGACGTTCGGAATCTGCCCTGCAGAAAATGACTGCCCCGCAGAAAATGACTGCCCCAAAGTTATTCTTCTCCTTCACCAACGGACTGGACTTGGTTGTCTACAAGGATGAGCTGCCTGACAATTGGATCATCCATTTCGGAAAAGGATTCGGTAATATAGATATCAAGTTCGCTGACGTCACTCTCTTCGCACTAATGGACAAAGTGCCAGAAACTGAGAAACCCTTGATTGAGTTCAACCTGAAGTCGACTCAAGAATTCCCTCCCCTGCAAAGGGTTCCAGCTGAAAAAAGTACTCCTATACGTAGGAGGACTGTTGTCTCTACCCCCACCGGTCTAGTCATCTCTGCACCTACTCCGGCTTCTGCCAAACTGAAGGGGAAGGAAATCCAAGTCTGTGATGAGCCTGTCACCGTGGAGGGTACAGATTTTGCTACAATACCATCTATTTTCAAGATTGGGTCTAGTTCAAGAGTTGTACCCCTAACTCGGACTTAAAGGTGAAATAAAAGCAGAAAGATAGCCAGGATTGAGAAAGCCAAGGCCGTTGAAGTTGCTTTCCTGGAAGAGATCCCTGAACTGCCTGAGTATACACCTCTATTGGAAGGAAGTAGGTTTCACCCCCTCTCTGCTGCATCGGATGAAGAAGACATCCGAAGGATTGCCGCTACATTACCCCGACCTGCATACTATAGTAACTACAAAAGAAAAAAGGTTAAGACTACACCATTTGCTCGGCTACAAGCTGTGATAGAAAAATTGGCAAAGAAAGAAAGATGGCCCGTGTCAGAAATCCTAAGAAGAATGGGACGAGTGCCAGCTAGATCCCGCCTCGGACCGCGAGTAGAGCCTGTGACTGTCATAGAGAAACCAAGGAAGCAAATGAGAGCTAGTTCACCTGTTGTTGTATCGGGCCATCATATTAGGGAGGACACCACCTACTAGCATATAGCCGATAGACCGTCCGGTCCTAGGCCTTCTATTGCAAGAAGGATGGTGTGGTGACCTATTATTACCGAACAGAGACCAACACAACGTCCTGAGAAGAAAAGCCTCGCCAAAGAGCCCGAATCAGAAGAAAGTGCTACTGCAATAAAAGAAACTCCCCAAAAAGAAGTTCAAAAGCCATCACACGATAACTGCGAGACCTTCTGGAAGAGACCCCTCGAGGATGCTATAAGGAGGCTAAAGACAGACATCCGATGGTTGGCTAGAGAAAGAGGAGAAAAGTTGGGCAATGATGTGGACTCATCAGAATTTATGGATGATGAGTATGCCAAGATCAATATGGTTGAGACACGAGCATCATCAGCTTCGCAAGGTACTCCGGCAGCTGCGGAAAGAGATGAACCAGAAGTGATGTGAACACAGCTTCAGGAAAGAGATGACACAATTTCCCAGATGGCAAAGAGGATGGAAGAGATGGCTGCTGCTTTAGCCACTCTTCAGAGTCAGGTACAACATCAGAAAGAAACACCCCAGAGATCATCCATATTGCAGATGGAGGAAAAGAGATCACATTCGTCAATGGTGATGAGCCATCAAATAAGGATTCTATACAAAATATGATTCCCGAAAAGGACATTAAAAATATGGTATAACAGCAGGTGCGAGAAACCTTAGCACAATCTAAGAGCGGAGAATCTATTCATACGGGTAGACCTTACCCCGAAAAGTTCAATGCAGTCCAAAACCCGAAAGGCTTCGTACCACCTCTGTTTAAGACTTTTGATGGAAAGGGAAACCCCCCGCAGCATGTCGCACATTTTCGTGCTAGTTTCTGCAATGCCGGTGGGAGTGACGCTTTACTCTTCCGTCGGTCCGTCGCCAGCTTGTCGTGGATCGCCTTCAACTGGTACGCAGAATTGCCAAATGGTTCAGTTAAGACCTTTACAGAATTGGAAAGCCTCTTCGTTAAGCGGTTTGCTGGGGCTCGGCACCACATCACCATCAGTGATCTAGTGGTGGAGCACCAGAAACTGAACGAGACTTTAATGGATTACATACTTCGATGGAGGAACTTAAGCATGAAGTGTGAACCACATCTTGAAGAAAAGCATGCAGTTAGCATCTTGCTTAAGAGTATCCATGGCCTGATAGCACTTCTCCTTAAAGTATTTACAATCAAGACTTTCGAGAAGTTTCTTAGCAAGGCCGGGAGCTTACAAGAAGAGGCAAAGCAGTTAAGTTTCGTGGACAAGAACGATAAGCAGAAGCCCGTAAAAGCATTTGAAAAGAAATATGGAATCATCGCGGTAGTAGATAAGGGCAAGCAGCCAGTTCAGATACAGCCAGAGCAGCCATAGCCTAGTTATCAACCACCGCAACGGACATACCAACAACCGCAACAGATCTATCATCAACCTCAGTAGGGTTATCAACAGGCTCGACCGAGCTATCAGTCGCCTCAGCATTATGAACAACCGCCTCAACCACAGCGTACCCTGAAAGATTTTCTGAATAAGGAATATCCATTTAAAATTGAAGCAGTAGCGAAGATGTTCTGTAGTTTAATGAAGACACCAGATTTTCAGCTACCGGAGCCCAAGAGGCTGGAAGAAGTCAACAAGAAAGATCATCTGGACTATTGCCCTTACTACCGAATGCTCGGACACAAGATAGAGGATTGCATCACTTTCAAGAGTTGGCTTGATGATAATCTCTGGAAAGGGAATATAACGATCCCGAAGGAATACATGAAGGAACCCTAAAAAGGAGGTTCCGTCAATGTTATCTCGATGAATCCTATTGTTCCAATAAACCCGTATACGACCGATGATGGATGGAGTACCGTCTTGACAAAGTCTTCAAAGCAAATTTTGGATCACATCCAGACTGCTTTGGTACGCACTTCAACTCAGTTTTTGAAACCTACCGAGCTGGCACTATCGCTTGCGATCAAAGAACCGCCTCAGAAGGAGGAGAAGATCGTAGAAGAGAAGAAGATCGAGGCTCCGAAGGGTAGACTGGGGGCTGCTTATCCTACGATGGTTGTTTCCGATTCGGGGGAGAAATCCCTCGAACTTCTAACTCTGTATGATTATTTTCTTGCCCCGACTGGATCTTATAATGATAAGAGTTATGGCATTGGCTACGGTTTAACTGTTTCTAACGATTACTTAACTAGCGACAACCGACTTAATTCGGATCTCGATTCCAATACAAATAATGATTCTCAAATCATACACAACCTCGATGACCACGACGAAGAAGATGTTCACAAAGGAGGCTACGAAAGCTCAACAAGCAATGAGTCTATTTGTGAATTTTAAGGAGCTCCAATCGCGATAGAATTAGAGTTATCGGATTCTGAAGCAACTCCAGAAGAGCCAATCGTTCCAATTCAAGAGGGAAACATCGGTAGATCCAGCACCGACTCATAACAAGTAACTGAAGTCAACCTAAGAAGCGGAAAAGTTCTACCTCCGAGAATGGGTCTAAAGGATAAAGGAAAGCAGGTGGTTGCTCAGGAGCAGCCAACCCCAGTAGAGGAATTGCCCATTCGGGAAGAAACCGAGGAACATGGTAATATAGTGGACTATAACGTGCTAGCCCATCTTAGGAAGCTACAAGCCAAACTGAGCATATACGACGCTCTGATCCAGAGATTTGTTTAGCTCAAATGGCCGGTAATTCCTTCGACGAGGTTTGCTTGTTAAAAGAACAGCAAGGTGTTACCTTCACGGACAATGATCTATTATCGGGAACGGACTCGATCACAACCGCCCGTTGTACATTTCAGTCACTATTAGAAAGTTTACGCTTTCCAGAGTGTTGGTTCAACCAGGAGCGTCAATCAACATACTGAATCCTCGGATGCTAGCATATTTGGAAATTGATGCTCATGAGCTTGAAGCAGATAAGATGTTATTGAGAGGCTTCAATCAGAAAGGAGAGAGAGCTCTTGAATCGATTACACTATTCATGAAAACCGGTGACTTAGCAAAGAGAACCGCAAAAATTCCATATAATTGATTCTGAGACATCGTTCAAAGCTCTATTAGGTCGGCCATGGATCCATGAAATCCGGATGGTACCGTCGTCTCTGCACCAGTGCATAAAGTATTACGAAGGAGGAGAACAATGTATCAAGGGTGACTTGCAACCATTCTCCGTACACGATATTGGAATTCATGACGATGCAGCCTATTACGCACCTCTGAAGAAAACAATCTTCTCCATAAATGTCATACCAAATAAAGCAAAAGAAGTGAAAGATGATGAAGAGCCTGAAATTCTAGTCCAACAGTTACTAACCACTCTCTTACGGCGAGATGGTGAAGGTTTCTCCAGAACTAGCACCCAAGGTCGAGGCCGGGGATAAGGTCGTGGAAGAGACATTGGAACAGTTGGACAGAACAAAACCAGTCATCGACGTTGATTGGGAGAACAGTTTTGAAGAAGAAGAAATCAAGAAAGAAGCAGCGACAATAAGTCAGAAGAAACCCCAGTTCAAGATCTCTCCCGAAGATGAAATGAATGAAGAACATAAATCAATGTACGAGAAGAGTAACCACTATGTACATACTATGACCCTAACCCTGTTCCACCCTAATAAGGTCAAGGGTATGAAGGTCAAAGAAGTGCATGGTAGTGGTACTAAACAAATCATGTTTTATCGTGGTGCTTCTTCTTCCAAAACTGAAAATGATGTATAATTTCAAGATGTTGCTTCATCTGAACTAATGGAACTGCCTTTTGAGTGGTACTCTCCCTGTGTTCAAATTTTAATTCACCATGGTGTCTTACCTCGATGATGGACAAAAGTTCAATCACAACATTTAGAAAAATTTTAGACTAATGCCAGCCGGCCTCCCAATTCAGAACATGGTCTCGGATTCAACACGGTAGGATCAGTTGACGATACGGGATTTTGCTTGGTTGTCACTTGAGAGCCTAATGAAGACTGCTTGGAAAATTCAGAAGATCTCGAAGATCTACCAATCAGAGATGCTTCGCCAGAATTTGAAGAACAAATTAAATCTACAATAGACGAGTTAATGGAAGTTAACTTAGGTACTAGCGAAGAGCGTAGGCTGACCTTTGTTAGCTCCTTACTCAATAAAGAAGACTCTAAAAACATAATTAAGCTATTAATGGAGTTCAAAGACTATTTTGCTTGGAGTTATGACGAAATTCCAGGATTAGCTCCAGAGGTTGCAGTTCATTGGCTATGAGTGGATCACACTACTGTTCCAGTCAGATAAGCTCCAAGAAGAATGCGTCTAGAGATTGAACAACAAGTAATAACTGAAGTAAAGAAGCTAATAGATGCTAAATTTGTCCGTGAAGAGCAATACCCGACTTGGTTAGCCAATGTGGTACCAGTCAGAAAGAAGAATGGTCAGATCAGAATCTGCATGGATTTCAGAGATTTGAATAAAGCATGTCCAAAGGATGAATTCCCACTACCAATTCTAGAATTGATGATCGTTATCGCTTCAACACATGAAATCTTTTCTTTCATGGATGGATCTTTGGGATACAACCAGATAAAGATGGCACCGGAAGATGAAAAGCTCACAGCCTTCAGAACGCCAATTGGAGTGTACTGCTACACAGTGATGCCATTTGGATTAAAGAACGCAGGAGCAACCTACTAAAGAGCGATGACAAGGATTTTTGATGATCTCATTCACAACCAAGTCGAGTTACATGGATGATGTGGTCATCAAGAGCAAATTAAAGGAAGATCACTTGTATGATTTGAGAAGTGTTTTCGAGCGATTAAGACAATTTAACCTTAAGATGAATCCTCTGAAATGCGCCTTCGGCGTCACCTCTGGGAAATTTTTAGGATTTTTTGTCTGACATCGTGGAATTGAAATCAATCCGGAGAAGATTAAAGCTATCTTAGAAATGCCACCTCCTAAAACCTTGAAACAACTACGATCCTTTCGAGGGAAATTAGCATATCTTCGACGCTTTATCTAAAATTTGTTAGGAAGGTGTCACCCATTTTCTACTTTAGTTAAGAAGGATGCCAAGTTTACTTGGGACTCCAAATGTCAACATGCCTTCGATGACATCAAACAATACCTAATGACGCCTCCTGTCTCAGCAGCCCCAGTCTTGGGATGAATGTTGATACTTTATACCGCGGCTTTAGACGACTCTCTCGGAGCCTTGTTAGCCCAGGTCAATGATGAGGAAAAAGAAAATGTGCTCTAATACCTAAGTCATTGTCTAATTCCGATGGAAGTAAAGTATCCTCCTATTGAGAAGCACTGTATGGCCCTGATCTTCGCCGCATAGAAGCTCAGGCACTACATGCTTTCTCATAAGGTCAACCCTATTTCGAAGTTTAATCCGTTGCAATATTTGATGACCCGTCCGACACTTTTCGGTAGACTTTCTAGGTGGTCAATGATACTATTGCAATTTGATATAATTTTCATTCCTCTTCGTGTCGTAAAGGGACAAGTCCTGGCAGACTTTCTTGTAGCACCCCCTTTACCGGCATAATCGCCTCTCAACGACAACTTGCCAAATGAGCAGATAATGAGCCTAGAAGACCCCGATGATCAGCTTTAGGAACTGTACTTCGACGGAGCATCTTCAGCACAGAAAGATAAAGAATCGCAAAACGATAGTGCCCGGTAAGGCAGGAATCAGACTAATCTTTATAACATTGGAGCGGGGGATGTTAAGGTATTCCTATCACTTAACAGAATCTTGTATGAACAATGAGGCAGAATACGAAGCCCTCATAACAGGATTGGAATTAACCATTCAGATGGGAATAACATATATCAATATCTATGAAGATTCACAGTAGATCATTCAGCAAGTTGTGGTAAAGTACAAAATTTTGAAGCCAAGACTCGAGCAGTACTTTCAGTACGCCATGAAATTGTTGGAGCAAATTCCAAATGTAACGATCTACAAGATTCCCAGGAGAGAAAATACTCTTGCAGATGCATTAGCCCGTCTTGCAAAATAATTTGCCTGCTTACAGGATGAGTCAGTTGAAATGTCAGTTCAGGGACGACAGGTTCTCTCACAGCTCGACATGGATACAATACACAAATCAGAAAAAGTAGAAGAAATAATTGCAGCAGTGACAGAAAATACAGAAGATTGGTGGCAGCCACTAATAGACTACTTGCAAACAGGAAACCTACCAGACCATAAGTAGATAGCCCATCAAATCAAGAAAAGAACTCTGTCTTACGCATTAATAAACAACACGTTATACAGAAGGTCTTTTGATCAGATGTGGCTAAGATGAGTCAGCGGGTCTAAGGCTCGTGAAATTGTTAAAGAAGTACACTCAGGACTTTGTGGCGCTCATCAATCGGGTCCTCCGAAGATGAAAATGAATATTAAAAGACTTGGGTATCACTGGCCCTCGATGATAACCGACTGCATGAAGGTTACCAAAAGTTTTCACCACTGACAAGTACATGGAGTGGTTCTACATCAACCTCCAAATGTGTTACATGCGACAATTTCGTCGTGACCATTCGAATGTAGGGGCACAGATATTGTGGGTCCGATAGAACCTCCTTCTTCAAGGGGACATCGCTTTATCCTTGCGGCTACAGATTACTTTTCCAAATGGGCAGAAGCTATACCACTCAGAGAAGTGAAAGCTCACCATGTGTTGCAATTTTCAAGAATCAGGTCGTCTACCGTTTCGGGGTACCGCACAGAATCGTTTAAGATAATGGGTCCGCATTCAAAAGTACGAAGATCAACAATTTTGTTAGAAGACACGGGATTGATTGGCGTTATTCGACGATCTATTACCTAAGATCAAACGGCTTGGCCAAGGCTTTTAATAAAACTCTCATCCAAATCATAAAGAAGACCTTGGACGACTGACACACCTAAAATATATAAGTTTTTTGCTATATCATTTTACTTATTTTTTATGATATTACACTTTAAAGGAAGGTATTTTGTATGTTTTTTGGTTTTAGGTATAAGAAATGGTGATTGGAGCAAAAGGAAACAAAAACGTTGCAATTTGGAGCAAAAACAAGCAAGAAATGAAATTCTGCCCTGACACCTTTCGATAAGTCTTTTGATGCTTAATCTCTTTTACACTTCTTGCATATTTTTGAATGAGATTATACTTTAAAGAAAGGTTATTTTTATGCTTATTTTGTAGGGCTATCTGTTACGAACACAACGCAATTGAAATGGGGCGAAAAGGAGTTGAAACAGAGTCAAACAGAGCGAAACCGTGGAGCCGCGCAGCAGCCTGCTCACCGACGGCGAGATCGATCTCGCCGAAGGAGAGAATTTCCCGAGACCACTGAAATATGGCTAAAAAGGCCGCCGACAGCGGCCTCGAACCTGCCGACAGCAGTCCAGACGACCATGAACCGACATTTGGCGATTTTAGGCCAATATTCGACGTATTTGGACGCTTTTTCGAAGGGGTGCTTAAGGAAACTCTTCAAAATTTGTCCATACTCTTTAAAATGGTGAATATATGTTAGAAATAGGAGAGAAAAAATAGAGAAAAGGAGAGAAAAACTTAGAGGAATGTTTAGGATTCTTAGATTAAGAGTAGAAATGTAGATTTCTACCCTTTTGGAGAGATTGGGGAGGAGATTTTGACAGAATTTGTAAGGTATTTCGCTAGCATTGCATGGATCGTCGGGAGACTTTATGGGAGAGATCTTCATCTTTATTTCAAGGGGAAAATGCTAAGTATTGTTCTTCATTATCTTATAATTTTGTAAACATTTATTTAGTGGATTTGCTTTTGTTAAATGAAGTTTCCTTATGTTTTCTTTGTGCTTTATGACGTATCTCTCTTACTCTTTCTTCTTCTTTGAAAAAAGTGGTATAAGAAGATTATGCCATTGTTTTCCTTTTATTTTTCTTTTGCAATGAGTAAAAATCATGTTTAGGATTTTGTGATGCATGATAGAAGTGAATTTAATTATAAATGTGATGGTTTTTACTTGCACTTCATTTAAATTGCAATAAAGACCCATTGTAGTGTTAAAATTTGTTGTAATTGCATCGACCCGAAAGGGCAGTGTAATTCTCAACAAAGTAAAACCACATTCAAATTCCATGGATGGTGAAGTTCATGGGGATTGAATGTAAATAAATAGGGAAATATAATTATCGGGCGTAGAATTTGAGATTTTAGAGTGACAGGCTAAAATCCTCAATTCGGTCATATCGTTTGGGTGCTGAAGTGTAGATGTTAGCCCTCAGGCGAGGGGAACGTGGGAGCTCCGAAGTGGCAGCCGGTATCCTCCCAGCCTAGCCGCAGATTCAGTAACCAAGCATAGGATTAGTCAATGTTCTTTATGCCTGGACCAAAGGGTAAAGAATATGATTGCTCCTATTTGGCACATACAATATTAAATGCATCTCATTCCTATACATTATCTATTTCATTACATAAGAATAGTAGTTTTTAATATCTCAAAATTCTCCAAACCAACTCATCTAAAAAGGGTTATCTTTAGAATTATTATTTACACTTAGCTATAGTTACTATCTTTACATTTAACACTTGCATTTAGGAGTAGTTGCTAGATAAAACACAATTTTAATCGACATTCCAAACTAAGGACTATATGTAGTAGACTAGAATTTAACTAAAGATCTCTTACTTCACTTTCTCAGAAGACCTATTCTTGTACACCGCAAGATAAGAGGTAAATTTGAACCAACATGGGAAGGGCCATTCGTGGTCGAGACAGTCTACTCATGAGGTTCCTACCAACTGGTGAATTGCAGTGGAGAACGACCTATGCTTCCAATCAATGGACGATATTTGAAGAAGTTTTACGCAACTTTATGTTTCGAAGGATGAACTTTAAAAATGAGGTCTCATTCCTAAAAGCACTGGTAGAGTAATCATTTGCGACTGGGTCCGAAACCAAAACATAAAAAAAAATAGATGATAAAAAAGAAAATCATTAACAAAAAATGTGTTAAAAAGAAAAAAAAGTGTGAAATTGTAATAATAAAATGTCAATCTCTCCTTTTAAATCAATTCTTTCCTGATCTTTCCCTTATCTCTTCCTACTTTCTTTAAAAATTAAAAGAGATAAATAAGAATTTTTCATTAATAAATGTTTTTCTTATTGTTCTTGTTCTTAGTACAGCCTCTGATCCTTTCCATGTTTTTTCGCAAGGAAATGTCGAACGGGCAGTTGGTTCTGAACTTTAGAAATGGCGTGAGTCTAGCACTTGATGAAAAGAGGGTGAGGGATTGAGCCGTGATCGAGATTGACTCTGACTTCACACCAGCCGGGCTACAATATGAAGAAAATGATTGGACCCCAATTGATTGGGAAGAGTTCTATAGCCGGACAGAGATGAAAGTGGGTGGTCCAAGTCAGCAATCTGCCAGCAAGAAGAGAGACAACAGGAGAAGATAAGAAAGTTAAGTCCGTTGTTGCTACAACAGAGGGCAGGCTTGTCAGCGCCATGCCTACAAAAGTTCAAGGGGTAAGGAGAACTACTCTCACTGTGACCCAGCGGAGGAACAAGAATCGCCGCATTCGCAAGATGTTAACCAAGTTAGCAGCAGATCAGCATGAAGAGACAATTGCTACTGTCAATACAAATACTCCGAAGAAATTGGTTTGTCAGGAACCAAAAAGGAGGAGATCAACTCCAAGGAAAGCAGAACAGATAAAGGAAATTCCAAGAAGATCAGAAATAGAATAAGCGCCTCGACGCCAAGCAGATGCACCTGTTCTAAAGAGTCTTGTTGCGAAAGTAACCCGGGAGGATGTCCCGACAGAGACTATCCCCGAGGACCCAAGACATGCAGGAGAGCGTATCGGGGTTGAACCATACATTCCCCAGAATGTTAATAGACCTCGCCGATTGCAGATAAATCTGGAATATGAGTTGGAAAGAATGCAGAATGTTTAAAAGAAAACTTTTAAATACTTTGAGAGAACTGAAGGCAAGAGGATCAATATCTTAGAAGGCCTCGAGCTGCATACAGATGTATTCTCAGATTACGAGCAGCAACAAATTGTAGATTGCATCGTTGAACTTCAGAAAATGGGCCGAGCCGGCCGCCTGAGGGAAAAGACCTATTCAGAACCCCGAAGATGGATGCCAGGAAAAGGAAGAATTGCAATCCAATGCGGATGTTACTACAACTTCGCAGTAGACAGAAAAGGGAATCCACCAGGAATACTCCATCGCAGTGAGGTTGATCTGATGCCAAGAATTATCAAGAGAATGGTAAAAAGGATGATAACATGGAGGGTATTGCCTGCAGATTGCATACCTAACAGCTGCATCATTAACATCTACAAGGAGGGCGACTGCATACCTCCACACATAGACCATCATGACTTCGTCAGACCTTTCTGCACCATGTCTTTTGTCAACCAATGTAACAACATGTTCGGATCTGACCTCCAGATTACAGGCCCCAGTGAGTTCCGAGGGCCGGTGGAGATACCACTACCGGTAGGTTCCATCATGGTGTTGAAAGGAAACGGAGCAGACATCGCAAAACATTGAATTCCAGGAGTGCTTGTGGAATGAATCTCCATCACTTTCAGGAGAATGGATGAAAGAAAAATGCCTTTCCACTTTCAGCCAGATCCAGAGTTAGAGAATCTCCGGCCCTACGAGGTGTGATTTACATGAGAAATATCACACCTCCAATGCACATCCATACGACATTCCTGCCAAGGATGACTTGGAAGGTGATGTTATTGTCCATGTATCTCACTATTCAGACATGGATTTTGATAGCTGTTTTTAAAAGAAACTTGAAGAATCTTACACAATCCGTGTTGGATTTATATGGATTGTATGAGATATTGAATTCTCAAGGAAAATATCATCATGTTTTGGAGCAAGATGTATGATGTATTTTCGAAGAGATTGGAATGAAAACGACCATGTCTTGTTTTGCCTTCACCTCTTTTTGTGCAAATTGACTGGGAAACGCCATTAAGTTAAATGAACTTCGAACAAAGATTAAAGGGAAAATAAAAATAAATGAGAACTCTTTTAAAATTTTGAATGTCAAAACGAACCCCAAATAAATGTGAACCCTAAATTGAAAATCAAGCTAAAATCAAATCACAACAAGCGACTAGGACAAATTCCTGAATCTGAAATCCCAGCCTTCAGCTATTCTCAAATCTCTTTTTGACTCTCCATACTTCCTTCCCTCTTTTGAGAAGGTCGACTGAATCAACTGACATAGAACCACAAAAATTTTCAATTTAGTTCTGATGGCATGGATTCATATCCTTTGCCAAATAATTAGACTTTGATCGATCCTCGTTGGACGTGAAACACTTTCACGTCTCATTCCAAATCTTCCGCTAAACTCAAATCTCCACACAAATTTCAACCCTTTAAACCTTCAAGACTAGAACTAGATTCCAGTTCTCTTTAAACCTACGAGACTGGAACCGAATTCTAGTTCTCTTTAAACCTTCGAGACTGGAACCAGATTCCAGTTCTCTTTAAACCTTCGAGACTGGTACCAAATTCCAGTTCTCTTTAAACCTTCGAGACTACAACAAGATTCCAGTTCTCTTTAAACCATCGAGACCTTCGAGACTGGAACAAGATTCCAGTTCTCTTTAAACCTTCGAGACTGGAACCAGATTCCAATTCTCTTTAAACCTTCGAGACTGGAACCAGATTCCAGTTCTCTTTAAACATATTTCAGTTCTCTTTAATCCTTCGAGACTGGAACCAGATTCCGTTTCTCTTTAAACCTTCGAGACTGGAAATAGATTCCAGTTCTCTTTAAACCTTCGAGACTGGAACCAGATTCCAGTTCTCTTTAAACCTTCGAGAATGGAACCAGATTACAGTTCTCTTTAAACCTTTGAGACTGGAACCCGATTCCAGTTCTCTTTAAATCGTCGAGACTGGTACCAAATTCCAGTTCTCTCCTTTCGAGTTCAGTACCAAATTCTGACTCTCTTTCGGGGTTGATACCAAATTTCAACTCGTTAAACCTTCGAGACTGGTACCAAATTCCAGTTCTCTCCTTTCGAGGTCGGTACCAAATTCAGACTCTCTTCCCGAGATTGATACCTAATTTCAACTCTCTCCTTTTGAGACTGGTACCAAATTCCAGATCTTATTTCGAGATCAGTACCTAAATTCTGATTCTCCTCCTTTTTAATCGATACTTAAACTCTGATTCTCACTCCGAGGCTGGTACCTAAATTCCAGTTCTCTTCGCAATCACGAGGTTGGAACCTAGGTTTCAATTCTCATTTCAAATCCAGATTTCCTTGAATTGATTTTAAATTAAACCTCAATCGAAATTGAAACTCAGAACAAATCGAAATCTAAACTCACACATTAAAAAACTCAGAATAGAAAATGAAATGAAATCTAAATCAAATTTCCCCAGATCTTATGATCTGGAATTCACCTCCTTTTCTATTCCCCAGCGAGAGTTCAGGGATCTCCAGTCTTGGAGATATACTCGATACTCCCCAGCGGAAATTTGTTTCTACTATGTTCTAAGTGTGTCACTTAGATGTCTGTGTTGGTTTTGTTGATCTCTTCGATCAATACCAATACACGCGGTGTGCTTTGTTAGCACACCACACATATTGGGGGTCCATTTGTTGACCTCATTTTTATGAGGTCTTTTCTCTTCTCTCTCCTTAGTACTTAGGATCTAGCCTTAGGCTTTCCCTTTGACTATCTGAGAGGACTAGAAATGGAACCCACCACTTAGAAATTCAAACACCTCTTAACTCCCTGCAAACCCCATAATTTTGATTGTAAACCCCGAAGTCACTTGGAGGGTTAAGATCAAATGTGAAGGTTTAAAGGATGAGTTCCCTATAGGACTCTTTGGCCTTACGACTACCCTTGGTGGCCAGGTCTGGTGAGGGTTGACCTGCACACATTACACTTTCACACACATTCCAAATCCTAAAACCATTCATACATAGCTTGACTTCCTGACTCATGTAGGTAATGCATATGGATGGACCTTAACCCCTAGGCCCTTGGATAAGAGGGTTAAGAATAACATAGTGAATGCCTCAATTGAGTCCTCTCATGGCTCTTATAGGCTTGATATGGCTTCATGGCCCAACCAAAGTGAGTTCATTCTACTCAAACTTGATCAATCTTTATTTTTCCAAAATTTCAATTTTTGACCTCCAGGACACTACACCCACCAAACCTGCCAAATGCCCTTGAAACTACCTAAAATTTGCAAAATCACCTAAATTACCTAAAATTCCTTAAAACCAATCCTAAACATTTCCCACCATTCAAATTGATCATCCTTAGCCAAATATACCAAAATTTCAAAAAAATACCTCCAATACTCCCCAATACCCTCCAAATACCCAAAATGCCCTTTTTAACCAAAAAAATCCAAAAATTCCCAATAAATTCCAGAAAATCTCAAATATTCCCAATTTCATTTTGTTCAACTACATCATAAGCCAATTTTGTCAATTTAGCCCACGTTTACCAAAATCCCCAATTTGACCCATTTTTAACCCAAATGGACCCAATGTCAAACTAAATCAACCCAATTGATCCTAATTTTGATCCAATTCAGTCTTAAACTTCAATTCAATATCTCCAATATCAATCTAGACCAAATCCAAGTCGAATTTTATTGAAATTTGGATCCAATTTCAATTTGAAGCTCAAAACCCAATTTTGGCCCATAACCTAAACTTAACCCAAACTACCCAACTTAACCCCAACTAGCCCCAAACCTTTTCTAAAACTTCCCTAACATCCCCAAAAACAAACCACTCTTGATTTGTCCCAAATTTGAACCTAAACTCCACCCAAACCTAACCCAAACTAAAAATCCCTAATTTTGGCCTAAACCCACCATGAACCCAAATGGGCCCAAATCCCAAAAACAAAGCCCAACCAAAGTTGATAACTCTTTGTAACACTCCCATAAACATTTCTCAACATTTATTTTACATCAAATCTAACATTAGCCCAACCTTAGCCCAAGTTAGCCCAATTTGACCCACTTTGGCCCCTTTACCAAAAAAGTCCCAAATCAAAACCAATTCAACTCCAAATCACCTCAAATTTGTTTTAAATCACTCATGACACATCACTAAACTAAACCCAACATTTGTTTGGCCCAATCCTTCACAAAATTTCCATCCACCACTTTGTTTTCAAACCTAAAGGCCCACTTTCTTAAACCATTCTAAAAGCCCATTTTCACCAAATCCAAAAGCCCAAAAATCCATTCCCAAGCCCACATGAAACCTTTTCTTCATCATTCCTTTGATAATACTATTTGACCAAAGTCTTAAATCATCATGAAATCAACCCATTTATAGCATCATGACAAATCCCATCAAAATAAATCAAAGTTTTCAAAATTCCAACCAACCCACTTTCATGTAAATGAGCCAAGCCATGAGCCAAGCCATGGAGTCATGCCCAAGCCATATGTAAGCCATGAGGAGCCATAGACTTGTCATCACTCCATAAATGTCAAAAGGAGGAGATCCTTTAAGCACTCCCTAAAAGTCATTAACCCATTACATGATTCCCCTTAACCTAAATTTCATCCAAAAAATCCTTGATGGGGGACTTCACCACACATGTGAGGCTGACCCAACTGATCCCCTTCAGCTCAAATCAGGTCATGAGGGGTGAACCTAACCCAAATCCATAGGTTGACCAATTTGGACCCAAAATCACCCCTCTCCCCATGTCACTTAAATCCAATCCTTTACACATGTTCAAAGGCAATTGACTGCACCAAACCCCAGCCCTGACTCCCCTGAGTCAGATGGTGACCTGACTCTGGCCGTCAAACCACCAGACCGCCGGAAAATGTCATGGCTGAGGAGCTTGGAATGAGCCAAATTTCAAATTCTCACCTGCTAAGCTGCTCCACTCCAATTATCCACCACAACTCTTCATCTCCTCCCCTAGGCAGCTGATCCCAGCCATCAATTGCCCCTAGGAAGCCCTGGCCATGGCTATTTAAACCAGCCACGCCCACTCAGCCAAAAGGTTGGCTGAAATCAACCTTCATAGAATCCCTGCAAACTCCTCACAGAGCTTCCCCTAGCCAAGAGCAATCCATCCCCACTGTTCTCCTGCCCTAAATCCCATTGTTTGAGCTCAATTTTGGAGCTCAATTCTCAGGCCAGAACAGGACATCTCTCAAACCTCCACAAAAATCAAATAAAACTCACCCACAACTGAACAGGACCAAGAGAAGGAGTTCCCCAGTGAAAGCCCCCTCTCCAAGTCACCCAATTGCTCTAGCCTCCAAAGTCTGAAATCAGGCCTGGTCTCTTTCATACTTAGATCTTTCACCAGGGCTAGAGGCTTCATCCTAGGCTCATCCAGCTCCAACGAACGTGCCGAGCACATTCAGTTGAGGCCTCACCTCCTGAACCAAGGTATGGAGACTTCTCTTTAACCTGAGCTTCCAGCGATTCTCCATTTCGTTTGAGTTAATTTCATAGCATGTAAACCATATGGATGTGTTCTTCTCTTCAAGAAAAATTCGTAGAGCATAAGAACACGAAAATCCATTGAGAAACGAGGGAGATATTAAGGTTTGAGTGTGGACGGTCATGGGTGCACACCAGTCCAAGACGAAGACCAACCACCGTTGGATCGAGCATGTATCGAATAGACGGCTCAGATTGCGTCGGACCAGGAAAAGGTACGTGAACTGCGGGCCGCGTGGCGCTGAGTCGAATGGCACTAGCGAATGGGAGCGTGCCGCGTGAAGCTTCGGAGATGCTAAGGTTGTCGCGGCACTGAGTCAGATAAGTTGGAAAATATGGAATTTATGATTTAATTAAATGCCTGAAACTTAGAAAATCCATATCTTTGTGAAGAAAAATCACAAAAATAAAATAAAAATACCCTCTTGCTCAGTAAACAGAGGAGAATAATGTGGAAAATGAATTGAGTTAATTTGATGAGTATTTTATTTTTAATTAATTATTTACTCATTTTAGTATTTTAATTCTCCATTTGCATATAAAATTCACCATGGCATGAGACCATAGGGCTTTTGAAGCCTCTGATCTTGGGAACATTCTTTGAATTTTTCAAGGTTAGAGGCTATCACTATGGCAAGTTATGTATTTTTCAAGTTTATGTCACTATTGTTTTGGTATTTTAATTCGATTTATTAGCATATTGCTTAGAAAATTCTAGGAGAATTTGGGGAAGTTTCTTAGGACCAAAGGACCCTAGGATAATTATGTTCTGAGTTAATTCACTAAGAATAACCCTAATTAGCTTAATTACTCAAAATTGAACTTTAATTAATTAGGATTAACCACACATCAAAAAACTTGAGAACAATTCTCCACTGATCTTTAGGATCAAAGGGACCTCACATAAAAAATTGAAATCAATTGGAAATGTTTAACCCCAATAAATGGATTAATTAGATCACATGAGTAAAATTAAATTTTAAAAATTTATAACTCCAAAAATACATTTTAAAAATTCACAAAATTATATTTGGGACTTCTCTGGTAATAGAGGAGTCTAAGAAAATTAAAATTGAAATTTTTTAAAAATCTTCATTTTTCACCATATTTTAATATTTTAATAATTAAAAAATAATAAAAATCATAAAAATATCACATTTTAACTCCTAATCACTTAGGAAAAAACTAAATATTTTTCCCAAGTCCCTAGGATAAGATATTGAATTTTAAAGGCTTAAAATAGTTTTTAATATTAAAAAATGAATTTCCAACATTTTCACTAAATTAATTCTAAAAAATCAAAGAAAAGTTAGAAAATTATAAAATTTATTTCTCTGAACTTCTTGAGGTAAAAGAGATTTATGAAAAATATAATTTCCATTTTTCAACTTTAATTTTATTTTATAATTCACTACTACTACAAAACTCAAAATAATTATAACAAATAAAATATAATTCAAAAAATCACCAAAATTGGTCCAAGTGGTCCTCTGGTCATTAGAAACATCCCATAATTTTCTTAAGGACAGAAACCTTATCTTGGTCATGTTGTTGAATTTTCATTGAAAATCCCTCTTTTCTATTAAAATAAATATATAAATTAAATTAAAAATAGAAAAAATCACATTTTCTCCTTTAATGTCTTAATCGACATGTGAGTGAAGTGACATAAAAAATTTCAAACTCATTTGAGCTCAATTTGATAAGTTATGAAATTATTAAGCTTAAAAGGGCATATTCATAATTAAGAATTTTAACCCCTAATTAAAACTATAGGTTTAATCAAAATGGGGGGCAAAAAATTTGATCTTAATTCTTTCTTAGATGATTGAAACTTCGGAAAATAAAATGGTAGGAACTCATTGATCACTTCTAATAAACCAAAAAAAAATGAAACCTTAATTAATTAAATAATTTGAATTTTGGAAGAATAATTAAAAAATTTGGATTATTAAAATGGGGATATAATTTAGAGAGACTATAATCACTTAAACTAAATTCCCCAAATGAATTACTTTAATCATATTTAACTCTTAGTTAAACTTAAGATGATATTTGAAATTAATAAATTAATAATAAAGAAAAGGTAACCCTTAATTAAATTAAAACTTAAAACATTAAATAACTTGATAATTAAATTGTAATAAATTTAAAACATTAAAAAAAATTAATTTAAAAAATCACTCGAAAGTAAATTTAAAACAAACTTGAAACATCAAAATCAATTTCAAAAAATAATTCTTAATTAAAAAATCAAACTAATTAAAAGTTAATCTAGAATATTGCAGTTAAATTAAAATTAAATCATTATAGTCTAAAATTAAATAATTTAAACTCCTCTTTCAATTCAAATAGTTTAAAACACTTAAGAATAAAACAACTGGAACACTATTCCAAACTTAAATTTATTAAAATTTTATAACTAAATTAAATCACCTTAAAACATTATTTCTAATTTTAATCGTTAAAATTCTTAATAAATTGATTTGCCCCTAAAGACTTTTATCATTATAATTCTTAAATGGAGCATCAAGTGAGGTGTCACTTCATTCATGGGACAATCAAATGTCCTAAGTTCACTGAGCAAGAGTTAAAACTTAACTAAAAATTTCTGGATGATTGATTCATCTCTACAATAAAAATTCATTTAGACTCAAAATAATCTCAGATGTATTGAAAAGATGTTTAGAACCCGTTCTAAGCACTTCCTCAATACAATGAGGTGTTTTAAGAAGAATAATTGAACTTAATTGTTCTTTGGTGAAGAAAATCATCCACAAAATATAAAGAACCTAGACGTCCTAGGAACTGACTAGCAGTAGGATTAGGATCTTGGTAGACAACCAAAACATTTCCCTTAGCTTTACCTAGGTACTTGTTACAAATATTTAAATGTTTTAACATGTGTTTTAAGTGCAGCTTGGAATGACGAGAAGACCCTCTAGGTACGCTTTTACTTTATTGCATTTTACTTTATTGCAACTTATTCACATGCACTGCGCTTTACTTTTCTTGCATGATAAACATGATTGTTGCTTGAAAACTGAAACCTTTAGGATAGCCACAAAACTGAAACCAAAACTAAATTAAAAGTCACACAAGATAATATTCACCACCACAACATCTAAAATATAAAACAACTTAAATTTTAATCACAAACAGAACAACAAAACCACAACATTAACTAAATTAAAACGTCTCGTTGAATGATCGGGAATACCTCGGATGATGTAACCTACGTGTTGCTAATGGGATTTCCCACGGTATAAATGAAAGTGTAGAACTCATTCAGTTGAGTTTAGCAAATTCATCTGGACTAAGTAAATTCGATGAAAATAACGGTGTCAGGGTGACGGAACCGTGGGATCTTAATCTGTTCTGTTTAATCAACTTTAAGATTTGTTTTAATTAAAACACTAAAGACATTTGGACTTTAAGATTTCTCTAAACCAAGACACTTTTCTCATCCCCTGATTTTCACCTTCTAAAACTAAACCTCTGCAACAACAAGGAGCTTGGAGCACAGTGGGCAGCACGGCCATCGTCGACAGCAAAACTTGGATTGACATCAGCAAAACCATTATTAGAATTAAACAACCAAGCCATAAGTCTTTGAGGTAGTTTTCCTAGTCCAACATAAATCCTCAACTCTTCGTTAGGCATTTGCATAATCATGTTATGTAAATGAAGCCCTAACTAGTTTTAGGATTCCGAGGTAGTCGTTTGGTACGACATAAACCCTCACATCTTCGAGGCTATTTGTGTGATCATGTCATGCAAATATAAGTCCTAATTAACCAAAATTGGCAACTGAGACATTAAATAATTTCCTCAAATTGAAGCCAAATGATAGGATAGGCTGGGAAGTTGCCAAGATTCCTCTTGGATCCTCAGTTTCTCCTTTTTCTTTTCTTTCAAACTCTCAAAATAAACTGTTCCATATTTGAGCTAATCCGTTTTGAAATTTTCAAAATCCAATTTGTTTGAAACCTTAAACATTGAAGTTCTTGAGAGCAAAACCACTGATCATTATCGAGAGTTTTCTTAAATGATTCTCGTCATTTAAGATGTAATTAATTATAGGGGCTTGCCCTTATAGTGAACTTTAAGAACCCATGTAATATAAACCCTACTTAATTCCTTTATATTAAGCAGGTGAACTTGTCGGCTTATAAAATCGGTTCACAGACCAAACGGATGTCATAAATCTTCTAGTTTATTTAATCGAGCCCCATCATCATGCACTATGTCTATTCTTCGGGATAGATACACTGTTTGTGATGTGGTGCTCATTTATATAAACTATTTGGGATGTGAGATCGGTTTGATTTCATATCTTAAAATTTTTCAAATTTAAAATTATTTTCAAAATCAAATGCTACTTTCTAAATTATATATATTTAAATTAAAACCTAAAAATATGCCGACAATTTCTGGCGACTCCGCTGGGGAGTGGTTCCTCTCTCCATTTTGATCAGATGGTTTTGCTTTCATAAATCGGTAGTGTATCCATGTCCCTAATGGAGCGAACTACCATTCTTTCCGTTGGCATACCACGTTCATTTCTATCTTGAACGGGTATAGTCAACTTCTCTCAGATTTAGGAGCCACTATTTAGACACCCCTAAACAGAGAGGTTCTGAAATCCTTTTACCTCTTTTCTGAGGTGGGTTGGACCCCCAATAGATGTTAGCTTAGGAGCGGTCCCTCGGGTTGAGAAGTTTTGCGAGACTTTCTCTTCCTTTCCAATTCTGAATTGGGTCCTTGACCTTTTTTATAACCTTCCTCCTTTAATCGTTTTGTACCTAACAAACAAATCCCCTAACAAACGACTCATTTAATAAATGAATTCTCTTAGAAATCATAAATACACTAAGATAAAAGAAATTGTGTTCGGACTCTTTCTTTTTCTTCCTAAGTTTTGCGACAAAGGGAAGCATAATTCGGGACTGATGTTCGGAATCTGCCCTGCAGAAAATGACTGCCCCAAAGTTAATCTTCTCCTTCACCAACTGATTGGACTTGGCTGTCTCCAAGGATGAGCTGCCTGACATTGGGATCATCTGTTTCGGACAAGGATTCGGTAATACAGATATCAAGTTTGTTAACGTCACTCTGTTCGCACTAATGGACAAAGTGTCAGAAACTGAGAAACCCCTGATTGAGTTCAACCAGAAGTCGACTCAAGAATTCCCTCCCCTGCAAAGGGTTTCAGCTGAAAGAAGTACTGCTATTCGTATGAGGATTGTTGTCTCTACCCCCATCGGTCTAGTCATCTCTGCACCTACCCCGGCTTCTGCCAAACTGAAGGGGAAGGAAATCCAAGTCTGTGATGAGCCTGTCATTGTGGAGGGTACAGATTTTGCTACAATACCATCTGTTTTCGAGATTGGGTCCAGTTCAAGAGTTGCACCCGCTAAATCGGACTCAAAGGAGAAACAGAAGCAGAAAGATAGCCAGGATTGAGAAAGCCAAGGCCGCTGAAGTTGCTTTCCTGGAAGAGATCCCTGAACCGCCTGAGTATACACCTCTGTTGGAAGGAAGTAGGTTTCACCCCCTCTCTGTTGCATCGGATGAAGAAGACGTCCAAAGGATTGCCACTACATTACCCCGTCCTGCATACTATAGTAACTACAAAAGAAAAAGGGTTAAGACTACGACATTTGCTCAGCTATAAGCTGTGATAGAAAAATTGGCAAAGAAAGAAAGATTCCCCGTGTCAGAAATCCTAAGAAGAATGGGACGAGTGCCAGCTAGATCCCGCCTCGGACCGCGAGTAGAACCTGTCACTGCCGTAGGGAAACCAAGGAAGAAAATGAGAGCTAGTTCACCTGTTGTTGTATCGAGCCATCATATTAGGGAGGACACCACCTACCAACATATAGCCGACAGACCGTCCGGTCCTAGGCCTTCTGCTACAAGAAGGATGGTGTGGCGACCTATTATTATCGAGCCGAGACCAACACAACGTCCTGAGAAGAAAAGCATCGTCAAAGAGCCTGAATCAAAAGAAAGTCCTACTGCAATAAAAGAAACTCCTGAAAAAGAAGTTCAACAGCCATCACACGACAACCGCGAGACCGTCTGGAAGAGACCCCTCGAGGATGCTATAGGGAGGCTAAGGACGGACATCCGACGGTTGGCCAGAGAAAGAGGAGAAAAGTTGTGCAATGATGTGGACTCATCAGAATTTATGGATGATGAGTATGTCGAGATCAATATGGTTGAGACACGAGCATCATCAGCTTCACAAGGTGCTCTGGCAGCAGCGGGAAGAGATGAACCAGAAGTTATGAGAGCACAGCTTTGGGAAAGAGATGACACAATTTCCCAGATGGCAAAGAGGATGGAAGAGACGGCTGCTACTTTAGCCACTCTCCAGAGTCAGATACAACCTCAGAAAGAAACACCCCCAGAGATCATCCATATTGCAGATGGAGGAAAAGAGATCACATCTGTCAACGGAGATGAGCCACCAAAGAAGGATTCTACACAGAATATGATTCCCGAAAAGGACATTAAAAACATGGCGGAACAGCAGGTGCGAGAAGCCTTAGCACAATCTAAGAGCGGAGCATCTATTCATATCGGTGGACCTTACCCCAAAGAGTTCGATGCAGTCCAATACCCGAAAGGCTTCATACCAGCTCTGTTTAAGAATTTTGATGGAACGGGAAACCCCCCCGCAGTATGTCGCACGTTTTCGTGCTAGTTGCTAGAATGCCGGTGGGAGTGACGCTTTACTCTTCCGTCAGTTCATCAGCATTTTGTCAGGGAACGCCTTCGACTGGTACGTAGAATTGCCAAATGGTTCAGTTAAGACCTTTGCAGAATTAGAAAACCTCTTCGTTAAGCGGTTTGCCGGGGCTCGGCACTACATCACCATCGGTGATCTAGTGGTGGAGCACCAGAAACTGAATGAGACTTTAGTGGATTACATACTTTAATGGGGGAACTTAAGCATGAAGTGTGAACACAGCTTCAAGAACAGCATGTAGTCGGCATCTTGTTTAAGAGTATCCATGGCCTGATAGCGCTTCTCCTTAAAGGATCTACAATCAAGACTTTCAAGAAGTTGCTTAGCAAGGCCGGGAGCTTGCAATAAGAGGCAAAGCAGTTAAGTTTCGTGGACAAGAATGATAAGCAGAAGCCCGTAAAAGCATTTGAAAAGAAATTCGGAATCGTCGCGGCAGTAGATAAGGGCAAGCAACCGGTTCAGATACAGCCAGAGCGGCCACAGCCTAGTTATCAACCACCACAACGGACATACATACCAACAACTGCAACATATCTATCAGCAACCTCAGCAGGGTTATCAACAGCCTCGACCAAGCTATCAGTCGCCTCAGCATTATGAACAACCGCCTCATCCACAGCAGTACTCGAAAGATTTTCTGAATAAGGAATATCCATTCAAAACTGAAGCAGTAGCGAAGATGTTCCGCAGTTTAATGAAGACACCAGATTTTTAGCTACCAGAGCCCAAGAGGCCGGAAGAAGTCAACAAGAAAGATCATCCGATCTGTTGCCCTTACCATCGAATGCTCGGACACAAGATAGAGGATTGCATCACTTTCAAGAGTTGGCTTGATGACAATCTCCGGAAAGGGAACATAACGATCCCAAAGGAATACATGAAGGAACACCAAAAAGGAGGTTCCGTCAATGTTATATCGATGGATCCTATTGTTCCGACAAACCTGTATACGACCGATGATGGGACGAGTACCGTCTGGAGAAAGTCTTCAAAAAAAATTTTGGATCACATCCAGACCGCTTCGGTAAACGCTTCAACTCAGAGTTTGAAACCTGCAGAGCTGGCACTGTTGCTTGCGATCGATGAACCGCCTCAGAAGGAGGAGAAGATCGTAGAAGAGAAGAAGATCGAGGCTCTGAAGGGTAGAATAGGGGCTGCTTATCCTAGGATGGTTGTTTCCAATTCAGGGGATAAATCCCTTGAACTTCTGACTCTGTATGATTATTTGCTCGCCCCAGCGGGATCTTATAATGATAAGATTTATGGTATAGGCTACGTTTCGCTGTTTCTAACGATTACATAACTAGCAACAACCGATTTAATCCAGATCTCAATTCTAATACTAATAACGATTCTCAACTCATACACAACCTCGATGACCATGATGAAGAAGATGTTCACAAAGGAGGCTACGAAAGCTCAACAAGAAATGAGTCCATTTGTGAATTTCGAGGAGCTCCAATCGCGATAGAATTAGAGTTATCGGATTCTGAAGCAACTCCGGAAGAGCCAGTCATTCCATTCAAGGGGAAACATCGGTAGATCCAGCTCTAGACTCAGAACAAGTAACTGAAATCAACCTAAGAAGCGAAAATGTTCTACCTCCGAGAATGGGTCTAAAGGATAAAGGAAAGCAGGTGGTTGCTCAGGAGCAGCCAACCCCAGTAGAGGAATTGCCCATTCGGGAAGAAACCGAGGAACATGGTAATAAAGTGGACTATAACATGCTAGCCCATCTTAGGAAGCTACCAACCAAACTAAGCATATACGACGCTCTGATCCTGTCTAAGGAGATGAGGGAAGCTCTGATCAAGGCTCTACTTGATCCAAAGATTTTATTAGCTTAAATGACCGGTAATTCCTTCGACGAGGTTTGCTCGTTAAAAGAACAGTGAGGTGTTACCTTCATGGACAATGATCTATTACTGGGAACAGCTGATCACAACCTACCGTTGTACATTTCAGTCACTATTAGAAAGTTTACGCTCTCCAGAGTGTTGGTTGATCCGGGAGTGTCAATCAACATAATGAATCTTCCGACGCTAGCATATTTGGAAATTGATGCTCGTGAGCTTGAAGCAAACAAGATGTTATTGAGAGGCTTCAATCAGAAAAGAGAGAGAGCTTCCGAATCGATTACACTATTAATAAAAACTGGTGACTTATCAAAGACAGACGCAAAATTCCATATAATTGATTCTGAGACATCGTTCAACGCTCTACTGGGTCGGCCATGGATCCAGGAAAACTGGATGGTACCGTCGTCTCTACAACAGTGCATAAAGTTTTATGAAGGAGGAGAACAATGTATCAAAGGTGACTTGCAACCATTCTCCATACACGAGATTGAAATTCATGAAGATGCAGCCTATTATGCGCCTCCGAAGAAAATAATCTTCTCTAGAAATGTCATACCAAATAAAGCAAAAGAAGTGCAAGACGATGAAGAGCCTGAAATTCTAGTTCAACAGTTACTCACCACTCCCTTATGGCGAGATGGTGAAGGTTTCTCCAGAACTCGCACCTGAGGTCGAGCCCGGGGATGAGGTCATGGAAGAGACGTTGGAACAGTTGGACAAAAGAAACCAGTCATCGACGTTGATTGGGAGAACAGTTCTGAAAAAGAAGAAATCAAGAAAGAAGCAGCGGCGATAATTCAGAAGAAACCCCAGTTCAAGATCTCTATCGAAGATGAAAAGAATGAAGAATATAAATCAATGTACGAGAAGATTAACCACTATGTACATACTATGACCCTAATCCCGATCCACCCTAATAAGGTTGAGGGTATGATGGTCAAGGAAGTGCATGGAAGTGGTACTAAACAAATCAAGTTTTACCGTGGTGCTTCTTCTTCCAAAACTGAAAATGATGTATAATTTGAAGATGTTGCTTCATCTGAACAAATGGAACTACCTTTTGAGTGGTACTCTCCCTGTGTTCAAAATTTAATTCAACGTGGTGTCTTACCTCGACGATGGACAAAAGGTCAATCACAATATTTTGAAAAATTATGGAATAATGCCAGCCGGCCTCCCAATTCAAAACAATGTCTCAGATTCGGCACGGTAGGATCAGTTGATGATACGGGATTTTGCTTGGTTGTCACTTGCGAGCCTAATGAAGACTGCTTGGAAACTTCAGAAGATCTCGAAGATTTACCAATCGGAGATGCTCTGCCAGAATTCAAAGAAGAAATTAAATCTACAATAGACGACTAATGGAAGTTAACTTAGGTACTAGCGAAGAGCCTAGGCTGAACTTTGTTAGCTCCATACTCAATAAAGAAGACTCCGAAAACATAATCAAGCTATTAATGGAGTTCAAAGATTGTTTTTCTTGGAGTTACAATGAAATGCAAGGATTAGCTCCAGAGGTTGCAATTCGCAGGCTAGGAGTGGATCGCACTGTTGTTCCAGTCAGACAAGCTCCGAGAAGAATGCGTCTAGAGATTGAACAACAAGTAATAGCTGAAATTAAGAAGCTAATAGATGCTAAATTTTTCCGTGAAGAGCAATACCCGACTTGGTTAGCCAATGTGGTACCAGTCAGAAAAAAGAATGGTGAGATCAGAATCTGCGTGGATTTCACATATTTGAATAAAGCATGTCCAAAGGATGAATTCCCGCTACCAATTCCAGAATTGATGATCGACATCGCTTCAACACATGAAATCTTTTCTATCATGGATGGATCTTCGGGATACAACCAGATAAAGATGGCACAGGAAGTTGAAAAGCTCACAGCCTTCAGAACGCCAATTTGAGTGTACTGCTACACAGTGATGCCATTTGGTTTGAAGAACGCAGGAGCAACCTACCATAAGCAATGATGAGGATTTTTGATGATCTTATTCACAACCAAGTCGAGTGTTACGTGGATGATGTGGTCATCAAGAGCAAATTAAAGAAAGATCACTTTATACACTTTATACCGCGGCTTTAGACAACTCTCTCGGAGCCCTGTTAGCCCAGGTCAATGATGAGGGAAAAGAAAATGTGCTCTATTACCTAAGCCGTCGTCTAATTCCGATGGAAGTAAAGTATCCTCCTATTGAGA
Organism: Papilionanthe hookeriana x Papilionanthe teres; assembly: GCA_022702705.1. Taxonomy (NCBI): domain Eukaryota; kingdom Viridiplantae; phylum Streptophyta; class Magnoliopsida; order Asparagales; family Orchidaceae; genus Papilionanthe; species Papilionanthe hookeriana x Papilionanthe teres. The sequence continues at coordinate 50,485,378 of CM040436.1, forward strand.
AGCACTGTTTGGCCCTGATCTTCACCGCACAGAAGCTCAGGCACTACATGCTTTCTCATATGGTGAACCTTATTTTGAAGTTTAATCTGTTGCAATATTTGATGACTCGTCCGACACTTTCCGGCAGACTTGCTAGGTGGTCAATGATACTATTGAAATTCAATTTAACTTTCGTTCTGCTTCATGTCGTAAAGGGACAAGTCCTGGCAGACTTCCTTGCAGCACACCCTTTACTGGCAGAATCGCCTCTCAACGACGACTTGCCAGATGAGCAGATAATGAGCCCAGAAGACCCCGATGATCAGCGTTGGGAACTGTACTTTGACGGAGCATCTTCAGCACAGAAAGATAAAGAATTGCAAATGATAGTGCCGGTAAGGCAGGAATCGAACTAATCTTTATAACACCGGAGCGGGGGATGTTAAGGTATTCCTATCACTTAACAGAATCGTGTACGAACAATGAGGCAGAATACGAAGCCCTCATAACAGCATTGGAATTAACCATTCAGATGGGAATAACAGAAATCAATATCTATGGAGATTCACAGTTGATCATTCAGCAAATTGCGGGACAGTAGAGAATTCTGATGCCAAGACTCGAGCAGTACATTCAGTATGCCATGAAACTGTTGGAGCAAATTCCAAATGTAACGATCTACAAGATTCCTAGGAGAGAAAATACTCTTGCAGATGTGTTAGCTCGCCTTGCAAAAGAATTTGCCTGCTTACATGATGAGTCAGTTGAAATGTCGGTTCAGGGACGGCAGGTTCTCTCACAGCTCGACATGGATACAATACACAAATCAGAAAAAGCAAAAGAAACAATTGCAGTAGTGACAGAGAATACAGAAGATTGGCGGTAGCCACTAATAGATTACTTGCAAACAGGAAACCTACTAGATGATAAGTCGATAGCCCATCAAATCAAGAAAAGAACTATGTCTTATGCATTAATAAACAACACGTTATACAGAGGGTCTTTTGATCAGATGTGGCTAAGATGCCTGAGCGGGTCCGAGGCTCGTGAAATTGTCAAAGAAGTACACTCAGGACTTTGTGGCGCTCATCAATCGGGTCTGAAGATCAAAATGATGATTAAAAGACTAGGGTATTACTAGCCCTCGATGATAACCGACTGCATGAAGGTTGACAAAAGTTGGCACCAGTGTCAAGTACATGGAGTGGTTCTACATCAACCTCCAAATGTGTTACATCCGACAATTGCGTCGTGGCCATCTGAATGTTGGGGCATGATCACTAGAAAATGTATTAAGAATTTCATACCAATTTTATATGAAAGTGCACCTTAAAGAAAGGTATTTCTTTGTTTTCTTGCAGGAATGAAGAATTATAAGTACTGAAAGCAAAAAAGCACAAAAGAAGTGGATTTGGAGCAAAAATGACTCAATTTGATGAAAAATGAACTATCCCGCCGATGGCGAGATCAAAGCCGCCGACGGCGAGATTTTCCAGAGATATTTTTGAATATATTATAAAGAGCCCGCCGATGGTGAGATCGAGCTGGCCGACAACGAGATCGGCGCTGTTAGCCCACCTTCTAGAAGACCGCTGATGGTGAGATCAAACCCGCCGACGGCGAGACAGTTGAAAAGAGCCAGATACAATGAACCTGGATGCTTTTTGATAAGGTGCTTAAGCAACCTTTGAAGATTTGGCTCCTTCTATAAATAGAGACGATTTTTGTCCCTTTAGTGTGTCATTTTTTGTGTCTTTTGGTGTCATTTTAAATTCAATTAGTGTTCATTTGTGTTGAAGTGTAAATCAGAGAGTCTTAGTGAGTTTAATTAAGTGTGTTGTACTTGGAAGGAAGAGTCAAAGGAACTTCGAGGAGTACGTCAGGGAGAAGAATTGAGATAAATATATTTGTTATTATTTGTTAACTTTAATGAAATCCTTTTTTTGTGTTATTTTTCCCATGCTTTCTGAGTAGTTTCCTTAGACTTTTTCCTTGTTGTTAAGATTATTTGAAGTGACGAATCAAAGTAACTGTGCCTAAAATTATTAAAAAAAATTGTGATAATCTTTTACTTAAAACTTAATTTACTTTCAATTTGGCCAATTGATTTGTTAACATATGTTTAATTATCAACTATAGTAAAGATTACATCCGAGATTCGAGGAAGTCAAAAGCCTTGGAAGGAGGGTGCAAATAAATCGAGAAATATTAACTATCGGGCGTAGAATTGGACATTTTAGTGTGACAGACTAAAATATTCAATTCGGTCCTATTGTTTGAGAGCAGAAGTGTAGATGTTAGCCCTCAGGCAAGGGGAATGTGGGAGCTCCGAAGTGGCAACCAATATCCTCCCAGCCTAGCCACAGATTCAGTAATCAAACATGGGACTAGTCAATGTTCTTTGCACCTGGACCAAAGGGTAAAGAATAGGAATGCTCCTATTTGGCACAATACAAACTCTAAACTACTTTAATTCATCATTCATTTAATTCTCTCAACAAGGAGAAAGATGCTTTTCTAAATTAGAATCTTACATTTAAACCTTTTTGAGCAATAGTTTAGTATAAGTGTTCTTAATTTCCGTATACTAGCTTAGTAAGTAAGTCTACTTTAATTTGTCTTTGAAATTCTCTAACTTCCTTGTGGGATCGATATATTGGACTCCATTAGAGCTCTTTATTACTTGATAACGATACATATACTTGCGTAGTATCCACATTATAAATCATAATTTTCATAAAAGAATCATTAGTGTAAATACTTATATTTAGTGCGGGATCAAGTTTTTGGTGTTGTTGCCAAAATCAATAACATATTTTTGTAAGTATAAATATCAAAAGTGGGTCAAGTTTTTAGCGCCATTGCCGGGGAAGTAAAGTAATTATTAAGGTAATTAATAGAATTATTAGAAGTAATTACTAGAGTAACGGACTATTTCAAATTTTACTTAAAAATTGTATGTGCAAATTTAGAAACGAAAATTTAATACCTTACGATTCAGAATTAGAGCGCACTATTAAAAAAATCAGAAAACAAAAAAATGAAATTTTAAGTTTAACCCAAATGGAAAATAATCCAGAAATTGAAATAAAAAACCAACAAAGACCATTAAGAGATTATGCCAACCCTACATTAGATGAAATTCACCTAAATATTCAAAACCCTGATGTAGCTGCAAACTCATTCGAACTTAAACCTGCAATTATCCAAATGGTACAGAATAATCAATTTAGTGGTTCACCTAATGAAGATCCTAATTTACATCTTGCTAGTTTTTTAGAACTATGTGCTACTTTTAAATATGAAGGAGTATCTAATGATGCTTATTAGACTTATGCTTTTTCCTTTTTCTTTAAGGGATAAGGCTAAGATGTGGTTAAATTCATTAGCACCTGGATCTATTAAAACTTGGGGAGAATTATCACAAAAATTTCTATCCAAATATTTTCCTCCTTAGAAAACTGCAAAACTTAGAAATGATATAACATTTTTTGGTCAGTTTGATGGAGAATCCTTATATGAAGCTTGGGAGAGATTTAAAGAACTTCTTAGGAAATGCCCACATCATTCTAACAGATTGGTTAATTATACAAACTTTTTACAATGAATTAGTAGGATCTCTTAGATCAATCATTGATGCTGCTGCTGGAGGTTCATTAATGTCAAAACCATTTGATGAAGCAGATGTTTTAATCGAAGAAATGGCTACTAATAATTTTCAATGGCATGCTAAAAGGATAAATCCTTAAAAGATGACTAGTGTTCATGAAATTGATGCAATATATATGTTAGCTTCTCAAATTGTTGTTATATCAAAAAAAAAAGATCATTTTGGAATGAATTATTCTCCTACTATATTAAAAGAAAACTCTTCTGGACAAATTATAGATTCTCAATCTCCTTATGAAACTATAAATGCTTAATAGACCCAATAATCCTTATGCGAATTATTATAATCCTGGTTGGAAGAATCATCCAAATTTTAATTGGAATAACAATACAACTAATCAACACTGGATGAACAACTCTATAGGAAATCCACCTAATCAAGGAAGTACGAATTATAAACCTTCTTATCCACATGGATTTAATAACACTCAATTTAAAGATAAGAAGTTATCTATAGAAGAATTAATATTAAGTATGGGTCAGCACTTGCAAAATCAAGAAAATCAATTACAAATTCAAGGAAATCAATTGCAAAATCAAGGAATAGCAATTAAAAATATTGAAACTCAACTCAGACATATCGCTACCGTGCTTAACAATAGAATTCCTGGAACATTTCCTAGTAATGTGAAATTAAATCCTAAAGACCAAGGAAAAGAATAAATTAAAGCGATATAATTACGAAGTGGAAAAGAGTTAGAAACTAAAATTCAGAAAGAAATAGAAAGTAAAAATGAGGAAGTGGAAATCGAAAAAGAAAAGGATCGGCAAGAACAAAACTTAGAATATCCATTGATCCCTATGAAAATATCTATAGAAAAACCACCACCACTATTTCCTCAACGACTATAGCAACATAAAAAAGATAAGCAATTTGCTAAATTCCTTGAAATTTTAAAAAAAATAACAGTAAATATTCCTTTTGTAGAAGCACTAGAACAAATGCCTAATTATGTAAAATTTATGAAAGATATTTTAAATAAAAAAGAAAATTCACGAGATAATGAAAACTGTTGCACTTAGCGAAGAGTGTAGTGCAATTATTCAGAAAAAGCATCCTAAAAAATTAAAAGATCCTGGTAGTTTCACTATACCTTGCGCTATTGGAGAAAAATTTTATGGAAAAGCTTTTTGTGACTTAGGAGCAAGCATCAATCTAATGCCTCTATCAATTTTTAAAAGATTAGAATTAGGAGAAATTTCACCTACTTGAGTAACTCTTCAGTTAGCAGATCGTTATGTGACTTATCCTAAGGGAGTTATTGAAGATGTGTTAGTAAAAGTAGATAAATTTATCTTCCCGGTAGATTTTATTGTTGTAGATATGGAAGAAGATAAAGAAATTCCCATAATATTAGGAAGACCCTTTTTAGCCACTGGAAAAGCTATGATTGATGTTCAGAAAGGAGAATTGACTATGAGAGTAAATGATCAAAAAGTAACTTTTAGCATAGCAAAATCAATGAAATATCCTGCTTTAGGAAAAGATGATGAATGTTTTTGAATGGAAATACTTGAACATTTGCAAAATGAACATTTTAAAGAATATTATGAAGAAAAGTTAGAAAAAGAAAATACTGAATTAATTGAAGAAGCAGATAATGAAAAACTGGATTATATACAAGAAAATTTTGAAATGTTGGATAATACTGAAAACGTTGAAAAGAATATAGTTCCGTCATTTATTAGACCTCCTGAACTCGAATTAAAAATTTTATCTAATCATTTAAAATATGCTTACTTAGGTAATTATTCAACCCTACCAGTTATTATATCAGCTGAATTGAATGAATCACAAGAACAAAAACTGTTAGACACATTAAAAAATATAAGAAAACTTTTGGTTGGACTTTAGCAGATATTAAAGGAATTAGTCCTTCAATCTGTATGCATAGAATTATTTTAGATAATGAACATAAGCCAATAGTAGATCCCCAAGGGAGATTAAACCCAATAATGAAAGAATTAGTTAAGAAAGAAATATTAAAATGGTTAGATAATGGTATTATATACCCTATTTCAGACAGTGCTTGCGTAAGCCCAATTCACTGTGTTCCTAAGAAAGGATGAGTGACCGTTAAAGCTAATGAAAATAATGATTTAATACCTATAAGACAAGTTACTGGATGGCATATATGTATTGACTATAGAAAATTAAATGCAGCCACCAGGAAAGATCACTTCCCATTACCATTTCTAGACCAAATGTTGGATAGATTAGTCAGACATAAATATTTTTGTTTTTTAGATGGATATACCGGTTATCATCAGATACCTATTGCTCCTGAGGATCAATAGAAAACTACATTCACTAGTCCTTATGGAACATTTGCTTTTCGAAGAATGCCTTTTGGATTATGTAATGCACCAGCAACATTCCAGAGATGTATGATGTCTATATTTAGTAAATTAATTGATGATGGAATAGAAGTATTTATGGATGATTTCTCTGTATTTGGAACGTCATTTGACACATTCTTGAATCATCTTGAAAAAGTATTAGAGGTATGCGAGAAAACTAACTTAGTTCTAAATTGGGAGAAATGTCAATTTATGGTTGCGAGAAGGAATTGTATTAGGGCATAAAATTTCGGAAAATGACATGAAAGTAGACCCTGCAAAAATTCAAGTTACAGCTAAATTATCACCTCCAACTACAGTAAAAGGGGTAAGAAGTTTTCTTGGACATGCTGGATTCTACAGATGCTACATAAAAGATTTTTCAAAAATTACTAAATCTCTATGCCAACTTTTAGAAAAGGACAAGAAATTTGAATTTACAATTGAATACCTAAATGCTTTTGAATTATTAAAAGATAAATTAATCACTGCACCTATAATAGCTTCACCTGATTGGGAGAAACCATTTGAACTTATGTGTGATACTAGTGATTATGCTATAGGAGCAGTACTTGGGCAAAGATATGATAAAATTTTCAAAGTTATATATTATGCTAGTAAAACTCTTAGTAATGCTGAAATGAATTATACAGTTACTGAAAAAGAGCTATTAGCAATTGTTTATGCTTTTGATAAATTTAGGCCTTATCTAATTGGAACTAAATGTTTTGTGCATACTGATCACTCCACTATTAAATATCTAATGCAAAAGAAAGATTCCAAACCAAGATTAATTAGATGGATATTACTAATGCAAGAATTTGATTTTGAAATCATTAACAAAAAGGGAACTCATAATCAAATTGCATATCATTTATCAAGGCTAGAATATAATGAATTATCTGACACTGATAATGAAATTACTGACAGTTTTCTCGACGAACAACTATATAATATAAATGAGTGGAAAATATCATGGTATGCTGATATAGTAAATTATATTGTAAGTGATATTTTACCACCTATGTTAACTTTGCAACAACAGAAAAAATTCATTTATGATGCTAAAAGATATTTTTGGGATGAACCATATTTATATAATAAATGTAAGGATCTTATAATTAGAAGATGTGTGCCTTATGAAGAAACAAAATAAATCATTCAGAAATGTCATGATTCTGATTTTGGAGGACATTTTGGAACATATAAAACTGCTTATAAAATTTTACAATCTGGATTTTATTGGCCAACTCTTTTTAGAGATGTTTATAGATATATCAGAACTTGCGACAAATGCCAACGAGTAGGTAATATATCTAGGAGAAATGAAATGTCTCTAAATTTTATATTAGAAGTTGAGATTTTTGATGTTTGGGGATTAGAGTTTATGGGAACATTTGTTCCTTCATTTGGAAACTCATATATATTAGTTGTTGTTGATTATGTTTCTAAATATATTGAAGCACAAGCTTTACCTCGATGTGATGCTAAGAGTGTTTCAAAGTTTCTAATGAAAAATATTTTTACTAGATTTTGAATGCCGAGAGTGATTATCACTGACGGAGGATCTCATTTTAGAAACAAATATATTCACAAACTAGTAGAAAAATTTAACATTATTCATAAGATATCAACTGCTTATCATCCACAAACCAGTGGATTAGCTGAAGTTCTAATTGAGAAATTAAACGTATTTTAGAAAAGACTGTAAACCCTAATAGATTGGATTGGTCTATAAGACTAGACACTGCATTATGGGCATACAAGACTGCTTATAAAACTTCGATTGGAATAACTCCTTACAGGCTTATTTATGGAAAGACTTTTCACTTACCAGTTTAATTAGAACATAAAGCTTATTGGGTAATTAAAGAATTTAATTACAATCTAAAAGAAGCTGGTGAGAAGAGATTATTGCAAATGAATGAATTAGAAGAATTAAGAAATGTATCTTATCATAATGATAGAATTTAAAAAGAAAAAATGAAATTATGGCATGATCGGAAGATTAACCTGAAGAATTTTGAGCCAGGACAAGAAGTTTTGCTTTATAATACAAGAATGAAATTATTTTCTGGGAAATTGAAATCTCGAAGGTTAGGGCCTTTCACTATAACTCAAATAATTTCATACGGAACTATAGAAATTGAAGATCCAAAAACTGGGCATAGATTTAAATTAAACGGACACAGATTAAAATCTTATTTTGAAGGGAGAAGACTAAATTTTAAAGAGGTTTTAATGCTCAGTCAACCTGATTACTAACTAAATTAGGTCAGGATGATGACGCTAAGCCTAGCGCTTTATGAGAGGCAACCCATAGTAGTTATTAATTATGATATATTTACTAATGTTATTGAAAATTAAAATATAGAATAAATTCTACTACTCATTTTAGTTTTTAAAATCATCACAAATTTGAATCTATACGAAGAAATCAGAAAATATTTGGACCGGAGCGAAAATTAGGCAATTTACCTAATCTCGCCGACGGCGAGATCGGCGCGCCCAAATTGAGTTTAAAAGTATTGACTAACTCGCCAATGGCGAGATCGTTACCGCCGATGGAGAGATAGTTAAAAAGTTGTTTTTAAGAGTTATTTTGAGATTTTGGGCGGTTCTAACCTATAATATTCACTACAAAATGTTTAGAGCTCATTATTTACACCATTCCTTCACTAGAAACGAATAGAGCCCCTGCAAAACAATCCATAATGGCCCCCAACCCATTAGAAACCAAGAAATCCAGAGTGTTTAACCGACAAACGTTCGTCAGTTCTAAGGCTCAACGACTATTCAACAAAGTTTTGATGAAGAAGCGACTGATTAAAGAAAAAGGATTCGTAAACAGAGGAGCAGAGAAGGCAATGACAACAATTGAAGAAATGATTGTTCAGCGACATTGGGAGGTATTATGCTACACAACATCTGTTGTCGTCATTCCAGTAGTCAAGGAATTCTACTCTAATCTGCATGTGATCCATAATGGAAGTGTTTACGTAAGAGGCAGATGGGTAACTTTCACTCCTTCTCGAATCAATGAATTATACTCGATTGAAAATACCCCTGTTTTCCACTATTCAAATTTTGTTCCGACAAGATACAACTTGAACGAGATATATCGATATCTGACTGACGAACCTGATGACTGGGAAATACGAGAAGACGTGTATGTAAGTTTTTCTGCATCACTTCTTAACCCCGTCTCAAAGCATTGGCATTTCTTTATTTTGTCAAAGTTATTACCCACTATGAGGGTAAACAAAGTCTCGAAAGAATGCACAATTTTAAATTACTGTATTCAATCTGGATTACCTATCGATGTTGGATCTATCATTGTGAAGTCTACATTAGGATTAATTGTGAATGGATGGATTCATGGACTCGGACACCCATCAACAATTTTTGCTTTATGTAGTCAGTACCAAGTTTCCTACGAAGCTTGGGAAAAATTGTTGTTACCCTGGAAACCATTAGATCTTATAGATTGTTTCCTACTTTGGATAAAAATGATGATATTACAATTATCTCTGATCAAGCATCTCAAAAAAAATCCTTTAATCAGGCCTTTGACTGATAGAACTAACCTGATTCTATGAAAAATTAAAGGATTGGAAAAGGAATTATAGAATGTGATGAATTCTATTGATAATATGTATGATATATTCAATCACATAGACTGGAGAATGAAGGAGCATTTCGATCATTCAGGACATCTGGAGGCAAGTTTCATACGACTGTTAAGACAGAAGGGATGGATTGAAGAAGATTCTACAGAAGAATTCCCCTTCAGGCCTTTCTACAATCTATTTGTGCACCTACGATCTATTGGGAATATCAGGGAAGAAGTTAGTTCAGATTCCAATGAGTAGCAGAGATTTATCCTTATTTTATTTATGTGTGTTGATTTGAACTTAGTTTTTAATATAATTTGGATTTTACGAAGTTAATCTCTATTTATATGAGATTGTATGTTGTTTGTTTAGTCTCAGCATTTAAAGTATTGTGGTATGGATTGCAATTGCAGAGTTAGATGTGTTTTGGTTAATTTGCTAAGTCAATTGTTAGTTTTGTGGTATTTGAAGTTTGTAAGTTCATCGATTTCATTTATAAAAGTTATAATGTTTGGGTTGTGCAAACCTTATATGAGTCAGTAGAATATCTAATCTTAGAAAAATATATCAAATTAAGTGACCGAACATTAGAACAAGGCTTAATTAAATTGAACATAATTGAAAACATAAAAATTTTTAAAAATTCGGAAATCCCGCCGACGGTGAGATTGACCCCACCGACGGCGAGATTTTCCCGAAACTTTGGCCTTGGTGAATTAATTAGCTCGCCGACAGCGAGATCGCGAAATGTACTATATTTTGACCGGTCAACCGACACTATTCATCATCCCCTTCCTCAAAACTTTGAAAAACCGACCTACTGCTTGATAGATCTGGGATTTGGAACTATTTTAAGACATTTTAACGCCGGATTTTATCTTCCCTTGGTAAGAGCTTCACTCCTATGTAAAAATTTTTTATTTTCACCATAAATTTCTTCTACATTGAGGATTTTGGGAAAATTTTGAAATGTGAAGAAAAGACTTGGAAGAAATTCATAGAATTTGATTTAGATTGATTTTAGTAACATTAGGAAGCCATTTTAGTAATATTTTGGAGATTAGTTAAGATTTTGTGAATTTCATAGATCGAAAAAAAAATGGCTTCGTGATAAAGAAGACGATTGGATTACGATGAAAACTGATTTGTGAATGCAAGGGCACAGTCAAGATATTATCACAACATTCAAGCCAGGAAATGCATTCAAGATCGAGTTTTTAAAAGTCCAGGAGGAGAAGTGGAATGAATAATCAAGGAAAGAGGATGGGAGAACTGCTATTACACCACAAATAGAGATGCAGTGGAAGTAGTTAAAGAATTCTATGCCAATCTGACAGTGATAGAAGATGCACCAAGCAAGGTGAGAGGATTTTTAGTTGATTTCAGTGCTGCTAGAATCAATTCATTTTATGAAGTACGAGACTTAGACACCAGTGAGTATGATACTTTTGGTACTATGGAAGGACCACTAGATGAAGTGATAGGCTTTCTCACTGACGAGAAAGGAGTTTGGAAGATTAAGCAGCTAGAAAGGGTAAATTTTCCTCTCTCTATGTTGAATGCGTTGTCTAATGCCTGACATTATTTTATCTCTTCTACTATGTTACCCACGTATCACCATAGTGAGGTAATAAGGGATAGAGCAATTTTGAATTTTTGTATTCAGAATCAGAAGAGTATTAATGTGGGAAATGTAATTTATAAGAAATTATTAGCCACTGCTAGAAGTGAGAGCGGAAGAAGACTAGGACACCCTGGTCTGATTTATGCACTCTGCCAATTATCTGGGATAGAGGCGAGAGATGATGAGGAATGGGTGGAACCTATGAAACCCATTACTCCGGCTAATATTAAAACCTATGAATCCCACGAAGGATGGAGATCTGGAACAAGGAGTTATGTACCTTCTTCGAGTAGAGATATTCCCTCTACAAGTTATGACCCTCCTACTTACAGTTTTGCCTACCCTTCATGATCTGATGAATGAGATGACCCTGCAAAGAAAGAGTTTTGAGAAGATAGAAGAGAAATTGGAGCATATTGATCACAGGATTTGAGGTTTGGAGAGGCGACATGATTATGACAGTGAGTATCTCCAGAGACACTCTGATTATGAGAGAGCTTATTACGATGCTGAGAGTCGCTACAGGAGAGGAGAACTCGATGTTGTATTCCCTGAGTGCCCTCAATACATTCATGTTGACCTCATTTTTGATGAGGTCTTCCTTTCTTCTTTTTAGTGCTTAGGATCTAGCCTTAGGCTTTTCCTTTGACTATCTTAGAGGACTAGAATTGGGACCCGCCTTTTAGAAATTTAAACCACTTCTAAACTCCCTGCAAACTCCACAAACTTGACTATAGACCCCTAATCACCTAGAGGGTTGAAATCAAATATGGAAGTTTAAAGGATGAGTTCCTATAGGACTCTTTGGCCTTAGGACCGCCTACAGGTGGCCCGGTGCAGTGAAGGGGCCGACATACACTACACTTACACACTACATTTCCACACACTTCCTAAAACCACACCCATACCCAACTTAACCTCCCGACTCATGTAGGTGATTCACATGGATGGTCCTTAACCCCTAAGCCCTTGGCTAAGAGGGTTAGGAACAACATAGTGAATGCCTCAAATGAGTCCTTTCATGGCTCATATGGGTTTGAAATGGCTTCATGGCTCAACCAAAATGATTTCACCCCACTCAAATTCACCCAATCTTCAATTTCCCAAATTTTCAATTTTTGACCCCCGGGACCCTACACCTACTAAATCTACCCAAAACCCTTGAAATTACCCAAATTTTTGCAAAATTTCCAAATTACCTAAAATTTTCCAAAATCAATCCCAAACACCTCCACATCACTCAAATTCATCATCCATACCCAAAAATACCAAAAATTCCAAGAAAACCTCCCAATACCCTCCAAATAACCCAAAATACCCTTCTTGGCCAAAAAATCCAAAAATTCAAAAAATTCCCAGAAAATTCCAGAAAATCCCAAATATTCCCAATTTCATTTTGTCCAACTACACCATGAGCCAATTTTGTCAATTTACCCTACTTTTGTCAAAACCCCCAATTTGACCCATTTTAATCCAAAATGAACCCAATGTCAAACCAAACCTATCCAATTGACCCCAATTTTGGTCCAATTCAATTCTAAACTTCAATTCAACATTCCTAATACTAATTTAGACCAAATCCAAGTCCAATTTGATTGACATTTGGATCCAATTCCACTTTTGACCTTAAGGCCCTTTTTTTGACCTAAGCCCAAACCTAACCCAAATGAACCCAAACCCCAAAATCAAAGCCCAACCAAAGTCAAAACCTCTTTGAAACACTCCCATAAACACTTCTCAACAATAATTCTACATAAATTTCAACCCTAGCCCAACATTGGCCCAACTTGGCCCATTTGGACCTATATTGGACCATTCACCAAAAGAATCCAAATCCAACCCAATTCAAGCCCAAACTACCCCAAATTTGCTTCAAGTTACTCATGACACATCCATGAGCTAAACCAACAATTATTTGGCCCAACCTTTTACAAAAATTTTCATCCATGAACACATTCATAAACTTAAAAGCCCACTTCCCTTAAACCTTTCTAAAAGCCCATTTCCTTCAAAATTCAAAAGCCCAAATCTACCCTAAAGCCCACATGACATCTCCATTTGTCATCCATTTAATTAAATCCATTACCTAAGTCCTAAAATCACCATCAAATTATTCCAAATCAAGTTTCATACAAATTTCCATCAAAACATCCAAAATTCTTAAAACCCATTTTCATGAAATTGACCCAAGCTTTTCCCAAGCCAAATGGAGCCAAGGATGAGCCATTCACAAGCCATATGAAGCCATGAAAGTTTGGCATGTGACCATGCCATTAATGGCAAAAGGAGGAGGTCCTTTAACCATCTCCTAAAAGTCATTAACCTTAAGCATGTCTCCCCTTAACCAAGATTTAATCTAAATATTCTTGGATAAGGACATCACCACCTCTTGACCAGCTAGCCTAGCTGATCTTCTCGGCCAAGACCGGCCATGGGGAGGTGAACCCAACCCAAACCAATGGGTTGACCAATTTCAAGCCAAAATGACTCCCTCCCCATTCCATTTTAATTCAAACACTTTACACATGTCCAAACCCAATTGACTTCACCATTGCCAAGCCACGACCTCCCCGGTCAAGATGGTGACCCATGCCCGCTAGGCCAGCCGCTCGGATCGCCGGAAAACACCACACCCGAGAGCTCACATGTGAGCCAACTTTGGAATTCCACCTTGCTGAGCTGCCCCATGCCCAATGGCCACCATGGCTGTTCTTCTCCTCACCAGAGCAGCTGATCCCAAGCCCTAACTCTCACTGTGAGGCCCTCCTCCCTCTCCTATTTAAACTCCACCCCTCTCGGCCATGAGGGGAGCCAAGCACAAACCTTGCCAAAACTCTGCCAAAATTGTTCCAGACCCTTCTCCACTCTTAGAGCACTTGATCCCCAGTGAGATTCCCCTGCCATTTCTCCTCGTAAGCTCGATTTCGAGTTGAAATTCCACCCAAAACCGGGACACTTCTCCACGAGTGAGCCAATTCCCAAATTGATTGGCTCTACACCTTCACCGGACCAAGGGAAGGTGTCCACCATCAAAAGCCCCATCTCCGGGCCACCCGGTTGCTCCGGCCTCCAAGCTTTGTGATCGGGCTTGGTCGAAATCATATCCGGACAATTCACCGGACCGGGAGACTTCATGCGGAGCTTGCTAGGACCCAATCGAAGGTGCAACAACTCTCGGATTGAAGCCACACTTCTACGAGCCAAGGTATGAGCTAACTCTTCATCCCGAGCTTCGAAGATTCTCTATTTCAAATGCCTTAGTTCCGATGCATGTTAACCGTATAGATGTGTTCGTCTCTTCGAGACGAATCCATAGAGTATAAGAACGTAAAAATCCATTGAGAATCGAGTGAGATCTTAGGGATTTAGTGTGGACGGCTCTCGGGTGAGAACACTTGGGGACGATGAACGGATGCCGTCCATTCGATACACGCGCGCACGAACGGCCGAGATTGCGTCGGACCAGGAGACGGTACGAGAACCGCGGGGCCCGGGCTGCTGACTCAGGTGGCGGCGTCGAATGGGAGCGCGACGCGTGTGCGTTCGGAGCTGCCGAGGTTGACGCGGCGCCGCGTGGATAAATAGATAAATAGGGTATTTTCTTATTTATTTAATTCCCTAAACTTCAAAAATCCATATCTTTGTGTAGAAAAATCACAAAAATAAAATAAAAATACCCTCTTGCTCGAGTGAACGAGAGGAGAATAATGTGAAAAAGAAATCACTTAATTTCATCAAATATTTTATTTTTTATGATTTATTTACTCTCTGCATTGTTTTAATTCTCCATGCATGCATACAATTCACCATGGCATGAGACCATAGGGCTTTTGAAGCCTCTGAATTTGGGAACATTCCTGAATTTTCCAAAGTCAGAGGCCATCCCTATGAGGAGTTCTTGATTTTTCAAGTTCAGGTCACTGTTTTGAGTATTTTAATTCCAGTAAATAGCATGTTGTGAAATAAATTCTAGGAAAATTTGGTGATGTTCCTTATAACCAGAGAACCCTAGGAAAAATGGATTTTGGCTTAGTTCATTCAAAGCAACCCTAATTGGCTTAAACACCCAAAATAGGTCTTTAATTAATTAGAGTTAACCAGGTATCAAATTGACTTGAAATCAATTCTCCACTGACCTTTAGGATCAGAGGAATCCACCATAAAAATTTGAAGTCAATTGGACTTGGTTAGCCCCACTAATTGGGTTGATTAAGTCACTTGGCCATTTTAAACTTTAAAAATTCATAACTTTTAAAATATTATTCAAAAATTCACAAAATTGGTTTTGGAACCTCTCTGATATCAGGGGAACCCAAGAAAATTAAAATTTCAATTTTCTAAAAAAGTTGATTTTTAATAATATTTTAATATTTTTAATAATTAAAAAATAATAAAAATCACAAAAATAATAAAATTCACCAAAATGTCACATTTTGAATTTTAATCACTTAGGAACAAATCCCACATTTTTCCTAGGTCTATTTAGTGAGATATTGAATTTTAAAGCCCTAAGGTAATTTTAAAAATTAAAAAAAATGTATTTTCTAGCATTTTCACTAAAATAATTATAATAAATCATAGAAAAATCAGAAAATTGCAAAACTTGATTCTCTGGTTTCCTTGATATCAGAGAGATTTTTGAAAAATATAAAATTCATTTTTCAACATTTATTTTATTTTTAAATTAATTAACACTCCAAAACTCAAAATAATTATAATAAAAATAATATAATTCAAAAAATCACCAAAATTGGTCCAAGTGCTTCTTTGGTCATTAGGAATGTCCCCTAATTTTCTTAAGGACAGAAACTTTCTTTTGGTCATGTTATCAAATTTTCCTTGAAAATCTCTATTTTCCACAAAAATAATTATATAAATAAATTAAATACAGAAAAATCACATTTTCTCCTCTCATGTCTTTATTGACATATGAGTGAAGTCACATAAAAATTTCAAGTTCATTTGAGTTCAATTTAGTGAGTTATGAAATTATTAAGCTTAAGGGGTAAAATGGTAATTAAACTTTTAACCCTTAATTAAAACTTTAGGTTTGATAAAATTAACAAGTAAAATATTTGATCTTAATCTGATTTGGATGATTGAAATTTAAATAATTAAAGGGTAGAAACCCATTAAACAATTTCAAAATGATTAAACTTTAATTAAATAATGGATTAAATTTGGAAGAATAATAAAATTGGAATCATTAAAATAAGGGATATTTATTAGGAAGAGATTTATTCTTTAATTTAAAAATCCCTAAATTAATCATCTCATTAATATTCAACTCTTAATTAAAATGATAATTCAAATTCAAAATATTAAAAGACTTAATCATTAAACTAAAGTCAAATTATTAAACTCTTTCAAAAATTTCAATTAAAATTAAAAATAAAGTAAATTAAAGATAAATTAAATTAAAATTAAATTAAATTTAATAATTAAATTAAATTAAGACAAATTAAATTAAATTAAATTAAATTAAAATTAAATTAAATTAAATTAAACAATTAAATTAAATTAAATTAAATAATTAAAATTAAATTAAATTAAATTAAACAATTAAATTAAATTAAATTAAATTAAATAATTAAATTAAATTAAATCAAATCAAATTAATTAAACACCAAATCAAATTAAATTGAACTATGTTAAACTAAATTAAAACTCAATTAAATTAAATTGAATTAAATATAACATCACCTAAGACATAAAAGAAATTAAATATAAAAACAACTTGAACACTATTCCAAATTTAAACTCTTTAACTTAAACCAAATCATTTGAATACTAACTTACCCTTGAAAGCTTTGATTATTATAACTCCTAAATTAAACGTCAAATGAAATGTTACTTCACTCATAGGATATTCAAATGTCCTAGTTCACTGAGCAAGTTAACAAAACTTGAAAACCTCGGACGATTGATTCATTTATATAATTAAATTCATTTGAACTTAAAACAATCCCAGAAATATTGAAAAGATGTTTAAGATCCTTCTTAAGCACTTTCTCAATATGATAGGACATTTATAAGAACAATTGGACTTAATTGTCCTTCGATGATGAAAATCGTCCTCAAACAACAAAAACCCAAAGAACCTAGACGTCATAGGAGATGACTAGCTATAGGATTAGGAATTTGGTAGAAAACCATAACCTTTCCCTTAGCTTTACCTAGGAACTTGCTTAAATATTCTAATTGTGTTTTAAGTGCAGCTTGGGATGACGGGAAGACCCTCCGGGTACGCTTTTATTTTATTGCAATTTACTTTCTTGCAATTTACTTTCTTGCAATTTACTTTATTGCAAATGCATTTTACTTTTCTTGCATGATAAAACAACATGTTGCATGAAAACCCACACCTTTAGGATAGTCCCTAAAACTGAAACCAAAATTAAGTTAAAAGTCATTGCAAGATAAAATTCACCGCCACAACATTTCAAAATATAAAACAACTCAAAATTTAATCACAAACGAACACAAAACTACAATTACAACTAAACTAAAACGTCCCGTTGGATGATCGGGAATACCTCGGATGATGTAACCTACGTGTTGCTAACGGGATTTCCCACGGTCTAAATGAAAGTGTGGAACTCATTCGAGTTGAGTTTAGCAAATTCATCCGGACTAAGTGAATCCGATAAAAATAATGATGCGGAAGGATGGAACCGTGGGATCTTAACCGGTGTCGTTATAATCAACTTTAAGATTTGTTTTAATTAAAACACAAGAACACTTGGAAATTAAGACTTCTCTAAACCAAGACACTTTTCTCAACTCCCGATTTATGATTTCTAAAACTAAACCTCCGCAACAACAAGGAGCTCGGAGCATGGTGGGCGACGACGACCATCGTCATCGGCAAAACCCGAGTCTACTTCGACAAAACTTTCCTAGAATTAAAACAACCGAGCCATAGGACTTCGAGGTAGCTTGCACTAGTGCAACATAAATCCTCGACTCTTCGTTAGGCATTTGCATTGCAAATTAAGCCCTAACCGGTCTTAGGATTCCGAGGTAGTCGTCCGATACGACAATAAACCCTCACATCTTCTAGAGCTATTTGTTTGATTTTATCATACAAATATAAGCCCTAATTAATTGAAATTGGCAAGATTGAAATATCAAATAAACATTAGGACTTTCCTAAATTCAAGACAAACAATAGGATAGTCGGAAATTATCGAAGTTCACTTCGAATCAGTGATTTCTCCTACCTCTCTTCCTTTGGATTCACAAAACAAAATGTTCCAAAATTTGATCCATTCCCTATTGAAATTCCAAAATTCAATCTTTGAAAACCTTAAACTTTGAAATTCTTGAGAGCAGAATTATTGGTTATTATCGAGAGTTTTCTTAGGTGATTCCCGTCACTTAAGATGTAATTAACTATAGGGGCTTGCCCTTATAGGGAATTTTAAAGAACCCGAGTAATATAAACCCCGTTTGATACTTTCATATTAAGCGGGGAATTTGTTCGGCTTATAAAATTGGTTCGCAAACCAAACGGATGTCACAAAACTTCTAGTTTATTTGATCGAGCCCCACCATCAAGCGGTGTGTCTATCCTTAGGGATAGATATACGGTTTGTGGTGCGGTGCTCGTTTATATAAACTATTTGGGGATGTGAGATCGGTTTAATCTCATATCTTAAAACTTTCAAATTTAAAAATTATTTTCAAAATCAAATACTACTTTCTAAATTATATATATTTAAATTAAATTTAAAATAAAAATTCGCCGCACAACTTCGTTAGGCGACCACTTTTCAAAATAAAACACACAACCCTAAAAAATAATGCCGACAATTTCCGGCGACTCCGTCGGGGAGAATTCCTCTCTCCATTATAATCAAATAATTACGCTTTCAAAAATCGGTAGTGTATCCATGTCCCTAATGGATCAAACTACCCTTCTTTCCGTTGGAATACTATGTTCATTTCTATCTTGAACAAGTATAGCCAACATTCTCTCGGATCTAGGAGCCACTTGTTTAGACACCCCTAAACGGAGAGGTTCCGAGATCCTTTTACCTCATTTCGAGGTGGGGTGGACCCCCGATAGGTGTTAGTTTAGGAGTGATCCTTCGAGTCGGGAAGTCTTGCTTAAGACTTTCTTTTCCTTTCGAATCGGATTCCTTACCTTCTCTACACCTTTGAACATTCCGTTCTAAATAAACAAACCCTCTAATAAGTGATTCTTTTAACAAATGATTCTTTTTATAAATACATGAACAAAGAATGAGTTCGGACTCTTTTCAATTCCTTTCTTTTCGTCCCGAAGAAAAGAAGCATAGCTTGGGACCGACAACCGGAATCTACCTTGCGAAATGGAAGCCCCGAAGCCGATTTTCTCCTTCACCAACGGATCTGGACTTCGTCTGTCTATAAGGATGAACTCGCCCGACAATGGGGTCATCCGATTTGGACGGGGATTTGAAAACACGAACGTCAAAGTCACCGATGTCTCCCTCTTTGCACCGACGAACAAGGTATCCGAGCCGAGGAGCCACCGCTCGAGTTCGACCTTAGGTCGACCCAAGAGTTTCCTCCCCTGCAAAGGGTCCCGACTAGGAGGAGTACTGCTCGTCCGCGGGAGGACTGTTCTCACTACCCCCACTGGTCTAGTTGTTTCTGCACCTACCCCGACTTATGCCAAATCAAAGGGGAAAGAAATCCAGAACTATGGTAAACCTGTTACCGTGGAGGGTACGGATCTTCCTGTAAGACCTTCTGTCTTCGAAATCGGGTCCAGTTCGAAGATTCCTTCGGCCGACAAAGACCCAAAGAAGAAATAGAAATAGAAGGATCGCCGGGGAAGCCGTAGCCGCCGAGATTGCCTTCCTGGAGGAAATTCCGAGTTACCGGAATATACACCGCTACCGGAATATACACCACCGCCCGACTACATACCACTTTTAGGAGGAAGCGGGTTCCATCCCCTCTCCGCCGCGAGAGGATGAGGAGAATGTTCGCAAGATTGCTTGCCATATTACCACGGACCGCATACTACAACGATAGCCGCAAGAAAAGAATCGAACTACGCCGTTTGCTCGACTGCAAACTTTGGTAGAAAAGCTAGCGAAGAAGGAAAACCGCCCCGTGTCGGAAATTCTACGAAGGATAGGGCGGGTGCTCGGTCAAATCCCGTCTTGGGCCCCGAGTAGAACCCGCCGTCATGATAGAAAAGCCAAGCAAGAGAATGAAGGCTAGCCCGCCTGTCGTAGTATCGGGGTTACGGATTAGGGAGGATACCACCTTCCGAAGCATTTGGCCGATAGACCATGCGGTCATAGACCTTCTGCTGCTAGAAGGATGGTGTGGCGTCCCACTACGGGGCGATTGAGACCGAAACGACGGCCCGAGAAAGAAAGTCTCGCCGGGAGGCTGGAATGCGAAGAAAGTGCTACTCGCGATGAAGGGGACTCGTGAAAAAAGGACCCGGCAACCATCGCATGACAACCACAAAGATACACGAAAGCTCCGCTAGAAGATGCCATGGAAAAGTTGAGAACCGACATCCGACGGTTGGCAAAAGAAAGAGAAGAAAAGTTCGGAGATGAGATCGACTCATCGGAATTCATGGACAACGAATATGCGAGAAATCAACATGGTTGAGACACGAGCTTCATCATCTTCTCAAGGTGCTCCTGCAGCCGCAGAAGAGAGGAGCCGGAACCGATGAAGAGACGGCTTCGGGAAAAGGACGACACGATCGCTCAAATGGCGAAGAGGATGGAAGAGATGGCCGTAGCTCTAGCCACTCTCCAAAGTCAAGTACAACCACATGAGAGACACCCCCGAAGTCATTCACATCGTAGACGGAGGAAAGGAGATTACATCCGTCAATGGGGATGACCAGTGAAAAAGGATACAACACAAAGTATGATCCCCGAAAAGGATATCAAGAACTTGGTAGAACAGACGAGGTGCGAGAAGCCCCAGCACAATCGAAGAACGGGACATCTATTCGGACGGGTAGACCTTACCCGGAAGAATTCGACGTTGTCCGATACCCAAAGGGCTTCGTACCACCTCTCGTTTAAGACCTTCGACGGAACCGGGAACCCCCGACGAGCATGTTGCACACTTTCGTGCCGGTTGTTGCAATGCCGGCGGGAGCGATGCGCTACTCTTCCGACGGTTCGTTAGCGATCCGTCGGGAATCGCCTTCGACCGGTATGCGGAATTACCCAACGGATCCGTAAAGACATTCTCGAGCTAGAGAGCCTCTTCATTAAGCGATTTGTCGGAGCTCGGCACCACATCACTATAGGTGATTTAGTGGTAGAGAAACAAAGGCCGAATGAAACTCTAGTGGATTACATACTTCGATGGAGAAATTTAAGTATGAAGTGTGAACCACAACTGCAAGAACAACATGCAGTCGGCATCTTGCTTAAGAGCATTCACGGCCCGATAGCACTTCTCCTCAAGGGATTCACTATTAAGACTTTTGAGAAGTTGTTAAGCAAGGCCGGAAGCTTGCAAGAAGAGGCGAAGCAATTAAGTTTTGCCGACAAGACGGACAAGCAGAAGCGGTGAAGACTTTCGAAAAGAAATGCGGGGTCGTTGCGGCGGTTGACAAAGGCAAACAACCGATGCAAATACCACCGTAACGGCCGCGACGAACCACAACAAAATTACCGAGCAACCCCGGTCCAGCTATCGGTCGTCTCCGCGAGTATGAACAACCGTCTCGTCCGCAACGTACATTGAGGGAGCTTCGAGCGAGAGAATATCCGTTCAAAAATGAAGCGAGTACCAAAGATGTTCCGTAGCTTAATGAAAACTCCAGATTTCCAGCTGCCGAGCCCAAAAGACCGGAGGAAGTCAACAAGAAAGGTGATCCCAACTTTTGCCCCTACCATCGAATGCTTGGGCACAAGATAGAAGACTGCATTACCTTCAAAAGTTGGCTCAACGACAACCTTCGGAAAGGAAATATAACAATCCCGAAGGAGTACATGAAGGAACCCCAGAAAGGAGGTTCCGTCAATGTTATCTCAACCGATCCCGTCATTCCGATAGATCCCTATGCAACCGACGATGGATGGACTACCGCCTGGACGAGATCTTCGAAGAAGATTTTAGACAACATCCGAACCGCTTCGGTGCGAGCTTCAATTCAGAGTTCGAGACCAGTTAAGCCGGTACTATCACTTGCGATAGAAGAACCACCTCGACAGGAGACAATCGAAGAGAAGAAGAAAATTGACGAAGAAGAGGTGACCGAGATTCCTAAGGCTAGACTAGGGGCCGCTTATCCTAGGATAGTTGTTTCCGATTCGGGGGAGAAATCCCTCGAACCTCTCGATTTTGTATGATTATCTCGCTCACTTCGGTGGGATCATATAATGATAAGGGTGATGGCGTTGGCTACGTTTTGATCGTTTCTAACGGTTGCGTAACTAGCGACAATCCGGGCGTCGATTTCGATACCAACAACAATTCTCAAATCATACAAGATCTCGACGATCAAAATGACGAAGAAGGCATCCATCAAGGAGGCTACGAGAGTTCAACAAGCAACGGATCTATCCGTGAGTTTCGAGGAGCTCCGGTTACGATAGAGTTAGAGCCTTCGCATTTGGAAGATAATCCGGAAGAGCCGGTCATTCCGATTCGAGGAGGAGACACCGACAAACTCAATACTAGATTCGGAAGAAATTACGAAGTCAACCTAAGAAGTGGAAAAGTTCTACCTCCGAGAATGGGTCCAAAAGACAAAGGAAAGCGGTGGTTGTTCAAGAAGAACCAACCCCGGCAGAAGAAATACCCATTCGAGAAGAAGCCGAGACGCGGGAGAACAAAGTGGACTACAACGTGCTAGCCCATCTTAGGAAACTACCGACAAGCCGAGCATTTACGATGCTCTCATCTTATCAAAGGAGATGAGGGAAGCTCGATCAAGGCCTTACTTGATCCGGAAATTTGCTTAGCTCAAATGGCCGGAGATTCCTTAGATGAGGTTTGCTCGTTAAAGGAACAAGCGAGGTGTTACCTTCACGGACAATGACCTACTACTTGGGATGACGGATCACAACCGACCGTTGTACATTTCGATTACAATTGGGAAGTTTACGCTCTCGCAGTATTGGTGGATCCGGGAGCATCAATCAATATAATGAGTCTTCGAACACTAGCATACTTGGAAATTGATGCTCGTGAGCTCGAGGCCGACAAAATGTTATTAAGAGGATTCAACCGAGAAAGGAGAAAGAGCCCTCGGGTCAATAACACTACCGATGAAGACCGGTGATTTAGCAAAGACAACCGCAAAATTTCATATAATCGATTCGAAACGTCGTTCAACGCTCTATCGGGCCGACCATGGATACATGAAAACGAGGATGGTACCATCATCTCCGCATCGATGCATCAAATATTACGATGGAGGGGAACGAGTGCATCAAAGGAGACTTACAACCATTCTCCGTACATGAAATTGGAATCCATGAAGATGCAGCTTATTATGCACCGCCAAAGAAAACAATCTTCTCCGGAGATACCATAACAAATGAAGCAAAGAAAGTTCGGGACAACGAAGAACTCGAAGTTCTAGTCCAACGATCACTCACCACTCCCTTCCGACGAGATGGTGAAGGTTTCTCCACAACTCGCATCCGAGGTCGAGGCCGGGGACGAGGCCGTGGTAGAGACACTAGGACAATTGGACGTAAGAAACCAACCATCAATGTTGATTGGGATGATAGTTCGAAGAAGAAAAAGAAATCAAGCAAGAAGCAAGCAACAATAAGTCGAAAGAAGCCGCAATACAAGATCTCCTCGAAGATGAAAAGAACGAAGAATACAAATCAATGTACGAGAAGATTAACCACTACGTACATACTATGACCCTAACTCCGATCCATTCTAATAAGATCGAGGGTATGGAGGTCAAAGAGGTACGTAGTGACGGTGCAAAGCCGATCAAATTCTACCGTGGTGCTTCTTCCTCCAAAGCCGAAAATAATGTACAATTCGAAGATGTCACTTCATCAGAATTAATGGAATTACCTTTTGGGTGGTACTCTCCCTGTGTTCAAAATTTAATTCAACATGGTTTCTTACCTCGACAATGGACAAAAGGCCAATCACAACATTTTGAAAAGTTATGGAATAACTCCGGTCGTCCACCCAATTCAAAGTATGGACTCGGATTCGGCACAGTAGGGTCAGTTGACGATACCGAATTTTGCTTGGTTGTCACTTGCAAATCCAATGAAAACTGCATGGAAACTACGGACGAACTCGAAGATTTACAAATTGGAGACGCTCCACCGTAATTCGAAGAAGAAATCAAATCTACAATAGATGAGTTAACTGGAAGTTAACTTAGGTACTAGCGAAGAGCCTAGACCTACCTTTGTTAGCTCCTTACTCAATAAAGAAGACTCCGAAGAAATAATCAAGTTATTAATGGAATTTAAAGACCGTTTTGCTTGGAGCTACGATGAAATGCCGGGATTAGCCCCGGAGGTTGCGAGTCCATAAGCTAGGAGTGGATCCTACTCGTTCCGATCGGACAAGGTCCCGAAGAATGCGTCTAGAAATCGAACAACAAGTCATAGCCGAAGTTAAAAAGCTAATAGACGCTAAATTTGTCCGTGAAGAACAATACCCGACTTGGCTAGCCAATGTAGTGCCGATCGAGAAGAAGAATGGTCGGATCGAATTTGTGTGGACTTCGAGATTTAAACAAGGCATGTCCAAAAGATGAATTCCTCTACCGATTCCGGAACCGATGATCGATATTGCTTCGACACATGAAATATTCTCATTCATGGATGGATCTTCGGGATACAACCGGATAAAAATGGCTCCGGAAGATGAAAAGCTTACGAGCATTCGGAACGCCGATCGGAGTATTTTGCTACACGGTGATGCCATTCGGATCGAAGAACGCGGAGCAACTTACCAAAGAGCAATGACAAGAATTTTTGATGATCTCATCCACAATCAAGTCGAGTGCTACGTGGACGATGTCGTCATCAAAAGCAAAGTAAAGGAAAACCACCTGTATGATTTGAGAATTGTTTTCGAACGATTAAGACAATTTAACCTTAAGATGAATCCCTTAAAATGCGCCTTCGGCGTCACCTCCGGAAATTCTTAGGATTCGTTGTCCGACATCGTGGAATTGAAATCGACCCGGAGAAGATTAAAGCCATCTTAGAAATGCCGCCTCCCAAAACCTTAAAACAACTACGATCTTTTCAAGGGAAGTCGGCATATCTTCGACGCTTTATCTCAAACCCGTCGGGTAGGTGTCGGCCTTTCTCGGCACTAGTTAAAAAGGACGCCAAATTTATTTGGGAAGAGAAATGCCGGAAAGCCTTCGAAGACATTAAACAATATTTAATGACACCTCCTCGTCTTAGCGAGCCCCGGCCTCGGGTAGACCGACGATACTTTACACCGCGGCTTTAGACGACTCTCTCGGAGCCTCGTTAGCCTGTGTCAATGATGAGGGTAAAGAAAATGCTCTTTACTACTTAAGCCGTCGTTTACTCCCGACGGAAGTAAGGTATCCCGCAATTGAAAAGCATTGTTTGGCCCTGATCTTCGCCGCTCAAAAGCTCAGGCACTACATGCTTTCTCATAAAGTCAACTTGATTTCGAAGTTTAATCCATTGCAATACTTGATGACTCGTCCAACACTTTCCGGCAGACTTGCCAGATGGTCAATGATATTATTGCAATTCGATATAACTTTCGTGCCTCTGCGTGCCGTAAAGGGACAAGTCTTAGCAGGACTTCCTCGCAAGCACACCCTTTGCGGCCGAATCTCCTCTCAATGACGATCCGCTGGATGAACAAATAATGAACCTAGAAGACCTTGAATATCGACGTTGGGAATTATATTTTGACGGAGCATCTTCAAGCACACAAAGACGAAGAATCGCAAGTGATAGTGCCCGTAAGGCGGGAATCGGGCTAATCTTTATAACACCGGAGCGGGGGATGTTAAGATACTCCTACCACTTGACGAACCGTGTACAAACAACGAGCGGAATACGAAGCCCTCATAACGGGATTGGAATTAACCATTCAAATGGGGATAACGGACATCAACATCTACGGGGATTCACGGTTAATCATTCAACGGATCGCCGGACAAGTACATAATTCTAAAGCCAAGACTCGAACAAGACTTCCAAGTATGCCATACAAATTGTTGGAACAGATTCCAAATGTGACAATCTACAAAATTCCTAGAAAAGAGAATGCTTTAGCAGATGCTTTAGCCCGTCTCGCAAAAGAATTTGCTCGTTTGCAAGATGAATCGGTGGAAGTGTCGGTTCACGGACGTCGAGTCCTATCACGACTTGACATAGACATGATACACAAATCGAAAAAGAAAAAGAATCAGTTGCAAGCAGTGACGAAAAACACGGAAGATTGGCGACGACCATTGATGAACTACCCGCAAACAGAAAGCTACCGGACGATAGGTCGCTAGCCCATCGGATCAAGAAAAGAACTCGTCCTACGCATTAATAAACAACACATTATACGAAGGTCTTTTGATCAAATGTGGCTAAGGTGCCTAAGCGGGTCCGAGGCCCGTGAAATTGTTAAAGAGGTGCATTCGGGACTCCGTGGCGCTCACCGATCGGGTCCAAAGATGAAAATGAAAATTAAAAGACTAGGGTACTACTGGCCCTCGATGATGACCGATCGCATGAAAATCGCCAAGAGCCGTCACCAATGCCAAGTGCACGGAGTGGTTCTACACCAACCTCCAAATGTGCTACACCCGACAATTGCGTCATGGCCATTTCGAATGTTGGGGCACGGATATAGTGGGTCCGATAGAACCACCATCTTCAAAAGGACATCGTTTCATTCTTGCGGCTACGGATTACTTTTCCAAGTGGGCGAAGCGGCTCCACTTAGAGAAGTGAAAGCACACCACGTGCTGCAGCTTTTCAAGAACCAAGTTGTCTACCGTTTCGGAGTGCCGCGCAGATCATCTCGGATAATGGGTCGGCATTCGAAGCACACAAATCAACAATTTTGTCGGGAGACACGGAATCGATTGGCGATACTCAACAATTTACTACCCAAGAGCAAACGGCCTCGCTGAGGCTTTTAATAAAACTCTCGTTCAAATCTTAAAGAAAACCTTGAACGATAATAAGAGAAATTGGCACGAGAAATTGTTAGAAGCCTTATGGGCCTACCGGACAACCTTCGTAACCCCTACTCGAAGCTACACCTTACGCTCTAGTGTATGGGTCCGAGGCGAGTGTTACCTTTAGAGGTTCAACTTCCTTCACTCGAATTGCAGTTGCAAACAAGTTCACGACAGAAGAAAACGCCAGACTACGACTCGATGAATTAGAAAGCTTGGAAGGGAAAAGACTTGCAAGACAACAGAATTTAGAACTATACCAAGCTAAAATGGTTCAAGCCCATGACAAACCGAGTCCGCCCAAGAACCTTCAAAGTTGATGATTTAGTTCTCGTTCTCAAGAGACCTATTCTCGCACACCGCAAGATAGGAGGAAAATTTGAACCCACTTGGGAAGGACCGTTTGTGGTTGAAGCAAGTATACTCGGGAGGTTCCTACCGGCTAGTGAATTGCCGTGGAGAACGACATATGCTTCCAATCAACGGACGATACTTGAAAAAATATTACGCTACCTGATGTTTCGAAGGAATGAATTCTTCATCCCTAAGAAACACGGGTGAAGTAATTACTTGTGGTTGGGTCCGAACCCAAAAAATAATAAAATGTGCTAAGATAAATAAAATCATGATAATTAAGTTTTCCTTGTTTCCTTTTTCAAATCAAGATCTCTTTCCGGATCTTATCCTACTTCATTCTCGTTAAATTCGAAAATATAAAAAAAAAATCGAAAAATGACAAACACTAAGTTCACATGAACATTAAATAAACAATAAAATAAAATTTGAACCATTAAAAGATAAACGAAATCAACTTCAAAATCAAATTCCATCCTTCCAAACTTCAAAATCAAATTCCATCCTTCCAAATTCCAAATCAAATTTCAATCTTTTCAAATCACAAATCAAATTCTCAATCAAAATCTAAATCCACTCTCGATCAAGTTTCAAACTTGATCTTTCAAATTTCAAATCAAATCTTAAATCAAGTTTCAATCGAGTTCAAACTCATCCTTCCAAATTTCCAAATTTCCAAATTCAATCTTTCCAGGCTTCAAGTCTCAATCAAATTCAAATTCAATCTCTATCAAATCTCAAATCCGATCTTCTAGATCTTACATCAAAATTCAAAACCTTTTGGGTCGAGGATTTTACATCCAAGACTGCACTGCTTTAGGATCCTTTTCCTATTGCACTGAAATACATCAAATTCAAACCTTTTGGGTCGAGGATTTTACATCCAAGACTCGCATCGCTTTAGGATCCTTTTCCTATCGCACTCGAAATACATCAAATTCAATTTTTTTGGGTCGAGGATTTTACATCCAAGATCTGCACTCGCTTTAGGATCCTTTTCCTATCGCACTCGAAATACACCAAAATTCAAAACTTTTGGGTCGAGGATTTTACATCCAAGACCGCATCGCTTTAGGATTCTCTTCCTATTGCACTCGAAATACATCAAAATTCAAAACTTTTGGGTCGAGGATTTTACATCCAAGACTCGCATCGCTTTAGGATTCTCTTCCTATTGCACTGAAATACACCAAAATTCAACACTTTTGGGTCGAGGATTTCACATCCAAGACCGCACCGCTTTAGGATTCTTTTCCTACTGCACTGAAATACATCAAATTCAAACCTTTTGGGTCGAGGATTTTACATCCAAGACTGCACTGCTTTAGGATTCTTTTCCTATTGCACTGAAATACATCAAAATCAAACTCTTTTGGGTCGAGGATTTTACATCTAAGACCGCACTGCTTTAGGATTCTTTTCCTATTGCACTGAAATACATCAAATCAAACACTTTTGGGTCGAGGATTTCACATCCAAGACTGCACTGCTTTAGGATCCTTTTCCTATTGCACCGAAATACACCAAAATTCAAAACTTTTGGGTCGAGGATTTTACATCCAAGACCGCACTCGCTTTAGGATTCTCTTCCTATTGCACCTGAAATACATCAAAATTCAAAACTTTTGGGTCGAGGATTTTACATCCAAGACCGCACTCGCTTTAGGATTCTCTTCCTATCGCACTGAAATACATCAAAATTCAAAACTTTTGGGTCGAGGATTTTACATCCAAGACTCGCACTCGCTTTAGGATTCTCTTCCTATCGCACCGAAATACACCAAAATTCAAAACTTTTGGGTCGAGGATTTTACATCCAAGACCGCACTCGCTTTAGGATTCTCTTCCTATCGCACCGAAATACACCAAAATTCAAACTTTTGGGTCGAGGATTTTACATCCAAGACTGCACCGCTTTAGGATTCTCTTCCTATTGCACTGAAATACATCAAAATTCAAACTTTTGGGTCGAGGATTTTACATCCAAGACTGCACTGCTTTAGGATTCTCTTCCTATTGCACTGAAATACATCAAAATTCAAACTTTTGGGTCGAGGATTTTACATCCAAGATTGCACTGCTTTAGGATTCTCTTCCTATCGCACCTGAAATACATCAAAATTCAAACTTTTGGGTCGAGGATTTTACATCCAAGATCGCACTCGCTTTAGGATTCTCTTCCTATCGCACTTGAAATACATCAAAATTCAACTTTTGGGTCGAGGATTTTACATCCAAGACCGCATCGCTTTAGGATTCTTTCCTATTGCACCGAAATACATCAAATTCAAAACTTTTGGGTCAAGGATTTTACATCCAAGACCGCACTCGCTTTAGGATTCTTTCCCTATTGCACTCGAAATACATCAAATCAAAATTCAACCTTTGGGTCGAGGATTTTACATCCGAGACCGCATTGCTTTAGGATCTTTTCCCTATCGCAATGAAATACATCACATCAAAATCAAACTCTTGAGGTTAAGGATTTTACATCCAACACCACTTTGCTCTGAGATATCTTCTCATTGCAACGATTCAATCTAATCAATTCAATTTTCTTTCGAGGTTGGAGATGTTACATCTAAAACCTCAAAATCCTAATTTTCATTACAAATCAAATCCCTCAAATTAATTTTGACAAAACTTCAATCTAAATTGAAATTCCAAACTAAAATTTAAACTCACACATCAAAACATAAATTGAAACAAAATAAAATCTAAATCGAAATTCCCTCAGATCATGTGATTTGGGATTTACCTCCTTTTCCTTTCCCCAGCGAGAGTTCAAGAATCTCCGGTTCCGGAGATATACTTGACACTCCCGGCAGAAACTCTTCTACTTCGTCCTAAGTTCGTCACTTGGACATCCGTGTTGGTTTTGTTGATCGCTTCGGTCAACACCAATACGCGCGGTGTGCTCCGTCAGCTCACCACACCTATTGGGGTCCATTTGTTGACCTCATTTTCGATGAGGTCTTCCTTTCTTCTTTTTAGTGCTTAGGATCTAGCCTTAGGCTTTTCCTTCGACTATCTTAGAGGACTAGAATTGGGACCCGCCTTTTAGAAATTTAAACCACTTCTAAACTCCGTGCAAACTCCACAAACTCGACTATAGACCCCTAATCACCTAGAGGGTTGAAATCAAATATGGAAGTTTAAAGGATGAGTTCCTATAGGACTCTTTGGCCTTAGGACCGCCCCAGGTGGCCCGGTCCAGTGAAGGGGCCGACATACACTACACTTACACACTACATTTCCACACACTTCCTAAAACCACACCCATACCCAACTTAACCTCCTGACTCATGTAGGTGATTCACATGGATGGTCCTTAACCCCTAAGCCCTCGCTAAGAGGGTTAGGAACAACATAGTGAATGCCTCAAATGAGTCCTTTCATGGCTCATATGGGTTTGAAATGGCTTCATGGCTCAACCAAAATGATTTCACCCCACTCAAATTCACCCAATCTTCAATTTCCCAAATTTTCAATTTTTGACCCCCGGGACCCTACACCTACTAAACCTACCCAAAACCCTCGAAATTACCCAAATTTTTGCAAAATTTCCAAATTACCTAAAATTTTCCAAAATCAATCCCAAACACCTCCACATCACTCAAATTGATCATCCATACCCAAAAATACCAAAAATTCCAAGAAAACCTCCCAATACCCTCCAAATAACCCAAAATACCCTTCTTGGCCTAAAAATCCAAAAATTCAAAAAATTCCCAGAAAATTCCAGAAAATCCCAAATATTCCCAATTTCATTTTGTCCAACTACACCATGGGCCAATTTTGTCAATTTACCCTACTTTTGTCAAAACCCCCAATTTGACCCATTTTAATCCAAAGTGAACCCAATGTCAAACCAAACCTATCCAATTGACCCCAATTTTGGTCCAATTCAATTCTAAACTTCAATTCAACATTCCTAATACTAATTTAGACCAAATCCAAGTCCAATTTGATTGACATTTGGATCCAATTCCACTTTTGACCTTAAGGCCCTTTTTTCGACCTAAGCCCAAACCTAACCCAAATGAACCCAAACCCCAAAAATCAAAGCCCAACCAAAGTCAAAACCTCTTTGAAACACTCCCATAAACACTTCTCAACAATAATTCTACATAAATTTCAACCCTAGCCCAACATTGGCCCAACTTGGCCCATTTGGACCTATATTGGCCCATTCACCAAAAGAATCCAAATCCAACCCAATTCAAGCCCAAACTACCCCAAATTTGCTTCAAGTTACTCATGACACATCCATGAGCTAAACCAACAATTATTTGGCCCAACCTTTTACAAAAATTTTCATCCATGAACACATTCATAAACTTAAAAGCCCACTTCCCTTAAACCTTTCTAAAAGCCCATTTCCTTCAAAATTCAAAAGCCCAAATCTACCCTAAAGCCCACATGACATCTCCATTTGTCATCCATTTAATTAAATCCATTACCTAAGTCCTAAAATCACCATCAAATTATTCCAAATCAAGTTTCATACAAATTTCCATCAAAACATCCAAAATTCTTAAAACCCATTTTCATGAAATTGACCCAAGCTTTTCCCAAGCCAAATGGAGCCAAGGATGAGCCATTCACAAGCCATATGAAGCCATGAAAGTTTGGCATGTGACCATGCCATTAATGGCAAAAGGAGGAGGTCCTTTAACCATCTCCTAAAAGTCATTAACCTTAAGCATGTCTCCCCTTAACCAAGATTTAATCTAAATATTCTTGGATAAGGACATCACCACCTCTTGACCAGCTAGCCTAGCTGATCTTCTCAGCCCAAGACCAGCCATGGGGAGGTGAACCCAACCCAAACCAATGGGTTGACCAATTTCAAGCCAAAATGACTCCCTCCCCATTCCATTTTAATTCAAACACTTTACACATGTCCAAACCCAATTGACTTCACCATTGCCAAGCCCTGACCTCCCTGGTCAAGATGGTGACCCATGCCTGCCGGCCAGCCCGCCCGGATCGCCGGAAAACACCACACCCGAGAGCTCACATGTGAGCCAACTTTGGAATTCCACCTCGTCGAGCTGCCCCATGCCCAATGGCCACCATGGCTGTTCTTCTCCTCACTCGCAGCAGCTCGATCCCAAGCCCTAACTCTCCCTGTGAGGCCCTCCACCCTCTCCTATTTAAACTCCACCCCTCTCGGCCATGAGGGGAGCCAAGCACAAACCTTGCCAAAACTCTGCCAAAATTGTTCCAGACCCTTCTCCACTCTTAGAGCACTTGATCCCCAGTGAGATTCCCCTGCCATTTCTCCTCTGTAAGCTCAATTTCAGAGTTGAAATTCCACCCAAAACCGGGACACTTCTCCACAGGTGAGCCAATTCCCAAATTGATTGGCTCTACACCTTCACTCGGACCGAGGGAAGGTGTCCACCATCAAAAGCCCCATCTCCGGGCCACCCGGTTGCTCCAGCCTCCAAGCTTTGTGATCGGGCTTGGTCGAAATCATATCCGGACAATTCACCGGACCGGGAGACTTCATCCGGAGCTTGCTAGGACCCAATCGAAGGTGCAACAACTCTCGGATTGAAGCCACACTTCTCCGAGCCAAGGTATGAGCTAACTCTTCATCCCGAGCTTCGAAGATTCTCTATTTCAAATGCCTTAGTTCCAATGCATGTTAACCGTATAGATGTGTTCGTCTCTTCGAGACGAATCCATAGAGTATAAGAACGTAAAAATCCATCGAGAATCGAGTGAGATCTTAGGGATTTAGTGTGGACGGCTCTCGGTGAGAACACTTGGGGACGATGAACGGATGCCGTCCATTCGATACACGCGCGCACGGACGGCCAGGATTGCGTCGGACCAGGAGACGGTACGAGAACCGCGGGGCCCGGGCTGCCGACTCGGGTGGCGGCGTCGAATGGGAGCGCGACGCGTGTGCGTTCGGAGGCTGCCGAGGTCGACGCGGCGCCGCGTGGATAAATAGATAAATAGGGTATTTTCTTATTTATTTAATTCCCTAAACTTCAAAAATCCATATCTTTGTGTAGAAAAATCACAAAAATAAAATAAAAATACCCTCTTGCTCAGTGAACAGAGGAGAATAATGTGAAAAAGAAATCACTTAATTTCATCAAATATTTTATTTTTTATGATTTATTTACTCTCTGCATTATTTTAATTCTCCATGCATGCATACAATTCACCATGGCATGAGACCATAGGGCTTTTGAAGCCTCTGAATTTGGGAACATTCCCTGAATTTTCCAAAGTCAGAGGCCATCCCTATGAGGAGTTCTTGATTTTTCAAGTTCAGGTCACGGTTTTGAGTATTTTAATTCCAGTAAATAGCATGTTGTGAAATAAATTCTAGGAAAATTTGGTGATGTTCCTTATAACCAGAGAACCCTAGGAAAAATGGATTTTGGCTTAGTTCATTCAAAGCAACCCTAATCGACTTAAACACCCAAAATAGGTCTTTAATTAATTAGAGTTAACCGGGTATCAAATTGACTTGAAATCAATTCTCCACTGACCTTTAGGATCAGAGGAATCCACCATAAAAATTTGAAGTCAATTGGACTTGGTTAGCCCCACTAATTGGGTTGATTAAGTCACTTGGCCATTTTAAACTTTAAAAATTCATAACTTTTAAAATATTATTCAAAAATTCACAAAATTGGTTTTGGAACCTCTCTGATATCAGGGGAACCCAAGAAAATTAAAATTTCAATTTTCTAAAAAAGTTGATTTTTAATAATATTTTAATATTTTTAATAATTAAAAAATAATAAAAATCACAAAAATAATAAAATTCACCAAAATGTCACATTTTGAATTTTAATCACTTAGGAGCAAATCCCACATTTTTCCTAGGTCTATTTAGTGAGATATTGAATTTTAAAGCCCTAAGGTAATTTTAAAAATTAAAAAATGTATTTTCTAGCATTTTCACTAAAATAATTATAATAAATCATAGAAAAATCAGAAAATTGCAAAACTTGATTCTCTGGTTTCCTTGATATCAGAGAGATTTTTGAAAAATATAAAATTCATTTTTCAACATTTATTTTATTTTTAAATTAATTAACACTCCAAAACTCAAAATAATTATAA
This sequence comes from Papilionanthe hookeriana x Papilionanthe teres, assembly GCA_022702705.1. Taxonomy (NCBI): domain Eukaryota; kingdom Viridiplantae; phylum Streptophyta; class Magnoliopsida; order Asparagales; family Orchidaceae; genus Papilionanthe; species Papilionanthe hookeriana x Papilionanthe teres. Next base: position 50,520,203 of record CM040436.1, read on the forward strand.
TAAAAATAATATAATTCAAAAAATCACCAAAATTGGTCCAAGTGCTTCTTTGGTCATTAGGAATGTCCCCTAATTTTCTTAAGGACAGAAACTTTCTTTTGGTCATGTTATCAAATTTTCCTTGAAAATCTCTATTTTCCACAAAAATAATTATATAAATAAATTAAATACAGAAAAATCACATTTTCTCCTCTCATGTCTTTATTGACATATGAGTGAAGTCACATAAAAATTTCAAGTTCATTTGAGTTCAATTTAGTGAGTTATGAAATTATTAAGCTTAAGGGGTAAAATGGTAATTAAACTTTTAACCCTTAATTAAAACTTTAGGTTTGATAAAAATCAACAAGTAAAATATTTGATCTTAATCTGGTTTGGATGATTGAAATTTAAATAATTAAAGGGTAGAAACCCATTAAACAATTTCAAAATGATTAAACTTTAATTAAATAATGGATTAAATTTGGAAGAATAATAAAATTGAATCATTAAAATAAGGGATATTTATTAGGAAGAGATTTATTCTTTAATTTAAAAATCCCTAAATTAATCATCTCATTAATATTCAACTCTTAATTAAAATGATAATTCAAATTCAAAATATTAAAAGACTTAATCATTAAACTAAAAGTCAAATTATTAAACTCTTTCAAAAATTTCAATTAAAATTAAAAATAAAGTAAATTAAAGATAAATTAAATTAAAATTAAATTAAATATAATAATTAAATTAAATTAAGACAAATTAAATTAAATTAAATTAAATTAAAATTAAATTAAATTAAATTAAACAATTAAATTAAATTAAATTAAATAATTAAAATTAAATTAAATTAAATTAAACAATTAAATTAAATTAAATTAAATTAAATAATTAAATTAAATTAAATCAAATCAAATTAATTAAACACCAAATCAAATTAAATTGAACTATGTTAAACTAAATTAAAACTCAATTAAATTAAATTGAATTAAATATAACATCACCTAAGACATAAAAGAAATTAAATATAAAACAACTTGAACACTATTCCAAATTTAAACTCTTTAACTTAAACCAAATCATTTGAATACTAACTTACCCTTGAAAGCTTTGATTATTATAACTCCTAAATTAAACGTCAAATGAAATGTTACTTCACTCATAGGATATTCAAATGTCCTAGTTCATCGAGCAAGTTAACAAAACTTGAAAACCTCGGACGATTGATTCATTTATATAATTAAATTCATTTGTACTTAAAACAATCTCGGAAATATTGAAAAGATGTTTAAGATTCTTCTTAAGCACTTCCTCGATATGATAGGATATTTATAAGAACAATTGGACTTAATTGTCCTTTGATGATGAAAATCGTCCTCAAACAACAAAAAACCCAAAGAACCTAGACGTCATAGGAGATGACTCAGCTATAGGATTAGGAATTTGGTAGAAAACCATAACCTTTCCCTTAGCTTTACCTAGGAACTTGCTTAAATATTCTAATTGTGTTTTAAGTGCAGCTTGGGATGACGGGAAGACCCTCCAGGTACGCTTTTATTTTATTGCAATTTACTTTCTTGCAATTTACTTTCTTGCAATTTACTTTATTGCGAAATGCATTTTACTTTTCTTGCATGATAAAACAACGAGTTGCATGAAAACCCACACCTTTAGGATAGTCCCTAAAACCGAAACCAAATTAAGTTAAAAGTCATTGCAAGATAAAATTCACCGCCACAACATTTCAAAATATAAAACAACTCAAAATTTAATCACAAACAGAACACAAAACTACAATTGCAACTAAACTAAAACGTCCTCGTTGGATGATCGGGAATACCTCGGATGATGTAACCTACGTGTTGCTAACGGGATTTCCCACGGTCTAAATGAAAGTGTGGAACTCATTCAGTTGAGTTTAGCAAATTCATCTGGACTAAGTGAATCCGATAAAAATAATGATGCCGGAAGGATGGAACCGTGGGATCTTAACCGGTGTCGTTATAATCAACTTTAAGATTTGTTTTAATTAAAACACAAGAACACTTGGAAATTAAGACTTCTCTAAACCAAGACACTTTTCTCAACTCCTGATTTATGATTTCTAAAACTAAACCTCTCGCAACAACAAGGAGCTCGGAGCATGGTGGGCAAGCACGACCATCGTCATCAACGAAAACCCGAGTCTACTTCAGCAAAACTTTCCTAGAATTAAAACAACCAAGCCATAGGACTTCGAGGTAGCTTGCACTAGTGCAACATAAATCCTCAACTCTTCGTTAGGCATTTGCATTGCAAATTAAGCCCTAACCGGTCTTAGGATTCCGAGGTAGTCGTCCGATACGACAATAAACCCTCACATCTTCTAGTGCTATTTGTTTGATTTTATCATACAAATATAAGCCCTAATTAATTGAAATTGGCAAGATTGAAATATCAAATAAACATTAGGACTTTCCTAAATTCAAGACAAACAATAGGATAGTCGGGAAATTATCGAAGTTCACTTCGAATCAATGATTTCTCCTACCTCTCTTCCTTTGGATTCACAAAACAAAATGTTCCAAAATTTGATCCATTCCCTATTGAAATTCCAAAATTCAATCTTTGAAAACCTTAAACTTTGAAATTCTTGAGAGCAGAATTATTGGTTATTATCGAGAGTTTTCTTAGGTGATTCCCGTCACTTAAGATGTAATTAACTATAGGGGCTTGCCCTTATAGGGAATTTTAAAGAACCCGAGTAATATAAACCCTGTTTGATACTTTCATATTAAGCGGGGAATTTGTCGACTTATAAAATTGGTTCGCAAACCAAACGGATGTCACAAAACTTCTAGTTTATTTGATCGAGCCCCACCATCAAGCGATGTGTCTATCCTTAGGGATAGATATACGGTTTGTGGTGCGGTGCTCGTTTATATAAACTATTTGGGGATGTGAGATCGGTTTAATCTCATATCTTAAAACTTTCAAATTTAAAAATTATTTTCAAAATCAAATACTACTTTCTAAATTATATATATTTAAATTAAATTTAAAATAAAAATTCGCCGCACAACTTCTGTTAGGCGACCACTTTTCAAAATAAAACACACAACCCTAAAAAAATAATGCCGACAATTCAATATCAGCCTACTCCACCTGCAGATCAAGGCGATGACGTGGCTTGGGATTTTGATTTAGGAGATTAGTTTTAGATTTGATGTTTATTTTTATTTGTTTAAGTTGTTTTAATTATGAACTTTAACTGTTATGTTGGATGATTGTTTATGTGATTTCTGTCGAACTTTAAAATGGATGTTTTGTTTATGAACTGATTGTGATGTAATATTAAATTGTGGAATTTTGTTGCTGAAATTAGTTAGTTTATTTTAATATTTCAAACTGTTATTGTAATTTCTAAATAGAATAGCAATTGTATGTTTTGCAGTAGATTAAATATAAGTTGTGTTAGTATTTTGTAATTATTTCAAAAATTTCTTTACCCAGCAATTTTTCTTAAATATTATATGTGTAAAAGGATACTAACAGTACAGGTTAAGTAAGTAAGGAAGAAAACCTTTAAATTTCAAAAAGTGAAATACCTAAAGCTCGAAGGTATGATTTAAATATTACAGTTTATTTCCTTTTCACCCTATATAATTAGATAGAAAAACTTAAGTTTGGGGGAGGGAAAACACAAATTTAATTATTAAATTGTTCTCATTTTACATTTTCAAAAAAATTATTATAAAAATGATTTTCTGTAGTAACTTTAGTTCAGTAAACTAGAATTAATTTATTTAATTATTATAAGAAAGTTGAATAAAATATTTCTAGTAATTAAAATATTTTTGTAGATTAAGATATTTGGTATAAAAGAATAAGAATATAGTCAACTATTTAAAGTAAGGAAAACTATATTTTAAAATATGAAATTCTTAAGTATTTAATTGAGAAGGAAGAGATTAAAACCCTATGAAGTAAAAACTATAAAATACATATAAGGTAAGGAAATATTTCAAGTTTCAAATTTAGGAAAGAGGAAAATGAAGTTCAAAATCATTAACAGGCTATCCACATACAGTAATCCTCACTTGGAAAAGAAAAAGAAGGATTGAAAATCAATCCCTAAAAAGAAAAAAATAATAATAAATATAAGTAAAGAGAAGCTTGAGGAGATGCCTTATCAAAAATTGGCTTCATCTGAATCAACCTAAAATGTAAACTTAATTATATTTCTAAACTTATATTTATGGATTAGTATTTTACTGAGTAGTGTTTTCATGAATTCCTATCAACTGAATATCTTAAGTAATTTAATATTACAAATATACTTATTCTTGAAATAAATAGAAGACTAGAAATCTTAAGCTTGATGACTAGATAGCCTTATATCTATAAAGTTAATTTAATTATCTAAAAATATTTCTATTAAACTTTACTATAGTTTTTATTAAAATTTAATTCATAGTTTTTCTGAATTAAAAGTTTTATTACAAATAATCATTTACTTTTTTAAGTATAAAAATTACTTCAGGACAAGTAATACTTAAGTTTGGGGGAATTTGATTACTAGAAAATGTATTAAGAATTTCATACCAATTTTATATGAAATTGCACTTTAAAGAAAGGTATTTTCTTTGTTTTATTGCAGGAATAAAGAATTATAAGTACTGAAAGCAAAAAGTACAAAAGAAGCGGATTTGGAGCAAAAAGGACTCAATATGATGAAAAATGAACTATCCTGCCGACGGCGAGATCAAGGCCGCCGACGGCGAGATTTTCCAGAGAATTTTTGAATATATTATAAAGAGCATACCGACGACGAGATCGAGCCCGCTGACAGCGAAATCGGTGCGGTTAGCCCACCTTCTAGAAGCCCGTCGATGGCGAGATCGAGCCCGCCGACGGCAAAACAGTTGAAAAGCGCCAGATACAATGAACCTAGACGCTTTTTGAAGAGGTGCTTAAGCAAACTTTGAAGATTTGACTCCTTCTATAAATAGAGATGATTTTTGTCCCTTTAGTGTGTCATTTTTGGTGTCTTTTGGTGTCGTTTTAAAGTCAATTAGTGTTCATTTGTGTTAGAGTGTAAATCAGAGAGTCTTAGTGAGTTTAATTAACTGTATTGTACTGGAAGGAAGAGTCAAAGGAACTTCAAGAAGTCTGCTTGGGGAGAAGAATTGAGATAAGTATATTTGTTATTGTTTGTTAAGTTTAATGAAATCCATGCTTTGTGTTATTTTTCCCATGCTTTCTGAGTAGTTTCCTTAGTCTTTTTCCTTGTTGTTGAGATTATGTGAAGTGACGAATCAAAGTAACTGTGCCTAAAATTATTAAATAAAAATTGTGATAATCTTTTAATTAAAACTTAATTTACTTTCAATTTGGCCAATTGATTTGTTAACATATGTTGAATTATCAACTATAGTAAATCTTACATATGAGATTCAAGGAAGTCAAAAGCCTTGGAAGGAGGGTGCAAATAAATAGGGAAATATTAACTATCGGGCGTAGAATTGGACATTTTAGTGTGATAGACTAAAATATTCAATTCGGTCCTATTGTTTAAGAGCTGAAGTGTAGATGTTAACCCTCAGGCGAGGGGAACGTGGGAGCTCTGAAGTGGCAGCCGATATCCTCTCAGCCTAGCCGCAGATTCAGTAATCAAACATAGGACTAGTCAATGTTCTTTGCACCTGGACCAAAGGTTCAAGAATAGGAATGCTCCTATTTGGCACAATACAAACTCTAAACAACTTTAATTCATCATTCACTTAATTCTCTCAACAAGGAGAAAGATGCTTTTCTAAATTTGAATCTTACATTTAAACCTTTTTGAGCAATAGTTTTAGTATAAGTGTTCTTAATTTCCGTATACTAGCTTAGTAAGTAAGTTTACTTTAATTTGTCTTTGAAATTCTCTAACTTCCCTGTGGGATTGATATCTTGGACTCCATTAGAGCCCTTTATTACTTGATAGTGATACGTATACTTGCGTAGTATCCACATTATAAATCATAATTTTCATAAAAGAATCATCAATGTAAATACTTATATTTGATGTGGGATCAAGTTTTTGGTGTCGTTGCCAAAATCAATAACATATTTTTGTAAGTATAAATATCAAAAGTGGGTCAGGGCACAAATATTGTGGGTCTGATAGAACCGCCTTCTTCAAGGGGACATCGCTTTATCCTTGCAGCTATAGATTACTTTTCCAAATGGGCAGAAGCTATACCACTCAGAGAAGTGAAAGCGCGCCATGTGTTGCAGTTTTTCAAGAATCTGGTCGTCTATCGTTTCGGGGTACCACGCAGAATCATTTCGGATAATGGGTTCGCATTCAAAAGTATGAAGATCAACAATTTTTTCAGAAGACACGGGATTGATTGGTGTTATTCGACGATCTATTACCCAAGAGCAAACGGCTTGGCCGAGGCTTTTAATAAAACTCTCATCCAAATCCTAAAGAAAACCTTGGACGACAACAAAAGAAATTGGCACAAAAAGTTGTTAGAAGCCTTATGGGCCTACAGGACGACTTTCACAACTCCTACTCAGTCTACACCTTACACTTTAGTGTACGGGTCTGAGGTCGTCTTACCCTTGGAAGTACAGCTTCCGTCACTCAGAAATACAGTTGCAGAAAAGATCACTACAGAAGAAAATGCCAAATTACAATTGGAAGAATTGGAAAGCTTGGAAGGAAAAAGACTTTCAGCACAGCAAAATTTGGAACTGTATTAAGCCAAGATGATCCAGGCCCACGATAAACTAGTCCGTCCAAGGACATTTAAAGTGGGTGACTTGGTTCTAGTTCTCAGAAGACCTTTTCTTGCACACCACAAGATAGGAGGTAAATTTGAACCAACATGGGAAGGGCCATTCGTGGTTGAGACAGTCTACTCAGGAGGTTCCTACCAACTGGTGAATTGTCGTGGAGAACGACCCATGCCTCCAATCAATGGACAATATTTGAAGAAGTATTACGCAACCTGATGTTTCGAAGGATGAACTTTAAAAATGAGGTCTCATTCAAAGAAGCACGGGTAGAGTAATCATTTGTGACTGGGTCCGAACCCAAAACATAAAAAAAATGGATGATGAAAAAGAAAATCGTTAACAAAAAATGTGTTGAAAAGAAAAAAAAAACGTGTGAAATTGTAATAATAAAATGTCAATCTCTCCTTTTAAATCAATTCTTTCCTGATCTTTCCCTCATCTCTTCCTACTTTCTTTAAAAATTAAAAGAGATAAATAAGAATTTTTCATTAATAAATGTTTTATTATCGTTCTTGTTCTTAGTACAGCCCCTGATCCTTTCCTTGTCTTTTCGCAGAGAAATGTCGAACGGGCGGTTGGTTCTGAACTTTAAAAATGGCGTGAGTCTAGCACTTGATGAAAAGAGGGTGAGGGATGGAGCCGTGATCGAGATTGACTCTGACTTCACACCAGCCGAGCTACAATATGAAGAAAATGATTGGACCCCGATTGATCGGGAAGAGTTCCATAGCCAGACAGTGATGAAATTGGGTGGCCCAAGTCAGCAATCCGCCAGCAAGAAGAGAAAGCAAACGCTGCTCATGCAACAGGAGAGGATAAGAAAGTTAAGTCCATTGTTGCTACAGTAGAGGGCAGGCTTGTCAGTGCCATGCCCACAGAAGTCCAAGGGGTAAGGAGAGCTAGTCTCACTGCCACCCAGCAGAGGAAAAAGAATTGCCGCATTCGTAAGATGTTAACCAAGTTAGCAGCAGATCAACATGAAGAGGCAGTTGCTACCGTCAATACAAATACTCCGAAGAAATTGGTTCGTCAGAAACCAGAAAGGAGGAGATCAACTCCAAGGAAAGCAGAACAAATAAAGGAAATTCCAAGAAGAGCGAGAATAGAATCGGCGCCTCGACACCAGCGGATGCACCAGCTTCGAAGAGTCTTGTTGCGAAAGCAACTCCCGAGGATGTCCCGACAGAGACTATCCCCGAGGAGCCAAGACATGCAGGAGAGCGTGCTGGGTTGAACCATATATTCCCCAGAACGTTACTAGACCTTGTCGATTGCAGATAATTGTGGAATATGAGTTGGAAAGAATGCATAATGTTGAAAAGAAAACTTTTGAATACTTTGAGAGAATTGGAGGCAAGAGGATCAATATCTTAGAAGGCCTCGAGCTGCATACAGAAGTATTCTCAGATTACGAGCAGCAACAAATTGTAGATTGCGTCGTTGAACTTCAGAAAATTGGCCGAGCCGGCCACCTGAGGGAAAAGACCTATTCGAAACCCCGAAGATGGATGCCAGGAGAAGGAAGAATTACAATCCAATACGGATGTTGCTACAACTTCGCGGTAGACAGAAAAGGGAATCCACCAGAATACTTCATCACGGTGAGGTGGATTCGATGCTAAGAATTATCAAGAGAATGGTAAAAGGGATGATAACATGGAGGGTATTTCCTGCAGATTGCATACCCAACAGCTGCATCATTAACATCTACAAGGAGGGCGACTGCATACCTCCACACATAGACCATCATGACTTCTTCAAACCTTTCTGCACAGTGTATTTTGTCAACCAATGTAACATCATGTTCGGATCTAACCTCCAGATTGCAGGCTCCGGTGAGTTCCGAGGGCCGGTGGAGATACCACTACTGGTAGGTTCCGTCCTGGTGTTGAAAGGAAACGGAGCAGCATCACAAAATATTGCATTCCAGGAGTGCCTGTGGAACGAATCTCCATCACTTTCAGGAGAATGGATGACAGAAAAATGGCTTTCCACTTTTAGCCAGATCCAGATTATAAGAGTCTCCGGCCCTACGAGCTGTAATTTACATGGGAAATATCACACCTCCAATGCACATCCATACGGCATTCCTGCCAAGGATGACTTGGAAGGTGATGTTATTGTCCATGTATCTCACTATTCAGACATGGATTTTAACAGCTCCTTTTAAAAGAAACTTGAAGAATCTTACACAATCCATGTTGGATTTATATGGATTGTATGAGATATTGAATTCTCAAGGAAAATATCATGTTTTGGAGCATGATGTATGATGTATTTTCGACAAGATTGGAATGAAACGACCATGTCACGTTTTACCTTCACCTCTTTTTGTGCAAATTGACTTGGAAACGCCATTAAGTTAAATGAACTTCGAACAAAGAACAAAGGGAAAATAAAAATAAATGAGAACTCTTTTAAAAATCTGAATTTAAAAACGAACCCCAAATAAATGTTAACCCTAAATTGAAAATCAAGTTAAAATCAAATCACAACAAGCGACTAGGACAAATTCCTGAATCTGAAATCCCCAGCCTTCTGCTATTCTCAAATCTCTTTTTGATTCTCCATATTTCCTTCCCTATTTGGAGAAGGTCAACTGAATCTACTGACACAGAACCACAAAAGTTTTTGATTTGGTTCTGATGGCATGGATTCATATCTTTCGCCAAATAATCAGACTTTGATCGATCCTCGTGGGTCATGAAACACTTTCACGTCACATTCCAAATCTTCCACAAAACTCAAATCTCCATAGTAAATTTCAACCCTTTAAACCTTCAAGACTGGAACCAGATTCCAGTTCTCTTTAGACTGGAACCAGATTCCAGCTCTCTTTAAACCTTCGAGACTGGTACCAAATTCCAGTTCTCTTTAAACCTTCGAGACTGGAACCAGAGTCCAGTTCTCTTTAAACCTTCGAGACTGGAACCAAATTCCAGTTCTCTTTAAATTGTCGAGACTGGTACCAAATTCCAATTCTCTCCTTTCGAGGTCGATACCAAATTCCGACTCTCTTTCAGGGTTGATACCAAATTTCAACTCTTTAAACCTTCGACACTGGTACCAAATTCCAGTTCTCTCCTTTCGAGGTTGGTACCAAATTCCGACTCTCTTCCCGAGATTGATACCAAATTTCAACTCACTCCTTCCGAGACTGGTACCAAATTCCAGATCTTATTTCGAGATCAGTACCTAAATTCTGATTCTCATCCTTTTCAATCGATACTTAAACTCTGATTCTCACTCCGAGGCTAGTACCTAAATTCCAGTTCTCTTTGCAATCTCGAGGTTGCAACCTAGGTTCCAATTCTCATTTCAAATCCAGATTTCCTTGAATTGATTTTAATTTAAACCTCAATCGAAATTGAAACCCAGAACAAATCGAAATCTAAGCTCACACATTAAAAAACTCAGAATAGAAAATGAAATGAAATCTAAATCAAATTTCCCCAGATTTTATGATCTGGAATTCACCTCTTTTTCTATTCCCCGGCGAGAGTTTAGGGATCTCCAGTCTTAGAGATATACTCGATACTCCCCAGCAGAAATTTATTTCTACTCTGTTCTAAGTGTGTCACTTAGACGTCTGTGTTGGTTTTGTTGATCTCTTCGGTAGAGGCCAATACGCGCGGTGTGCTTGGTTAGCACACCACCTATTAGGGTTCCATTTCTTGATCTTATTTTTGATGAGGTCTTTTCTCTTCTCTCCTTAGTACTTAGGATCTAGCCTTAGGCTTTCCCTTTGACTATCTTAGAGGACTAGAAATGGAATCCACTACTTAGAAATTCAAACACCTCTTAACTCCCAGCAAACCCAATATGTTTGATTGTAAACCCCTAAGTCACTTGGAGGGTTAAAGGATGAGTTCCCTATAGGATTCTTTGGCCTTAGGACAACCCTGGGTGGCCTGGTCTGGTGAGGGTTGACCTGCACACATTACACTTTCACACACATTTCAAATCCTAAAACCTTTCATACCTAGCTTGACTTTCTGACTCATGTAGGTAATGCATATGGATGGACCTTAAACCCTAGGCCCTTGGCTAAGAGGGTTAAGAATAACATAGTGAATCCCTCAAATGAGTCCTCTCATGGCTCTTATAGGCTTGATATGGCTTCATGGCTCAACCAAAGTGATTCCATTCTACTTAAACTTGATCAATCTATATTTTTCTAAAATTTCAATTTTTGACCTCCGGGACACTACACCCACCAAACCTACCAAATGCCCTTGAAACTACCCAAAATTTGCAAAATCACTTAAATTACCCAAAATTCCTCAAAACCAATCCTAAAAATTTCCCACTATTCGAATTGATCATCCTTAGCCAAATATAACAAAATTTCCAAAAATACCTCCCAATACCCTCCAAATACCCAAAATGCCCTTTTTAACCAAAAAAATTCTAAAAATTCCACAAATTCCCAATAAATTCCAGAAAATCCCAAATATTCCCAATTTCATTTTGTTCAACTACACCGTAAGCCAATTTTGTCAATTTGGCCCACTTTTACCAAAATCCCCAATTTGACCCATTTTTAACCCAAATTGACCCAATGTCAAACCAAATCAACCCAATTGATCCTAATTTTGATCTAATTCAGTCTTAAACTTCAATTCAATATCTCCAACATCAATCCAGACCAAATCCAAGTCCAATTTGATTGACATTTGGATCCAATTTCAATTTGAAGCTTAAAACCCAATTTTGGCCCATAACCTAAACTTAACCCAAACTACCCAACTCAACCCCAACTAGCCCCAAACCTTTTCTAAAACTTCTATAACATCCCCACAAACAAAACACTAAGTTGATTTGCCCCAAATTTGAACCTAAACTCCACCAAAACCTAACCCAAACAAAAAATCCCCAATTTTGGCCTAAACCCATCATGAACCCAAATGAACCTAAATCCCAAAATCAAAGCCCAACCAAAGTTGAAAACTCTTTGTAACACTCCCATAAACATTTCTCAACATTAATTTTCCATCAAATCTAACATTTTCCCACCTTAGCCCAAGTTAGCCCAATTTGACCCACTTTGGCCCCTTTACCAAAAAAGTCCCAAATCAAACCAAATTCAACTCCAAATCACCTCAAATTTGTTTCAAATCACTCTTGACACATCCCTAAACTAAACGCAACATTTCTTTAGCCCAATCCTTCATAAAATTTCCATCCACTAATTTGTTTTCAAACCTAAATGCCCACTTTCTTAAACCATTCTAAAAGCCCATTTTCACCAAATCCAAAAGCCCAAAAATCCATTCCCAAGCCCACATGAAACTTTCTTCATCGTTCCTTTGATAATACTATTTGACCAAAGCCTTAAATCATCATGAAATCAACCCATTTATAGAATCATGACAAATCCCATCAAAAGAATCCAAATTTTTAAAAATTCCAACTAACCCACTTTCATGTAAATGAGCTAAGCCATGAGCCAAGCCATGGAGCCATGCCCAAGCCATATGTAAGCCATGAGGAGCCATAGACTTTTCATCACTCCATAAATGGAAAAAGGAGGAGATCCTTTAAGCACTCCCTAAAATTCATTAACCCATTACATGATTCCCCTTAACCTAAATTTAATCCAAAAAATCCTTGATGGGGACTTCGCCACACATGTGAGGCTGACCCAACTGATCCGCTTCAGCCCAAATCAGGTCATAGGGGGTGAACCTAACCCAAATCCATAGGTTGACCAATTTGGACCCAAAATCACCCCTCTCCCCATGCCACTTAAATCCAATCCTTTACACATGTCCAAAGGCAATTGACTACACCAAACCCCAGCCCTGACTCCCCTGAGTCAGATGGTGACCTGACTCTGGCCGGCCAGCCACCAGGCCGCCGGAAAACGCCATGGCCAAGGAGCTTGGAATGAGTCAAATTTTAAATTCTCACCTGCTGAGCTGCCCCACTCTAAATGGCCACCTCAGCTCTTCATCTCCTCCCCTAGGCAGCTGATCTCAGCCATCAATTGCCTCTGGGAAGCCCTGGCCATGGCTATTTAAACCAGCCACCCCCTCTCGGCCAAAAGGTTGGCTGAAATCAACCTTCAGAGAATCCCTCTAAACTCCTCACAGAGCTTACCCTAGCTAAGAGCAATCCATCCCCACTGTTCTCCTGCCCTAAATCTCATTGATTGAGCTCAATTCTCAGGCCAGAACAAGACATCTCTCAAACCTCCACCAAAATCAATTTAAACTCACCCACACCTGCACAAGACTAATAGAAGGAGTTCCTCGGTGAAAGCCCCCTCTCCAGGCCACCCAAATACTCTAGCCTCCAAAGTCTGAAATTGGGCCTGGTCACCTTCATACTTAGATCTTTTACCAGGGCCAGAGGCTTCATCCTTAGGCTCTTCCAGCTCCAACGAACGTGCCGAACACATTCAGTTGAGGCCTCACCTCCTGAACCAAGGTATGGAGACTTCTCTTTAACCCGAGATTCCAACAATTCCCCATTTCGTTTGAGTTAATTTCATAGCATGTAAGCCATATGGATTTGTTCGTCTCTTCAAGACAAATCCATAGAGTATAAGAACATGAAAATCCATTGAGAAATGAGGGAGATATTAGGGTTTGAGTGTGGACGGTCACGGGTGCACACCAGTCGGAGATGACGACCAGCCGCCATTGGATCGAGCATGTATCGAATGTACAGCTCAGATTGCGTCGGACCAGGGAACGGTACGTGAACCACGGGCCGCGTGGTGCTGAGTCAAATGGCGGTGGCGAATGGGAGTGCGCCGTGTGGAGCTTCGAAGATGCTAAGGTTGATGTGGCGCTGAGTCGGCTAAGTAGGAAAATATGGAATTTATGATTTAATTAAATGCTTGAAACTTAGAAAATCCATATCTTTGTGTAGAAAAATCACAAAAATAAAATAAAAATACCCTCTTGCAAAGACAATTCACCATGACATGAGACCATAGGGCTTTTGAAGCCTCTGATCTTGGGAACATTCCCTAAATTTTTCAAGGTCAGAGGCTATCTCTTTGGTAAGTTATGTATTTTTCAAGTTTATGTCACAGTTTTTTTGGAATTATAATTTCATTAATTAGCATATTGCTTAGAAAATTCTAGAAAAATTTGGGAAAGTTTCTTTGGACCAGAGGACCCTAGGATATTTATGTTTTGAGTTAATTCATTAAGAATAACCCTAATTGGCTTAATTACTCAAAACTAAAATTCAATTATTTAGGGTTAACCACACATCAAAAGAACTTGAAAACAATTCTCCACTGATCTTTAGGATCAGAGGGACCTCACATAAAAATTTGAAATCAATTGAAAATGTTTAACCCCACTAAATGAATTAATTAGATCACATGAGTAAAATTAAACTTTGAAAATTTATAACTCCAAAAATACATTTTAAAAATTCACCAAATAAGTTTTGGGACTTCTCTGGTAATAGAGGAGTCTAAGAAAATTAAAATTGGAATTTTCTAAAAATCTTCATTTTTCACCATAATTTAATATTTTAATAATTAAAAAATAATAAAATTCACAAAAATATTAAAAATCATAAAAAAGTCACATTTTAACTCCTAATCACTTAGAAACAAACTAAATATTTTTCCCAAGTCCCTAGGATAAGATATTGAATTTTAAAGGCTTAAAACAATTTTTAATAATAAAAAATGAATTTCCAACATTTTCACTAAATTAATTCTAATAAATCAAAGAAAAATCAGAAAATTATAAAATTTATTTCTCTAAACTTCTTGAGGTCAGAGAGATTTATGAAAAATATAAAATCAATCTTTCAACTTTAATTTTATTTTATAATTGAATGAAACTACAAAACTCAAAATAATTATAATAAATAAAATATAATTCAAAAAATCACGAAAATTGGTCCAAGTGGTCCTCTGGTCATTAGAAACATCTCATAATTTTCTTAAGGACAAAAACCTTATCTTGGTCATGTTGTTGAATTTCCATTGAAAATCCCTATTTTCTATTAAAATAAATATATAAATTAAATTAAAAAATAGAAAAAAATCTCATTTTCTCCTCTAAATAAAAAATTTCGAGCTCATTTGAGCTCAATTTGATAAGTTATGAAATAATTAAGCTTAAAAGGGCATATTAATAATTAAGAATTTTAATTCCTAATTAAAACTTTAGGTTTAATCAAAATGGAGGGTAAAATATTTGATCTTAATTCTTTCTTAGATGATTGAAACTTTAGAAAATAAAAGGGTAGAAACTCATTGATCACTTTTAATAAACCAAAAAAATTGAAACCGTAATTAATTAAATAATTTGAATTTTGGAAGAATAATTAAAAATTTTGGATTATTAAAATGGGGATTTAATTCAGAGAGACTATAATCACTTAAACTAAAATCCCCAAATGAATCACTTTAATCATATTTAACTCTTAGTTAAACGTAAGATGATAATTGAAATTAATAAATTAATAATGAATAAAAGGTAACCTTTAATTAAATTAAAACTTAAAACATTAAATAACTTGATAATTAAATTGAAATAAATTTAAAACATTAAAAAAAAAATTAATTTCAAAAATCACTTGAAAGCAAATTTAAACAAACTTGAAACATCAAAATCAATTTCAAAAAATAATTTATAATTAAAAAATCAAACCAATTAAAAGTTAATCTAGAAAATTGAAATTAAATTAAAATTAAATCACTAAAGTCTAAAATTAAATAATTTAAACTCCTCTTTCAATTCAAATAGTTTAAAACACTTAAGAATAAAATAACTTGAACACTATTCCAAACTTAAATTTATTAAAATTTTATAACTAAATTAAATCACCTTAAAACATTATTTCTAATTTTAATCGTTGAAATTCTTAATAAATTGATTTGCCCCTAAAGACTTTTATCATTATAACTCTTAAATGGAGCATCAAGTGAGGTGTCACTTCATTCATGGGACAATCAAATGTCCTAAGTTCAATGAGCAAGAGTTAAAACTTAACTGAAAATTTCTTGATGATTGATTCATCTCTACAATAAAAATTCATTTAGACTCGAAATAATCTCAGAAGTATTGAAAAGATGTTTAGAACCCGTTCTAAGCACTTCCTCAATACAATGAGGTGTTTTAAGAAGAATAATTGAACTTAATTGTTCTTTGGTGAAGAAAATCATCCACAAAATATAAAGAACCTAGACATCATAGGAACTGACTAGCAGTAGGATTAGGATCTTAGTAGACAACCAAAACCTTTCCTTAGCTTTACCTAGGTACTTGTTGCAAATATTTAAATGTTCTAATACGTGTTTTAAGTGCAGCTTGGAATGATGAGAAGACCCTCCATGTACGCTTTTACTTTATTGCAATATACCTTATTGCAACTTATTTACCTGCACTACGCTTTACTTTTCTTGTATGATAAACAGGATTGTTGCATGAAAACTGAAACCTTTAGGATAGCCACAAAACTGAAACCAAAACTAAATTAAAAGTCACACAAGATAAAATTCACCACCACAACATCTAATATATAAAATAACACAAAATTTAATCACAAACAGAACAACAAAATCACAACTTTAACTAAATTAAAACGACTCGTTGAATGATTGGGAATACCTCGGATGATGTAACTCAGGTGTTGCTAATGGGATTTCCCACTGTATAAATGAAAGTGTGGAACTCATTCAGTTGAGTTTAGCAAATTCATCTGGACTAAGTGAATTCGATGAAAATAACGGTGTCGGGATGACGGAACCGTGGGATCTTAATTGGTTCTGTTTAATCAACTTTAAGATTTATTTTAATTAAAACACTAAAGACATTTGGACTTTAAGATTTCTCTAAACCAAGTCACTTTTCTCATCCTCTGATTTTCACCTTCCAAAACTAAATCTCTGCAACAACAAAGAGCTTGGAGCACAGTGGGCAGCACGGCCATCATCGACAGTAAAACTTGGATCGACATCAGCAAAACCATTCTTAGAATTAAACAATCAAGCCATAGGACTTCGAGGTAGTTTGCCTAGTGCAACATAAATCTTCAACTCTTTGTTAGGCATTTGCATAATCATGTTATGTAAATTAAGCCCTGACCAGTTTTAGGATTCCGAGGTAGTCGTTTAGTACGACATAACCCTCACATCTTCGAGGATATTTGTGTGATCATGTCATGCAAATATAAGTCCTAATTAACTAAAATTGGTAGGACTGAAACATTAAATAATTTCCTCAAATTGAAGCCAAATGATAGGATAGGTTGGGAAGTTGCCAAGATTCCTCTTGGATCCTCAGCTTCTCCTACTTCTTTTCCTTCGAACTCTCAAAAGAAACTGTTCCAGATTTGAGCTAATCCCTTTTGAAATTTCCAAAATCCAATTTGTTTGAAACCTTAAACTTTGAAATTCTTGAGAGCAAAACCACTTATCATTATCAAGAGTTTTCTTAAATGATTCTCGTCATTTAAGATGTAATTAACTAAAGGGGCTTGCCCTTATAGGGAACTTTAAGAACCCAGGTAATATAAACTCTGCTTAATTCATTTATATTAAGCAGGGGAACTTATCGGCATATAAAATCAGTTCGCAGCCTAAACAGATGTCACAAATCTTCTAGTTTATTTAACCGAACCCCATCATCAAGCAGTATGTCTATTCTTCGGGATAGATACACGGTTTGTGATGTGGTGCTCGTTTATATAAACTATTTGGGATGTGTGATCGGTTTGATTTCATATCTTAAAATTTTTCAAATTTAAAATTATTTTCAAAATCAAATGCTACTTTCTAAATTATACATATTTAAATTAAAACCTAAAAATATGTCGTCAATTTCTAGCGACTCCGCTGGGGAGTGTTCCTCTCTCCATTTTGATCAGATGGTTTTGCTTTCATAAATTGGTAGTGTATCCATGTCCCTACTGGAGCAAACTACCATTCTTTCCGTTAGCATACCAAGTTCGTTTCTATCTTGAACGGGTATAGCCAACTTCTCTCGGATTTAGGAGTCACTGTTTAGACACCCCTAAACAGAGAGGTTCTGAAATCCTTTTACCTCTTTTCTGAGGTGGGGTGGACCCCCAATAGGTGTTAGCTTAGGAGCGGTCCCTCAGGTTGAGAAGTTTTGCAAGACTTTCTCTTCCTTTCCAATTGTTAATCGGGTCCTTTACCCTTTTTATAACCTTCCTCATTTAATTTTTTTGTTCCTAACAAATAAATCCCCTAACAAACGACTCTTTTAATAAATGAATTCTCTATGAAATCATAAATACACTAAGAAAAATGAAAATGTGTTCGGACTCTTTCTTTTTTGTCCTAAGTTTTGCAATAAAGGGAAGAATAATTCCAGACTGACGTTCGGAATCTGCCCTGTAGAAAATGACTGCCCCAAAGTTAATCTTCTCCTTCACCAATGGACTGGACTTGGCTGTCTACAAGGATGAGCTGCCTAACAATGTGATCATCCGTTTTGGATAAGGATTTGGTAATACAGATATAAAGTTCGCTGACGTCACTCTCTTCGCACTAATGGACAAAGTGCCAGAAACTGAGAAACCCCTGATTGAGTTCAACCTGAAGTCGACTCAAGAATTCCCTCCCCTGCAAAGGGTTCCAGTTGAAAGAAATACTACTATTCATAGGAGGACTGTTGTCTCTGCCCTGATCAATCTAGTCATCTCTGCACTACCCCGGCTTCTGCCAAACTGAAGGGGAAGGAAATCCAAGTCTGTGATGAGCCTGTCAACGTGGAGGGTATAGATTTTGCTATAATACTCTCTATTTTTGAGATTGGGTCTAGTTCAAGAGTTGCACCCCCTAACTCGGACTCAAAGGAGAAATAGAAGCAGAAAGATAGCCAGGATTGAGAAAGCCAAAGCTGCTAAAATTGCTTTCCTGGAAGAGATCCCTAAACTGCCTGAGTATACACCTCTGTTGGAAGGAAGTAGGTTTCACCCCCTCTCTGATGCATCGGATGAAGAAGACGTCCGAAGGATTGCCACTACATTACCCCGACCTACATACTATAGTAACTACAAAAGAAAAAGGGTTAAGACTACGCCATTTGCTCGGCTTTTATCAATTGGCAAAGAAAGAAAGATGCCCCGTGTCATAAATCCTAAGAAGAATGGGACGAGTGCCAGCTAGATCCCGCCTCGGACCGCAAGTAGAGCCTGTCACTGTCTTAGAGAAACCAAAGAAGAAAATGAGAGCTAGTTCACCTGTTGTTGTATCGGGCCATCATATTAGGAAGGACGCCACCTACCATCATATAGCCGACAGACCGTCCGGTCCTAGGCCTTCTGCTGCAAGAAGGATGGTGTGGCGACCTATTATTACCGAGCCGAGACCAACACAACATCGTGAGAAGAAAAGCCTCGTCAAAGAGCCTGAATCAGAAGATAGTGCTACTGCAATAAAAGAAACTCCTGAAAAAGAAGTTCAACAGCCATCACACGACAACAGCGAGATCGTCTGGAAGAGACCCCTCGAGGATGCTATAGGGAGGCTAAGGACGGACATCCGACGGTTGGCCAGAGAAAGAGGAGAAAATTTGGGCAAAGATGTGGACTCATCAGAATTTATGGATGACGAGTATGCCGAGATCAATATGGTTGAGCACGAGCATCATCAGCTTCGCAAGTTGCTCTGGTAGCTGCGAAAAGAGATGAAATGAAGTGATGAGAGCACAGTTTTGGGAAAGAGATGACACAATTTTCCACATGGCAAAGAGAAAGGAAGAGATGGCTGCTGCTTTAGCCACTCTCCAGAGTCAGGAACAACTTCAGAAAGAAACACCCCCAGAGATCATCCATATTGCAGATGGAGGAAAAGAGATCACATCCGTCAACGGAGATGAGCCACCAAAGAAGGATTCTACACAGAATATGATTCCCGGAAAGGACATTAAAAACATGGTAGAACAGCAGGTGCGAGAAGCCTTAGCACAATCTAAGAGTGGAGCATCTATTCATATGGGTAGACCTTACCCCAAAGAGTTTGATGCAGTCCAATACCCAAAAGGCTTCGTACCACCTCTGTTTAAGACTTTTGATGGAACGAGAAACCCTCGGTAGCATGTCGCACATTTTCGTGCTAGTTTCTGCAATGCCGGTATGAGTGACGCTTTACTCTTCTGTCAGTTCGTCAGCAGTTTGTCAGGGATCGCCTTTGACTGGTACGCAGAATTGCCAAATGGTTCAGTTAAGACCTTTGCAGAATTGGAAAAACTATTCGTTAAGCGTTTTTTTAGGGTTCGACACCACATCACCATTGGTGATCTAGTGGTGGAGTGTCGGCATATTTTTAGATCATGTATTTTGAAAAGGGGTCGCCTACAAAAGTTGTCGGCGAATTTTTTTAATTTAATTTAAATATATTAGTTGAAAGGTAGTATTTGATTTTAAAAATAATTTTTATGTTTTTTTTAAAAAAATTAAGATATGAAATTAAACTGATCTCACATCCCAAATAACTTATATAAACGAGCACCGCACCACAAACCGTGTATCTATCTCGAAGGACAAACACACTGCTTGACTGTGGGGCTCGATTAAATAAATTGAAAGATTTGTGACATCTGTTTGGTCTGTGAACCAATTTTATAAGCCGACAAGTTCCCTTGCTTAATATAAAGAAATTAAGTAGAGTTTATATTACCTGGGTTCTTAAAGTGCCCTATAAAGGCAAGCCCCTATAGTTAATTACATCTTAAATGACGGGAATCACTTAAGAAAACTCTCGATAATGATCAGTGATTTTTCTCTCAAGAATTTTAAAGTTTAAGGTTTTCAAAGGATTGTATTTTGGAGATTTCAATAGGGAATGGATCAAATTTGGAAAAGTTTATTTCAAGAATCCAAAGGAAGAGAAGTAGGAGAAGCTGAGGATCCAAAAAGAATCTTGGCAACTTCCCAAACTATCCTATTGTTTGGCTTCAATTTGGGAATGATGTTTAATGTTGCAATCTTGCCGATTTTAATTAATTAGGACTTATATTTGTATGACATAATCATACAAATAGCCTCAAAGATGTGAGGGTTTATGTCGTACAAAACGACTACCTCGGAGTCCTAAGACCGGTTAGGGCTTAATTTGCATAACATGATTATGCAAATGCCTAACGAAAAGTTGAGGATTTATGCTGCACTAGGCAAACTACCATGAAATCCTATGGCTTTGTTATTTAATTCTAAGAAATGCTTTGTTGAAGTAGACACAAGTTTTGCTGACGAAGATGGTCGTGCTGCCCACTATGCTCCAAGCTCCTTGTTGTTGCAGAGGTTTGGTTTTGGAAAGTGAAAATCAAGGGATGAGAAAAGTTTCTTGGTTTAGAAATCTTAAAGTCAAAATATTTTTAATATTTTAAATTAAAACAAATCTTAAAGTTGTTTAAACAGAATCGATTAAGATCCCATGGTTCCGTCATCCCGACACCGTTATTTTTATCTAATTCACTTAGTCCAGATGAATTTGCTAAAATCAATTGAATGAGTTCCACACTTTCATTTAGACCGTGGGAAATCCCGTTAGCAACACGTGGGTTACATCATCTGAGGTATTCCCGATCATTCAAAGAGACGTTTTAATTTAGTTGCAATTGTAGTTTTGTTGTTCTGTTTGTGATTAAATTTTGAGTTGTTTTATATTTTAGAATGTTGTGGTGGTGAATTTTATCTTGTTGTGACTTTTAATTTAGTTTTGGGTTTCAGTTTTGTGGCTATCCTAAAGGTTTTGGTTTTCATGTAACAATCTTGTTTAACATGCAAGAAGTGTAAAGCGCAGTGTAGGTAAAGAAAATGCAATAAAGTAAATTGCAATAACATAAAAGCATACCTGGAGGGTCTTCCTGTCATCCCAAGCTACACTTTAAAACACATATTAAAGCATTTAAATATTTCAATAAGTACCTAGATAAAGACTAAAGGAAGGGTTTTGGTTGTCTACTAGAATCCTAATCCTATAGCTAGTCATTTCCTATGATGTCTATGTTCTTGATTTTGGTTAAGGATTATTTTCTTCATCAAAGAGCAATTTAGTTCAATTGTTTTTTAAAACCACCCATCGTATTGAGGAAGTGCTTAGAACAAATCTTAAACATCTTTTCAATACCTCTGGGACAGTTTTGAGTCCAAGAGAATTTAATTAATCATCCAAGGGATTAGTTAAGTTTTGTTCCCTTGATCAGTGAACTAGGATGTTTGATTATCCTATGAGTGAAGTGAAATTTCACTTAGTGCTTCATTTAATAGTTATAATAATCTAAATCTTTCAGGGGCAAGTTAATTTGTTAAAGATTTTAATGATTTAAAGTTAAAGGCTGATGATTTACTTTAGTGTGATTTAATTATGAAACTTTAATCAATGATTTTAAGTTTGGAAATGATGTTTAAATTATTTATTAAATTTTGATGATTTAATTTGGATTAATTATTTTAAGGTGAATTGTCTTAAAATTATCTAAAATTTGCAATTTTGATTTAAGTTTGTTTTGAAATATTTTTTTAAAATTAGTTTCAAATATTTTAATTTACTTTTTAATCAATTAACATTTTAGGCTTTAATCAATTATTAAATTATTTAATGATGTAGGTTTTAAGAATTATTTACCTTTAATCATTTAATTATTAATTCCACTTATCCTCTTAAGTTAAGAGTTAAATATTATTAGTTGATTTATTTAGGGATTTTTAAATTAAAGAATCAATATCCTCTTAAGTTATATCCCCATTTCAATAATCCAATTTCAATTAATCTTCCAAAATTTAAATCATTTAATTAATTAAAGTTTCATTTTTGAGTTTATTAAAGAGATTAATGGGTTCCTACCCTTTGATTTCCCAAAGTTTCAATCATTTGAGAGAAAATTAAAATCAGATATTTTACCTCCATTTTGATTAAACCTAAAGTTTTAATTAGGGGTTAAAATCTTTTAATTACCTTTATGCCCCTTTAAGCTTACTTATTTATAAGTGATTAAATTAAGCTTAAATGAACTTAAGATTTTTATGCCACTTCACTCACATGTTAATTAAGACATTAGAGGGAAAATGTGATTTTTCTGAATTTAATATATTTATATAATTATTTTTAATGGAAAATAGGGGTTTTCAAAGAAAATTCACCAACATGACCAAGGTAAAGTTTCTATCCTTAAGAAAATTATTGGATGTTTCTAATGACTAGAGGACTACTTGGACCAATTTCAGTGATTTATCCAATTATATTTTATTTATTATAATTATTTTATGTTTTGGAGTGTTAATTAATTATAAAATAAAATAAAAGTTAAAAATAAATTTTATAGTTTTAAAAAATCCCTCTGACCTTTAGAAAGTTAGAGAAATAAATTATATATTTTTTTGAGTTTTCTTTGATTTATTAGAATTAATTTAGTGGAAAAGGCTAGAAAATATTTTTTTAATTTAAAAAATTTGTTTTAAGGCTTTGAAATTAAATATCTTAACCTAGAGACTTAGGAAAAATATTTGATTAGTTCCTAAGTGATTAGGGGACAAAATATGATATTTTTATGATTTTTATTATTTTTGTGATTTTTATTATTTTTTAATTATTAAAAAATATTAAAATATGCTTAAAAATGAAAGTTTTTAGAAATTTCCAATTTTATTTTTCATAGACTCCTCTAATACTAGAGAAGTCCCAAAATCAATTTGGTGAAATTTTGAAATGTATTTTTGAGGTTATGAATTTTTAAAGTTTAATTTTAGTTATGTAACTTAATTAATCCATTTAGTGGGGTTAAACATTTCCAATTGACTTCAAATTTTTATGTGAGGATCCCATGATCCTAAAGATTAGTGGAGAATTATTTTCAAGTCATTTTAATGTGTGATTAACTCTAATTAATTAAAGTTCAATTTAGAGTGGTTAGGCCAATTAGGATTATTTTTAAGGAATTAAATCAAACCATAATTTTCCTAGGGTCCTCTAGTCCTAAGAAACTTCACCAAATTTTCTTGGAATTTTCTAAGCAACATGCTAATTTTTTGAATTAAAATATCAAAAACAGTGACATAAACTTGAAAAATACATAACTTGTCATAGGGATGGCCTCTGACCTTGAAAAATTAAGGAAATGTTCCCAAGATCAGAGGCTTCAAAAGCCCTATGGTCTCATGTCATGGTGAAATGTCCATGCAAATGGAGAATTAAAATACTAAAATGAGTAAATAATTAATTAAAAATAAAATACTCATTGAAATAACTTGATTTCTTTTCCATATTATTCTCCTCTGTTCACTGAGCAAGAGAGTATTTTTCTTTTATTTTTATGATTTTTCTATGCAAAGATATGAATTTTTAAATTTTTTGGTATTTAATTAAATAGAAAATAATCTAATTTCCTACTTAAACCAGTCAGCGCCGCGTCAACCTCGGCAGCTCCGAAGCCCTTCGTGTCGCGCTCCCATTCGACGCTGCCACCTGAGTCAGCAGCCACACGTCCCGAGGTCCCACTCCATCTTCTGGTCCAACTTGATCTCCACCATTCAACCGATACACAATCGATCGAACGGCTCCTTGTCATCGTCTATGACTGGTGCGTCTTGTGAGCCGTCGACCTTCTAACCCTAAGATCTCTCTCGTTTCTCAATGGATTTTTGAGTTCTTATACTCTATGGATTCGTGTTGAGGAGACGAACACATCCATATGGATAACATGCCATGAAATTAAGCTAAAGTAAATGGAGGAAGCGCAGAAGCTCGGGAGGAAGGAAGAGTTCATGCCTTGGTTCTAAGAGGTGAAGCCTCAATCAAAAATGCTTGGCACGTTCGTTGTAGTCCAAGGAGGCTAGGGATGAAGCCTGGAGCTGTGGTGAAATTCCTAGCCTTGACTTCCACCAGGCCCGATCACTAAGCTTGGAGCTGGAACAACTGGGTGGCCTAGAGAGGGGGCTTTCACTGGGGAACTCCTTCTCTACCTCTGGTGAAGGTGTGGGAAGATTTAATTTGGATTTGGTGAAGTTTAAGAGGGTGTCATATTTCTGGCCTGATTTTCAGCAGAGAAATTGGACTCAGCTGGGGGGATTCAGGGCAGGAGAACAGTGGGGTTCTTCTTATCTAGGCTGGGAGAAGCTCTGGCAGTGATTTGGTGAGGTTTTGTTGAGAAAAAATTCAACACCTTTCAGCACCTTTCTCATGGCTGAGAAGAGGTGTTTAAATGGCCAGGGCCTTTGGGCTGAGCTAGGGCTTAATTGGTGGGTGGATTCCACTGCTTAGGTGGAGGGTAGTGGAGCTCCAAAGTTTGATTTGGCTGAGGTGGCCAATTGGGTGAGTTTGGGTTTGTTTCACTTGGTGGTGGCTCTCGGTTTGACCCCCTCCGACGGCTAGGCTGGCCGGCAAGGACAAGGGAGCTGGCCATGGGTCAGGTCAACCAAGGAGTAGGGTTTAATGGTGATAAACCAGGCAAGGGGGATTTGGGGTGAGGCAAAAGGTGGATTTGTCCACTTAAGGGAAGAGATCCCTTAAAATGGGGAACCCTTGGTCCATGGCTCACTTAGCTTGGGCTAGGTGGATCTAGGGTGGTTCCTAGGGTTTACTTAGTGGTTGTGGATAAGTTGGTTTAGCCACATTTGGTTCAATTTGATATGGTTTGGTCATGGGTTCAAATTGGCTCATTTGGGTTTGGGTTGGGCTAACTTGAGTTTGGTCTTGATTTAGGCCCGAGTGTCTTGAGTACTTTTGAAGAGATGATTGCCATGAAGAAGTTTCATAAAGACATGGAGAGGTTTTGAGTTCAACTGGAAGGTCAATTTGGTGGATTTTGGTATTTTGGTTAATTTAGGCAAGGTTGAATCAACTCGGGTCCAAGTTGGGTTAAAGTGGGGTTTAGACCAAAATGAAAGTTTCAAATGGTCTAGGGGAATGTATTGAAGAGTTCCCAACATCAATTGGGAAGAAATTTCAAGGTTTGGCTAATCAATTTGGTAGGTTTAGGGCATGGGTTCACTTTAGGCTAAATCAGATTTTTTTTTTTGGTTTTCAAATAGATTTAGGTTAAGCTTAGGCTTAAATTGGGCCAATTGAATGTTGCATAGGTTTCATGGGAATGTTATAGAAAGTTTAGGACTGAAATTTGGGGAAAAAAAGTTGGTATTAGGTTAATTGGGGGTTTTGGATTAATTAGGCAAAATTGGGGATTTTGGATTTCAAATGGAATTGAACTCAAATGTGAATCAAATTAGCCTTGGATTTGGTTTAGATTGATATTAATGATGTTGAATTAAAGTTTAGAATTGAAATTGGGCAAAATTGAGGTCAAATGGGTTGGTTTGGTGTGACATTGGGTCCGTTTAGGTTAAAAATGATTTAATTTAGGGATTTTAACAAAAGTGGGTTATTTTAGAAAAATTGTGCTATGGTGTAGTTGAACAAAATGAAATTGGAAATATTTTGGATTTTCTGAAATTTTCTGGGAATTTTTGGAATTTTGTACCAAAAGGGTATTTTAGGGTATCAAGAGGTTATTTGGAGTGTATTGGGGTATTTTAGTGAATTTAAAAGGTGGGGATTGTTTCAAAATGATCTTTAGTATTTTTGAGAATTTTGGGTAATTTTTGGAAATTTTGGAAAATTTGGAGCAATTAGGTAATTTTAGGTAGGTTTGAAGGACCCAATGTCAAAACTAGGCATTTTGGCAAAAGTTGAATTTTGATGATGATGAAGCTTAAAGTGAGCCATGGACCAAGAAATGTCCACCCTGAACATTTCATGGGTTGTTCCCAACCCTCTTAGCCAAAGAGCTAGGGGTTTGGACTTAGCCACATGAGTGTTCCAATGAACCAGGGGGAGAAAATTGGGTAAGGATGGTGTGTGTGAGAGTGCAGTGTGTGTAAGTCAGACCTCACCAGGACTAGGCCACCCAAGGTAGTCCTAAGGCTTGAACAACCTTATAGGAGCTCACTATTGGTTCCCAATATGGTGATCTTAACCTTCTAAGGTGATTTAGATGTTTGCAACCATCCAAGTGGGGTCCCAAGAGGAGTCAAGAAGTAGTTGAATTGCTAAAGGGTGGGTCCCAATTCTAGTCTTCTAGGAAAGTCAAGGAGAAAACCTTATGGCTAGATCCTAAGAAGTACTAAGGAGAGAAAATACCTCACCAAAAATGAGGTCAACAAATGGACCCCTAGTAGGTGTGGTGTGCTAATCAAGCACACCGCTCGTATTGGCGTTGACCAAAGAGATCAACAAAACCAACACACGCGTCTAAGTGACACACTTAGAACAAAGCGTAGAACAATTCCACTGGGGAGTGTCAAGTAAATCTCCAAGACTGAAGATTCTTGAACTCTCTCTAGGGAAAAAGGAGGTGAATTCCAAATCATAAGACCTAGAGAGATTCGATTTTAGATCCGTTTCATTTTTTATTTCAAGTTTCAATTTTGAGCTTCAAATATATTTGAGTTTCAATTTTAGTTAAAGTTTGATTTAAGATTGATTTTAAGGTTGATTTCGTTAAGATTCATAATTTGGAATGAGAATTTGAACCTAGGTTCTAACCTTGGAAAGAAGAACAAAATTTAGGTACTGATCGAAAGGAATGAGGACCGGAATTTAAGTACCAGCCTCGGAGAGAGAATCAGAATTTAGGTACCCACCTCACAAAGGATGAGAATCATAATTAAGGCACTGATCTCGAAAAAGATGAGAATTAAAATTTAGGTATCAATCTCAAAAAGAGAGTCAAAATTTAGGTACCGACCTCACAAAGGAGAGAATTGGAATTTAGGTACCAGTATCGAAGGAGAATCGAAATATAGGTATCGATCTCGAGAAGAGAGTCAGAATTTTGGTACCGACCTCACAAAGGATGAGAACTGGAATTTAGGTACCAGTCTCAAAAGAGAATCGAAATTTAGGTATCGATCTCGAAAAGAGAGAATTGAAATTTAATTATCAATCTCAAAAAGAGAGCCGAAATTTAGGTACCGACCTCGCAAAGGATGAGAACTGGAATTTAGGTACTAGTCTCGAAAGAGAATCAAAATTTATGTATCGATCTTGAAAGGAGAGAATTGAAATTTAAGTATCAATCTCAAACAGAGAGCCGGAATTTAGGTACCGATCTCAAAATTTCAGGAGTGCGAAAAAGTTTCTCGGAAGAGTGCGGTATTAGCGGACACCGAGATCAGGGTGCCTTAGCGGTCTTATACCTAAGTCAGAGGATTAGAATGCGGAAAAGTTTCTTGGATAGGATGCGAGATTAGGGACACCGAGATCAGGATGCCTTAGCAGTCTTATACCCGAGTCGGAGGATTAGAGTGCGGAAAAGTTTCTCTGATAAGATGCGAGATTTAGCGAACACCGAGATCAGGATGCCTTAGCGGTCTTAAACCCAAGTCGGAGGATTAGAGTGCGGAAAAGTTTCTCGGATAGGATGCGAGATTTAGAGGACACCGAGATCAGGATGCCTTAGCGGTCTTAAACCCAAGTTGGAGGATTAGAGTGCGGAAAAGTTTCTCGGATAGGATGCAAGATTTAGCGGACACCGAGATCAGGATGCCTTAGCGGTCTTATACCCAAGTCGGAGGATTAGAGTGTGGAAAAGTTTTTCGGATAGGATGCGAGATTTAGCAGACACCGAGAGCAGGATGCCTTAGTTTTCTTATACCCAACTTGAAGGATTAGAGTGCGAAAAAGTTTCTCGGATAAGATGTGATATTTAGCGGACAACGAGATCAGGATGCCTTAGCGGTCTTATACCCAAGTCAGAGGATTAGAGTGCAGAAAAGTTTCTCGGATAGGATGCGAGATTTAGCGGACACCGAGATTAGGATGCCTTAGCAGTCTTATACCCAAGTCGGAGAATTAGAGTGCGGAAAAGTTTCTCGGATAGGATGCGAGATTTAGCGGACACCAAGATCAGGATGCCTTAGCGGTCTTATACCCAAGTCGGAGGACTAGAGTGAGGAAAAGTTTCTAGGATAGAATGCGAGATTTAGCGGGAATTCAGAAGAGAGAATCGAAATTTAAGTATCGATCTTGAAAAGAGAACTAGAAAATAGGTACTAGTCTCAGAAGGATGGGAACTGGAATTTAGGTACCAATCCCAAAAGTTGGTATTGATTTGGTTTTGAAGATTCTGTGGAAATTTTAGTTTAGTGGAAGATTAGAATGAGACATGAAAGTGTTTCACATCCCAAGAGAGTTGATTGAAGATTGATTGTTTGGCGAAGGATATGAATCCATGCCATCAGAACCAAATCAAAAATTTCGTGGTTCTGTGTCAGTAGACTCAGTCGGCCTTCTCAAAAAGGGGGGAGAAATCGCAGAGAGTCGAAAAGATTTCGAGAATAGCCAGAGGCTGGGGATACCGGATTCGGAGCCTCGCTTTCATTATTCATTGCTTTTAGTGATTTGATTTTGTTTTAGTTTCATTTTTGATTGAAATTTCACTTTGATTCAGATTTTAATTGATTTACTTGGTTCACATCTTGAAGTTTTAAGTTGATATGTTTTGAATTTTGGTTTGTGTTTTATTCAGACTTTGAATTCAAATTTTGTTTTGTTGTTATTATTTCATTCAAATCGTTCTTCGTCCAACTTTCTTTTTTTCTTTAAAACCGAGTTAAACTCAGGTATGGTGGTGTTTGCAGTAAATTGCACGTAACTAAAGGTAAAACTCAAAGTTCATCTCCACTAAAATGTCGAAGATACATCAGGTGATTTCATCAAAACATTTCTGATGACATCCTTCTGAAAACAAACTTTTACAAAATTTCATATATATATCTGAACACAGACTGCATCGATATCTCCGTGTATTCTGACAAAATTGTTTGTTTGATTCATTCATGTCTGAAAAGTAAACTACATAGGTAATAACATCACCTTCTAAGCCACTCTCCGGAGGAGAATCCCACGTAAGTGTATTTTAGAGGTGTGCTACTACTATGTAGCCTACAGATCGTAGGGCTACAAATTCTCTAGTTCTGTATCTGGCTGGAAGTAGACCGGAATTTTACTATCATCCATCCTTCTGAGGGTGATGGAGATTCACTCGTAGGGAACTCCCGGTATGTAATGTTTTGCTACATCTGCACCATTTCCTTGTAGTACGAGAACAGAGCCTACCGGTAGAGGTATCTCTACCAGCCCTCGGAATTCTCCGGGGCCAATTATCCGGAGTTCTGTCCCGAACATGATGTTGCATTGGTTGATGAAGGAAATGGTACTAAAGGGCCTTACAAAATCATGATGATCTGTGTGAGGTGGGATGCAATCTCCTTCTACATAGATGTTGATAATACAGCTGTTCGGTATGCAATCAGAGGGTAGGACTCGCCAAGCCACCATCCTTTTTATCATTTTCTTAATTAAAACTGGCATTGGATTCACTTCATCGTAGTGGAGTATCCCTGGCGGATTTCCTTTCTTGTCATCAGTAAAGTTGTAACAGCATCCAAATTGGATAGTAATCCTCCCCTTACCTCTTTTCCATTTGTTGGCTCGGAGTAGATCCTGCTACGTAATCGTCCTGCACGACCCTGTTTCTTTAGTTCATTGACGTAGTCTATAATTTCACTCTACTCATAGTGAGAGAAAACATATGTATGTAACTCTAGTCCTTCCAGGATGTTGACATATCTGCCTCTGATTCTCTGAAAGTATTCAAAATTCTGCTTCCTCTGAATCATCTCCAATTCGTGCTCTAGTGACGTACTGTGGGATTTATGGCTCCACACCATCACGCTCTCCTGGGATCGTCACTATCTTAGGTGTAGGCTCTGTAGTATCCTTCTCCGGGATTACCTCTACTATGGTGCTCCTAAGGACTGGACTCCTTGGGGTAACTGTCGCGGCCGTCGGGGTTTCTTCCTTGTTATGTACTTCTGTTAATTTCTATAGCATCTTGGCGATACGGCGATTCTTGTTTCTTCTCTGAGTTGGGGTCAGGGTGGCTTTCCTCTCTCCCTGAATCTCGGTAGGAGCAAAGACCGACAAGCTTTCCTCCCCGGACGTTATCACTGATTTCATCTTGTTTTCCTCGATCTTATTGATCTTCCTCTTCTTGTTTGCATCTTGGGGAGCCTTCTTGTTGAGCCTCATCACTGTCTTCCCACGGGACTACTCGGGATCCACAACAGTCCAAGCAGTTTCCTCATATTCCAACTCCAGCTATGAAAGGTCCGAGCTAACCTCTATCACAGTGTCAGCTTTCAGCTCTTCTTCATTAAGTGCAAGGCTTACGCCATCCTTAAAGTTTAAGAACAGCCGCCCGTTCAACATTTCCCTGAAAAGAAAACAAGGAAAGGATCAGGGGCTGTACTCAGGACGAGAACAATAAGAAAATTTACTTATTAGTGAAAGAAATCTTATTTAATTATTTCTAATTTTATAAGAGTAAGAGAAGATAAGAAAAGATCAGGAGTGAGCTGGGCTCGAAAGGAAGAGTCAAAATTCCATTATTACTTCAATTGCATATGTTTTCCTTTAACACACATTTTTTTATGATTTTTTTTTTATCATTCATTTTCTTTCGGGTTCGGACCCAGTTATAAGTGATTACTTTACCCGTGCTTCTAGGAATGAAATTTCATTCTTCGAAACATCAGGTCGCGTAATACTTCTTCAAATATCGTCCATTGATTGGAAGCATAAATCGTTCTCCACGACAATTCACAAGCTGGTAAGAACCTCCTGAGTAGACTATCTCGACCACGAACGGCCCCTCCCAAGTCGGCTCAAATTTACCTCCTATCTTGTGGTGTGCAAGAATAGGCCTTCTGAGAACTAGGACCAAGTCGCCGACTTTGAATGTCCTTGGGCGGACCAGTTTTTCGTGGGCCTGGATCATCTTAGCTTGATACAATTCCAAATTCTGTTTCGCTACAAGTCATTTTCCTTCCAAGTTTTCTAATTCTTCCAGCTGTAGTCTGGCATTTTCTTCTATAGTGATCTTGTTCGCAACTGCAATTCTGAGAGATGGAAGCTGAAATTCCAAGGGCAAGACGGCCTCAGACCCGTACACTAGAGTGTTGGGCGTAGACTGAGTAGGAGTTCTGAAAGTCGTTCTGTAGGCCCATAAGGCTTCTAACAACTTCTCGTGCCAATTTCTTTTATTGTCATCCAAGGTTTTCTTTAAGATTTGGACGAGAGTTTTATTAAAAGCCTCGGCCAAGCCGTTTGCTCATAGGTAGTAGATCGTTGAATAGTGTCAATCGATCCCGTGTCTGCTGACAAAACTATTGATCTTCGTGCTTCTGAACGCAGACCCATTATCTGAGATAATTCTGCGCGGTACTCCAAAGCGGTAGACGACCTGATTCTTGAAGAACTGTAGCATGTGATGTGCTTTCACTTCCCTGAGCGGTATGGCTTCTACGCACTTGGAAAAGAAGTCTGTAGCTACGAGAATGAAGCGATGTCCTCTTGAAGAAGGGAGTTCTATCAGACCCACAATATATGTGCCCCAACATTCAAATGGCGATGACGCAATTGTCGGATGTAGCGCATTTGGAGGTTGATGAAGAAACACTCCATGCACTTAGCACTGGGGACAACTCTTGGCGACCTTCATGCAGTCGGTCATCATCGAGGGCCAGTAGTGCCCTAGTCTCTTAATCTTCATTTTCATCTTCAGACCTAACTGATGAGCTCCGCAAAGTCATGAGTGCACCTCTTTAACGATTTCACGAGCCTCGGACCCGCTCAGGCACCTAAGCCACATCTGGCCAAAAGACCTTCTGTATAACATATTGTTTATTAATGTGTAAGACAGAGTTCTTTTCTTGATTTTATGGGCTAATGACTTATCGTCCGGTAGATCTCCTGTTTGTAGGTAGTCTACTAATGGTCGACGCCAGTCTTCTGCATTTTCTGTTACTACTACAATTGTTTCTTCTTCTTCTTTTGATTTGTGTATTGTATCCATGTCGAGCTGTGAGAGAACCTGTCATCCCTGAACAAACATTTCAACTGATTCATCTTGTAAGCAGGCAAACTCTTTTGCGAGGCGGGCTAACGCATCTGTAAGAGCATTTTCTTTTCTGGGAATTTTGTAGATCGTTACATTCGGAATCTACTCCAATAGTTTCATGGCATGCTGAAAGTACTGCTCGAGCCTCGGTTTCAGAATTCTGTACTGTCCGGCGATCTGCTGAATGATCAACTGCGAATCTCTGTAGATGTTGATATCTGTTATTCCCATCTGATTGGTTAATTCCAATCCTGTTATGAGGGCCTCGTATTCTTCCTCGTTGTTTGTACATGGTTCTGTTAGGTGGTAGGAGTATCTTAACATCCCCCGCTCCGGTGTTATAAATATTAGTCAGCTTCCTACCTTACCGGGCACTATCGTTTGCAATTCTTTATCTTTCTGTGCTGAGGATGCTCCGTTGAAGTACAGTTCCCAACACTGATCATCGGGGTCTTCTAGGCTCATTATCTGCTCATCTGGCAAGTCGTCGTTAAGAGGTGATTTTGCCGGTAAAGGGTGTGCTGCGAGGAAGTCTGCTAGGACTCGTCCCTTTACGGCACGAAGAGGAATGAAAGTTATATCAAATTGCAATAGAATCATCGACCACCTGGCAAGTCTGCCCGAAAGCGTTGGGCGAGTCATCAAATATTGCAATGGATTAACTTTCGAAATAAGGTTGACCTTATGAGAAAGCATGTAATGCCTGAGCTTTTGAACAGCGAAGATCAAGGCCAAACAATGCTTCTCAATTGGAGGGTACTTTACTTCCATCGGAATAAGACGACGACTTAAGTTGTAGAGAGCATTTCTTTACCCTCGTCATTGACCTCGGCTAACGTGGCTCCAAGGAGTCGTCTAAAGCCGCGGTATAAAGTATCAACGGCCTACTCCGAGATCGGGGCTGCTAAGGCAGGAGGTGTCATTAGATATTGCTTAATGTCCTCGAAGGCCCGCTGGCATTTCTCTTCCCAAAAGAATTTGGCGTCCTTTTTAATTAATGTCGAGAAGGGCTGACACCTACCTGACAAGTTCGAGATAAAGCGTCGAGGATATGCAAATTTCCCTTGAAAGGATCGTAATTGCTTCATCGTTTTGAGAGGCAGCATTTCTAAGATAGCTTTAATCTTTTCCGGATCGATTTCAATTCCGCGATGTCAGACAACAAATCCTAAGAATTGTTGACCTCCTTCTTATGATAGGTTAACCCTCGACCTAAAAAAGTCAACTTTGGTCAAAATGGTCAATCCTGACCTAATGACCAACCCTACTGACCCAACATGTCAACCCTTGACCTAAAAAAAATCAATTTTGGTCAAACTGGTCAATTTTTTACTAAAAGACCAATAATTGACCCAATGACCTATTTAGACTCCAAAATGACAAAATCACAAATATTGTGATCAAATCAACCGTTGAAAAAGTCACATTAGATATCTTGAAATTAAAATTGAATAATTTAGGTTAACTTGGATCAATCTAGGCCAACATTGGTCAACCATGGTCAACACTTAGATTAAAAAGTCATGAAATGAGACAAAATCTAATTTTAAATAAAAAATGACATGAAAATTAACCAAATAATTGATTTGAAATTATTTCCAAATAATAATTTATTAATAAAATAATTTTCAATATTCTAATTAATGACATAATTAATTAAAATGGAAATTAAATTAAGAAAGGGTATTAAGTGGAATTTTAACCTATGACATTATGGTTTTCCAAAATTTTCAATCTCCTTTATGACATCACACATGACTTCATATAAATTCATCCATGGATCAACCATGACCCATGAGACTAATTAGATGTGGGTTAACACATTAAATAACCCATACTTCACCTCTTTAATCATGGTTAACAAAGTTTATCATGAAGGGAAGTAAGGTGTCATCCTCTCCTAAATTTAAAGTATGACTCATCTCCTCCATCAAGATGAGGTGGCTCATCACTTTAGGTGCCTCATGAACTCACCAATGAAAGTAAAACATAAAGTAAACTCTCTTGGATGCCATGATTAACCCATGTTATTTTTCATCATGACAAAATTATAAAATTTTTTTAATGAGAGGATTATGTGTCATTCCCTCATTAAAAATTAAATGAAATGTTGAATGATGAATGGCTTCCTCCCTTTGAGTCACCACAAGCCTCCTCTCTACCCAATAGAAATGAAACAAAGCAATGAAGAGCTCAACATGACAATTTGAGAGCAATTATGGCTAAGACATGGGAATGAGGGAAAATTTGCCTTACATGTCACTATTTGCTCAATACATTGGAATGAATAGTGAGAGCATATGGAGGAGGCTGATTTAGGAAGATTCCAGCCAATCTATACACCTTCCAATCAAGCCAATGGAAGAAGCCATGGGAAAATCCAAACAAGCCATCACTTTCTTCACCTTGGCTACACTCATGATGGTTAACTTTGGAACTTGCCAATCCATCACTATCACAACAAAAATTCTTTCCTTGGCAGCCCAGAAAATGCATGGCACCTCCCCTGGGTACAACCCATGCCAACCAAAAGCTCAGCCATATCTCTAATAGCTATAAAAAGGAGCCTAACCCAAAAGGTGAAGGGGAGAAAGAGTGATCCATAGCTACCAAATTACTGCCCAAATCCTCTAGATCCCAACATAAAAAAACCTTGCTAAGAACCTTAGCAATCCATCCCAACCGAAATCAAGCCCTCAGCTAGCCCCTAGGCTCCACGAAATCAGCCCAAACAAGGCTACCCGAGAGCCTTAAGCCAAGAGAGGGAGAGGAATTTACAAAATTCCATAGAGTGCTCCAATCCAAAAATTTCCTACATGAAATTTGTTGCTTAGGACTAGAGAAATCAAATCCAACCAAATTTGAGCGATAGAACAGACCCCATCAACTCAATTTGGCCCTACACCAAGCCTAGCTGCTTTTTTTTTACATTCACGCCACCCTCTATTGGATCTCCAACTTGGACTCAATTTAAACACAAATTGAGTTGAGATAAATTTTAAGGAGCCCAAGGTGAAGCATATCAAGCATTCAATTTGACTCCAAAGCAACTTGAGGCCAAGGTATGGACGAATTATCGAAATTATTGTATTTAACATATGTCTCATAATTCCTACGTTTAACCCTCTCAAAACCTATGCATCACCGTATGGATGAGTGTTTCTCATCGAGATGAGCATTTTAAAAAAAACTCACTCAATTCCGTTGAGAATCGAGTAAGATATTGAACTTTGAAAATCGACGGCATATATGAAGAGAGAGGGTAATTCTGGAATTTAATTCCAGATTATCCTTAAAAACTTCAAAATTTCATAACTTTATGTAGACAAATCACAAAAATAAAATAAAAATATCTCTGGAAAGAAGAGAAAGAGTAGAATAATGTCGATGTAAAATTTTGAATTTTGAATTATATTTTATTTTTAATTAATTAATTACTCTCTGGAGTAATTTAATTATTAATAATTAATTATAATTCGAAAAATTATGAAATTTTCACAGAAATATCCTTCTGTTATGACATACATCGCATAATTTTTCTAAGGACAGAAAAGTTCTTTAGGATATTTTTCTTTAATTTCTAAGCTACTTTGTAATTATTTATAAAAATAATTATAAAAATTAGAAATTAAGGAAAATAAATTTGGAAATAGCTAGAAATTTTAGGGTGACACATGAAGACTCTAAATACAATGTTTTTTTAAGCCATTAAGCAATTTTAAATGACATTTCAAAATTTAGGATTTAAAATTTCATTATTAATTAATAAATTTAAAATCCTAAAAATCACTCTTTCACCCTACTTAGCCATTCCACAATGGGTTGAGTCAAAATTAAGTCTAACTCCAAATAGACTTAAAGCAAGTCTAATGACATCAGAATAGACTTAAATCAAAGTTTAATTAAACTTACAAGACATAATTAAGTTTAATTAATTCTTATTAAACCTTAAAGACATTAGGTATAATATAAAATCAATTTTTTTAATTAAACTTAAAAGACATAATCAAGTTTAATTAATTCTTATTAAACCATAAAGACATTAGGTTTAATTTAAAATCAAAGTTTAATTAAACTTAAAAGACATAATCAAGTTTAATTAATTCTTATTAAACCTTAAAGACATTAGGTTTAATATAAAATCAAAGTTCAATTAAACTTAAAAGACATAATTAAGTTTAATTAATTCTTATTAAACCATAAAGACATTAGGTTTAATATAAAATTAAAGTTTAATTAAACATAAAAGACATAATTAAGTTTAATTAGTTCTTATTAAACCATAAAGACATTAGGTTTAATATAAAATCAAAGTTTAATTAAACTTAAAAGACATAATTAAGTTTAATTAATTCTTATTAAACCTTAAAGACATTAGGTTTAATATAAAATCAAAATTTTTAATTAAACTTAAAGGACATAATTAAGTTTAATTAACTCTTATTAAACCTTAAAGACATTAGGTTTAATATAAAATCAATTTTTAATTAAAATTAAAAGACATAACTATGTTTAATTAATTCTTATTAAATTTTGAAGACATTAGGTTTAATAATAATCAAACCCTAATTAGGTTTAAGACACCATTTAAACCTAATTAATTAAAGTTAAACTTTAATCACATTAAGTTTAACTAATTAAACCATAATTAAGTCTAAAATGACAAATTAGACTTAATAAACCCTAATTAGGTCTAACCCATTAGACCTAATTAAACCATTAAGTCTTAACTAAATTAGACTTAATCAAATCAAAACCCTAATTAGGTCTAACCCATTAGACCTAATTAAACCATTAAGTCTTAACTAAATTAGGCTTAATCAAACCAAAACTCTAGTTAGGTCTAACCCATTAGACCTAATTAAACCATTAAGTCTTAACTAAGTTAGACTTAAGTTTAACACAAACCTAACTTAAGTCTAACTCACATTAGACTTAAACCATACTTAGGTTCAACCTGACATGAACCTAACTCAAACTTAACTTAAGTCTAACCCATATTAGACTTAAGTCAAACCAAACTTAGGTTCAACCTGACATGAACCTAACTCAAAATTTAACTTAAGTCTAACCCATATAAGACTTAAGCCAAACCAAACTTAGGTTCAACCTGTCATGAACCTAACTCAAACTTAACTTAAGTCTAACCCATATTAGACTAAGTCAAACCAAACTTAGGTTCAACCTTACATGAACCTAACTCAAACTTAACTTAAGTCTAACCCATATTAGACTTAAGTTAAACCAAACTTAGGTTCAACCTGACATGAACCTAACTCAAATCTAACTTAAGTCTAACCCACATTAGACTTAAGTCAAACTACACTTAGGTTCAAACCTAACTCAAACCGAACTTAAGTCTAACCCACATTAGACTTAAGTTAAATCATACTTAAGATTCAACCTGACATGAACTTAAGTCTAAACCAAATCCGACATAAACCTTAATTAAGTTTATTCCATTAGACTTAATTAAATCATTACACCTTATTCAACTAAGGTTTAAATAAACACAAACTATGATTAAGTCTAATTCACTAAGACTTAATATCTAAATAAATCTCGGTTAAATCAAATTATACTTGATTAAAACTTAAGTCTTACCTAAAAAGGACTTAGATGGTCTGAAATTCTAATTAAGTCTAATTTATTAGATTTAATTAACCTTTAAGTACTATTTAAACAAGGCTTAAAACTTAATTAGGTCTATTCCGATTAAACCAAACCTTTTAACTTAAGTTCAAACATACATGAACTCAAGTTAATTAGATTCAATCAACATTGAATTTAACTTGGGTTCAACCAGACATGAACCCAAGTTAATTCAATCAATATTGAATCTAACTTTCAACCTTTTAATAGAAGTTCAGAAAGACATGAACTCAAGTTAATTAGATTCAATCAACATTGAATTTAACTTATGTTCAACTAGACATGAACCCAAGTTAATTCAATCAATATTAAATCTAACTTTCAACCTTTTAACTTAAGTTCAGACATACTTGAACTCAAGTTCATCTAAACCAAACCTTTTAACTTAAGTTTAGATAGACATGAACTTAAGTTAATTAGATTCAATCAACATTAAATTTAACTTAGATTCAACCATACATGAACCCAAGTTAATTCAATCAATATTGAATCTAGCTTTCAACCTTTTAACTTAAATTCAGACAGACTTGAACTCAAGTTAATCTAAACCAAACCTTTTAACTTAAGTTCAGACAGACATGAACTCAAGTTAATTAGATTCAATCAACATTGAATTTAACTTAGATTCAACCAGACTTGAACCCAAGTTAATTCAATCAATATTAAATCTAACTTTCAACCTTTTCACTTAAGTTCAGACAGACATGAACTCAAGTTAATCTAAACCAAACCTTTTAACTCAAGTTCAGACAGACGTGAACTCAAGTTAATTAGATTCAATCAACATTGAATTTAACTTAGGTTCAACCAGACATGAAGCCAAGTTAATTCAATCAATATTAAATCTAACTTTCAACCTTTAACTTAAGTTCAGACAGACATGAACTCAAGTTAATTAGATTCAATCAACATTGAATTTAACTTAGGTTCAACCAGACATGAATCTAAGTTAATTCAATCAATATTAAATCTAACTTTCTACCTTTTAACTTAAGTTCAGACAGACAAGAACTCAAGATTTAAGTTTAAACTTAAGTCAAGACATAAATTTTACATTTCAAACAAAAATTGACGAAATCAATATAAATTTAACAATTCAAATAAAAATCGACAAAACCGACATAAATTCAACCTTTCAAACATAACTGACATAAAATCGACATTTTAAACAAAAATCGACAACACCGACATAAATTCGACCTTTCAAACATAACTGACATAAAATCGATATTTTAAACAAAAATCGACAAAACTGACATAAATTCAACATTTCAAACATAACTGACATAAAATCAACATTTTAAACTAAAATTAACATAACCGACATAAAATCGACATTTTAAGCAAAACTCAACATAATTCGACATTAATCAACATTCCAAACATAATCAAACATAATTTGATATTAATATTTCAAACATAATCAAACATCATTTGATATTAACATTTCAAACATAATTTGACATTAACCAACATTTTAATCAAATTCAACAAATACCGACATTAAATGACATTAATCGATATTTCAAACCAAACTCAAATCGATATAAAACTCAAAACTAAACTCAAATCGACATAAAACTCAAAACCAAACCCAAATCGACATAAAACCCATAACTAAACTCAAATCAAGATCAAAACCTGAAACCAAATTTAAACAGACAAAAGTCGACATAAACTTTAGGTTCAACCCAAATTGAACCTAAATTGACATAAACCTTAGGTTCAACCCAAATTGAACCTAAATCGACATAAACCTTAGGTTAGACTCAAATTGAACCTATATCGACAAAATTGAATCTAAATCAACATAAGCCTTATGATGGACAAAATTGAATTCAAATCAACATAATTCCAACATTTCAAACATAAATCGACATAACCGACATAAATTCGACATTTCAAACAAAACTCAACAAATTTGACATAAATCCAACATTCCAAACGAAACTCAACAAATTAGACATAAATCTGATATTTCAAACGAAACTCAACATAATTCAACATTAATCAACATTCCAAACATAATCAAACATAATTTGACATTAATTAACATTTCAAACATAATTTAACATTAACATACATTTTAAATCAAATTCAACAAACACTGACATTAACCGACGTTAACTGACATTTCAAACAAAATTCGACAAACACCGACATTAACCGACTTTAATCGACATTTTAAACCAAATTTAATAAATACCGACATTAAATGACATTAATCGATATTTCAAACCAAACTCAATATATCTCAATGACATAATTCTTAAAGTTCGACCCGCATTGAATTTAACTTGACATAAAATTAAAAAATCAACAATCCAACCCAAATCAATATTCAAGAAAAATAAAAATTTAAACATAAACTGACATAAACCTAAATCGACATTTCAAGCAAACTCGGACATCTGGCAACTCTGGATCAACAGACACTTTGATCAAGTAATCTAAATATCTTGATATGACATTATTTCTAACTTTATTTTCCTTACAGGATGAAGACATGAAGTTTCGTTTAGATTTTCTTTGCATGTTATAGGGTGTGCTAACTCTGTTTTGTAGGACGTCGACGACGGAACATTGACAACAAAACCATGACTTTTAGGATAGCCACAAAACTTAAACTTTCTACAAACAACAAAACAAGAAAATAACATGACAACAAAGATAACTAAACTTTTAGGTTAGCCACGAAATCTAAAATAAAATGACAAAATCATTAACATTGACATCAACATGACATCAACATACAACGACATTTCTATACCACAACAAAATGATGACATGACACTAAACCAAAACAAATACATAACAAAATGACATGACAAAACCAAAACTTAAAACGAAAGGAAATCATAAACAAAATAACAAAAATAAATAAATAATGATATCTTCTTGACATCATAGAAGTTATCTCATAATATAATAGTGACATCTTCTTATAGGAGATAAAATTTCTCATGACAAGTCGATATATTAATTACGACATCTTATGACATTACGACATCACATTAAGACATGACATAAAATGACATGATATTATGATTCACATTAAGACATGACAAAATGACATGACACCACCAAACTAAAATTTAGAACAAAAGGGAATCATAAACAAAATAACAAAAATAAATAAGTAATGATATCTTCTTGACATCATTAAAGGTATCTCATGACATAATAACGACATAGGAAATAAAATATCTCATAACAAATCAAGATATTAATCACGATATCTTATGAAATTACGACATCACATTAAGACATGACATAAAATGACATGACATTATTATTCACATTAAGACACGACATAAAATGACATGACATTACTACATCACATAATGACTTAACACAACATACAAATTACGACATCCAGACATGACATATGACATGATATACAAAATGACAAAAATGACATTACAAAACAAAACACCATAAAGCAACGATATACACCTAACATAAACAAAACTTTCTGGTTGTATCGATTCTTCAGAAACACACTGCCACGACAACACTTACACTTTTTCGAGGATAAATGTTAACCTTAATCGGGAGTTTTCCTAAGCAATATTAATTACTCAGGATGTAATTAACTATAGGAGCTTGCTCCTCTAAGAGATTAAAGAACTCAGGATAGGTATTTCACCTAAAAGAGCTCTCTGGATACCGAAGATCTTCATATGATTTTCTCATATAAAAAACTTCAGTAATTACACAATCTAAAGACTTATTCTATGAGATTATCATTT
Organism: Papilionanthe hookeriana x Papilionanthe teres; assembly: GCA_022702705.1. Lineage (NCBI taxonomy): Eukaryota > Viridiplantae > Streptophyta > Magnoliopsida > Asparagales > Orchidaceae > Papilionanthe > Papilionanthe hookeriana x Papilionanthe teres. Next base: position 50,562,267 of record CM040436.1, read on the forward strand.
GATCACTTTTTCTCTCAATCTCTACCATGATTAATCCTTCTTTAAATTCTTCAAAGACTTCTGACAATAAGTCTAGGTAGGATAAGAATTAGGGTGATAGATAGAGAAAGAGAGTGGCAACTCCTTGACATTGACATGATACAGGAATTGACGGCAACGACATGCGACCCATATAATTCGATCACCATCAAGAATTTCCCGGAGGTGACACCGAAGGCGCATTTTAAGGGATTCATCTTAAGGTTATATTGTCTTAATCGCTCAAAAACAATTCTCAAATCATACAAGTGATCTTCTTTCAGTTTGCTTTTGATGACCACATCATCCATGTAGCACTCGACTTGGTTGTGAATGAGATCATCAAAAATCCTCGTCATTGCTCTTTGGTAAGTTGCTCCTGCTTTCTTCAATCCGAAAGGCATTACTGTGTAGCAGTAAACTCTGATTGGCGTTCTGAAGGCTGTGAGTTTCTCATCTTCTAGTGCCATCTTTATCTAATTATATCCTGAAGATCCATCCATGAAAGAGAAGATTTCATGTGTTGACGCGATGTCGATCATCAATTCTGGAATTGGTAGCAGAAATTCATTTTTTGGGCATGCTTTATTCAAATCTCTGAAATCCACGCAGATTCTGATCTTTCCATTCTTCTTTCTGACCGGTACCACGTTGGCTAACCAAGTTGGGTACTGCTCTTCACGAACAAATTAAGCATATACTAGTTTCTTAACTTCAGCTATTACTTGTTGTTCAATCTCTAGACGCATTCTTCTGGGAGCTTGTCTAACTGGAACGGCAGTGTGATCCACTCCTGACTTGTGAACTGCGACCTCTGGATCTAATCCCGGCATTTTGTCATAACTCCAAGCAAAGTAGTCCTTGAATTCCATTAATAGTTTGATTATTTCTTCGGAGTCTTCTTTATTGAGTAAGGAGCTAACCAAGGTCGGCCTAGGCTCTTCGCTAGTACCTAAGTTAACTTCCATTTACTCATCTTTTGTAGATTTAATTTCTTCTTCAAATTCTGGCGGAGCATCTCCGATTGGTAGATCTTCAAGATTATCTGAGGTTTCTAAGCAGTCTTCATTAGGCTCTCTAGCGACAACCAAGCAAAATCCTGTATCATCAACTGATCCTACTGTATCGAATCCAAGACCATGTTTTGAATTGGGAGGCCGACTGGCATTGTTCCATAACTTTTCGAAGCGTTGCGATTGGCCTTTTGACCATTGCTTAGGCAAAATACCGCATTGAATTAAATTTTGAACACAGGGAGAATACCACTCAAACGGCAATTCCATTAATTCAGATGAAGTAACATCTTCAAATTGTACATCATTTTTAGTTTTGTAAGAAGAAGCACCATGGTAGAACTTGAATGGCTTAGCACCACCACCATGTACTTCCTTGACCACCATACCCTCGATTTTATTAGAATGGATCGGGGTCATACACATAGTGGTTAATCTTTAGTACATTGCTATGTATTCTTCATCCTTCTCATCTTCGAGGGAGATCTTGAACTGGGGCTTCTTTTGATTTACTGTTGCTGCTTCTTTCTTGATTTCTTCTTCTTCAGAGCTATTCTCCCAATCAACATCGATGATTGGTTTCTTCTGTTCAACCGTTCCACCGTTTCTTCCTCGACCTCATCCCCAGCCTCGACCTCGGATGTGAGTTCTGGAGAAACCTTCACCATCTCGTCGTAAGGGAGTGGAGAGTAACTGTTGAACTAGGATTTCAGGTTCATTGTCGTCTCATGCTTCTTTTTCTTGATCTGGTATGGCATTTCTGGAGAAGATTGTTTTCTTTGGAGGTGCGTAGTAAGCTGCATCTTCATGGATTCCGATTTCATGCATGGAGAATGGTTGCAAATCACCTTTGATACATTGTTCTTGTCCTCCTTCATAGTACTTTATACACTGGTGTAGAGACGACGGTATCATCCTATTCTCATGGATCCATGGCCGGCTCAGTAGAGCGTTGAATGATGTCTCAGAATCAATTATGTGGAACTTTGCGGTTGTCTTGGCTAATTCACCGATCTTCATTAACAGTGTTATCGATCCGAGAGCTCTTTCTCCTTTCTGGATGAAGCCTCTTAGCATCATCTTGTCTGCCTCGAGATCACGGGCGTCAATCTCTAAATAGGCTAGCGTTTGGAGGTTCATTATATTAATTGATGCTCCTGGATCGACTAGCACCCTGGAGAGTGTGAACTTTCCAATACTGACTGAATTGTACAATGGTCAGTTGTGATATGCTATTCCAAGTAGTAAATCATCGTCTGTGAAGGTAACACCGCGCTGTCGTTTCAATGATCAAACCTCGTCGAAGGAATTACCAGCCATTTGAGCTAAGCAAATTTATGGATCAAGAAAGACCTTGACAAGAGATTCTCTCATCTCCTTTGACAGGATCAGAGCGTCGTAGATGCTCAGTTTGGTCGGTAGCTTCCTAAGATGGGCTAGCACATTATAATCCGCTTTGTTACTGTGCTCTTCAGTTTCTTCATGAACGGGCAATTCTTCTGCTGGGGTTGGCTCTTCCTGAGCAACCACCTACTTTCCCTTATCCTTTGGACCCAATCTCGGAGGTAGGACCTTTCCGCTTCTTAGGTTGACTTCAGTAATTTCCTCTGAATCTACCGGCGTCTCTTCTTGGATCGAAACGACTGACCCTTTTGAAGTCGCCTCGGTGTCTGACAATTCTAACTCTATCATGATTAGAGATCCTCAGAATTCACAAATAGACTGGTCACTTACTGAACTTTAGTCGCCATTCTTGTGAATGTCCTCCTCTTCGTGATGGTTATCTTGGTTTTGTATGATTTGAGAATCGTTATTCGTATCGAAATCGAGATTCAGATTAGGTTGGTTGTTGTTAGTTACGTAATTGTTAGAAACAGTCAAAACGTAGCCAACACCAAAACTCTTATCATTATAAGATCCCGCCGGGCGAGCAAATAATCATACAGAGTCAGAGGTTCGAGGAATTTCTCCCCCGAATCAGAAACAACCATCCTAGGAAAAGCAACCCCTAGTCTACCTCTCGGAACCTCAGTCTTCTCTTCTTCCACGATCTTCTCCTCCTTCTGGGGTGGTTCTTCAATCACTAGAGATAGCGCCGGCTTGGCAGGTTTCACACTTTGAGTTGAAGCGCGCACCGAAGCGTTCTGGATGTGATACAAAATTTTCTATGATGACTTCATCCAGATAGTACTCCATCCATCGTTGGTCGTGTACTGGTCGATCAAAACAATAGGCTTCATCAAGATAACATTGACGGAATCTCCTCTTCGGGGTTCCTTCATGTATTCCTTCGGGCTTATTATGTTCCCTTATCGATGGTTGTTCTCAAGCCAATTCTTGAAAGTGAACCAGTCTTCGATTTTATGTCCGAGCATCCTTTGGTAGGGACAGTAGTTTGGATGATCCTTCTTGCCGATTTCCTCGGGCTTCCTGATCTCTGGTAGTTGAAAATTGGGCGTCTTCATCAAACTATGAAACATCTTAGCCACTGCCTCAGTCTTGAAGGGGTACTCTTTGTTCAAAAGTTCCTTCAGGGGACGGAGCGGACGAGGCGGCGGCTGATCGTACAGCGGTGACTGATAACTCGGTCAAGGCTGAAAACTCTGCCGAGGCTGATAATTCTGGTGAGGGTGTTGATAAGTCTGTTGCGGTTGCTCTGCCGTATTTGCACTAGCTATTTACCTTTGTCCACTGCTGCGATGATTCTGGATTTCTTCTCGAAAGCTTTTATGGGCTTCTGCTTATCAGCCTTATCGACGAAACTTAGCTGTTTCGCTTCCTCTTGCAAGCTCCCAGCCTTGCTAAGCAACTTCTCGAAAGTTTTAATGGTGAATCCTTTAAGGATAAGTGCTATCGGTCCATGGATACTCTTAAGCAAGATATCGACTGCATGTTGTTCCTAAAGCTGTGGTTCGCACTTCATGCTCAGGTTCCTCCATCGAAGTATGTAATCTACCAAAGTTTCGTTCGGTTCTGTTGCTCCACCATTAGATCACCGATAGTGATGTGGTGCTGAGCTCCGGCAAACCACTTAACGAAGAGATTTTCCAATTCTTCAAAAGTCTTGAATGATCCATTCAGAAATTCTGCATACCAGTTGAAGGCAATCCCTGACAAATTGCTGACAAACTGTCGGAAAAGCAAAGCGTCGCTCCCGCCGGCATTGCAGCAACTGGCATGAAAATGTGTGACATGTTGTCAGGGGTTTCCCGTTCAATCGAAAGTCTTAAATAGGGGTGGTATAAAGCCCTTCGGGTATTGGACTGCATCAAATTCTTTGGGGTAAGGTCTACCCGTCTGAATAGATGTTCCATTCTTAGACTGAGCTAAGGCTCGCACCTGCTGTTCTACCATGCTCTTAATATCCTTTTCGGGAATCATGTTCTGTGTAGAATCTTTCTTCAGCTGATCATCTCCGTTAACAGATGTAATTTCTTTTCCTCCATTTGTAATATGGATGATCTCCGGGGGTGTCTCTTTCTGAGGCTGGGCCTGACTCTGGAGAGTGGCTAAGGCGGCAGCCATCTCTTTCATCCTTTTCGCCATCTGGGAAATCGTATCATCTCTTTCCCGAAGCTGTGCTCTCATAAACTCTGGCTCATCTCTTTCTAAAGCTAGCGGAACTCCCTGCGAAGCTGACGATGCTCGTGTCTTAACCATGTTGACCTCAGCATACTCTTCATCCATGAATTCTGACGAATCCTCTTCGTCCCTTAATTCTTCTCCTCTTTCTCTTGCTAGATGTCGGATGTCCATTCTTAGTTGCCCTATGGCATCCTCAATTGCCTTTTTTGAGTGTTCTCATGGTTGTCAGGAGATGACTGTTGAACCTCTCTTTCAGGAGTTTCTTTTACTACGACACTTTCTTCAGATCTGGGATCTTCAGCGAGACTTCTCTTTCCAGAACATTTTGTTGGTATTGGTTCGGCAATAATAGGTCGCCAAACCATCCTTCTTGTAGCGGAAGACCTAAGACCGGCTGGTCTGTCGGTGGTGCGTAAGTAGGTGATGTCCTCCCTAATATGGAGACCCGATAATACAACAAGTGAGCCTTCCTCGCTAGCTTGCACCTTTTTCTTTGGTCTTTCAGGGACAGTCGCAGGCTCTACTCGCAGACCGAGGTGAGACTTAACTGGCACTCATCTCATTCTTCTCAGAATCTCTGATGCATGTCATCCTTTTTTTTCTGGCTAACTTCTCCACTACTGCTCGCAATCGAGTGAGTGGTGTAGCCTTGCTCTTTTTCTTCCTACTGTCACTGTAATATGCAGGTCGGGGTAACGCAGCGACGATCTTTCTGGCATCTATTTCATCAGATGCAGCAGAGAGAGGGTGGAATCTATTTCCTTCCAACAGTGGTAAGTATTCTGGCGGTTCTTCCTCTTTCTCTTCGGGGATTTCTTCAAGACAGGCGGCTTCATCTTCTCTGACCTTCTTGGTCTTAGCTAACTTCCTGTTTTTATTCCTCCTCTGTGTCCGGATTAAGGGCCTATACTTTGAACCGGACCCTATCTCGAAAATAGACGGTATCGCAGTGAAGTTTGAACCCTCCACAGTGACAGGCTCATAATTGACTTGTACTTCCTTTCCTTTTAGTTTGGCAGGAACCGGGGTAGGTGTAGTAATGACCAGATTGGTGGGGGTAGAGATGACAGTTCTAGGGGTAGCAGTGTTCTTCTGGTGAACAACAATGTTCCTTTCAACTGGGGCCCTCTACGGGGGAGGGAATTCTTGAGTCGACTTCAGGTTAAACTCAATCATAGGCTCTTCAGTCTCAGGCACTTTGTTCATCAGTGCGAAAAGAGTAACATCAGCAAACTTAACGTTCATATTGTCAAACCCTTGTCCAAAGCAGATGATTGCATCGCTAGGCAGTTTGTCCTGGTAAACAGCTAAGTCTAACCCGTTGGTGAAAGAGAAGAGCAGCATCGAGGCAGGGATCTTCTGCAAGGCAAATTTCGACTATCAGTCCTGAATTATGCTTTCTTTGTCAGGACGAAAAGAAAGAAATTGAAAAGAGTCCGAACACAATTTATTTAAGTTTTATTTATGCATTAACGATTTAGAAAAGAGTTTGTTTGTTAGGAGTTTAGTTTATTCGTTAAAAAATGAGAGGAGATTAGAGAGGATAAAGGACCCAATCCAGAGCTAAGAAAGGAAGGGAAAATCTCGTAGGATTTCCTAACTCGAAGGACCGCTCCTAAACTAACACCTATTGGGGGTCTACCTCGCCTCCATGGAGAGGTATCAAAGGAATATTTTGGAACCTCTCTGTTTAGGGGTGTCTAAACAGTGGCTCCAAAATCCGGGAAGAGTTAATCATACTTGTTCAAGGCAGAAATGAACAAGATATGTCAGTGGAAGAATGGTAGTCTTATCCACTAGGGGCATGGACTTACTACCGATTTATGAAAGCAAAACCATCCGATCAAAATGGAGAGAGGAACTCGTCCCCAGCGGAGTCGCCAAAAACTTGTAAGCATATTTTTAGATCATGTATTTTGAAAAGGGGTCACCTACAGAAGTTGTTGGCGAATTTTTTTAATTTAATTTAAATATATAATTTGAAAGGTAGTATTTGATTTTAAAAATAATTTTTAAGTTTTTTAAAAAAATTTAAGATATGAAATTAAATCGATCTCACATCCCAAATAGCTTATATAAACGAGCACCGCACCACAAACCGTTTATCTATCTCGAAGGACAAACACACTGCTTGACGATGGGGCTCGATTAAATAAACTGGAAGATTTGTGACATATGTTTGGTCTGCAAACCAATTTTATAAACCGACAAGTTCCCCTGCTTAATATAAAGAAATTAAGCAGGTTTTATATTACCTGGGTTCTTAAAGTTCCCTATAAGGGCAAGCCCCTATAATTAATTACATCTTAAATGATGGAAATCACTTAAGAAAACTCTCGATAATGATCAGTGGTTTTACTCTCAAGAATTTCAAAGTTTAAGGTTTTCAAAGGATTGAATTTTGGAGATTTCAATAGGGAATGGATCAAATTTGGAACAGTTTATTTTAAGAATCCAAGGGAAGAGAAGGAAGAGAAGTAGAAGAAGCTGAGGATCCAAGAAGAATCTTGGCAACTTCCCAAACTATCTTATTGTTTGGCTTCAATTTGGGAATGATGTTTAATTTTGCAATCTTGCCGATTTTAATTAATTAGGACTTATATTTGTATGACATAATCATACAAATAGCCTCGAAAATGTTAGGGTTTATGTCGTACCAAACGACTACCTCAGAGTCCTAAGACTGGTTAGGGCTTAATTTGCATAACATGATTATGCAAATGCCTAACGAAAAGTTGAGTATTTATGTTACACTAGGCAAACTACCATGAAATCCTATGGCTTTGTTATTTAATTCTAAGAAATGTTTTGTTGAAGTAGACACAAGTTTTGCTGACGAAGATGGCTGTGCTGCCCACTATGCTCCAAGCTCCTTGTTGCTGCAGAAGTTTGGTTTTGGAAAGTGAAAATCAGGGGATGAGAAAAGTGTCTTGGTTTAGAAATCTTAAAGACAAAATATTTTTAATATTTTTAATTAAAACAAATCGTAAAGTTGTTTAAACAGAACCGATTAAGATCCCACGGTTCCGTCATCCCGGCACCGTTATTTTTATCGAATTCACTTAGTCCAGATGAATTTGCTAAACTCAATTGAATGAGTTCCACCACTTTCATTTAGACCGTGGGAAATCATGTTCGTAACACGTGGGTTACATCATCCAAGGTATTCCCGATCATTCAACGAGACGTTTTAATTTAGTTGCAATTGTAGTTTTGTTTTTCTGTTTGTGATTAAATTTTGAGTTGTTTTATATTTTGGAATGTTGTGGTGGTGAATTTTATCTTGTTGTGACTTTTAATTTAGTTTTGGGTTTCGGTTTTGTGGCTATCCTAAAGGTTTTGGTTTTCATGCAACAATCTTGTTTAAAATGCAAGAAGAGTAAAGTGCAGTGTAGGTAAAGAAAATACAATAAAGTAAATTGCAATAACATAAAAGCGTACCTGGAGGGTATTCCCATCATCCCAAGCTACGCTTTAAAACACATATTAAAGCATTTAAATATTTTAACAAGTACCTAGATAAAGAATAAAGGAAGGGTTTTGGTTGTCTACCAGAATCCTAATCCTATAGCTAGTCATTTCCTATGACGTCTAGGTTCTTGATTTTGGTTAAGGATGATTTTCTTCATCAAAGAGCAATTTAGTTCAATTGTTCTTTAAAACTACCCATCGTATTGAGGAAGTGCTTAGAACAAATCCTAAACATCTTTTCAATACATCTGGGACAGTTTTGAGTCCAAGTGAATTTAATTACACAGGTGAATTAATCATCCAAGGGTTTAGTTAAGTTTTATTCCCTTGCTCAGTGAACTAGGATGTTTGATTATCCTATGAGTGAAGTGGCATTTCACTTAGCGCTTCATTTAATAGTTATAATAATCTAAAGCTTTCAGGGGCAAGTTAATTTGTTAAAGATTTTAATGATTTGAAGTTAAAGGCTGATGATTTACTTTAATGTGATTTAATTATGAAATTTTAATCAATGATTTTAAGTTTGGAAATGATGTTCAAAATATTTATTAAATTTTGATGATTTAATTTGGATTAATTATATTTTAAGGTAAGTTGTCTTAAAATTATTTAAAATTTGTAATTTTGATTTAAGTTTGTTTTGAAATGTTTTTTTAAAATTAGTTTCAAATATTTTAATTTACTTTTTAATCATTTAACATTTTAGGCTTTAATCAATTATTAAATTATTTAATGATGTAGGTTTTAAGAATTATTTACCTTTAATCATTTAATTATTAATTCCACTTATCCTCTTAAGTTAAGAGTTAAATATTATTAGGTGATTTATTTAGAGATTTTTAAATTAAAGAATCAATATCCTCTTAAGTTATATCCCCATTTCAATAATCCAATTTCAATTAATCTTACAAAATTTAAATCATTCAATTAATCAAAGTTTCATTTTTGGGTTTATTAAAGTGATTAATGGGTTCCTACCCTTTGATTTCCCAAAGTTTCAATCATTTGAGAGAAAATTAAAATCAGATATTTTACCCCCATTTTGATTAAACCAAAAGTTTTAATTAGGGGTTAAAATCTTTTAATTACCTTTATGCCCCTTTAAGCTTATTTATTTCATAACTCATTAAATTAAGCTTAAATGAACTTAAGATTTTTATTCCACTTCACTCACATGTCAATTAAGACATTAGAGGAGAAAATGTGATTTTTCTGAATTTAATTTATTTATATAATTATTTTTAATGGAAAATAGGGGTTTTCAAAGAAAATTCACCAACATGAGCAAGGTAAAGTTTCTGTCCTTAAGAAAATTATGGGATGTTCCTAATGTCCAGTGGACCACTTAGACCAATTTTGGTGATTTATTCAATTATATTTTATTTATTATAATTATTTTAAATTTTGGAGTGTTAATTAATTATAAAATAAAATAAATGTTGAAAAATGAATTTTATATTTTTTTCAAAAATCCCTCTGACCTCTAAAAGTCAGAGGAACAAATTTTATATTTTTTTGAGTTTTCTTTAATTTATTAGAATTAATTTAGTGGAAAAGGCTAGAAAATATTTTTTTAATTCAAAAAAATTTTTTTAAGGCTTTGAAATTAAATATCTTAACTTAGAGACTTCAGAAAAATATTTGATTGGTTCCTAAGTGATTAGAGGACCAAATATGACATTTTTATGATTTTTATTATCTTTGTGATTTTTATTATTTTTTAATTATTAAAAATATTAAAATATGCTTAAAAATGAAATTTTTTAGAAAATTCCAATTTTACTTTTCCTAGACTCCTCTGATACCAAAGAAGTCTCAAAATCAATTTCGTGAATTTTTGAAATGTATTTTTAAGGTTATGAATTTTTAAAGTTTAATTTTGTTTATGTGATTTAATTAATCCATTTAGTGGGGTTAAACATTTTCAATTAACTTCAAATTTTTATGTGAGGGTCCCCTAATCCTAAAGATCAGTAGAGAATTATTTTCAAGTTATTTTAATGTGTGATTAACTCTAATTAATTAAAGTTCAATTTAGAGTAGTTAGGCCAATTAGGATTATTTTTAAGGAATTAAATCAAACCATAATTTTCCTAGGGTCCTCTAGTCCTATGAAACTTCACCAAATTTTCCTGGAATTTTATAATAAATATGCTAATTTTTTTAATTAAAATATCAAAAATAGTGGCATAAACTTGAAAAATACATAACTTGTCATAAGGATGGCCTCTGACCTTGAAAAATTCAGGGAATGTTCCCAAGATCAGAGGCTTCAAAAGCCCTATGGTCTCATGCCATGGTGAAATGTCTATGCAAATGGAGAATTAAAATACTGAAATGAGTAAATAATTAATTAAAAATAAAATACTCATCGAAATAACTTGATTTCTTTTCCACATTATTCTCCTCTCTTCATTGAGCAAGAAGGTATTTTTTTTTATTTTTATGATTTTTCTATGCAAAGATATGAAGTTTTAAAGTTTCTCGTATTTAATTAAATAGAAAATAACCTAATTTCCTACTTAAACCAGTCAGCACCGCGTCAACCTCGGCCATGCCGCACTCCCATTCAACGCCGCCACCTGAGTTAGCAGCTACGCGTCCCGCGGTCCCGCTCCGTCTTCTGGTCCGACTTGATCTCCATCGTTCAACTGATACATAATTGATCAGACGACTCCTGGTCATCATCTACGACTGGTGCGTCCCGTGAGCCGTTGACCTTCTAACCCTAAGATCTCTCTCATTTCTCAACGGATTTTTGAGTTCTTATACTCTATGGATTCTTCTTGAGGAGACGAACACATCCATATGGATAACATGCCATGAAATTAAGCTAAAGTAAATGGAGGATGTGCAGAAGCTCAGGAGGAAGGCATAGTTCATACCTTGGTTATGAGAGGTGAAGCCTCAATAAGCAATGCTCGGCACATTCGTTGTAGTCCAAGGAGGCTAGGGATGAAGCCTGGAGCTATGGTGAAATGCCTAGCCTTGACTTCCACCAGGCCCGATCACAAAGCTTGGAGGCTGGAACAACTGGGTGGCCTGGAGAGGGTGCTTTCACTGGGGAACTCCTTCTTTACCTCTGGTGAAGGTGTAGGTAGATTTAATTTTGATTTGGTGAAGTTTCAAAGGGTGTCCTGTTTCTGGCCTGATTTTTCAACTGAGAAATTGGACTCAGCTGGGGGGATTCAGGGCAGGAGAACAGTGGGATTCTTCTTCTCTAGGCTGGGAGAAGCTCTGGGAGTGATTTGGTGAGGTTTTGTTGAGAAAATATTCAACACCTTTCAGCACCTTTCTCATGGCCGAGAAGAGGTGTTTAAATGGCCAGGGCCATTGGGCTGAGCTAGGGCTCAATTGGTGGGTGGATTCCACTGCTTAGGTGGAGGGCAGTGAAGCTCCAAAGTTTAAGTTGGCTGAGGTGGCCAATTGGGTGAGTTTAGGTTCGTTTCACTTGGTGGTGGCTCTCGGTTTTGACCCCCTCCGGTGGCTAGGCTGGCCGACAAGGACAAAGGAATTGGCCATGGGTCAGGTCAATCAAGGAGTAGGGTTTAATGGTGATAAACCAGGCAAGGGGGGATTTGGGTGAGGCAAAAGGTGGATTTGTCCATTTAAGGGAAGAGATCCCTTAAATGGGGAACCCTTGGTCCATGGCTCACTTAGCTTGGGCTAGGTGTATCTAGGGTGGTTCCTAGGGTTTACTTAGTGGTTGTGGATAGGTTGGTTTAGCCACATTTGGTTCAATTTGGTTTCGTTTGGTCCTGGGTTCAAATTGGCTCATTTGGGTTTGAGTTAGGCTAACTTGAGTTTGGTCTTGATTTAGGCCCAAGCATCTTGAGTAATTTTGAAGAGATGATTGCCATGAAGAAGTTTCATGAAGACATGGAGAGGTTTTGAGTTCAATTGGAAGGTCAATTTGGTGGATTTTGGTATTTTGGTTAATTTAGGCAAGGTTGAATTAACTTGGGTCCAAGTTGGGTTAAAGTGGGGTTTAGACCCAATTGAAAGTTTCAAATAGTCTTGGGGAATGTATTGAAGAGTTCCCAACATCAATTGGGGAGAAATTTCAGGGTTTGGCTGATCAATTTGGTAGGTTTAGGGCATGGGTTCAGTTTAGGCTAAATGGGGGTTTTTTTTGGTTTTCAAATAGATTTAGGTTACGCTTAGACTTAAATTGGGGTAATTGAAAGTTGCATGGGTTTCATGGGAATGTTATGGAAAGTTTAGGACTGAAATTTGGCGAAAAAAAGTTGGTATTAGACTAATTGGGGGTTTTGGATTAATTAGGCAAAATTGGGAATTTTGGATTTCAAATGGAATTGAACTCAAATGTGAATCAAATTGGGCTTGGATTTGGTTTAGATTAATAGTAATGATGTTTAATTAAAGTTTAGAATTGAAATTGGGCAAAATTGAGGTCAAATGGGTTGGTTTCGTGTGACATTGGATCCATTTAGGTTAAAATTGGGCTATGGTGTAGTTGAACAAAATGAAATTGGGAATATTTGGGATTTTCTGAAATTTTTTGGGAAGTTTGGAATTTTTAGATTTTTGTGCCAAAAGGGTATTTTAGGGTTTCAAGAGGTTATTTGGAGGGTATTAGGGTATTTTGGTGAATTTAAAAGGTGGTGGTTGTTTCAAAATGATCTTTAGGATTTTTGGGAATTTTAGGTAATTTTTGGATGTTTTGGAAAATTTGGAGCAATTAGATAATTTTAGGTAGGTTTGAAGGACCCAGTGTCAAAACTAGGCATTTTGTCAAAAGTTCAATTTTGATCACGATGAAGCTTAAAGTGAGCCATGGACCAAGAAATGTCCACCCTGAACATTTCATGGGTTGTTCCCAACCCTCTTAGCCAAAGAGCTAGGGGTTTGGACTTAGCCACATGAGTGTTCTAATGAACCAGGGGGAGAAAATTGGGTAAGGATGGTGTGTGTGAGAGTGCAAGTGTGTGTAAGTCGGACCTCACCGTGACCGAGCCACCCAAGGTAGTCCTAAGGCTTCGAACAACCTTATAGGAGCTCACTATTGGTTCCCCATATGGTGGTCTTATCCTTCAAAGGTGATTTAGAGGTTTGCAACCATCCAACTGGGGTCCCAAGAGGAGTCAAGAAGTAGCTGAATTGCTAAAGGGTGGGTCTCAATTCTAGTCTTCTAGGAAAGTCAAGGAGAAAACCTTATGGCTAGATCCTAAGAAGTACTAAGGAGAGAAAAGAGCTCACCAAAAATGAGGTCAACATGGAGCACCAGAAACCGAACGAGACTTTAGTGGATTACATACTTCGATGGAGGAACTTAAGCATGAAGTGTGAACCATAGCTTCAAGAACAACATGCAGTCGACATCTTGCTTAAGAGTATCCATGGCCCTATATCACTTCTCCTTAAAGGATTTACAATCAAGACTTTCGAGAAGTTTCTTAGCAAGGCCGAGAGCTTGCAAGAAGAGGCAAAGCAGTTAAGTTTCGTAGACAAGAACGATAAGCAGAAGCCCGTAAAATCATTTGAAAAGAAATCCGGAATCGTCACGGTAGTAGATAAAGGCAAGCAGCCGGTTCAGATACAGCCAGAGCGGCCACAGCCTAGTTATCAACCACTGCAACGGACATACCAACAACCGCAACAGATCTATCAGCAACCTCAGCAGGGTTATCAACAGCCTCGACCGAGCTATCAGTCACCTCAGCATTATGAACAACCGCCTCGTCCACAGCGTACACTGAAAGATTTTCTAAATAAGGAATATCCATTCAAAACTGAAGCTGTAGTGAAGATGTTCTGCAGTTTAATGAAGACACCAGATTTTTAGCTACCGGAGCCCAAGAGGCTGGAAGAAGTCAACAAGAAAGATCATCTGAACTATTGCCCTTACCACCAAATGCTCGGACACAAGATAGAGGATTGCATCACTTTCAAGAGTTAGCTTGATGACAATCTCTAGAAAGAGAACAAGATGATCCCGAAGGAATACATGAAGGAACCCCAAAAAGGAGGTTTCGTCAATGTTATCTCGACGGATCCTATTGTTCCGATAAACCCGTATACGATCAATGATGGGTGGAGTACCGTCTGGTCAAAGTCTTCAAAGAAAATTTTGGATCACATCCAGACCGCTTCGGTACGCGCTTCAACTCAGAGTTTGAAACCTGCCGAGTCGGTACTATCACTTACGATTGAAGAATCGCCTCAAAAGGAGGAGAAGATTGTAGAAGAGAAGAAGATCGAGGCTCCGAAGGGTAGACTAGGGGTTGCTTATCCTAGGATGGTTGTTTCTGATTCGGGAGAGAAATCCCTCGAACTTCTGACTCTGTATGATTATTTGATCGCCCCGGCGGGATCTTATAATGATAAGATTTATGGCGTTGGCTACGTTTTGACTGTTTCTAACGATTACGTAACTAGCGACAACCGACTTAATCCAGATCTCGATTCCAATATAAATAACGATTCTCAAATCATACACAACCTCGATGACCACGACGAAGAAGATTTTTACAAAGGAGGCTACGAAAGCTCAACAAGCAACGAGTCCATTTGTGAATTTCAAGGAGCTCCAATCTTGATAGAATTTGAGTTATCGGATTCTGAAGCAACTCCAGAAGAGCCAGTCGTTCCAATTCAAGGGGAAACATCGGTAGATCCAGTACCAGACTCAGAACAAGTAACTGAAATCAACCTAAGAAGCAGAAAAGTTCTACCTCCGAGAATGGGTCCAAAGGATAAAGGAAAGCAGGTGGTTGTTCAGGATGAGCCAACCTTAGTAGAGGAATTTCCCTTTCGGAAAGAAACCGAGGAACATGGTAATAAAGTGGACTATAACGTGTTAGCCCATCTTAGGAAGCTACCAGCCAAACTGAGCATATACGAGGCTCTGATCCTGTCAAGGGAGATAAAGGAAGCTCTGATCAAGGCTCTACTTGATCTAGAGATTTTTTTAGCTCAAATGGTCAGTAATTCTTTCGATGAGGTTTGCTCGTTAAAAGAACAGTGAGGTGTTACCTTCATAGACAATGATCTATTACTGGGAACAGCTGATCACAACCGATCGTTGTACATTTCAGTCACTATTGGAAAGTTTACGCTCTCCAGAGTGTTGGTTGATCCGGGTGCGTCAATCAACATAATGAATCTTCAGACGCTAGCATATTTGGAAATTCATGCTCGTGAGCTTGAAGTAGACAAGACGTTATTGAGAGGCTTCAATGAGAAAGGAGAGAGAGCTCTCGAATCAATTACACTGTTAATGAAAACTGGTGACTTAGCAAAGACAATCACAAAATTCCAAATAATTGATTCTAAGACATCGTTCAACGCTCTACTGGGTCGGCCATGGATCCATGAAAACGAGATGGTACTGTCTTCTCTACACCAGTGCATAAAGTATTACGAAGGAGAAGAACAATGTATCAAAGGTGACTTGCAACCATTCTCCGTACAAGAGATTGGAATTCATGAAGATGCAGCCTATTACGCGCCTCCGAAGAAAACAATCTTCTCCAGAAATGTCATACCAAATAAAGCAAAAGAAGTGCAAGATGATGAAGAGCCTGAAATTCTAGTCCAACAGTTACTCACCACTCCCTTACAGCGAGATGGTTAATGTTTCTCCAGAACTCGAACCCGAGGTCGAGCCCGGGGACGAGGTCGTGGAAGAGACGTTGGAGCAGTTGGACAGAAGAAACCAGTCATATATGTTGATTGGGAGAACAGTTTCGAAGAAGAAGAAATCAAGAAAGAAGCAGCGGCGATAAGTCAGAAGAAACCCCAGTTCAAGATCTCTCTCAAAGATGAAAAGAATGAAGATTATAAATCAATGTATGAGAAGATTAACCACTATGTACATACTATGACCCTAACCCTATCCACCCTAATAAGGTCGAGGGTATGATGGTTAAGGAAGTGCATGGTGGTGGTACTAAACCAATGAAGTTTTACTGTGGTGCTTCTTCTTCCAAAACTGAAAATGATGTACAATTTAAAGATGTTGCTTCATCTGAACTAATGGAACTGCCTTTTGAGTGGTACTCTCCCTGTGTTCAAAACTTACCTCGACGATGGATAAAAGGTCAATCACAACATTTTGAAAAATTATGGAATAATGCCAGCCGGCCTCCCAATTCAAAACATGGTCTCAGATTCGGCACGGTAGGATCAGTTGTCGCTACGAGATTTTGCTTGGTTGTCACTTGTGAGCCTAATGAAAACTGCTTGGAAACTTCAGAGGATCTCGAAGCTCTACCAATCAGAGATGCTCCTCTAGAATTCGAAGAAGAAATTAAATCTACAATAGACGAGTTAATGGAAGTTAACTTAGGTACTAGCAAAGAGCCTAGGCCGACCTTTGTTAGCTCCTTACTCAATAAAGAAGACTTTGAAAACATAATCAAGAGCAAATTAAAGGAAATGCCAGGATTAGCTCCAGAGGTTGCAGTTCACAGGCTAGGAGTCAATGACACTGTTGTTCCAGTCAGACAAGCTCCGAGAAGAATGCGTCTAGAGATTGAACAACAAGTAATAGCTGAAGTTAAGAAGCTAATAGATGCTAAATTTTTTCGTGAAGAGCAATACTCGACTTGGTTAGCCAATGTTGTACCAGTCAGAAAGAAGAATGGTCAGATCAGAATCTGTGTGGATTTCAGAGATTTGAATAAAGCATGTCCAAAGGATGAATTCCCGCTACCAATTCTAAAATTGATGATCGACATCGGTTCAACACATGAAATCTTTTCTTTCATGTATGGATCTTCAAGATACAACCAGATAAAGATGGCACCAGAAGATGAAAAGCTCACAGCCTTCAGAATGCCAATTGGAGTGTACTGCTACGCAGTGATGCCATTTGGATTGAAAAACGCAGGAGCAACCTACCAAAGAGCAATGACGAGGATTTTTGATGATCTCATTCACAACCAAGTCGAGTGTTACGTGAATGATGTGGTCATCAAGAGCAAATTAAAGGAAGATCACTTGTATGATTTGAGAAATATTTTCGAACGATTAAGGCAATTTAACCTTAAGATGAATCCCCTGAAATGCGCCTTCAGCGTCACCTCTGGGAAATTTTTAGGATTTGTCATCTGACATCATAGAATTGAAATTGATCCAGAGAATATTAAAGCTATCTTAGAAATGCCACCTCCTAAAACCTTGAAACCACTACGGTCCTTTCAAGGGAAATTGGCATATCTTCGACGCTTTATCTCAAATTTGTCAGGAAGGTGTCAGCCGTTTTTTGCTTTAGTTAAGAAGGATGCCAAGTTTACTTAGGACTCCAAATGTCAACATGCCTTCGATGACATCAAACAATACCTAATGACACCTCCTGTCTTAGCAGCCCGAGTCTCGGGACGACCATTGATACTTTATACCGCAGCTTTAGACGACTCTCTCGGAGACTTGTTAGCCCAGGTCAATGATGAGGGAAAAGAAAATGCGCTCTACTACCTAAGTCGTCGTCTAATTCCGACGAAAGTAAAGTATCCTCCTATTGAGAAGCACTGTTTGGTCCTGATCTTCATCGCATAGAAGCTCAGGCACTACATGCTTTCTCATAAGGTCAACCTTATTTTGAAGTTTAATGCATTGCAATATTTGATGACCCGTCCGACACTTTCCGGTAGACTTGCTAGGTGGTTAATGATACTATTTCAATTTGATATAACTTTCATTCTTCTTCGTTCTGTAAAGGGATAAGTCCTGGCAGACTTCCTTGCAGCACATCCTTTTCTGGCAGAATCTCC
This sequence comes from Papilionanthe hookeriana x Papilionanthe teres, assembly GCA_022702705.1. Lineage (NCBI taxonomy): Eukaryota > Viridiplantae > Streptophyta > Magnoliopsida > Asparagales > Orchidaceae > Papilionanthe > Papilionanthe hookeriana x Papilionanthe teres. The sequence continues at coordinate 50,580,091 of CM040436.1, forward strand.
TCTCAACGATGACTTGCCAGACGAGCAGATAATGAGCCTAGAAGACCCCGATGATCAGCGTTGGGAACTGTACTTCGACGGAGCATCTTTAACACAGAAAGATAAAGAATCGCAAATGATAGTGCCCAGTAAGACAGGAATCAAACTAATCTTTATAACACGGAGTGGGGGATGTTAAGGTATTCCTATCACTTAACAGAATTGTGTACGAAAAATGAGGCAGAATACGAAGCCCTCATAACATGATTGGAATTAACCATTCATATGGGAATAATAGATATCAATATCTACGGAGATTCACAGTTGATCATTCAGCAAGTTGCAAGACAGTACATAATTCTGAAGCCAAGAATCGAGCATTACTTTCAGTACGCCATGAAACTGTTGGAGCAAATTCCAAATGTAATGATCTACAAGATTCCCAGGAGAGAAAATACTCTTACAAATGCGTTAGCCTGCCTTGCAAAAGAATTTGCCTGCTTACATGATGAGTCAGTTGAAATGTCAGTTCAGGGACGGCAGGTTCTCTCACAGCTCGACATGGATACAATACACAAATCAGAAAAAGTAGAAGAAACAATTGCAGCAGTGATAGAAAATACAGATGATTGGCTGCAGTCACTAATAGAAGACTTGCAAACAGGAAACCTACCAGACGATAAGTCGATAACCCATCAAATCAAGAAAAGAACTCTGTCTTACGCATTAATAAACAACACGTTATACAGAAGGTCTTTTGATCATATGTGGCTAAGATGCCTGAGTGGGTCTGAGGCTCGTGAAATTGTTAAAAAGGTACACTCAGGACTTTGTGACGCTCATCAATTGGGTCCGAAAATGAAAATGAAGATTAAAAGACTAGGGTATTTCTGGCCCTTAATGATAACCGACTGCATGAAGGTTGCCAAAAGTTGTCACCAGTGCCAAGTACATGGATTGGTTCTACATCAACCTCCAAATGTGTTACATCCGACAATTGCATCGTGGCCATTTGAATGTTGGGGCATTATCACTAGAAAATGTATTAAGAATTTCATACCAATTTTATATGAAATTACACTTTAAAGAAAGGTATTTTCTTTATTTTATTGCAGGAATGAAGAATTATAAGTACTGAAAGCAAAAATCACAAAAGAAGTGGATTTGGAGCAAAAAGGACTCAATTTGATGAAAAATGAACTATCCCGCCGATGGCGAGATCAAGGCCGCCGATGGCGAGATCAAGGCCACCGACGGCGAGAATTTCCAAAGAATTTTTGAATATATTATAAAGAGCTCGCCGACGGCGAGATCGAGCCCGCCAACGACGAGATCGAGCCCGCCGATGGTGAGACAGTTGAAAAGAGCCAAATACAATGAACCTGGACGCTTTTTGAAGAGGTGCTTAAGCAACCTTTGAAGATTTGACTCCTTCTATAAATAGAGATGATTTTTGTCTCTTTAGTGTGTCATTTTTTGTGTCTTTTGGTGTCATTTTAAAGTCAATTAGTGTTCATTTATGTTGGAGTGTAAATCAGAGAGTCTTAGTGAGTTTAATTAACTGTGCTGTACTGGAAGGAAGCGTCAAAGAAACTTCAAGGAGTCTACTTGGGGAGAAGAATTTAGATAAGTATATTTGTTATTGTTTGTTAACTTTAATGAAATCCATGATTTGTGTTATTTTTCCTATGCTTTCTGAGTAGTTTCCTTAGTCTTTTTCCTTGTTGTTGAGATTATGTGAAGTGACGAATCAAAGTAACTGTGCCTAAAATTATTAAATAAAAATTGTGATAATCTTTTACTTAAAACTTAATTTACTTTCAATTTGACCAATTGATTTGTTAACATATGTTGAATTATCCACTATAGTAAAGATTACATCCGAGATTCGAGGAAGTCAAAAGCCTTGGAAGGAGGGTGCAAATAAATAGGTAAATATTAACTATCGAGCATAGAATTGGACATTTTAGTATGACAGACTAAAATATTCAATTCGGTCCTATTGTTTGAGAGCTGAAGTGTAGATGTTAGCACTCAGGTGAGGGGAATGTGGGAGCTCAAGTGGCAGCAGTATCCTCCCAGCTTTAGTCGGAGATTCAAGCAATCAAACATAGGACTAGTCAATGTTCTTCGTACCCTGACCAAAGGGTAAAGAATAGAAATGCTCCTATTTGGCACAATACAAACTCTAAACTACTTTAATTCATCATTCACTTAATTCTCTCAACAAGGAGAAAGAAGCTTTTTTAAATTAGAAACATACATTTAAACCTTTTTGAGCAATAGTTTTAGTATAAGTATTCTTAATTTCCGTATACTAGCTTAGTAAGTAAGTCTACTTTAATTTGTCTTTGAAATTCTCTAACTTCCCTGAGGGATCGATATCTTGGACTCCATTAGAGCCCTTTATTACTTGATAATGATACGTATACTTACGTAGTATCCACATTATAAATCATAATTTTCTTAAAAGAATCATCAGTGTAAATACTTATATTTGGTGCGGGATCAAGTTTTTGGTGTCGTTGCCAAAATCAATAACATATTTTTGTAAGTATAAATATCAAAAGTGGGTCAAGTTTTTGGCACCATTGCCGGAAAAGTAAAGTAATTATTAAGGTAATTAATAGAATTATTAGAAGTAATTACTAGAGTAACAGACTATTTTAAATTTTACTTAAAAATTGTATGCGCAAATTTAGAAACGAAAATTTAAAACCTTACGATTCATAATTAGAGCACAGTATTAAAAAAATCAGAAAACAAAAAAAAGAAATTTTAAATTTAACCCAAATGGTAAATAATCCAGAAATTAAAAATATAAACCAAAAAAGACCATTAAGAGATTATGTCAACCCTACATTAGATGAAATTCACCTAACTATTCAAAACCCTGGTGTAGTTGCTAACTCATTCGAACTTAAACCTACAATTATCCAAATGGTACAGAATAATCAATTTAGTGGTTCACCTAATGAAGATCCTAATTTACATCTTGCTAGTTTTTTGGAACTATGTGCTACTTTTAAATATGAAGGAGTATCTAATGATGTTATTAGACTTAGGATTTTTCCTTTTTCTTTAAGGGATAAGGCTAAGATGTGGTTAAATTCGTTAGCACCTGGATCTATTAAAACTTGGGGAGAATTATCACAAAAATTTCTATCCAAACATTTTCCTCCTTCAAAATCTGCAAAACTTAGAATTGATATAACATCTTTTGGTCAGTTTGATGGAGAATCCATATATGAAGCTTGGGTGAGATTTAAAGAACTTCTTAGGAAATGCCCACAACATGCGTTACCAGATTGGTTAATTATATAAACTTTTTACAATGGATTAGTATGATCTCTTAGATCAATCATTGATGCTGCTGCTGAAGGTTCATTAATGTCAAAACCATTTGATGAAGCCTATGTGTTAATCGAAGAAATGACTACTAATAATTTTCGATGGCCTTCTAAAAGGATAAATCCTTAAAAGATTGCTAGTGTTCATGAAAATGATGCAATATCTATGTTAGCTTCTGAAATTGTTGTTATATCAAAAAAATTAGATGATTTTGAAATGAATTATTCTCCTACTATATTAGAAGAAAACTCATTTGGACAAATTATAGATTCTCAATCTCCTTATGAAACTATAAAATGCTATTAATAATAGACCCAATAATCCTTATGCAAATTATTATAATCCTGGTTGGAAGAATCATCCAAATTTTAATTGGAATAATAATACAACTAATCAACAATGGATGAACAACTCTATAGGAAATCCACCTAATCAAGGAAATACGAATTATAAACCTTCTTATCCACCTGGATTTAATAACACTCAATTTAAAGATAAGAAGTTATCTATAGAAGAATTAATATTAAGTATGGGTCAGCACTTGTAAAATAAAGGAAATCAATTACAAATTCAAGGAAATCAATTACAAAATCAAGGAACAGCAATTAAAAATATTGAAACTCAACTCGGACATATCGCTACCGCGCTTAACAATAGAATTCCTGGAACTTTTCCTAGTAATGTGGAAATAAATCCTAAAGACCAAGAAAAAGAACAAATTAAAGCGATACAATTATGAAGTAGAAAAGAGTTAGAAACTAAAATTCAGAAAGAAACAAAAAGTAAAAATGAGGAAGTGGAAATCGAAAAAAAAAAAGATCAGCCAGATCAAAACTTAGAATATCCATTGATCCCTATGAAAATATCTATAGAAAAACCACCACCACCACCATTTTCCCAACGACTAAAGCAACATAAAAATGATAAGCAATTTGCTAAATTTTTTGAAATTTTAAAAAAATTAACAGTGAATATTCCTTTTGTAGAAGCATTAGAACAAATGCCTAATTATGTAAAATTTATGAAAGATATTTTAAATAAAAAAAAGAAAATTCACAAATAATGAAACTGATGCACTTAGTGAAGAGTGCAGTGCAATTATTCAGAAAAAGCTTCTTGAAAAATTAAAAGATCCTGGTAGTTTCACTATACCTTACGCTATTGGAGAAAAATTTTATGGAAAAGCTTTGTGTGACTTAGGAGCAAGCATCAATCTAATGCCTCTATCAATTTTTAAAAGATTAGAATTAGGAGAAATTTCACCTGCTTCAGTAACACTTCAGTTAGTTGATCGTACTGTGACTTATCCTAAGGGAGTTATTGAAGATGCGTTAGTAAAAGTGGATAAATTTATCTTCCCCATAGATTTTATTGTTCTAGATATGGAAGAAGATAAAGAAATTCTAATAATATTAGGAAGAACCTTTTTAGCCACTAGAAAAGCTATGATTGATGTTCATAAAGGAGAATTGACTATGAGAGTAAACGATCAAAAAGTAACTTTTAACATAGCAAAATCAATGAAATATCCAGCTTTAGAAAAAGATGATGAATGTTTTCGAATGAAAATACTTGAACATTTGCAAAATGAACATTTTAAAGAATATTATGAAGAAAAGTTAGAAAAAAGAAAATACCAAATTAATTGAAGAAGCAGATAATGAAAAACTGAATTATATACAGGAAAATTTTGAAATGTTGGATAATAATGAAAACACTGAAAAGAATATAGTTCCTTTAATTATTAGACCTCCTGAACTTGAATTAAAAATTTTACCTAATCATTTAAATAATGCTTACTTAGGTAACTATTCAACCCTACCAGTTATTATATCAGTTGAATTGAATGAATCACAAGAACAAAAACTATTAGACACATTAAAAAAATATAAGAAAACTTTTGGTTGGACTTTAGCAGATATTAAAGAAATTAGTCCTTCAATCTGTATGCACAGAATTATTTTAGATAATGAACATAAGCCAAGAGTAGATCCCCAAAGGAGATTAAACCCAATAATAAAAGAAGTAGTCAAGAAATAAATATTAAAATTGTTAGATAATGGCATTATATATTCTATTTCGGACAGTGCTTGGGTAAGCCCAATTCACTGTGTTCCTAATAAAGGAGGAGTGACCGTTAAAGCTAATGAAAATAATGATTTAATACCTATAAGACAAGTTACTGGATGGCATATATGTATTGACTATAGAAAATTAAATGCAGCCACCAGGAAAGATCACTTCCCATTACCATTTCTAGACCAAATGTTGGATAGATTAGCCGGACATAAATATTTTTGTTTTTAGATGGATATACTGGTTATCATCAGATACTTATTGCTCATGAGGATCAAGAGAAAACTACATTTACTAGTCCTTATAGAACATTTGCTTTTCAAAGAATGTCTTTTGGATTATGTAATGCACCTGCAACAATCCAAAGATGTATGATGTCTATATCTAGTAAATTAATTGATGATGGAATAGAAGTATTTGTGGATGATTTCTCTGTATTTGGAACGTCATTTGACGCATGCTTAAATCATCTTGAAAAAGTATTAGAGGTATGCGAGAAAACTAACTTAGTTCTAAATTGACAGAAATGTCAATTTATGGTTGCAGAAAGAATTGCATTAGGGCATAAAATTTTGGAAAATGGCATGGAAGTAGACCCTGCAAAAATTCAAGTTATAGCTAAATTACCACCTCCAACTACAGTAAAAGGGGTAAGAAGTTTTCTTGGACATGATGGATTCTACAGACGCTATATAAAAGATTTTTCAAAAATTACTAAACCTCTATGCCAACTTTTAGAAAAGGACAAGAAATTTGAATTCACAACTGAATGCCTAAATGCTATTGAATTATTAAAAGATAAATTAATCACAGCACCTATAATAGTTTCACCTGATTGGGAGAAACCATTTGAACTTATGTGTGATGCTAGTGATTATGCTATAGGAGCAGTACTTGGGCAAAGATATAATAAAATTTTCAAAGTTATATACTATGCTAGTAAAACTCTTAATAATGTTGAAATGAATTATACAGTTACTGAAAAAGAGCTATTAGAATATGTTTATGCTTTTGATAAATTTAGGCGTTATCTAATTGGAACTAAATGTATTGTGCATATTGATCACTTTGTTATTAAATATCTAATGCAAAAGAAAGATTCCAAACAAAGATTAATTAGATGGATATTACTAATGCAAGAATTTAATTTTGAAATCATTAACAAAAAGGGAACTGATAATCAAATTGCAGATCATTTATCAAGGCTAGACTATAATGAATTATCTGATACTGATAATGAAATTACTAACAGTTTTCCTGACGAACAACTATATAATATAAATGAGTGGAAAATATCATGGTATGCTGATATAATAAATTATATTGTAAGTGATATTTTACCACCTATGTTAACTTTGCAACAACAGAAAAAATTCATTCATGATACTAAAACATATTTTTGGGATGAACCATATTTATATAAGCAATGTAAGGATCTTATAATTACAAGATACGTGTCTTATGAAGAAACAGATCAAATCATTCAGAAATGTCATGATTCTGATTTTGGAGGACATTTTGGAACCGATAAAACTGCTTATAAAATTTTACAATCTGGATTTTATTGGCCTACTTATTTTAGAGATGTTTATAGATATATCACAACTTGCGACAAATGCCAACGAGTAGGTAATATATCTAGGAGAAATGAAATGCCTCTAAATTTTATATTAGAAGTTGAGATTTTTTATGTTTGGGGTTTAGATTTTATGGGATCATTTGTTCCTTCATTTGAAAACTCATATATGTTAGTTGTTATTGATTATGTTTCTAAATGGATTGAAGCACAAGCTTTACCTCGATGTGATGCTAAGAGTGTTTCAAAGTTTCTAATGAAAAATATTTTTAATAGATTTGAAATGCCGAGAGTGATTATCACTGATGGACGATCTCATTTTAGAAATAAACATATTCACAAACTAGTAGAAAAATTTAACATTATTCATAAGATATCAACTGCTTATCATCCACAAACCAGTGAATTAGCTGAAGTTTCTAATCGAGAAATTAAACATATTTTAGAAAAGACTGTAAACCCTAATAGATTGGATTGGTCTGTAAGACTAAACACTGCATTATGGGCATACAGGACTGCTTATGAAACTCCGATTGGAATGACTCCTTACAGGCTTATTTATGGAAAGACTTGTCACTTACCAGTTCAATTAGAACATGAAGCTTATTGGGTAATTAAAGAATTTAATTACAATCTAAAAGAAGCTGAGGAGAAGAGATTATTGCAAATGAATGAATTAGAAGAATTAAGAAATGAATCTTATCATAATGATAGAATTTATAAAGAAAAAATGAAATTATGGCATGATCGAAAGATTAACCTGAAGAATTTTGAGCCAGGACAAGAAGTTTTGCTTTATAATACAAGATTGAAATTATTTTCTGGGAAATTGAAATCTCGATGGTTAGGGCCTTTCATTATAACTCAAATATTTTCATACGGAACTATAGAAATCGAAGATCCAAAAGCTCGGGCATAGATTTAAAGTAAACGGACACAGATTAAAACCTTATTTTGAAGGGAGAAGAACAAATTTTAAAGAGGTTTTAATGCTCAGTCAACCTGATTACTAACTAAATTAGGTCGGGCTGATGACGCTAAACCAACCGCGTTATGGGAGGCAACCCATAGTAGTTATTAATTATGATCTATTTACTAATGTTATTGAAAATTAAAATATAGCATAAATTCTACTACTCATTTTATTTTTTAAAATCATCACAAATTTGAATCTATATGAAGAAATCAGAAAATATTCAGACCGGAGCGAAAATTAAGCAATTTACCTAATCTCGCTGACAGCGAGATCGGCGTGCCCAAATTCAGTTTAAAAGTATTAACTAGCTCTCCAACAGCGAGATCGTTACCGCCGATGGAGAGATAGTTAAAAAGTGGTTTTTAAGAGTTATTTTGTGGTTTTTGGTTGTTCTAACCTATAATATTCACTACAAAACGTTTAGAACTCATTATTTACACCATTCCTTCACTAGAAACGAATAGAGCCCCTCCAAAACAATCCAAAATGGCCCCCAACCCATTAGAAAACATGAAATTCGGAGTGTCTAACCGACAAAAGTTCGTCAGTTATGAGGCTCAGGGACTATTCAACAAAGTTTTGATGAAAAAGCGACTAATTAAAGAAACAGGATTCGTAAACAGAGGAGCAAAGAATTCAACGACAACAATTGAAGCAATGATTGTTCCGCGACATTGGGAGGTATTATGCTACACAACATCTGCTGTCGTCATTCCAGCAGTCAAGGAATTCTACTCTAATCTGCATGCGATCCATAATGGAAGTGTTTACGTAAGAGGCAGATGGGTAACTTTCACTCCTTCTCGAATCAAAGAATTAAACTCGATGGAAAATACCCCTGTTTGTCACTATTCAAATTCTGTTCCGATAAGATACAACTTGATCGAGATATACCGATATCTGACCGACGAACCTGATGACTGGGAAATACGAGAAGACTGGTATGTAAGTTTTTCTGCATCACTTCTTAACCCCGTCTCAAAGCATTGGCATTTCTTTATTTCATCGAAGTTATTACCCACTATGAGGGTAAACAAAGTCTCGAAGGAATGCACAATTTTAAATTACTGTATTCAATCTGGATTACCTATCGATGTTGGATCTATCATTGTGATGTCTGCATTAGGATTAATTGTGAATGGATAGATTCATGGACTCGGACACCCATCAACAATTTTTGCTTTGTGTAGTCAGTACCAAGTTTCCTACGAAGCTTGGGAAAAAGTGTTGTTACCCTGGAAACCATTAGATCCGACAGATATGTTTCCTACTTTGGATAACAATGATGATATAACAATTATCTCTGATCAAGCATCTCAAAACAATCCTTTAATCAGGCCTTTGACTGATAGAACTAACCTGATTCTATGAAAAATTAAAGGATTGGAGAAGGAATTACAGAATGTGATGAATTCTATTGATAATATCTCTGATTTATTCGATCACATAGACTGGAGAATGAAGGAGCATTTCGATCATTCAGGACATCTGGGGGCAAGTTTCATACGATCGTTAAGACGAAGGGATGGATCGAAGAAGATTCTACGTAAGAATTCCCTTCGAGCCATTCTACAATCTATTTGTGCACCTACGATCTATTGGGAATATTAGGGAAGAAGTTAGTTCAGATTCCAATTAGTAGCAGAGATTTATCCTTATTTTATTTATGTGTGTTGATTTGAACTTAGTTTTTAATATAATTTGGATTTTACGAAGTTAATCTCTTTTTATATGAGATTGTATATTGTTTGTTTAGTCTTAGCATTTAAAGTATTGTGGTATGGATTGCAATGCTGAGTTAGATATGTTTTGGTTAATTTGCTAAGTCAATTGTTAGTTTTATGGTATTTGAAGTTTGTAAGCTCATGGATTTCATTTATAAAAGTTATAATGTTTGTGTTGTGTAAACCTTATATGAGTCAGTAGAATATCTAATCTTAGAAAAATAAATCAAATTAAGCAACCGAACATTAGAACAAGACTTAATTAAATTGAACATAATTGAAAACATAAAAATTTTTAAAAATTCAGAAATTCGGCCGACAGCGAGATTTTCTTGAAACTTTGGCCTTGGTGAATTAATTAGCTCACCGACGGCGAGAAATTTCTCGCCGATAGCGAGATCACAAAATGTACTATATTTTGACCGGTCAACCAACACTATTCGTCATCCCCTTCCTCAGAACTTCAAAAAACTGACCTAAGGCTTGATAGATCTGGGATTTGGAGCGATTTCAAGACATTTTAACGCCAGATTTTATCTTCCCTTGGTAAGAGCTTCACTCTTATGTAAATTTTTTTTATTTTCACCATGAATTTCTTCTACATTGAGGATTTTGGGAAAATTTTGAAATGTGAAGAAAAGACTTGGAAGAAATTCATGGAATTTGATTTAGATTGATTTTAGTAACATTATGAAGCCATTTTAGTAATATTTTGGAGATTAGTTAAGATTTTTGTGAATTTCATAGATCGAAAAAAAAATTGCTCCCCGACAAAGAAGACGATTGGATTACGACGAAAATCGATTTGTGAATGCAAGGGCACAGTCAAGATATTATCACAACATTCAAGCCAGGAAATGCATTCAAGATCAAGTTTTTAAAAATCTAGGAGGAGAAGTAGAACGAATAATCAAGGAAAGAGGATGGGAGAACTTCTGTTACACCACAAATAGAGTTGCAGTGGAAGTAGTTAAAGAATTCTATTCCAATCTGACAGTGATAGAAGATGCACCAATCAAGGTGAGAGGATTTTTGGTTGATTTCAGTGCTGCTAGAATCAATTCATTTTATGAAGTACGAGACTTGCACTCCAGTGAGTATGATACTTTTGGTACTATGGAAGGACCACTGGAAGAAGTGATAGAATTTCTCACTGACGGGAAAGGAGTTTGGAAGATCAAGCAGCAAGAAAGGGTAAATTTTCCTCTCTCTATGTTGAATGCGTTGTCTAAAGCCTGGCATTATTTTATCTGTTCTACTCTGTTACCCACGTATCACCATAGTGAGGTAACAAGGGATAGAGCAATTCTGAATTTCTGTATTCAGAATCAGAAGAGTATTAATGTGGGAAATGTAATTTACAAGAATATATTAGCCACTGCTAGAAGTGAGAGCGGAGGAGGACTAGGACACCCTGGTTTTATTTATGCACTCTGCCAATTATCTAGGATAGAGGCGAGAGATGATGAGGAATGGGTGGAGCCTATGAAACCCATTACTCCGGCTAATATTAAAACCTATGAATCCCACGAAGGATGTAGATCTGGAACAAGGAGTTATGTACCTTCTTCGAGTAGAGATATTCCCTCTACAAGTTATGACCCTCCTACTTACAGTTCCCCTACCCTTCATGATCTGATGAATGAGACGACCCTGCAGAGAAAGAGTTTTGAGAAGATAGAAGATAAATTGGAGCATATTAATCACAGGATTTGAGGTTTGTAGAGGCGACATGATTATGACAGTGAGTATCTCCAGAGACACTCTGATTATGAGAGAGCTTATTACGATGTTGAGAGTCACTACAGGAGAGGAGAACTCGAGGTTGTTTTCCGTGAGTGCCCTCAATACATTCAATATCAGCCTACTCCACCTGCAGATCAAGGAGGCGATGACGTGGCTTGGGATTTTGATTTAGGAGATAAGATTTTAGATTTGATACTTATTTTTATTTGTTTAAGTTGTTTTAATTATGAACTTTAACTGTTATGTTGGATGATTGTTTATGTGATTTCTGTGGAACTTTAAAATGGATGTTTAGTTTATGAACTGATTGTGATGTAATATTAAATTGTGGAATTCTGTTGTTGAAATTAGTTAGTTTATTTTAATATTTCAAACTGTTATTGTAATTTCTAAATAGAATATCAATTGTATGTTTAGTAGTAGATTAAATATAAGTTGTGTTAGTATTTTGTACTTATTTCAAAAATTTCTTTACCCAGCTATTTTTCTTAAATATTATATGTGTAAAAAGATACTAACAATACAGGTTGAGTAAGTAATGAAAAAAACCTACAAATTTCAAAAAGAGAAATACCTAAAAGTTGAAGGTATGATTTAAATATTACAGTTTATTTTCTTTTCACCCTATATGATTAGATAGAAAAACTTAAGTTTGGGGGAGGGAAAAACATAAATTTAATTATTAAATTGTTCTCATTTTATATTTTCAAAAAAATTATTATAAAAATGATTTTCTGTAGTAACTTTAGTTCAGTAAACTAGAATTAATTTATATAATTATTATAAGAAAGTTGAATAAAATATTTCTAGTAATTAAACTAATTTTGTAGATTAAGATATTTGGTATAAAAGAATAAGAATATAGTCAACTATTTAAAGTAAGAAAAACTATATTTTAAAATATGAAATTCTTAAGTATTTAATTGAGAAAGAAGAGATTAAAACCCTATGAAGTAAAAACTATAATATACATATAAGATAAGAAAATATTTCAAGTTTCAAATTTAGGAAAGAGAAAAATGAAGTTCAAAATCATTAACAGGATATCCAGATACAGTAATCCTCACTTGGAAAAGAAAAAGAAGGATTGAAAATCAATCCGTGAAAAGAAAAATAAAATAATAAATATAAGTGAGGAGAAGCTTGAGGAGATGCCTTATCAAAAATTGGCTTCATTCGAATCAACCTAAAGGATAAACTCAATTATATTTCTAAACTTATATTTATGGATTAGTATTTTACTGAGTAGTGTTTTCATGAATTCCTATCAACTGAATATCTTAAGTAATTTAATATTACAAATATAGTTATTCTTAAAATAAATAGAAGACTAGAAATCTTAAGCTTGATGACTAGATAGCCTTATATCTATAGAGTTAATTTAATTTTCTAAAAATATTTCTATTAAACTTTACTATAGTATTTATTAAAATTTAATTCATAGTTTTTCAAAATTAAAAGTTTTATTACAAATAATCATTTACTTTTTTTAAGTATAAAAATTACTTGAGGACAAGTAATACTTAAGTTTAGGGGAATTTGTTCACTAAAAAATGTATTAAGAATTTCATATCAATTTTATATGAAATTGCACTTTAAAGAAAGGTATTTTCTTTGTTTTATTGCAAGAATGAAGAATTGTAAGTAATGAAAGAAAAAAGCACAAAAGAAGCGGATTTGGAGCAAAAAAGACTCAATTTGATGAAAAATGAACTATCCCGCCGACGGCGAGATTAAGGCAGCTGACGGTGAGATTTTCAAGAGAATTTTTGAATATATTATAAAGAGCCCACCGACGGCGAGATCGAGCCTGCCGACAGTGAGATCTGCATGGTTAGCCCACCTTCTAGAAGCCCGCAGACGGCGAAATCGAGCCCGCCGACGGCGAGACAGTTGAAAAGAGCCAGATACAATGAACCTAGATGCTTTTTGAAGAGGTGCTTAAGCAACCTTTGAAGATTTGACTCCTTCTATAAATAGAGAAAATTTTTGTCCCTTTAGTGTGTCATTTTTGGTGTCTTTTGGTGTCGTTTTAAAGTTAATTAGTGTTCATTTGTGTTGGAGTGTAAATCAGAGAGTCTTAGTGAGTTTAATTAAGTATGTTGTACTGGAAGGAAGAGTCAAAGGAACTTCAAGAGTCCGTCGGGGAGAAGAATTGAGATAAGTATATTTGTTATTGTTTGTTAACTTTAATGAAATCCATGCTTTGTGTTATTTTTTACATGCTTTCTGAGTAGTTTCCTTAGTCTTTTTCCTTGTTGTTGAGATTATGTGAAGTGACAAATCAAAGTAACTGTGCCTAAAATTATTAAATAAAAATTGTGATAATCTTTTACTTAAAACTTAATTTACTTTCAATTTGGCCAATTGATTTGTTAACATATGTTGAATTATCAACTATATTAAATATTACATCCGAGATTCAAGGAAGTCAAAAGCCATGGAAGGAGGGTGTAAATAAATAGGGAAATATTAACTATCGGGCGTAGAATTGGATATTTTAGTGTGACAGACTAAAATATTCAGTTCGGTCATATTGTTTGAGAGTTGAAGTGTAGATGTTAGCCCTCAGGCGAGAGGAAAGTGGGAGCTCTGAAGTGTCAGCCGGTATCCTCCCAGCCTAGCCGCAGATTCAGTAATCAAACATAAGACTAGTCAATGTTCTTTGCACCTGGACCAAAGGGTAAAGAATAGGAATGCTCCTATTTGGCACAATACAAACTCTAAACTACTTTAATTCATCATTCACTTAATTCTCTTCACAAAGAGAAAGATGCTTTTCTAAATTAGAATCTTACATTTAAACCTTTTTGAGTAATAGTTTTAGTATAAGTGTTCTTAATTTCCGTATACTAGCTTTGTAAGTAAGTCTACTATAATTTGTCTTTGAAATTCTCTAACTTCCCTGGGGGATCGATATCTTAGACTCCATTAGAGCCCTTTATTACTTGATAACGGTATGTATACTTGTGTAGTATCCACATTATAAATCATAATTTTCATAAAAGAATCATCAGTGTAAATACTTATATTTGGTGCGGTATCAAGTTTTTAGTGTCGTTGCCAAAATCAATAACATATTTTTGTAAGTATAAATATCAAAAGTGGGTCAGGGCACAGATATTGTGGGTCCGATAGAACCGCCTTCTTCAAGGGTACATCACTTTATCCTTGCAGCTACAGATTACTTTTCCAAATGGGCAGAAGCTATACCACTCAGAGAAGTGAAAGCGCACCATGTGTTGCCGTTTTTCAAGAATCAGGTCGTCTACCGTTTCGGGGTACCACGCAGAATCATTTCGGATAATGGGTCCTCATTCAGAAGTACGAAGAACAACAATTTTGTCAGAAGACACAGGATTGATTGGCGTTATTCAACGATATATTACCCAAGAGCAAACAGCTTGGCCGAGGCTTTTAATAAAACTCTCATCCAAATCCTAAAGAAAACCTTGGACGACAACAAAAGAAATTGGCATGAGAAGTTGTTAGAAGCCTTATGGGCCTACAGGACGACTTTCAGAACTCCTACTCAGTCTACGTCTTACGCTTTAGTGTACGGGTCTGAGGCCGTCTTACCCTTAGAAGTACAGCTTCCGTCACTTAGAATTGCAGTTGCAGAAAAGATCACTACAGAAGAAAATGACAAATTACAATTGGAAGAATTGGAAAGCTTGGAAGGAAAAAGACTTTCAACACAGCAGAATTTGGAACTGTATTAAGCCAAGATGATCCAGGCCCACAATAAACTAGTCCGTCCAAGGACATTTAAAGTCGGTGACTTGGTTCTAGTTCTCAGAAGACCTTTTCTTGCACACCGCAAGATAGGAGGTAAATTTGAACCAACATGGGAAGGGTCATTCGTGGTCGAGATAGTCTACTCAGGAGGTTCCTACCAACTGGTGAATTGCCGTGGAGAATGACCTGTGCTTCCAATTAATGGACTATATTTGAAGAAGTATTACGTAACCTAATGTTTCGAAGGATAAACTTTAAAAATGATGTCTCATTCCTATAAGCACGGGTAGAGTAATCATTTGCGATTGGGTTCGAACCCAAAACATTAAAAAAATGGATGATAACAAAGAAAATCATTAATAAAAAAATATGTTAAAAAGAAAAAAAACGTGTGAAATTGTAATAATAAAATGTCAATCTCTCCTTTTAAATCAATTCTTTCCTGATATTTCCCTCATCTCTTCCTACTTTCTTTAAAAATTAAAAGAGATAAATAAGAATTTTTCATTAATAAATGTTTTTCTTATTGTTCTTGTTCTTAGTACAGCCCCTGATCCTTTACTTATTTTTCGCAGGGAAATGTCGAACGGGCGGTTGGTTCTGAACTTTAGAAATAGCGTGAGTTTAGCACTTGATGAAAAGAGGGTGAGGGATGGAGCCGTGATCGAGATTGACTCTGACTTCACACCAGCCGAGCTACAATATGAAGAAAATGATTGGACCCCGATTGATCGGGAAGAGTTCCATAGCCAGACAGTGATGAAAGTGGGTGGCCTAAGTCAGCAATCCGCCAGTAAGAAGAGAAAAGCAAATGCTGCTCATGCAACAGGAGAAGATAAGAAAGTTAAGTCTGTTGTTACTACAGCAGAGGGCAGGCTTGTCAGCACCATGCCCGCAGAAGTTCAAGGGGTATGGAGAGCTACTCTCACTACCACCCAGCGGAGGAACAAGAATCACCACATTCGCAAGATGTTAACCAAGTTAGCAGCAGATCAATTGAAGAGACAGTTGCAACCGTCAATACAAATACTCCGAACAAATTCATTCGTCAGGAACCAGAAAGGAGGAGATCAACTCCAAGGAAAGTAGAATAGATAAAGGAAATTCCAAGAAGAGCAGAAATAGAATCAGCGCCTCGACGCCAAGCAGATGGACTAGTTCTGAAGAGTCTTGTTGTGAAAGCAACCCCGGAGGATGTCCCGACAGAGACTATCCCCGAGGAGCCAAGACATGCAGGAGAGCGTGCCAGGGTTAAACCATACATTCCCCAGAATGTTACTAGACCTCGCCAATTGCAGATAATTATGGAATATGAGTTGGAATGAATGCAGAATGTTGAAAAGAAAACTTTTAAACACATTGAGAGAATTGGAGGTAAGAGCATCAATATCTTAGAAGGCCTCGAGCAGCATACAAATGTAATCTCAGATTACGAGCAGCAACAAATTGTAGATTGTGTCGTTGAACGTCAGAAAATGGGCCGAGCCGGCCGCCTGATGGAAAAGACCTATTCAGAACCCCGAAGATGGATGCCAGGAAAAGGAAGAATTACAATCCAATGCGGATGTTGCTACAACTTCGCGGTAGACAGAAAAGGGAATCCACCAGGAATACTCCGTCGCAGTGAGGTGGATCTGATGCCAAGATTTATCGAGAGAATGGTAAAAAGGATGATAACATGGAGGGTATTGCCTTCAGATTGCATACCCAACAGCTGTATCATTAACATCTACAAGGAGGGCGAATGCATACCTCCATACATAGACCATCATGATTTCATCAAACCTTTCTACACAGTGTCTTTTGTCAACCAATGTAACATCATGTTCGGATCTAACCTCTGGATTGCAGGCCCCAGTGAGTTCCAACGGCCGGTGGAGATACCACTACTGGTAGGTTCCGTCCTGGTGTTGAAAGGAAACGGAGCAGCATCTCAAAACATTGCATTCCAGGAGTGCCTGTGGAGCGAATCTTCGTCACTTTCAGGAGAATTGATAACAGAAAAATGTCTTTCCACTTTCAGCCATATTCAGAGTTAGAGAGTCTCCGGCCCTACGAGCTATGATTTACATGGGAAATATCACACCTCCAATGCACGTCCATATGACATTCCTGCCAAGGATGACTTCGAAGGTGATTTTATTGTCCATGTATCTTACTATTCAGACATGGATTTTGACAGCTGCTTTTAAAAGAAACTTGAAGAATCTTACACAATCCGTGTTGGATTTATATGGATTGTATGAGATATTGAATTCTCAAGGAAAATATCATCATATTTTGGAGCAAGATGTATGATGTATTTTCGAAGAGATTGGAATGAAAACAACCATGTCATGTTTTGCCTTCACCTTTTTTTGTGCAAATTGACTGGGAAACGCCATTAAGTTAAATGAACTTCGAACAAAGAACAAATAGAAAATAATAATAAATGAGAAATTTTTTAAAAATTTGAATGTCAAAACGAACCCCAAATAGATGTGAACCATAAATTGAAAATCAAGCTAAAATCAAATCACAACAAGTGACTAGGACAAATTCCTGAATCTGAAATCCCCAGCCTTCGGCTATTCTCGAAATCTCTTTTTGACTCTCCATATTTCCTTCCCTCTTTTGAGAAGGTCGGTCGAATCTACGACACGGAACCACGAAAATTTTCGATTTGGTTACGATGGCATGGATTCATATCCATCACCAAATAATCGGACTTTGATCGATCCTCGTGGGACGTGAAACACTTTCACGTCTCATTCCAAATCTTCGACTAAACTCGAATCTCCACGGCAAATTTCAACCCTTGAACCTTCGAGACTGGAACCGATTCCGGTTCTCTTTAAACCTTCGAGACTGGAACCGGATTCCAGTTCTCTTTAGACTGGAACCAGATTTCAGTTCTCTTTAACCCTTCGAGACAGGTACCAAATTCCAGTTCTCTTTAAACCTTTGAGACTGGAACCAGATTCCAGTTCTCTTTAAACCTTCGAGACTGGAACCAGATCCCAGTTCTCTTTAAACCTTCGAGACTGCAACCAGATTCCAGTTCTATTTAAACTGTCGAGACTGGTACCAAATTCCAGTTCTCTCCTTTCGAGGTCGGTACCAAATTCTGACAATCTTTCGGGGTTGATACCAAATTTCAACTCTTTAAACCTTCGAGACGGTACCAAATTGTAGTTCTCTCCTTTCAAGGTCGGCACCAAATTCTGACTCTCTTCCCGAGATTGATACCAAATTTCAACTCTCTCCTTCCGAGACTGGTACCAAATTCCAGATCTTATTTAGAGATCAGTACCTAAATTTTGATTCTCATCCTTTTCAATCGATACTTAAACTCTGATTCTCACTCCGAGGCTGGTACCTAAATTCCAGCTCTCTTCACAATCCCGAGGTTGGAACCTAGGTTCCAATTCTCATTTCAAATCCAGATTTCCTTGAATTGATTTTAAATTAAACCTTAATCGAAATTGAAACTCAGAACAAATCAAAATCTAAAATCACACATTAAAAAACTCGGAATAGAAAATGAAATGAAATCTAAATCAAATTTCCCCAGATCTTATGATCTCGAATTCACCTCCTTTTCTATTCCCCAGCGAGAGTTCAGGGATCTCCAGTCTTGGAGATATACTCGATACTCCCCAGCGAAAATTTGTTTCTACTGCGATTCTAAGTGTGTCACTTAGACGTACGTGTTGGTTTTGTTGATCTCTTCGGTCAACGCCGATACACGTGGTGTGCTTGGTTAGTACACCACACCTATTGGGGGTCCATTTGTTGACCTCATTTTTGATGAGGACTTTTCTCTTCTCTCTCCTTAGTACTTAGGATCTAGCCTTAGGCTTTCCCTTTGACTATCTTAGAGGACTAGAAATGGAACCCACCACTTAAAAATTGTAACACCTCTTAACTACCTGCAAACCCCATAAGTTTGATTGTAAACCCCTAAGTCACTTGGAGGGTTAAGATCAAATGTGGAGGTTTAAAGGATGAGTTCCCTATAGGATTCTTTGGCCTTAGGACTACCTTGGGTGGTGCAGTGCGGTGAGGGTTGACCTTCACACATTACACTTTCACACACATTCTAAATCCTAAAATCATTCATACCTAGCTTGACTTCCTGACTCATGTAGGTAATGCATATGGATGGACCTTAACCCCTAGGCCCTTGGCTAAGAGGGTTAGGAATAACATAGTGAATGCCTCAAATGAGTCCTCTCATGACTCTTATAGGCTTGATATGGCTTCATGGCTAAACCAAAGTGATTCTATTCTACTCAAACTTGATCAATCTTTATTTTTCTAAAATTTCAATTTTTGACCTCCGGGACCCTACACCCACCAAACCTACCAAATGCCCTTGAAACTACCAAAAATTTGCAAAATCACCTAAATTACCCAAAATTTCTCAAAACCAATCCTAAACATTTCCCACCATTCAAATTGATCATCCTTAGCCAAATATACTAAAATTTCCAAAAATACCCCCCAATACCCTCCAAATACCAAAATGCCCTTTTTAACCAAAAAAAATCCAAAAATTCCTAATAAATTCCAAAAAATCCCAAATATTCTCAATTTCATTTTGTTAAACTACACCATAAGCTAATTTTGTCAATTTAGCCCACTTTTATCAAAATCCCCAATTTGACCCATTTTTAACCCAAATGGACCCAATGTCAAACCAAATCAACCCAATTGATCCTAATTTTGATCCAATTCAGTCTTAAATATCAATTCAGTATCCCCAATATCAAGTTAGACCAAATTCAAGTCTAATTTGATTGACATTTAGATCCAATTTCAATTTGAAGCTTAAAACCCAATTTTAGCCCGTAACCTAAACTTAACCCAAACTACCCAACTCAACCCCAACTAGCCCCAAACCTTTTCTAAAACTTCCCTAACATCCCCAAAAACAAAACACTAACTTGATTTGCCCCAAATTTGAACCTAAACTCCACCCAAACCTAACTCAAACCAAAAATCCCCAATTTTGGCCTAAACCCACCATGAACCCAAATGGGCCCAAATCCCAAAATCAAAGTCCAAACAAAGTTGAAAACTCTTTGTAACACTCCCATAAGCATTTTTCAACATTAATTTTGTATCAAATCTAACATTAGCCCAACCTTAGCTCAAGTTAGCCCAATTTGACCCACTTTGGCCCCTTTACCAAAAAAGTCCCAAATCAAACCCAATTCAACTCTAAATCACCTCAAATTTGTTCCAAATCACTCATGAAACATCCCTAAACTAAACTCATCATTTGTTTGGCCCAATCCTTCACAAAATTTCCATCCACCAATTTGTTTTCAAACCTAAAGGCCCACTTTCTTAAACCATTCTAAAAGCCCATTTTCACCAAATCCAAAAGCCCAAAAATCCATTCCGAAGCCCACATGAAACCTTTTCTTCATCATTCCTATGATAATACTATTTGACCAAAGTCTTAAATCATCATGAAATCAACCCATTTGTAGCATCATGATAAATCCCATCAAAAAAATCCAAAGTTTTCAAAATACCAACTAACCCACTTTCATGTAAATGAGCCAAGCCATGGAGCCATGCCCAAGCCATATGTAAGCCATGAGGAGCCATAGACTTGTCATCACTCCCTAAATGGCAAAAGGAGGAGATCCTTTAAGCACTCCATAAAAATCATTAACCCATTACATGATTCCCCTTAACCTAAATTTAATCCAAATAATCCTTGATGGGGACTTCACCACACATGTGAGGCTGACCCAACTGATCCCCTTCAGCCCAAATCAGGTCATGGGGGTGAACCTAACCCAAATCCATAGGTTGACCCCTTTGGACCCAAAATCACCCCTCTCCCCATGCCACTTAAATCCAATCCTTTACACATGTCTAAAGGCAATTGACTGCACCAAACCCCAGCCCTAACTCCCCTAAGTCAGATGGTGACTTGTCTCTGGTCCGCCAGCCACCAGGCCGCCGGAAAACACCATGGCCGAGGAGCTTGGAATGAGCCAAATTTCATATTCTCACATGCTGAGCTGTCCCACTCCAATTGGCCACCACAGCTCTTCATCTCCTCCCGCAGCGGCTGATCCGGCCATCGGTGCCCACAGGAACCCACGGCCATGGCTATTTAAACCGACCACCCCCTCTCGGCCGAAAGGTTGGCTGAAATCAACCTTACTAGAATCCCTCCAACTCCTCGCAGAGCTTCCCTAGCCAAGAGCAATCCATCCCCACTTGTTCTCCCTGCCTAAATCCCATTGATTGAGCTTAATTTTGGAGCTCGATTCTCGAGCCGAACGGGACATCTCTCAAACCTCCAACAAAATCAAATTAAACTCACCCACACCCGCACGGGACCAAGAGAAGGAGTTCCCCGGTGAAAGCCCCTCTCCGAGGCTACCCGATTGCTCTCAGCCTCCAAAGTTTGAAATCGGGCACGGTCACTTTCATACTTAGATCTTTCACCAGGGCTAGAGGCTTCATCCCTAGGCTCTTCCAGCTCCAACGAACGTGCCGAGCACATTCAGTTGAGGCCTCACCTCCTGAACCAAGGTATGGAGACTTCTCTTTAACCCGAGCTTCCAGCGATTCTCCAATTCGTTTGAGTTAATTTCATAACATGTAAACCGTATGGATGTGTTCCTCTCTTCAAGATGAATCTATAGAGTATAAGAACATGAAAATACATTGAGAAACGAGGGAGATATTACGGTTTGAGTGTGGATGGTCACGGGTGCACACCAGTCGGAGACAACGACCAGCCGCCATTGGATCGAGCGTGTATCGAATGGATGGCTCAGATTGCGTCGGACCAGGGAATGGTACGTGAACCGCGGGCCGCGTGGTGCTTCGAGTTGGATGGTGGCAGCGAATGGGAGCTCGTCGCATGGAGCTTCGGAGACGCTAAGGTTGTCGTGGCGCTGAGTCAGATAAGTAGGAAAATATGAAATTTATGATTTAATTAAATGTCTGAATCTTAGAAAATCCATATCTTTATGTAGAAAAATCACAAAAATAAAATAAAAATACCCTCTTGCTCAGTGAACAGAGGAGAATAATGTGGAAAAAGAATTGGGTTAATTTGATGAGTATTTTATTTTTAATTAATTATTTACTCATTTCAGTATTTTAATTCTCCATTTGCATAAATAATTCAACATGGCATGAGACCATAGGGCTTTTGAAGCCTCTGATCGTGGGAACATTGCCTGAATTTTTTAAGGTCAGAGGCTATCTCTATGGCAAGTTATGTATTTTTCAAGTTTATGTCACTGTTTTTTTGGTATTTTAATTACATTAATTAGCATATTGCTTAGAAAATTCAAAGAAAATTTGGGGAAGTTTCTTAGGACTAGAGGACCCTAGGATAATTATGTTTTGAGTTAATTCATTAAGAATAACCCTAATTGACTTAATAACTCAAAACTGAACTTTAATTGGTTAGGGTTGACCACAAATCAAAAGAACTTAAAAACAATTCTCCACTGATTTTTAGGATCAGAGGGACCTCACATAAAAATTTGAAATCAATTGGAAATGTTTAACCCCACTAAATGGATTAATTAGGTCACATGAGTAAAATTAAACTTTGAAAATTCATAACTCCAAAAATACATTTTAAAAATTTACCAAATTAGTTTTAGGACTTCTCTGGTAATAGAGGAGTCTAAGAAAATTAAAATTGGAATTTTGTAAAATTCTTAATTTTTCATCATATTTTAATATTTTAATAATTAAAAAATAATAAAAATCACAAAAATATTAAAAATCATAAAAATGTCACATTTTAACTCCTAATCACTTAGGAACAAACTAAATATTTTTCCCAAGTCCCTAGGATAAGATATTGAATTTCAAAGGCTTAAAACAATTTTAATATTAAAAAATGAATTTCTAACATTTTCACTAAATTAATTCTAATAAATCAAAGAAAAATTAGAAAATTAGAAAATTTATTTCTCTGATCTTCTTGAGGTCAGAGAGATTTATGAAAAACATAAAAATCCATTTTTCAACTTTAATTTTATTTTATAATTGACTAATACTCCAAAAATCAAAATAATTATAATAAATAAAATATAATTCAAAAAATTACCAAAAGTGGTCCAAGTGGTCCTCCAGTCAATAGGAACATCCCATAATTTTCTTAAGGACAGAAATCTTACCTTGGTCATGTTTTTGAATTTCCATTGAAAATCCTTATTTTCTATTAAAATAAATATATAAGTTAAATTAAAAAATAGAAAAAATCACATTTTCTCTTCTAATGTCTTAGTCGACATGTTAGTGAAGGGACATAAAAAATTTCAAGCTCATTTGAGCTCAATTTGATAAGTTATTAAATAATTATGCTTAAAAGGGCATATTAATAATTAAGAATTTTAACTCCTAATTAAAACTTTAGGTTTAATCAAAATGGAGGGTAAAATATTTGATCTTAATTCTTTCTTAGATGATTGAAACTTTGGAAAATAAAAGGGTAGGAACTCATTGATCACTTTTAATAAACCGAAAAAAATGAAACCTTAATTAATCAAAATAATTTGAATTTTGGAAGAATAATTAAAAATTTTGGATTATTAAAATGGGGATATAATTTAGAGAGACTATAGTCACTTAAACTAAAATCCCCAAATAAATCACTTTAATCATATTTAACTCTTAGTTAAACTTAAGATGATAATTGAAATTAATAAATTAATAATAAAGAAAAGGTAACCCTTAATTAAATTAAAACTTAAAACATTAAATAACTTGATAATTAAATTGAAATAAATTTAAAACATTAAAAAAAATTAATTTCAAAAATCACTTGAAAACAAATTTAAAACAAACTTGAAACATCAAAATCAATTTCAAAAAATAATTCTTATTTAAAAAATCAAACCAATTAAAAGTTAATCTAGAATATTGCAATTAAATTAAAATTAAACCATTAAAGTCTAAAATTAAATAATTTAAACACCTCTTTCAGTTCAAATAGTTTAAAATACTTAAGAATAAAACAACTTGAACACTATTCCAAACTTAAATTTATTAAAATTTTATAACTAAATTAAATCACCTTAAAACATTAATTCTAATTTTAATCGTTGAAATTCTTAAAAAATTGATTTGCCCCTAAAGACTTTTGTCATTATAACTCTTAAATGGAGTATCAGTTGAGGTGTCACTTCATTCATGGGACAATCAAATGTCCTAAGTTCACTGAGCAAGAGTTAAAACTTAACTAAAAATTTCTAGATGATTGATTCATCTCTACAATAAAAATTCATTTAGACTCGAAATAATCTCAGAAGTATTGAAAAGATGTTTAAAACCCGTTCTAAGCACTTCCTCAATAAAATGAAGTGTTTTAAGAAGAATAATTGAACTTAATTGTTTTTTTGGTGAAGAAAGTCATCCACAAAATATAAAGAACTTAGACGTCATAGGAACTGACTAGCAGTAGGATTAGGATATTGGTAGACAACCAAAACCTTTCCCTTAGCCTTACCTAGGTACTTGTTGAAAATATTTAAATGTTCTAACACGTGTTTGAAGTGTAGCTTGGAATGAAGAGAAGACGCTCCAGGTACGCTTTTACTTGATTGTAATTTACTTTATTGCAACTTATTTACCTGCACTGTGCTTTACTTTTCTTGCATGATAAACAGGATTGTTGCATGAAAACTGAAACCTTTAGGATAACCACAAAACTGAAACCAAAACTAAAAGTCACACAGGATAAAATTCACCACCACAACATCTATAATATAAAATAACTCAAAATTTAATCACAAACAGAACAACAAAACCACAACTTCAACTAAATTAAACCGTCTCATTGAATGATCGGGAATACCTCGGATGATATAACCCACGTGTTGCTAATGGAATTTCCCACGATCTAAATGAAAGTGCAGAAATCATTCAGTTGAGTTTAGCAAATTCATCTGACTAAGTAAATTTGATGAAAATAAAGGTGTCGGGATGACGGAACCATGGGATCTTAATTGGTTCTGTTTAATCAACATTAAGTTTTGTTTTAATTAAAACACTAAAGACATTTGGACTTTAAGATTTCTCTAAACCAAAACACTTTTCTCATCCTCTAATTTTCACCTTCTAAAACTAAACCACTGCAACAACAAGGAGCTTGGAGCACAGTGGGCAACACGGCCATCGTCGACAGAAAACTTGGATCGACATCAGCAAAATCATTCTTAGAATTAAACAACCAAGCCATAGGACTTCAAGGTAGTTTGCCTAGTGCAACATAAATCCTCAACTCTTAGTTAGGCATTTGCATAATCATGTTATGTAAATTAAGCCCTAACCAATTTTAGGATTCTGAGGTAGTCGTTTGGTACGACATAAACCCTCACATCTTCGAGGCTATTTGTGTGATCATGTCATGCAAATATAAGTCCTAATTAACTAAAATTGGTAGGATTGAAACATTAAATAATTTCCTCAAATTTAAGCCAAACGATAGGATAGGCTGGGAAGTTGCCAAGATTCCTCTTGGATCCTCAGCTTCTCCTACTTCTTTTCCTTCAGACTCTCAAAATAAACTGTTCCAGATTTGAGCTAATCCCTTTTGAAATTTCCAAAATCCAATTTGTTTGAAACCTTAAACTTTGAAATTATTGAGTGCAAAACCACTGATCATTATCAAGAGTTTTCTTAAATGATTCTCGTCATTTAAGATGTAATTAACTATAGGGGCTTCCCCTTATAGGGAACTTTAAGAACCCATGTAATATAAACCCTGCTTAATTCCTTTATATTAAGCAGGGGAACTTGTCGGCTTATAAAATCGGTTTGCAGACCATACGGATGTCACAAATCTTCTAGTTTATTTAATCAAGCCCCATCATCAAGCAGTATGTCTATTCTTCGGGATAGATACACGTTTTGTGATGCGGTGCTCGTTTATATAAACTATTTGGGATGTGAGATCAGTTTGATTTCATATCTTAAAATTTTTCAAATTTAAAATTATTTTCAAAATCAAATGCTACTTTCTAAATTATATAAATTTAAATTTAAACCTAAAAATATGCCGACACGCCACCGGCGCTCTATCAAGCGCCGCCTGCGCCCAAAGCCTATTGACGGTTTTTTAGTTTCAAAATGTGAGTTTTGGTGATTTTTACCGGGATCTTCGTCCTTATAACTCCCTAAACTCCATTTTAGACTTACAAATTTTAGAAAAACGAAAACTACCATTCCTAATTGGTATCCCATGGATTCCTACTATCTAGAAACCTCTCGATCTAGCATTTTCAACTGATGAAAGTTTATAAGTTTTGAGGCACAGCGATTGTTCAACAAAGTGATGATGAAGAGGAGGATTATCAGGGAAATGGCTTTATAGATCGAGGTATGGAAAATGCTACTACAAAGATTGAAGAGATATATAGGGAAAGAAGTTGGGAAGTGTTGTGTTACACTACCACTACCGTAGTCCTTCAGGTTGTGAAAGAATTCTACGTAAATCTGCACGGGATCTACCAAGGATTTGTCTTTGTGCGAGGTAGGTTCATACAATTCATTCCTAAGAGAATTAATGATCTTTTCATGATTGAGAATGTACCTATTTGCCACTATGCTAATTTTAATGCCACGAGAGATAATATGAATGATGTGTATCGTTATTTGACGGATGAGAATGAAGAATGGGAAGTTAGACAAAATGGATATGTTAGTTTCCCTTCTGCATCCTTAAATCCGGTGTCAAAGCAATGGCATTACTTTATTTCGGCAAAGTTATTTCCAACTTTGAGGATTAGCAAAGTAACAAAGGAAAGTGCCATTTTGAATTTCTCTATTCAAACTGGGAGGCCGATTGACATTGGTAATATAATTGTGAAATCAATTTTCGGATTAATTTTTCATGGATCTAAATATGGGCTTGGACACCCGTCCACCATATTTCTGTTATGTAGTCAATCACAAGTTTCATATGAGAGTTGGGAAAAGGTTCTTCTTCCCTGGAGGCCTATTGATCCAACTAATCTTTATGACTATCAAACATTAAGAGATGAAGATGATATGAATTTGCTTGCTGATCAACCAACTCAAACTTCACAACCGATTCAGCCCTATTTTCCTGAAAGTTCCAGAACAATACGACAGAAGATCAAAAAGTTGGAGAAGGAGGTACAGAATATTATGAATGTAATCAATAATATTTCTGATTTCTTTTACCATATAGATTAGAGGATGAAGGAACAGTTTGATCATACTGGTCGGATTGAGATGGGTTTGGTTAATCTGATGAAGAAGAACACGGTGATTGCTGAAGATTCATCTGATGAATTCCCATTCCATCCCTTCAACAACTTGTTCGTGCATCAGCAATCTATTGGTGATATTAGAGAGAAAGAAAGTTCTGAGACCGATGTGGAGTGATATTTGGATTGTACTTATGTTTGATGTATGTGTAGTTTACTTTGCTTAATTCTGTTTGGTGTGTTTAGTACTTTACTTTGCTATTGTAATTTTAATTTGGATTTTCTACGCTTAATTTCATGGTGTGTGCTTAGATTTTAGTGTTTGCCTATCGTAGCGTATTTGCAACACTGAACATCTAAAGAGTTGTTGGTTAATTTGATGAACATATTTAGTGTTGATAATATAACGTGGATTTTATATATGGAAGTATGTTTTGTATTGTTTTTTTAAGAATTGTGTTAGTTATTGCTTGTGTGATGAAATAGATGCTTCATGATGTATTAAATTTCATTGTGAAGGTCGAGACGATCGAAATTATGAAAAAATTTTTGGACCCAAAAAAAATTTTGGACTGGCGCTGCCGGCAATTTAAATAAATAGAGCGTCGCCGGCGCCCGAATACAGTAAAAGGCCGAAAACCCTCTATTTTGTGATTTTTACCCTGGGACCCATGGTTTTTTCCATTGCTTTCATCTTCCTCCTCCATTTTTGCAATTTTGAAGACCTAGGGCTTGCTAGATTTCAGATTTGAAGTGATTTCAAAGCTTTTTATACCGGATCTACACTTCTCTTGGTAAGAGCTTCACTTTAAGTTAAAAATTTTGAATTTCACCATGGAAATCTCTCACATTGCTTAGATTGGAATTTTTGGATTTTTGAAAAATTTTGAGATTTCCTATGATGAATTTGCTCTTGCTTGTTTAGAATAGTATTTGGAGTTTAATACATTGTGGATTTGGAATTTATTGGAATTTTATTGCATTTTTTAGAAATTCACATGGCTCCAAAGATGAGTAAAGGGAAGAGAAAATTGGATTGTGATGAAGAAAAGTTTGTTAATGTTAAAGCACAATTTCGCTTTAACTCTTTTTTTTACAATAAGAAGTGTATTCAGGATAGGCTGATAATCCTGGAGGATCTGTAGAACAGTTAATTACTAAACGAAATTGGGAATGATTTTGTTATTTTAATGTAAATACTGTTATGGAGTTGTTAGATAGTTCTATTCAAATGTACCTTGGACTGAAACTGAGTATGTGTTAGTTAGAGGAAAATTTGTTGAATTTACTCCTCAACGAATCAACATTTTTTATCAGACTTGGGAACCATTTGTTTGTGAATATGAAAACTTTGATACTCGCGAGGTAAATATGAGGGCAGTGATTGCTTTTCTGACGGATGGAAGAGAGGAATGGAAAATATGTCAAAAACAGATGATTAATTTCCCTGCTTCCAAGTTAAATGTTGCATCAAATCCTTGACACTATTTCATCTCTGCAAAACTGTTACCTTCTTATCATCACAGTGAAGTTATAAAGGATAAAGCAATTTTGAACTATTGTATTCAAAGGATGAAGAAGATTGATGTTGGGGTTATTATCTTTAAGAACATTCAGACTATTGCTAGAGGCGAGACCATTGGAGGATTAGAACATCCTACCCTAATTCATGCCTTGTGTGTTCAATCTGGAGTAGAGTTCAGCAGCTCTGAAGAGATAGCTATTCCTCTAAGATCAATTACAAAGACTATTATGCGTACTTATGGTCTTATGTAGAAACCCGAGTTGAGAGTAGGAGTACTTATATTCCTACTACTAGTCATGATGTTCCATCAACATCTGAGCCCCCCAACATTATCTGATATTATGGAGCAGCTGAGATTACAGAGTTTTAGTGATGATAGACTCCATGGTAGGACGGATGTGTATGAGGCCAGAAGTGATGTGAATGAAGATTATTTTAGAAGAAGAGAGGAGTTGAATATTGGTTCTGCTGATCCTGCTGACTCTGCTGACAAACTTGGTGATGAAGATTGGTAGTTTGTTTGTTTCTGTTTTCGTTTTTCTTATTGTGCGGTGTGTTTTATTGTTGTGATGTAGTAGTTATTTGCTTTCATGTGATGTGTAAACCTATTGATGTACTGTACTGTTGAAATTGTTGATTGAACTGTGTAGTGATGTGATAGTTGTTCAGTATTGTAGTGTTTTGTTGGATGTTTTGATGCTTAAAGTTAATTTCTCTTTACCCATGCAAATTTTTAAAATATTTATATCACTGTTACTAACTGTTTCATGTGTGCTACTTGTAAATTTTGACTAATACTAGATAGCTCATGAAGATTTCAAAATCCCATCACAGAAAGGTTAGTTTCATTTACTCTTTACTGTTTCAAATTATTGAAAAATTTAAGTTTGGGGAGGGTAGAAAAATATTAACTCTTATTTGTTCTCAATTATCATATTTTCAAAAGTTATTAACATAACTTCTGGCAGTTGAATCTCACTGTAAGTAACTAAAAATTTTATTTTAATTGAATATTATGGAAGGATAGGATGAAAGTTTTTATTAATAAAGGTTAATTTTGTAGAGGTAAAATATTTGGTATTAAAGGATTTGATTTTAGTCAACTATTTAAAGTAAAGAAAACTGTTTTTTTGAAATGTTAAGAGACTTAAAGTACTGTGTGTTAATAAGACATTGTGACTTTATGATGAATAATAAAGCTCATGCCTAATTATAAAGTAAGGAGGTATTTCAAGTTTCTAATTTTAGAAAGAGGAGAGTGAAGTTCAAAATCATTATAGACTATCCAGATATAGTAATCCTCATTAAAAAAAAGAAAGAAAAGAAATGAAGGATTGAAAAACAATCCCAAAAGAAAAAGAACAGAAAAAAAAAGAAGAGAAAAGAAAGAAAAATGTTTATGAGGAGAAGCTTGAGGAGATGCCTAATAAAAAATTGGCTTCACTTGAGTCACCCTGAAGGGAGGCTTGAATTTATATTTTAAGTATTGTCCTACATTTTGATGAAGTTTGCATGAACTTTTTTTTCACATAATCTTTTAAGGTACTTTTAATGTGATAAATTATAGTTTATCTTGAAATAAATAGAAGACTAGAACTCTTAAACTTGATTACTGAATATTCTTATACCTAAAATGTTGACCTGAGTTACTAAATTTCTTTGTAAAATCTAACCAATATATTCTTTTGAAAGAAAAATTTCTGTATCTTACAGATGAATAGTGCATTGCCTATAGTTATATTTTTATGTAGTAAAAGGATTACTTAAGGACAAGTAATAGTTAAAGTTTGGGGGATTTTGATGCACCAAAAATATATGTTGTTTTTGCTATCTAATTTTACTCATTTTTGGTGATATTGTACTTTAAAGAATGGTATTTTTCATGATTTGTTGCAGGTATGATGATTTTAGGTGATTGGAGTGAAAAGAAGCGAAAAGGAATGAATTCGGAGCGAAAATGAAGAAAATAGGTTCTAGTGCTGCCAGTGCCAGAATAGGCACCGCCTGCGCCATTTTCTAGAGAGCTCTGAAATAATTTGGATGATAGACCGCTGCCAGCGCCCAATGTCGGTGGACTTCAAATATAAAGAGTTTTGGTGACTTTTTGAAGGGATGCCTATGGAAACTTTTGGGATTTCGTTCCTAACTTATAAGTAACTATTTTTTGATGAAAATTAGTGTGTGTCCTGTGTGTCTTGTGTATTGTAGAGAGCCTTGAGTTTTAGGGCTTAGGATAGAAGAGTGTAGAAGTGATATTTTGAGAGGGATTCTTCTCTAAGGACTGAAGGAGAAGGAGTAAAGTGAGAGATTGCTTCTTCCTTTCCATTTTAAAGAAAGAATCAAGTGTTGCAAAGTAGATAGAAAAGGATTCAAAGGAACATCAAGAGAATTGCATTGGGAAAGAGAAAGAGATAAGTTGTATTTTCTTTTGTGGTTTGTATGAATTTTCTTTTATATATAAAATCCATGGTTTATTGTGTCTTCTCTATGAATTATGAGTAGTCTCCTTAGTCTTTCTTCTTGCATAGAGATGTGATGATGTGTTTATGTGGATTTGAAATGTTTTTAAAGTATTAAAGGAATTGTGATGATATTTCATTTAGAACTTAATTTACTTTTCTATTTGGCCAATCAGATTGTTAAAATATGTTGTGTATCATTAACTTTGAAAGGAATTAATGTCTTACAACAACAATGAAAAACCCATTCAATTTCTATGGATGAATTGCGTAGTTCATGGGAATTAAGTACAAATAAATAGGGAAATGTGTTTTGATGGACGTTAAATTGGAGGTTTCAGGATGACAGGCTGAGATCCCCAATTTGGTCCTAGGATTAGTAACTAAACTCGATGGTTAGCCTTTAGGTAAAGGGTGAGTGGGAGCTCTGTAGTGGTAGCCGGTATCCTCTCAGCCTAGCCTTAGATTTAGTAACTAAACTTAGGATATGATAATATTCTTTTCTTGCTTAGAAGAGGGGGTATTCTTTACGAGTAAAGAATTAATTATGCTCCTATTTGGCACAATACAATTAGATAATCATTCCATATCATCCACATCATATTCTCATTGCAAGAGGAAAGATACTTTTCTTATATATTAAAACCTTTCAAATATATATAGCTTAGTGTGTGTCTGATAGTTAATTCTGTTTTAAAGATATAGAAGTAATTGTAACTTATTTAATTTTTTATTGTTTTCTGCATCTTGGTAGTTGAAGTAAACATTAAACTTTAATCGTAATTTAAGTATTGGAATTCAGTATTACATTATCAATAGTGTGATTTACTTCATTTCCCTGTGGGATCGATATCCAGGACTCCATTAGAGCCTTGTATTACTTGATATGATACATATACTTGCGTTGAATGTTTGAACTTTACAAAATTATTATAAATATATAAAATTGAGTTCATAAGTTCTTGCAATATAAAGTCCACCGCATCACCTACTTACATTGGATCAAAATACGTTTGACTTATAATCATATCAAACTTAAGTTTGATTCATATTATACCTAAAACAATTTTATTTTCTACTTACAATGAATTAAATCAACCTTAACTCCCATCTACATTAGACTTAAAATCATTTCAAACACTTCTGTTCAATCCATATTGAACCTAAATCAACATTAGGTCCTACCTAAATTGGATTTGAAATAATTTTTAACCTTAGGTTCAAATCACATTGAACCTAAACCAAGCCTTTAACTTAAGATCAATCCAAAGTTGAACTTAAGACAAAACCCTTAACTTAGGATAAAACCCACATTTAAACTAAAATAAAACATTTAACTTAAGATCAACCTAAAATTAAACTTAAGTCAAACATCAACCTTAGGTTCAACCTACATTGAACATAAACTCAACATTCAATCCAAATTGAATCAAACCCAACCAAATCTTTAGGCCCAACTAACATCAAGTCCGAAAACTCTTAAGTCGAACCTATACTAGACTTAATCAAATTTCTTTAGGTCCAACCAATAGTAGGACTTAAACATTAAGTCTAATTTACATTTAGACTTAGTTAAATTTCTTAAAACCTTCATATTCAAAAGACATTGAATCTAAATTCTTAAATCTTTTTCATATTGGATTTAATTCGAAATCATTAGATTCAAACAACACTAAATCTAAAATTCTCAAGATCTTAAAGACAATAGATCTAAATAAACTTAACACTTTTCATGAGGTCAAAATTACATTAGACTTAAATAAATAAATAAGTGTGCTTTGGATCACCAAATGCAACTTGAACCCCATTGTTCTTGATCTACAAAGATTTCTTGAACAAGGCAATCCTAGTTATTGATAAAAGTCTTCTGGTCTTGGTTTAAACATCTTTTAAACTAACTAGATCAAGGCATTCGACAAACTAGGGACGACGGAGCCATGAACATCTTGACTGGGTTGTCTAAAATATTAAAAAAAACAACTAAGAATTAAGAAATAAAACTGTCATTACTTCTTTTATTAATCTGATAGTGTTTTCCTTGCAGGTTGAAGACAAATTTTGTTTTATATTTACTTTGTATGTTATTAAGCTGTGCTAATTCTATTTTGTAGGGAGACATTTTAAAGACAAGATAAACAACAACGACAACATCAAAAGTAAAATGACATTAAAACAAAACAACAAAAAATTAATAAACCCAAAACAACAAAAAATCAAAAATTTTAGGATAGCCACTAAACCAAAACTTTAAGGATAGCCATTGAGCAAAATACAAAAAAAGAATAAAACAACGACATTGACAAAACAATAATAACAAATCAATGTTGACAAAATAAAATCAAATTGACATCAACAAAAACAAAACCAAACTTTTAGGGTAGTACGTGACGCCTAGAAACTTATTACCCCTAAGATTGAACATTGATGTTTCTTTCCTTGATCTTGAATATCTTTTTAGAGAACGTGTGTTAACATTAATCAGCAGTTTTCTTAGGCAATTTTGATTTTCTAAGATATAATAAATTTTAGGAGCTTGCTCCTATAGGAGATTAAGAACTCAGAATACGTAGCATCGTACCTAAAATCTCTAGTTATCAAATTTTCTATGTCTAAAATCTCTAGTTATCTCTAGAAAATATCCAAAATATGATATTTTGGAATCGTTTCCATAAGGATTACCACTGATATTTCCTTGTTCTACTATTTTCTATTTTATCAGCATCTATCTTTCTTCTTAAAATTTTCTTAATATCAAAGAATCCTTTACATGATCTAAAGAATAAGATTACTTGATGATTAGGGATATATGATAGATAAACAGAGTGGAGACTCCTTAACAACTATATCGATAAACATTCTGACATCAATAATGACACAAGAGAATTTATCGGCGCCGGAGATGACGAGTTGAGTACCCGATACACCATCACTATCATTAGTAAGAAATAAATTATTTTTGAAAATTATTCAAGAATTAGACTTTTATTTTCAATACATAAATTTCTTTTAATAAAAGTAGTTTTCAAAATTATTATTGAATTTTTAAGTAAAGGATATATATCAGACTTTTGTTTTAAGAAAGGAAGAGTGAAATTCAAAATCATTAAAGGCCTAACCAGATATAGTAATCCTTGCCAAAATAAAAAATAAAAAAAATAAAAAATAATAAAAAATAAAAGAAAAAGAAAAGAAAAAGGTTAAAGTATAGTATGAGAGGAGAAGCTTCAAGATTAGTGCCTAATCAAAAATTGGTTCCACAGTTGATTTTTTAATGCATAAGATTTGAGAAACTTCTAAGCTTAAGGATACAATATAGTGAGTAAAATTATGTTTAACCAGAATTTTTAAGTAAAAATTATAGAATGCATAAACTCTATATTTTGAAAAATTTATAAATATTTCTGAATTAGATAAGAGCTCTTATTTTCATACCTTTTCACTTTAGAAATTTTCTAAACTTTAAATTAGTCTCATTCACTAATGTTTTTTTTCTAAATTGGAATGCCACATTTCTAGAACAAAATTTTAGAATCTCCTAAAGAAACTCATTCACATAATTTGCTTATGTTAGTTTTGAAAGATTGTAGTGTCACTTGAGGACAAGTACATTTTAAGTTTGAGGGAATTTGATATACCTAAAATATATAATATTTCCATGCTAATTTTTATAACTATTTTGGACATATAAAACTTTGTTGGCTCCCTACCTACACCACGTAGTCTCTTGACCTCCAAATCCCTTAACTTTATGAGGATGAATGGAGATAAGATCATGGCTTGTACATAGTGGTTGATCTTATCATACATCGATTTATATTCCTCCTCCTTTTCTTCCTCCAAGGAGATCTCCATCCGAGGCTTATTCTAAATGATTATCACAACATTCTTTCATGTCTTATCCTCTTTAGAGCTGTCTTCCAAACCGATGTTGACAATTAGATCCCTCCGTTCGATAGTCATGCTAACTCTCCCTCGCCCTCATCACCGACCATGATCTTTAATGCAAGAGCTAAAAGAGTTCATGATGTCTTCTTGCAAAGGGATGGTAAAAGAGCGTCAAATCAGGTTTGGTAGGTTCTGGTTCTGTAGTTCTATTGTATCTTTGATCTTTTCTGGTACGACTTCTCTGGAGAAAATGATTTTCTTCGGGGGAGCATATTAATTTGCATCTTCATGAATATCAATCTCATGTACTAAAAATGGGTGTTCTATCTTTTTGCATTGTTCTTGTCCTTCTTTTTAATACTTTATAAACTGGTGTAGAGCCAATGGGACCATCTTGTAATCATGGATCCAAGGTCGACCGATTAAGGCATGAAATAATGTTTCTAAGTTGATGACATGGAATTTTGTAGCTATTCGTGTTAGATTGCTGGTCCTCATAAACAGTGTTATTGATCCAAGAGCCCTTCCTCTTTTCTGGTTGAACCCTTTTAGCAACATTTTATCCACTTCAAGTTCGCGAGCATCAATTTTCAAATAAGGTAGCGTTTATAGGTTCATCACATTGATTAATGCTCCTTGATCAACTAGCACCCTGGAGACTCTGGATTTACTGATGGTGACTGAGATATATAGAGGTTGGTTGTGATTAGTTGTACCAAGCAACAAGTCATCATCTGCGAAAGTGACACTGAATTGTTCCTTTAACGAACGAACCTCATTTGAGGTAATAGCCAATTGAGCTAAGAATATCTCTAGATAAAGTGTGGCCCTGATCAGAGCTTCTCTCATCTCCTTTGACAGGATCAGAGCATCTTAAATATTTAGATTGGCTGACAACTTTCAAAAGATGGGATGGTACGTTATATTTTACTTTGGTGTTTGTCGCTCCGGCATCCTCTTGACTGGGTGGTTCTTCTACTGGTGGAATCTGTTCTTCCTAAATGGTTATTTATTTCCTCTTATCCTTTGGAGCTGTTCTTTGGGGCAACACTTTGCCACTTCTTAAATTCACTTATGTTATTTCCTTCATCTTCTGAACTAGTCTTGGAGACTTCTCTTCTGATGAAGTGGCTGGTTCTTCTGAAGGTGTTTCTGAATCTAAGAGTTTCAAGTCTATTGCAAATTGATTTCATTGGAATTTGAAGATAGGTGCTTCACTTCTTGAGCTATCATAGCCTGTGTCACTAGCATCTGTATTAGCCATATTGTCAAGTTCCTTAGGGTCTTGTATGATTTAAGTATTAAAACGATAATCAAAATTAAAATTAGATTGGTTGATAGTTATGTAATTACTAGAGATAGTAAAAAGATAGCTAAAATCAATTATCTTTTCATTAAAAGCTCTTACAGGAGCAAAATGGTAATCGTACAGAGTCCCCAGTTCAATCCCTCAAACCTCAAACAACCAATCAAGAATACGCAACCCCTAGACTAACCTTCGCGTCGTTGGTCTCTTCCTCTCTAACAACTTCCTTCTTCTTCTCGTGTTATTGTGGCTTTTCTGGCGCAATTGATACTACCAGCTTTGCATGCTTCTGGTTCTGAATGGATACTTGTACTGAAGCGGCCTGAATCTAGTATAATATCTTCATAGAAGATTTGGTCTGAACTGTACTCCACCCACCATCTGTCATGTCGAGGTCAATCAAATTGGCTGAAATCTTGTTGATGGAACCTCTTTCATGTTCCTTCAAATATTTCCTCAGGATCGTTATGTTCCCATTCTTGAAATTCTTCTCAAGCCAATCCTAGAAGCTGAAACATTCTTCTATGGTATGCCCCAATCTGTGATACGAACAATATATGTGATGATCCTTATTGTTAACTTCATCCATCTTCTTAGGTTATGGCAATCTAAACTTTGGCTTCTTTACTAAGTTCTGAAACATTTTAGATCCTTAAAAGAATAAAATATGTTTAATTGGTCCATAAAAGTTCCCTTGTTAGTCTGATATGATCGCTGTTGAAACGGTCGTTGACCATACTACTGACTGTTTTTGCTAAGCATGTTGGGTATGCTGTTGGTTATTCTACTGTGAGCGTTGGTAACTTTATCGAGCCTGTTCGGCCTAAACCTATATTGGTTGCTTACCTATTTCCACTACTGCTATTGTTCCAGGCTTCTTCTCAAATGTCTTCGTTGGCTTTGTCTTCTCGGCCTTCTCCAAAAAATTGAGTTGCTTAGCCTCTTTCTGTAGACTCGCAGCCTTGCTTGGTAGCTTCTCAAAGTTCTTAATGGTGATACCCTTGAGCAATAATGCTACAAGGCCATGGATGCTCTTGAGAAAAATCTCAATTGTATGTCGTTTCTACAGCTGCGGCTCGCCTTAATGCTGAGATTTATTTAGTGCATGATGTATTCGACCAAAGTCTTATTTGGTTTCTGTCGCTCAACTACAAGAGTTCCAACAAACCACTTTCTGAATAGGTCTTCCAACTCTATGAAGGTCCTGATTGAGCTGTTAGGTAACTCAGAATACTAATCAAAGGCCAACACGAAAAGGCTACTTACGAACTGGCAGAATAGCAATGCTTCGTTACCCTCCGCGATGCAGCAGCTCGCTTGGAGGTGTGCAACATACTAGCAAAGTTTTTCGATCCCATCGAACGTCTTCAATGTCGACAACACAAAGCCCTTTCAATATTGAATGAAATCAAACTCCACTGGTTAAATGTCCTCCTCCCAGACAGTGGTAACATTGCTGCATTCTGGTAAATGTCCTCCTCCCAGACAGCAACAGACAGAGGATGGCATCTACTCCCCTTCAGGTGAGGTGAGGTCTCCTTTAACTCAATCTTCTCCGGTAGAGGTGCTGTCTCTGATAGGGCCAACTTAGCAACTTGGGTCCTTTGAGCCTTGAGTTCTCGCCTCTTACGGTTTTTCCTTTGAGATCGTGTCGATAATGCAAACTTGGAGGAAGAGCCAATCTCAAACACAGAGTACCGAGGGGCAAAAACACCCATCAATTCACCTTCATACAAAATCTTTTTTCCCTTTGCTGACGGAATGGTTGGTGTAGTAACGGTAAATCCGGCAGTGTTATTTGAATTGTATTAAGGTGTAATGCAGTGTTATTATGATAGTATTGTGGTGTTTTATAGGTTCCGCGACAATGATGTTATTAGCGGTATTATTAATGCAAAATTGAAATAATCGGTGTTATTGGCGTGCGGATTTGAAAAATACAATGTTATTAAGCACGATTTTCACGACATTGGGCATTATCACAGATGTATTACAGTAGTAATGTGGTGTTATTGGCTGTTTGCCATGGAACAGTGATGTTATTGCGGCGGTTGGGCGGGGTTGTATTTGCGGTAGTTTTTTTGTTGTATTATGGTTCTATTAGCGGGGTTCTTGCCGTGGATAATATTAGGTATTTCATAATATATTTTTAATACATTAATATATAACTAAAAATATTTAATATTGTGTTAATTTATATATAATAACAATTAAATTTTAAATTATACAGATATTATAATTAATTTAAAATATACGATTGTTAAACATAAAGTTAAAATTATAATACTTAAACTTATTTAATTGACTTTATACAAATTTATATTATATTAAATCAAATAGTTATATATTAATTTAAAACTAGTCTTATAAATATTAATTTACTATATTATAAATTAAATAGTTATATATTATTTATAAACTATATTTACAATTATTATTTTTATAAATTATATATATAATTACTCTTGTTTTTATAATTAGTGTTTTTATATTTATATTACGCTAATAGTTATAGATTTATAGTTAAAACTATTGTAAATTCATTTGAAAATTATTTAATAAGTATTAACTAATTTATATAACGTGTGTATGTATTAATTTAGTATAATGAATACATTTAACTAAAATCTATTATAATAATGTTAACTAAATAATATTATAAATATAGAAATTATATCTTAAAATAAATTAAATTTAACATATAATTCAATGTAATAATTTTTCCCTCCGTCGCCCCATTATGATATTTTTGGTTTTGCAATTTTCACGTGATTGATATTATTTCTTTTCCATTTGAGCTTTATATGTTTTTTAAAAATTAGTAGTATCATAATTTTAATTGCATTTTAATAAATTTTTTTTTTATTTACCAATTTTGATACTCATCACGTTATGTGAGAGCTGCTTCTTATTGTTTTTACTGTTCTGTATGTGTAATTTGCTTCCCTAATATCAAAGGTATTGTCAAGACAGTTGCGTTGCAAACAACATTACTTAACAGGGACAAAATTGTCATTTATGTACAAACAACTACAAATTAGTTATTTTCAAATATCTCGCTTCTAATGCACTAACTACCTTATCGTGATCGATTCTTAATTAGCAACTTATCCCGAATAAGATTGAAAAGTTGGATAACCGCTATATCGAATAAGTTCTGGATATGTAGAATCGCCTAAAACAGACTCGTAATATATTTGAAAGTTTGGATTTACCTGAAATCACATAATTCTTTTGTGCTGCATATTTAATGCTTAAATTTTAGTAACTTAAAATTATTTTTTTCTAAATATAAATATAGCTATTAATATATAAATTTTTCTGTCACTGTTACGCTAAAATAATAGATAAGTAATTATCAAGCTTCGACGTGTTGGATATAGGAAAATAAAACTTTAAAAATTTTAGATGTTAAAAAAGTAAAAAAAAAAAAAAACTAAAGATGCTAAATATTTAATACTGATATTTAATGTAATATGTTATAATGTCTTTTTTCTTTTACTTTTGTCCAATATTCTCTAAAATTGATAGCAGTTGACATTGTTTTCGATTTTAATTTGATGACGCCCTATTTACGAATTCTATACTGCCTTCAGGAGTCATTAATAGCATTTACGATTGAAATATTAGTCCCCGCCTAAAAACAAGAAAAAAAAAAAAAAAAGAGAGTCCGATGAACAGTGCAGTTAATAATTTGTGGTCTGATGCTGCTTATGAAACAGCTATACAGGAGAAGGTTCTGCACAGCTCTCCATCCCTATTTTTTTCATTTCTCTTTTCTCGCCTTCAGCTAAATTGTTTTCAACTTGGTATCGACAGCAGCGGAGGAAAAAGATATCGCCGGGATCGAAAATAATAGGATGGCGTCGCCGAAGGAGGAGCACCACCGGAAGGCATTCGGTTTGGCGGCGAAGGATTCATCCGGCGTGCTCTCCTCCTTCACTTTCTCCCGAAGGTGTCTCTTTCGCCTCTTCTTATGTTTTCCTTTTCGTTTTCTTTGTACCGATCAATCTGGCCATTGAAGG
Organism: Papilionanthe hookeriana x Papilionanthe teres; assembly: GCA_022702705.1. NCBI lineage: Eukaryota > Viridiplantae > Streptophyta > Magnoliopsida > Asparagales > Orchidaceae > Papilionanthe > Papilionanthe hookeriana x Papilionanthe teres. The sequence continues at coordinate 50,620,669 of CM040436.1, forward strand.
TGGTTAAAAAATTTTTTTAATAAAAAAGTTTAAGATGCGATTCCGCCAGTTTTCGACACTGGGAGCGGCCCGTTCTTCATGTCGCAATTTTTTTTCCCCTTTTTAGAGATGGTGGCGCGTAGGTTTTCAAGGTGTTTCTACTTTTCTTCGAAGTGTAATGCTATTTTATTTATTGCTTAAGAGTAATGATAAAATCATCTGAAAAAGTGAGATTAATGTTTGGTTGCATGATACGTAGAAGGAAAAAATTTTCTGTGTAAATGTTTCTGGGGATTATACTATTATTACTGTTAAAACTGTGAAATTCTGTCCAAATTTGGCGTCTTCTTAGAAATTGGCTAGGATTGTAATACTATTTTACGGGGCTGCTTGTCTGCTCGTGTTTGAGATCACTTTTCTTGTTTGCACTTTTTGTATTTGTTTTTTTTTTTAAATGAAGCATGTTTATTTACTATATTATTTATCTTTTTGTTTTTAAAAGAAACTTAGAAGTTGTTCTGAAAAACACTCAACAATTTTGAAGTGTTTTGAGTCATACTGAATAATATTATGATTGGCTGTCAATGCTGATGCTGCCGCTGCTACTTTCGGCGGCGACCACCGTTATCATCACCTCACCTCGCAGGTCATCCTTCTGCCTCGCAGGAATATAATAAAATAAAATAAAATCTCAATTGGCTGCTGGTAAAAGCTGAAGAAATGAAATCTTGAAATTCTTTTTTTTACTTCATAGATGTTAAAATTGATTAAATGTTATAAACTTTTTGTTATACTATTTTTAGATTTTAGGGTAAAAGTGAATGGGTTGTGTGATATTTTATTTTTGGTGGAATTTTAGATAGGGTTTTGAGACTTCTGGAAGTGGCTCAGCCAAACAACCTTTAAATTGTACTTCTGATAAATCCCATTTTACATGTGTTGTTGGTTCAAGCTAATATTTACTAAATCTTACCATTCATTGATTTAAGGATTTCTCTCTCACAAATCTTAAATTCTAAAATAAAGGGCGTCCACTCTGGGTGGAGGAACGGTGTTCAGCATATCCTTCGTCAGGAGATTGAAATCACTTTTCTCACAGATCGAAATTGTTAATGTCAGCCTCTGTATTTTTTGCATCGTGGAGGGCAAAAAATAAAATATAAAAAATAAAAAGTAATATTAAAAGGAAGCCATCTCTTATCTGCTGCGTTGGCTTTGCCATGCCACTATAAATGCTTTAAATGCTGATAGTTGTCTCCGGGCCTGGATTGACATCATGGCCTCATGTGCAAACCTTTGGGTTGGTGAAATCCGCGGTTTTATCATCAATATTGTCAGTTACTTCGGTAGTTCGACAGTACAACCACTTTTTCCCACCTCTGCATTTATTTTAGGCGGATAGAATCAAATCCTTTTTCTCTTAATTTATGGACAATTATTTTGATGTGTTTGACTTCAATTATATAAAGTAGTGGATTGCAAAGTGGATGATGATAACTACATCATAAAAGTATCATGATAATTTTTTATTATTTGTAATCGGCATTTTGAATTATGTGCACACATTTCTTTAAAAGATATTAATCTGTTTTTCTGAGGAGACATGTTTGCCTGAAAGTAGTTGTTTTTTTTTCTCCTATTTTATTTTATTTTTTGTCAATTTGAGAATGATTTGGGTTTTATTTTTCCTCGATGAAGGATTTTTCTAATGAGGGTGCTATTATCTCATATTAAAGATCATCTAAACAATGTGAGAGTTATCAGTCACCCATAATCATAAGAAAAATAAAGGTATATTAATTATAATTTAAATACTAAAATTTTTCTTTCTCATTTATTTGTCGTTTAAACTTTTAAATACTTAGACTGGTCCACAACTTATTTTGAGCCAAGTTTCTAAGAGTGGTTGATGTTGTAATTTTTCAGGAACAATGGCGATGAAGATGTTACCATAAAGATATTGTATTGCGGTATTTGTCACTCAGATCTCCACATTATCAAAAACGAGTGGAAAATTACTAACTACCCAGTAGTTCCAGGGTTTGTGCTCATATGCGTTATATGCCTTTTATCAAAATCATAAAAAAACTAGCTTCGGAATGGATTTCCTTCCACCACTTATGAATCATCAAACCACTGTGTTTTCCACAGGCATGAAATTGTTGGCATTGTTACAGAAGTTGGTCCCAACGTGCAAAAGTTTAAAGTTGGAGACAAGGCTGGCGTCGGTTGCATGGTTGGTTCCTGTCATTTTTGCGAAGCTTGTGACAACAATCTTGAGAATTACTGCTCGAAGATCGTATTAACATATAATTCAATCGACGCTGATGGGACGATCACTTATGGGGGTTATTCCAATATGATTGTTGTTAAGGAGCATTTTGCGGTGAAGTTCCCCGAAAAGTTGGCATTGGACAAGGCTGCACCGCTATTGTGTGCCGGGATAACGGTTTACAGCCCCATGAAGACCTTTAGCCTCGATGAGCCTGGAAAGCATCTGGGTGTAGTAGGCCTTGGAGGACTCGGCCATGTTGCAGTCAAGTTTGGCAAGGCATTTGGAATGAAGGTGACTGTTATAAGCTCGTCTCCGAAGAAGAAAGAGGAGGCCATCAAAACATTGGGAGCTGATGATTTTCTAGTTAGCAGCGATGCTCAGCTGATGCAGGTAAGATATTATTTTTGGAAGGTTCACGTGCATATCACTCAATTCTTATATATTTACACATCAAACACCGAAACTTCAATTCTTATATACAAACCAGAAGTGTATTCATTTTTAAATGTTACAAGTATAAAAGAAATTTCACCCCTTTGAGAAACAAATCACAATGGTTAAATGTTTATAGAATAAAAAGACCATCGGCATCATTGCCATACTTCTTTTTCAATCTTTTAACCGTCCGTTAAGAAAATTTCTCCTGCAGACTGCAATGGGTACCATGGATGGTATCATAAATACAGTGTCAGCGAAGCATGAAGTTTTGCCATTAATATTTCTGTTGAAGACACATGGAAAAATGATCATGGTTGGTGTACCAAATGCTCCATTGGAATTGCCCGTCTTCTCTCTAATAATGAGTTAGTATTACTCTACAGTCTCTTTCCCCGTAAAATCTTTTTGAAGCTTAGACCTAGAGCCATTTTTCTGCAGGAGGGAGGATATTGGCTGGTAGTTCCATTGGTGGAATGAAACAGACGCAGGAGATGATAGACTTTGCTGCTAAACACAACATAACTGCAGATATTGAACTAATCAAAGCTGATTATGTGAATGACGCGATGGAGAGGCTGGCCAAGGCTGATGTGAGATATCGATTTGTGATTGATGTCGGGAACACTTTGACTGCTGCTTAATTATTTGAAGGTTGCATCTCCCTTGTTTGGTGGACAATTAATGATTGTTATGGTCTTTGAATACTATTGTGTAATGCTTTGTACTGCTTTTGTCCTATGTTGTACTCTACATGCTTTTTTGCCTAGTCTTTTGTGTCCCTTTGGGTGAGTACTGTTCAATGAAATATAGTGCGAATTATGTCATTTTATTGTTATATGATGCATATTGTAAGGGGTTTTGTGTTTTCTTTTGATGTGGCAACAACAAATTTTATCATTTGGCATGCATATCAAGGTAACTCACACAAATCTTGGGGCATTTTCCTAGCAAGAAACATTTAAACTCAGATAAAAAATCATTTCTAAATCTTATTTCAGTGAACTCACAGTCAACTTCAATGGCTCAATGAGACAGACTCTAATTACATGAAAAATAGTCCAATCTAGTCAAATCCGGCCCAAATCAAGTTAAACTATTTATGAAAGCTTTTGGTTTTTAATTGGCATATCAAATAGATTTCAAACCTAACAAGTTTATATTTTTTGTAGCATCTCTACAAGATGAATTCAATGAGTTCAAAATCACTCACTTTTAACATCGTTTGGATGCACATAAAATGTCATTTGATTGTGGGCATTTCTTCAGGTAATTCAATGGCAGTTCAGATTCCTTCCTTTTTTTTATGTGGAGATCTTTTACAGACTTTATAAATTTAACCATATTCCTTTCATGAAAGTAGGAAAAAGAGTTCAACGCAGACCTGAACTTGCAGCGAGATTGCAAGGAGAAGGATATGAAGTTCAATGTTCTTCATCGAAAGTTCAACGATTGCCATGTACTCTTGAAATTTCCAAACACGATCAAACACCGCTCACCGGCCACAATTAACCATAATCGCCCGGCCCCTGCTTGTTGAGACAAAACACATTTGTAGAATCCTGACATATGCTGCAGAAACCAGACGTACATTACAAAGTAACCAAAGCACCCTGCAAAGCAATAACATGCCCCGAGCACAGTGCACTGATGTGCCCTGTATAGGGTGCAACCATGCATTGCGAAGATAGTCAACGATGCACCCCAATGATAGAGTAACAATGCATCTTGCATATGATGACTTTCTTCGAACTCCTGAAGTTCTCTCATTCCATCCATCCACTACATCCTATGTGCCCAACTACAACCTCCATCAAAACTAATGCAACTCTCAACTGCGGTCTTTGCGGCCTACGAACATTATTGCAACTTACAACCAAGACCAACATGACGGACTACAGTTTATATGATCCACAGCTCATGTAATCCCAAATCCAGGTCGTGGCCTAAAGATGTTATTTTTCTCGCCATTATGACCTACTGGTATATAACTCATGCGTAGCTCAACTCTGGCCTTTATGCATACGAACTATATTGCTGATCGCCACTATGGTCTATCTAAACAACTATAGTCTACACGGTTTAAAACTCATACAGCCCCCAACTTCGATCTCTACGACCTACGAATGCTATTGTAGTTCAGTACTATGACCTATATGATCAATTATAGCTTATGTGTTCCACAGCTCATGCTACCCCAAACTCCGTCCACTATGACCTAAAAATGTTTCTGCAACTCACCACTATAGTCTACGTAACCAACTATGATTTTTGTGGTGCACAACCATGCAAATCATAACTTCAGTCGCTCTAGTTTGTAGACATTATTACAACTTACCAGAACCATCTGTGTGATCAACTATGGTTTACATCATCAACTACGACCTACATTGTTCACAGCACATGTAGCTCCCAACATTGGCCTTTGTAGCTAACCATTGTGACGTATGTGATTAACTACTGCTTACATGGTTCACAGCTCATGCTACATCCAACTTCTGCCTTTGTGTTCCACAGATGTTATTGTAGCTTACCATTACGGTGTATTAATTGCATCACTTTCTAATGTCACATGTGTGGGATGTTCACTTGAATGTCTTGGGATGATATTTCATGCATACATAGCTTCTCAGTGCTCAAGGCATTCATTTGACTCTTAAACGAGTATTAAAGAGCATGCGCTCAGGGTCGTTTTGCTTAACTTTAGTTTTCTCTTGATGAAGACCAATTAGTATTTTACTTGCTGGACAGCTTCGATTGAACCAACGAATCTCATTTGTGACGTCACACTTGAATCAGACCTATATTGGATTGATTATCAAATAATATATCCAGGTCACCTCAGATGATGAAATGGACCGGATGAGCACGTTAGGAACGTCGATTTAGCTTAGGGAGGACACTCATTTTGCTTGGGTTCTATGCATGAGTTAGTGAGATGCAAATCAAGGGTTTTTTATTGTTAAAATTATATATATATATATATATATATATATATATATTATCAAAAAGTGATTCTATTAATAATGATCAACTTACCATTTTGAGACGGGGAACATCCAAAAGGTCCCCATTAAGAAGGAAATGAAGGGGGGGGAGGGGGAGAAGGAGGAGAGGAAATAGCAAATCAAGGGTACAAGAGCCTAGTCTAGCTATCCAGTTGGCTGACCTATTTTCTTTCCTGTAGATGAAAGAAAATTGAACATAAAGAATGAATTTGAGGTGGTTGATCTTCTGGATCTAATAAGAGTGATGCCAAGGGTGGAGCCCCTCCATAGTCAATAGTTGAAGCAAGCTAGTGGAGTTCACCTCAACTTGTAAATGATTCCATTGGTTCATAGAGGCAAGCTAGATGGCCCAAAAGGAAGCAATGAGTTAAACTTCAAGGGCATCTGACCTGACCCGCAATAACGTAGTAATTTTTGCTTACAAAAGATGGCAAAAAACCTGACCCAATTTATAAAAAGCGGCTAGTGTATAAAATTTTTAGAAAATATTTTACACACTAGGGGTACTATGCAAGTATATGTATCGTTTCAAGTAATATAGGGTTTTCTTTTATAACCCCAGTATCGATCCCACAGATAAGCGAGGTAAGAAATTCTTTAGGCTAATTCCAGTCAATTTCTATAAGGCCTAAATTTGGAATGTCGATTAAAATGATTTTTCTAATAACTAATCCTAAATAAAATTCTTAAATAAAAAGATAACTTATGGATAAATTGGTTTGGAGAATTTCGAGATATTAAAAACTACCTTTCTCTTGCAATTACATAGATAATGTGTAGGAAAGAGATGCTTAGAATTTTATGTAGTAGTGCCAAATAGAAGCAATCCTATTCTTTACCTTCGCTCGATAGTATAAAGAACATTAGCTAATCTATAGATTGGTTCAGGATGTATTATTAGTAGAATGACTTAATCTAGGCTCACACTTCTAGATGTCCAAGGGTGACTATGGTCGGCCCTCCTAGTGACACATTCCCTTTCTATAAACCAAATTATTAGAATTTAGTCTATCACTCTAAAAACTAATCAATTCTACGCCCAATAAACAATATCTTCCTATTTATTTGCACTTCACTTTGAATAACCCGCTCAAGGCCTTCAATTACCCAAAGATCCATGTGATATCTACTATTTAAGAACTCATCTCCGTTTAGGTCTCAGAATTCTTCAACAGGTTTTAACAATACAAGTGATCAATTTGCAAAGTAAATGAAGATCCGGTATGAATATCATCACCACAATTTAATAAGAGAATATCTAAGCAAATCTTAATTCCTAAACATGCATCTATTTCATAACAAAACAAAAGTAAATGAAAATAATGGCATAAGAAGTAAAAGAATTGATAAAATTATATAATAAATTAAGTCCCAACAAGGAACTTATTTCATTAGTATTCTATTATATTTATGTAACTATCTATCACCTAAAAGCATTTAATAGATAATTCTATCATAAAAATGATTTTCCTACACATGCCACTACTTCATATTAAAAGAAAGAGTAAAGAAAATCACTTACGAAGCATGGATAAATTACAACAGAATACTCGGTTTAAAACAAAGAAAATCCACTAGAAAGTGTTTACAACAATTACAAGAGAATGAAGAACACAATACTTAGCTTTTTCCCTCTAAAGGAAAGAAGAAGATCTCTCTGCCAAAGTCTCTCACCGATCCATGCACCGCTCGTACATCACTTACATACATATCTCAAAATACCTCACCAATCTCTCCATAAAATGTAGAAATATACATCTTCTTGACTCTAAAATGACTAAAGGAGAAGAGAGAGAGAGAGAGAGAGAGAGAGAGAGGCAACTTTTTGCTGCAGAATTAGTCCCTATTTATAGAGCTTCGAATATGACCAGGGGTTGCTTAAGGCACCTCTTCAAAATTTGTCCACATTCATTGAATCTTCTAGAATCCAACTGTGGCGCATAGGCGACCAGATCTGGCGCATAGGCGCCAGACTCCCGTGACCATGTCTTCGTACCTCTTCGCGATTAAAACCGTTCCAATGTGTCCAGATGCATTGTATCACATGTCCTATATATTAGGAGTAACTTCTAGTCTTCTAGAAGGTCTGAAAACTACTTAACAACTCAAATTAACCGTCCAAAGTCATCCATAATCATCCCAAGACGGGTTCTGGCGCCTAGGCCTTGATTCTGGCGCCTAGGCGCCGTTTTCTCGTCGAATCTAGTACCTAGACGCCGGGTTTGGCGCTTAGGCGCTACCCTGTGCGCAACTCCACTGTTTTGCTCCGTTTGGCTCTGTTTCAACTCCGTTTCGCCCCATTTCAGTTGCGTTGCGTTCCTAACATCTTCACCTACAATATATACATAAAAAAACCTTTCTCAAAAGTATAATTTCATTCAAAAACATGTGATAAATATAAAATAGATTAAGCATAAAAAATATATTGATATGTACTAGGTCAGAATTTTCTTCTTCGCTCATCTTAGCTCCAAATTGCATTATTTTGCCTCATTTCTCTAAAATCATATATTTTTATAATTGAAGAAAAAATTATGTAAAATAGATTCCTTTAAAGTGTATATCATACAAAATGTGCATAAAGTGAGCATAAAATCTACACTAAAAATAGGTAATTTTTAGTTGGATCAAATCCCCCAAACTTAAATGTTACTTGTCCTCAAGTAACACTATAACTTTAAAAACCAAATATGTTGACTTGTCGTTGTGGGTTTCAATAGAGTTTTCTATAATTTCATCTCATAAATATTATAGTATAACATAGGAGAAATTCTAGCAAATCAACATAGGACTGGAGTGTAATAATTTCTCATATTCAACATAAGAATCCTGATTTTCTATTTAATTCAAAAGTTATTGAAAATTGTCAAACTAAATTTTGATAGAAAGTATAAAAATGAAATTTAAGCACATTATTTATACCAATTTAACCAATTCCTTTTGAAATAAGAATAAGCTTAGGATTGTTTTTAAGTCTTTTCATTTAAGAAGATTCAAGTGAAACCAATTTTTGATTAAGCTTTTCCTCAACCTTCTCCTCACTTATTTTCTTTTTTTTTTCGGGATCATTTTCAATCCTTTTTTTTCACTCTCATTTTTTTAATGTGAGGATTACTATATCTGGATAGGCCTTTAATAATTTTGAATTTCACCATCCTCTCTCTAAAATCCAAAACTCAAAACTTTCCCTCACTTTTTGTAAGTGTAAGTATTAGTTTGAAAAAGGTTTTTCAATAAAGGTTCAATTCTCATTAAGTATAAATCTAAGAATTTTAGCTTTTCAAATATTCAACTCCTTTCTACCATAAATAGAAAAATCATTTTTTCAATGTTTCCTACAAAATATCTTAACTCTAGAACAGTTTCTTCACTAAGGATTTCAACTAAGTTATTTTTCTAACATTCCTAAAATTGAAATTATAGTACCTAAAGGTAACATCACATACCACAAGTTATTTTTAAAAATGATATCAAATTAGATACATGCTACTGAGGACAAATAAAGTTACATTTTAAAATTTTTTCTTCCCCCCAAACTTATATTTTAAAATATTTTGCAATTAATTTCATAAAATGTTACAGGAAGAAAAAGTAAAGGTTGAATCTACTACAACATCCTATCAAATTCATACTACATGCATAATTAGGATAGAATGACTGCAGAAGAAAGTAAATCTAACCTAAAACATGCTTGTAATAAATCTACACTAAAAGGAAGTATTTTCAAAAAAAAATAAAATTTTATTTTTCTTCCTACCCCCAAACTTAATTTTTAACATATATATCATTCAATACAGAAAATATAAGTAGGAAGAAAAATAATTTAGAAATTTTATCTACCACAAATGTCTATCAAAACTATTTACAAGTATTCATTAGGACAAAAAAATATGCAGCATAAAGTAAATCTAAACTAATCATACCATAATGAAATTCATTAAATAAAAGTTAAACTAGCAAAGCATGTATCAGCAAGGGAATATAATAAATGTTCTTCAAGTCTTATATAAAATTGTAACACTAGTACAAACACACATGATAAATGAGGTCAATTATTCCTTTAACTCATCGCATCTCACTAATTTACCTCCAATTTCTAACGGAATCACTACACTAGTGAATTAGGTACTTTCAAATGATTTTATAGATTATAATCCCAAAGATAAGATTATCCCTAATAAATTGGTTTCTGGACACCAATCTCAGGCATCATCTAATCCCTTTAATTAAGCACCTCTAATAGTTAAAAAGATAGTGTAAGATCATCCACATGGTACTCATCAAATAGGTTCGCGACTCCTACCTAATGAAAATAAAGTTGCAGAAAGGAAGTAACAAATTAAGATGGAATTATCAATGTTCAAAATTCATGATTTCTCTTGTAAAACTCAAGTCTGGGTGAGACCCAAGTCATAGAGGACTCATTAATCCAACTTCTACAAGAGAACATACAAGTCTAATCATAATAAGAAGTTAAGGAATCACATCCCTCATGACACACAAAGATCAAATTACTAACAATCCAAACATCAACCAACAACAATCAAACTTTTCAATCCATAATGACACATAAAGATCAAGTTAATCAACTTTAAAGCAAACACTATACAACACTAACAATCATGACTCTCAAGCATACTAAATCAAAGCATACTGATAACTATGTGTTGTCTCCCATAAAGCGCTTGGTTTTAATGTTGTGGGTCCGACAAATGATTCCTCCTGGATCAAAATTCCAATTAAGTAATCCTCGATCAATCGCCCAATCATTTCTAGATCCAGGGATTCCTATAAAATCCTCAAATTTTAATTTTTCATTCAGCATTTCATTTTCAGTTTGATTTATATCATTGTTCCTCTTATTTCTTTCTAGATCTAAAATTCTTCTATTGATTTTATGTATTTGCATACTATTATCATCCTTGAAATTTATAAGAAATGGATCTTTATAAGATACTTCAAGCTCTCCCAAATTTTGGATCAGATTCTCTTTAGATAATTCAGATTCAGGATCAAATTCTTCTATGTTACTCTTCTTTTTCAAGTTTTCTCCCAATTCTTCCCCTTTATAATTATTAAATGATGGAGGATCTATCTTAGTTGAGGAAATAGGTTTTTCTAATTCCTTATTAATTTCTTCCAATGGTCTTTCAATATCCTTATCCTCTTTCAGCAACTCAAAGTTCTTTTGAAATTTATCCTCAAATTCTCTTTCAAGTCTTAGTTCAATAATTTTATCATGTTCATCATTCAATTCAAGTTTTTCTTGTGATTGAGTCGCATCTAAAGATATAAAAACTGATTGTGTTGATGAATTCCCTAAATAGGTAGGCTTTAAAATTGTATGGGGTACATCCATCTTAAGTTCATGAGATTTTTCAACAAATGGAATTAAAATTTTACTATTTTTGGTAGCGTCCATCATTTCACACATCTACTGAACATACATACAATCTTTTTTAAATAACATTTTTGAATCATCATGAAAATCCATTTCAATCTCATCTATTAACTTACTCTCAAAACTTTCTTGGAAATGATCTTTACTTAGATAATCAATTTCATCTATCCAAAAGCAATCATCATCTTTTCTCTCAACCGGATATTTCATAGTCTTTAATACATCAAAAGTGACTTTCTGGTCATTAATATTCATAATCAATTCTCTTTTTTAGACATCTATCATAGCTTGTCCAGTAACAATAATTGGAATTTTTTATCTTCCTCCATATCTATTATAATAAATTCCAAAGGAAAGATAAATTTATCCACTTTAACAAGCATGTCTTCTATAACTCCTTTTGGATAAATGATAGATCAATCAGCTAACATAAGGGTTATAGTAGTGGGAGAAATATCGACTAAACCTAACCTTCTAAATATTGATAGAGGCATCACATTAATGCTCACTCCTAAATCACATAAAGCTTTTCCACATAATCTTTCTCCAATTGCATTAGGAATTGTAAAGCTATAAGGATCTTTAAATTTCAGAGAAAAATTTTTCTGAAGTATAGCGCTGCACTCCTCACATAGTGCAACTGTCTCATAATCTCCAAATTTCCTTTTCTTGTTTAATATCTCCTTCATAAAATTTGCATAACTTGGCATATGTTCCAAAAGTTCAGTGAAAGGAATATTTATCGTTAACTTCTTCAGTACTTTCACGAACTTTGAAAATTTCTTATCCAACTTATGCTGTCTAAGTCTTTGAGGAAATAGAGGTGGTGGTCTTTTCAAACTGATTTTAGTTGGAGAAATTAATTTTTCCAAATCCTTAGAAACATGTTTTTCAGGTCTTTTAGTTTCCTTTGTTTCTCTCACAACATCTTTCTCTTTTCTAACCACATCCTCTATCTCTGTTCCACTTTTTAATTGGACAGCTTCTACTTGTTCATTAGTGTTTTCTTTAGGGTTGATCTCAATGTTGCTAGGAAGTGTTCCTTGGGGTCTATTGCTAAGTGAATTAGCAATTTGTCTCAGTTGATTCTCTATATTTTTAATAGCAGCATTTTGACTTTGAAACTGATTTCCCATTTGCAATACCACTTCTTCCATAGACATCTTCTTATCCTCAAATTGTTGATCATTGTTAGAGTTCGGTGGATATGAAGGTCTATAGTTTGTGTTCCCCTGATTATTCCAACTTTCATTAGGATTTGCATGGTTATTTTCCCATTTTTGGTTTCCACCATCAGTAGTATGATTCCAGTTAAATTTAGGACGGTTCTCCCAACACGGGTTGTAAAAATTAGAATATGGGTTGTTTATGGTATTTAAAGCGTCATATGATAAGTTAGAATCAATAATACACCCTAATGAACTTTTCTCACTTATAGAAGTAAATTGAGGCTTGTTCATTCCAAATTGGTCCAACTTCCTTGATATTACGACAACTTAAGATGCAAGAATTGTAATTACATATGTATCATGAACACTAGCTACATTTTTATAATTTACCCTTGTAGATGGCCATTGAAATTCATTTGTAGCTATTTTTTTAATTAATACATATGCTACATCAAATGATTTTGATATTAATGAACCACCGGCAGTAGCATCAATTATAGACCTAACAGATCCTACTAACTCATTATAAAAGTTTGAATGATTAACCAATCGGGCAGAGCATGATGTGGACACTTTCTTAGGAGTTCCTTAAATCTTTCCCAGGCTTCGTATATTGATTCTCCTTCATATTGACAAAATGAGATAATATCATTTCTAAGTTTAGTAGTCCTTGAAGGTGGAAAATACTTAGCTAGGAATTTCTGAGTTAACTCCTCCCAATTTTTAATAGATCTAGGTGCTAATGAAAATAACCATATTTTAGCTATATCCCTTAGTGAGAAAGGAAAAATCCTTAGCCTAACAACATCATCTGACATGCCATTATAACGAAATGTAGCACAAAGTTTTAGAAAACTAGATAAGTGTAAATAGGGATCCTCCAAAGAAGTTCTCCCAAACTGATTGTTCTGCACCGCTTGGATAATCTCGGGATTTATTTCAAACGAGTCAGCTTCTATGATAGGGTTTTGTATACTTGAGTGAATTTCATCTGTCGTAGGATTTACATAATCCCTCAATGAAGTATGATGATTTTTTAAGTTATTATCTTGAAAGTTTTCCATTTCCATTTCTAGTTTTTCGAGTCCTTTCTGTATTTTTATTTTTTTATTTTTTTCAAACTCGGGATCATAAGGCACAAGTCTTGCAGATCCTTTGTTTCACATACATAACACAAAAAATAATACATTAACAATTAAATAAGTAATAGATGAAATATATTCAACACAACAAAACATTTTCATGAACACCTTATTTTTCACATAAACAAATTTTTTTTTATGACACTACAGTTTTCCAAGTCTAAACTTAATTATTTCAACTAAAATTCTCCTAAAGTTCTTACCGAAGCTTCCCCGGCAACGATGCTAAAAACTTGACCCAACCCGCAATAATGCAATAATTTTTGCTTCCAAAAGATGGCAAAAAACTTGACCCAATTTATAAAAAGTGGTTAGTGTATAAAATTAAAATGTTGTAAGATTGTTAGAAAATATTTTACACACTAGGGGTACTACACAAGTATACGTATCATTTCAAGTAATATAGGGTTTTCTTTTATAACCCCAGTATCGATCCCAAAGAGAAGCGAGGTAAGAAATTCTTTAGGCTAATTCCAGTTTATTTCTATAAGGCCTAAATTTGGAACGTCGATTAAAATGAGTTTTCTAATATCTAATCCTAAATAAAATTCTTAAATAAAAGGATAACTTACAGATAAATTGGTTTGGAGAATTTCAAGATATTAAAAACTACCTTTCTCTTACAAATACATAGATAATGTGTAGGAAAGAGATGCTTAGAATTTTATGTAGTAGTGCCAAATAGAAGCAATCATATTCTTTACCTTCGCTCGATAGTATAAAAAATATTGGCTAATCTATAGATCAGTTCAGGATGTATTGTTAGTAGAATGAGTTAATCTAGGCTCACACTTCTAGATGTCCAAGGGTGGCTATAGTCGGCCCTACTAGTGACCTGTTCCCTTTCTATAAACCAAATTGATAGAATTTAGTCTGTCACTCTAAAAACTAATTGATAGAATTTAGTCTGTCACTCTAAAAACTAATCAATTCTACGCCCAATAAACAATATCTCCCTATTTATTTGCACTTCACTTTGAATAACCCGCTCAAAGCCTTCAATTACCCAAAGATCTATGGGATATCTACTAGTTAAGAACTCATCATCGGTTAGGTCTCAGAATTCTTCAACAGGTTTTAGCAATACAAGTGATTAATTTGTAATGTAAATGAAGATCCGGTTTGAATATCATCACCATAATTTAATAAGAGAATATCTAAGCAAATCTTAATTCCTAAACATTTATCTATTTCATTACAAAACAAAAGTAAATGAAAATAATGACATAAGAAGTAAAGAATTGATAGAATTATGTAATAAATTAAGTCCTAATAAGGACTTATTTCATTAGTATTCTATTATATTTATGCAACTATCTGTCACCTAGAAGCATTTAATAGATAATTCCATCATAAAAATGATTTTCCTACACATGACACTACTTCATATTAAAATAAAGAGTAAAGAAAATCACTTACGAAGCATGGATAAATTACGACAGAATACTCGGTTTAAAACAAAAAAAGTCCACTAGAAAGTGTTTACAACAATTACAAGAGAATGAAGAACACAATACTTAGATTTTTCCCTTTAAAGGAAAGAAGAAGATCTATCCGCCAAAGTCTCCCACCGATCCATACGCCACTCGTACATCCCTTACATAAATATCTCAAAATCCCTCACCAATCTCTCCATAAGATGTCGAAATCTACATCTTCGTGACTCTAAAATGACTAAAGGAGAAGGAAGAGAGAGACAGAGAGACAGAGAGAGAGAGAGCGAGAGAGGCGACTTTTTGTTGTAGAATTAGGCCCTATTTATAGAGCTTCGAATATGACCAGGGGTTGCTTAAGGCACCTCTTCAAAATTTGTCCACATTCATTGAATCTTCTAGAAACCAACTGTGGTGCCTAGGCGTCGAGATCTGGCCCCTAGGCGCCAGACTCTAGTGACCAAGTCTTCGCACTCCTTCACTTTGGGTCGCACCTCTTCACGATTAAAACCATTCCAATGTGTCTAGATGCATTGTATCACATGTCCTATATATTAGGAGTAACTTCCAGTTTTCTAGAAGGTCTGAAAACTACTTAACACCGTCAAAATAACAGTTCAAAGTCGTCCATAACCGTCCATAATCATCCCTAGACGGGTTCTGGCGCCTAGGCGCCGTTTTCTCATCGTCTCTAGCGCCTAGGCACTGGGTTTGGCGTCTAGGCACCACCCTGTGCGTAGCTCCACTATTTTGCTTCGTTTCAACTCCGTTTAGCCCCATTTCAGTTGTGTTGCATTCCTAACATCTTCAACTACAAGATAAACATAAAAACAACCTTTCTAAAAAGTATACTTTCATTCAAAAACATGTGAGAAATGTAAAATAGATTAAGCATAGAAAAATATATTGATATGTACTAGGTCTAAATTTTCTTCTTTGCTCATTTTGGCTCCAAATTGCCTTGTTTTTGCCTCATTTCTCTAAAATCATATATTTTTATACTTGAAGACAAAAATATGCAAAATACATTCCTTTAAAGTGTATATCATAAAAAATGTCCATAAAGTGAGCATAAAATCTACACTAAAAATAGGTAATTTTTAGTTGGATTAGCATCCTGAGCAAATACAAGAGCATGACAGAAAAAGGTGGCAGTGCCTCAACGAGTTCCTAAAAACCCCCCCAAATCCAGCCCCCAAGTCAGAAAAAGCTGCCATCAGTGTTAACCTTGATGAATGGGGAGAGAGGGGGGGGCGGGGGGAGGGAGGGAGGTTGACAGAGGGCCTTGATAACCTTGAATGAGGGGGCCAAATCTTCTTTGGAATGGTGGCAGAAGTTGGGGAACTTCTTATATCTGATCAGCTTAAGAAGGGAGGAGGTACGTTCCTAGCCATCTTAGGCACTGTGAGAGACATGTTGTCAAACTTATCCTGGTTCCTAGTGATCCACCTTAAAATTTATTTTTTTTATGGATAAATTATTCTTATATTTTTAGGGATATTATGCTTTAATGAAAGTTATTTTTATGTTTTTGGCTACAGGTATAAGAAGATGAGTTTAAGTACAAAAAGAAGCAAAATTGAGCAAAATTGGGGCTTTATGAAGAAAAATGAAGAAATTTAGTCTGGCGCCTAGGCGCCAAAGACAGTTAGAGTTGTTAAAATTTGAATTTTGGCGGGTCCAGAGTATTCAATAAGACCTCAGATGATAGAGAACATTTTAAATTAAGAATACAATGAATATAGATACAATTTAATGAAGAGGTGTGTCCCTTGAAGCAAAAAGGTGGGTGACGCGCCTAAAATATATACGCTTTTTGCTATATCACTTTACTCATTTTTGATGATATTACACTTTAAAAGAAGGTATTTTCTATGATTTTTTGGTTTTAGGTACAAAAAATGGTGATTGGAGCAAAAAGGAAGAAAAAACGGTGCAATTTAGATCAAAAACGAGCAAGAAATGAAATTCTGCCCTGACACCTTTCGATAAGTCTTTTGATGCTTAATCATTTTTACACTTCTTGCATACTTTTGAATAGATTACACTTTAATAAAAGATTTTTTTATGATTATTTTGTAGGGTTATCAGTTATGAACGCAACGCAACAGAAACAAGGCGAATCAGAGCTAAAATGGAGCAAAACGGTGGAGCTGCGCAGAGCCTACTCGCCAACGGTGACCTCAATCTCACCGACGGTGAGATTTAACTAAGAGCACCAAAAAATGGCCAAAAAACTCTCCTACAGCGAGCTCGAACTCGCCGACAGCGCCCCAGACGAGTATGAACTGACTTTTGGCTGTTTTGGGCCGAAATTTGATGTATTTGGATGTTTTTTTCGAAGGGGTGCTTATGAAAACTCTTCAAACTTCATCCATTTTCTTTAAAATGGTGAATTTAAGAAGAGAAAAAGAGGAGAAATAATAGAGGAAAGTAGAGAAAAAAAGAGAGAATGTTTAGGAATTTTAGAATAGAAGTAGAAATGTAGATTTCTACCCTTTTGGAGAGATTAGAGAGGAGATTTTGAGAGATTTTGTAAGGGATTTCGCTAGCATTCCTTGGATCACGGGGAGCCTTTATGGGAGAGATCTTCGTCTTTCTTTCAAAGGGAAAAAGCTAAGTATTGTTCTTCGTTATCTTATGATTTTATAAACACTTACCTAGTGGATATACTTTGGTTACATGAAGTTTTCGTTGTGTTTTCTTTGTGCTTTGTGACGTATCTCTCTTACTTTTTCTTCTTCTTTAGAAATAGTGGCATGAGAATATTATGTCATTATTTTCCTTTTACTTTTCTTTTGCAATGAGTAGAATTCATATTTAGGATATTGGGATGCTTGCTAAAAGATATTTTAATCATAAATGTGATGGTTTTTACTTGCACTTAATTTACATTGCAATTAAGGCCTGTTGTAATGTTAAAATTCGTTGTAATTGCATTGAACCGAAAAGGCGGTATAATTCTCAACAAAGTGGAACCACATTCAAATTCCATGGATGGTGAAGTTCATGGGAGTTGAGTGCAAATAAATAGAGAAATTTAATTAATCGGGCGTAGAATAAGAGATTTTAGAGTGACAAACTAAAATCCCCAATTCGGTCCTATTGTTTGGGTGCTAAATTGTAGATTGTTAGCCCTCAGGTGAGGGGAATCTGGGAGCTCCGAAGTGAGAGCTGATATCCTCCCAGCCTAGCCGTAGATTCAATAACCAAGCATAGGATTAGTCAATGTTCTTTATGCCTGGACCAAAGGGTAAAGAATAGGATTGCTCCTATTTGGCACATACAATATTAAATGCATCTCATTCATATACATTATCTATTTCATTACATAAGAATAGTAGTTTTTAGTATCTCAAAATTCTCCAAACCAATTCATCCAAAAAGGGTTATCTTTAGAATTATTGTTTGCATTTAGTTATAGTTACTATTAGATTTAACACTTGCATTTAGGAGTAAATGTTAGATAAAACACAATTTTAATCGACATTCCAAACTAAGGATTATTAGTAGTAGACTAGAATTTGACTAAAGACCTCTTACTTCACTTCCTCGTGGGATCGATATTGTGGTTTTTAAAGAAAATTCTATATTACTTGAAGCGATACGTATACTTGCGTAGTACCCTTAGTGTGTAAAATATTTTACAATTTTTATATCATTTAAGATTTTGCACACTAGCCACTATTTATAAATCGGGTCAAGTTTTGGCCATCTTTTGGAAGTTAATTTACTACGTAATTACGGGTCGGGTCAAGTTTTTGGCGCCGTTGCCAGGGAAGCTTCGGTAAGAACTTTAGGAGAATTTTAGTTGAAGTACTTAGGGTTAGACTTGGAAAACTGTAGTGTCGTAAAAACTATTTTTGTGTGAAAAGTGTTTTTATATGAAAATGTGTTGTGAAAAAAAAAATTTGTTTATATGAAAAATAAGGTTTTTCGTGAAAATGTTTTGTTGTGTTGAATATATTTCATTTATTATTTGTTTAATTGTTAATGTATTGTTTGTTATGTTGCGTATGCAAAACAAAGGAACTGTAGGACTTGTACCTTATGATCCCGAGTTTGAAAAAAATAAAAAAATAATAAAAATACAGAAATGACTCAAAAAACTAGAAATGGAAATGGAAAACTTTCAAGATAATAACTTAGAAAATCATTATACTTCATTGAGGGATTACTTGAATCCTACGATAGATGAAATTCACTTAAGCATCCAAAACCCTGTCGTAGAAGCTGACTCGTTTAAAATAAATCCTGAGATTATCCAACTGGTGCAGAACAATCAGTTTGGGGGAACTCCTTTGGAGGATCTCTATTTACACTTATCAAATTTTCTTGAACTTTGTGCTACATTTCATTATAACGGTATGTCAGACGATGATGTTAGACTAAGGCTTTTTGCTTTCTCACTAAAGGATAAGGCTAAAATGTGGTTATACTTGTTAGCATCTGGATCTATTAAAACTTCGGAGGAGTTAACTCACAAATTCCTAACTAAGTATTTTCCACCTTCAAGGACTACTAAACTTAGAAACGATATTATATCATTTTGTCAGTATGAAGGGGAATCAATATATGAAGCCTGTGAAAGATTTAAGGAACTCCTAAGAAAGTGTCCACATCATGCTCTACCCAATTGGTTAATCATTCAAACTTTTTATAATGAGTTAGTAGGATCCCTTAGGTCTATAATTGATGCTATCGCTGGTGGATCATTAATGTCAAAAACATTTAATGAAGCGTATTCATTAATTGAAGAAATGCCTACAAATGAATTTCATTGGCCCTCTGCAAGGGTAAATCATAAAAATGTAGCTAGTGTTCATGATACAAATGTGATTAGAATTCTTGCATCTCAGGTTACTGCAATATCAAAGAAGTTGGACTACTTTGGAATGAACCAACCTCAATTTACTCTTGTAAGTGAGGAAAGTTCATTAGGGCCTATGATTGATTCTAAATTATCATATGATGCTTTAAATACCATAAACAACCTGTACTCTAACTTTTACAACCCAGGTTGAGAGAACCATCCTAAATTTAACTAGAATTATAATACTGATGGTGGAAATCAAAAATGGGAAAATAATTATGCAAATCCTAATGGAAGTTGGAATAATCAAGGGAACACAAACTATAGACCTTCATATCCACTGGACTCTAACAAAGATCAACATCTTGAGGATAAGAAGATGTCTATGGAAGAAGTGGTATTACAAATGGGAAACCAGTTGCAAAGTCAAAATGCTGCGATTAGAAACATAAAGAATCAACTGGGACAAATTGCTAATTCACTTAGCAATTGATCCCAAGGAACACTTTCTAGCAACATTGAGATCAACCCTAAAGAGAACGATAATGAACAACTATTCCTTGTTACTGGACAAGCTATGATGGATGTGCAAAAAGGAGAGTTGACTATGAACATTAATGACCATGAAGTCACTTTTGATGTATTAAAGAATATGAAATATCCAGCTGAGAGAAAAGATGATGAATGTTTTTGGTTGGATGAAATTGATTATCTACGTAAAGACCATTTCCAAGAAAGTTTTGAGAGTAAGATAACAAATAAGGTCGGAATAGACTTTCATGATGATTTGAAAAAGTTATCTAAAGAAGACTGTATGTATGTTTAAGAGAGGTGTGAAATGATGGACGCTACCAAAAATAGTAAACTTTTAATTCCATATGTTGAAAAATCTCATGAACTTAAGATGGATGTACCCCATACAATTTTAAATCCTATCTATTTAGGAATTCATCTACACAACCAGTCTTTATATCTTCAGATGCGACTAAATCACAAGAAAACTTGAATTAAATGATGAAAAAGATAAAATTATTGAACTAGGACTTGGAAGAGAATTTGAGGATAAATTTCAAAAGAACTTTGAGTTGAGAAAAGAGGATAAGGATATTGGAAGAACATTGGAAGAAATTCCTAAGGAATTAGAAAAACTTATTTCCTCAACTAAGATAGATCCTCCATCATTTAAAAGTTATAAAGGAGAAGAATTGGAAGATAATTTCAAACAGAAGAGTGACATAGAAGAATTTGATCCTGAATATGAATTATCTAGAGAGAATCCGATCCAAAATTTGGGAGATCTTGAATTATCTTATAGAGATCCATTTCTTATGAATTTCAAGGATGATATTAATATGCAAATTCAGAAAATCAATAGAAGAATATTGGATCTAGAAAGAAATGTAAGGGACAATGATATAAATCAATCTGAAAAAGAAGAGCTGAATGAAAAATTACAATTTAAGAATTTTATAGGAATCCCTAGATCCGGAAATGATTGGGCGATTGATCGAGGATTACTTAATTGGAATTTTGATCCAGGTGGAATCATTTGTCGGGCTAACGATGTTAAACCAAGCGCTTTATGGGAGGCAACCCATAGTTATCAGTGTGCTTGAGAGTCATGATTGTTAGTGTTGTGTGGTGTTTTCTTTAGAGTGGATTAACTTGATCTCTATGTGTCATTATGAGTTGATCAGTTTGATTGTTGATTGTTAGATGTTTGGATTATTAGTAGTTGGATTTGATCTTTGTGTGTCTTGAGGGGAGTGATTCCTTAACTTCTTATTATGGCTAGACTTGATCTCTTGTAGTAGTTGGATTAACAAGTCCACTGTGACTTGGGTCTCACCCAGATTTGAGTTTTACAAGAGAAATCATGAATTTTGAACATTGATAGTTCCATCTTAATTTGTTACTTCATTTCTGCAACTTTATTTTCATTAGGTAGGAGTCACGAACCTATTTGATGAATACCATTAGGATGATCATACACTATTTTTACAACTGTTAGAGGTGCTTAATTACAGGAACTAGATGATGCCTGAAATTTGTGTCCGGAAACCAATTTATTAGGGATAATCTTATCTTTGGGATTATAATCTATAAAATCATTTTAAAATGTACCTAATTTATTAGTGTAGTGATTCCGTTAGAAATTGGAAGTAAATCAGTGTGATGTGATGAGTTAATGGAAGAATTGATCTCATTTATCTTATGTGTGTGTTACAATTTTGTATAAGACTTAAAGAAAAATTTTATATTCCCTTGTTGATACTTGCTATGCTAGTTAAACTTTTATTTAGCGAATTTCATTCTGGCATGATTAGTTTAGATTTACTTTCTGCTGCATATTGTTCTGTCCTAATGAATACTTGCAAATGGATTTGATAGACATTTGTGGTAGATAGAATTTCTAAATTGTTTTTCTTCTTGCTTATATTTTCTGTATTAAATGCTATATATGTTAAAAAATAAGTTTGGAGGTAGGAAGAAAAATAAAATTTTAATCTGAAAATACTTCCTTTTAGTGTAATTTTATTACAAGCATATTTTAGGTTAGCTTTACTTTCTCTTACAGTCATTCTATCCTGATTATGCATGTATATGAATTTGATAGGATGTTGTAGTAGTAAGTAGATTCAACCTTTACTTTTTCTTTCTGTAACATTTTATGGAATTAATTGTAAAATATTTTTGAAATTTAAGTTTGGGGAGAAGAAAAATATTAACTCTTATTTGTTCTCAATTGTTATATTTTCAAAAATTATTAGCATAGCTTCTGGCAGTTGAACCTCGCTTGAGATAACTAAAAATTTTTATTTTAGTTGAATATTATGGAATGATTGGATGAAATTTTTTAGTAATAAAAGTTAATTTTATAAGGATAAGATATTTGGTATGAAAGAATTTGATTATAGTTAACTATTTAAAGTAAAGAAAACTGTATTTTTGAAATGTTAAGGGACTTAAAGTATTATGTTTTAAGAAGAGATTGTGACTTTATGATGAATAATAAAGCTCATACCTAATTATAAAGTAAGGATGTGTTTTAAGTTTGAACTTTAGAAAGAGGAGAGTGAAGTTCAAAATAATTACAGGCTCTCCAGATATAGTAATCCTCATTAAAAAAAAAAGAAAAAAAAAGAGAAAAAGAAAAGAGAGTGAAAAAAGGGGATTGAAAATGATCCCGAAAGAAAAGAAAAAAAAAGAAAGAAAAATATTTATGAGGAGAAGCTTGAGGAGATGTCTAATCAAAAATTGACTTTACTTGAGTCACCCTAAAGGGAGAACTTGATTTCTTTTCTGAATTTATATTTAAAGTATTGGCCTACATTCTGATGAAGTTTGCATCAACTCCATTTTCATATAGTCTTTCAAAGCATTCTTAATGTAACAAATTATGGTTTATCTTGAAATAATTAGAAGACTAGAACCCTTAGATTTGATTGCTGAATATTCTTATACTTGTAGTGTTTACCCGAGTTACTGAATTTCTTTCTAAAAGTCTATCCAATATATTCTTTTAAATGAAAATATTTAGTGTCTTGCAGGTGAAAAGTACATTGTCTTCAGTTATATTTTTATGTAGTAAAAGGGTTACTTGAGGACAGGTAACAGTTAAGTTTAGGTGATTTTGATGCGCATAAAATATATACGCTTTTTGGTATATCACTTTACTCATTTTCAATGATATTACACTTTAAAGGAGGGTATTTTCTATGTTTTTTGGTTTTAGGTACAAGAAATGGTGATTGGAGCAAAAGGAAGCAAAAACGGTGCAATTTGGAGCAAAAACGAGCAAGAAATGAAATTCTGCCCTGACACCTTTCGATAAGTCTTTTAATGTTTAATCTCTTTTACACTTATTGCATATTTTTGAATGAGATTACACTTTAAGGAAAGGTTTTTTTATGTTTATTTTGTAGGGCTATCAGTTACGAACGCAACGCAACTAAAACGAGGTGAATCAGAGCTAAAAAGGAGCCAAATAGAGCGGAACGGTAGAGCTGCGCAGAGCCTGCTCGCCGACGGCGGCCTCAATCTCGCCGATGGCAAGATTTTATTGAGAGCACCGAAAAATGGCCAAAAAGCTCGCCGACAGCGAGCTCGAACCCTCCGACAGCGCCCCGGACGAGTATGAATAGACTTTTAGCGGTTTTGGGCCGAAATTCGATGTATTTGGACGTTTTTCGAAGGGGTGCTTATGGAAACTCTTCAAACTTTGTCCATATTCTTTAAAATGGTGAATTTAAGAAGAGAAAAAGAGGAGAAATAATAGAGGAAAGTAGAGAAAAAAAGAGAGAATGTTTAGGGATTTTAGAATAGGAGTAGAAATGTAGATTTCTACCCTTTTGGAGAGATTAGAGAGGAGATTTTGAGAGAATTTGTAAGGGATTTTGCTAGCATTACATGGATTGCCGGGAGACTTTATGGGAGAGATCTTCATCTTTCTTTCAAAGGGAAAAAGCTAAGTATTGTTCTTTATTATATTATGATTTTGTAAACACTTACCTAGTGGATTTACTTTGGATACATGAAGTTTCCATTGTGTTTTCTTTGTGCTTTGTGACATATCTCTCTTAATTTTTCTTTTTTTTTGGAAATAGTGGCATGAGAATATTATGTCATTGTTTTTCTTTTACTTTTCTTTTGCAATGAGTAAAATTCATGTTTAGGATATTGGGATGCTTGCTAAAAGATGTTTTAATAATAAGTGTAATGGTTTTTACTTGCACTTAATTTACATTGCAATTAAGGCCCGTTGTAATATTAAAATTCATTGTAATTATATTGACCCGAAAGGCAGTGTAATTCTCAAAAAAGTGGAACCACATTCAAATTTCATGGATGGTGAAGTTCATGGGAGTTGAGTGCAAATAAATATGGAAATATAATTAAACGGGCGTAGAATTGGAGATTTTAGTGACAGGCTAAAATCCTCAATTCGGTCCTATCGTTTGGGTGCTGAAGTGTAGATTGTTAACCCTCAGGCGAGGGGAACGTGGGAGCTCCGAAGTGAGAGCCGGTATCCTCCCAGCCTAGCCGCAGATTCAGTAACCAAGCATAGGATTAGTCAATGTTCTTTACGCCTGGACTAAAGGGTAAAGAATAAGATTGCTCCTATTTGGCACATACAATATTAAATGCATCTCATTCCTATACATTATCTATTTCATTACATAAGAATAGTAGTTTTTAGTATCTCAAAATTCTCTAAACCAATTCATCCAAAAAGGGTTATCTTTAGAATTATTATTTGCATTTAGTTATAGTTACTATTACATTTAACACTTGCATTTAGGAGTAGTTATTAGATAATACATAATTTTATTCGACATTCCAAACTAAGGATTATTAGTAGTAGACTGAATTTGACTAAAGACCTCTTACTTCACTTCCTCGTGGGATCGATACTAGGGTTTTTAAAGAAAAATCTGTATTACTTGAAGCGATACGTATACTTGTGTAGTACCCCTAGTGTGTAAAATATTTTACAATTTTTATATCATTTAAGATTTTACACACTATCTGCTATTTATAAATCGGGTCAAGTTTTTTGCTATCTTTTGGAAGTTAATTTACTGCGTAATTGCGGGTCGGGTCAGCGGGTAATTTAACATTTGACCTGGTACCTATGCGCCAGACTTGGCACCTAGGCGACACAGTTACTTTCTAGAAGATTAGTTGAATGTGGCCAACTTTTGAAGAGGTGCCTTAAGCAACCCTTGGTCATTTTCGAAGCTCTATAAATTGGATTATTTTGTCTGCCAAGGAGAGTCGTTTTAGAGTCAGTCTTAATTAACACTTAGTTTATTTCACTTCAAAGTCAAGTTTGTAAGAGTTTAGTGAGTTTTTTTTTTATTCCCTGAAGTTTAAAGTTCTGTAAAGAGTTAAAGTAGTCAGATAATTTCGAAGGATTGCTATGGTGAACATTCCAGATAAGTATTTGTATCTTAACTCTTAAGTTGTGTGCTTTGGATTTAATGATTATAAATATGTTTTGTTGTGTTAATCCAATGCCTTCTGAGTTGTTATATTCTCTTTCTCCTTACAATTATAATCTAATTAAGTAAAGAGGTTTGAATTTTTGTTTAAGAACTTTTCTTTTTCTTATTAAAAATTGTGATGATATTTTACCTAAACTTCTTTTACTTTACTATTTGGCCAATTTTATTGTTAAAACCTATGAATAAATCTTATAGACCTAACTGTGGGCTAAAATTTCTTAACTTCTAAGTATCACATTTCACTTTAGAAGATCAGAAATTATCAACAGAAGTGGAGTGCAAATAGATATTGAGAAAAGTTTTGAAGGGAGTAGATTTGAATGTTTTAGAGTGACAGACTAAATTCTATCAAATCGGTTTAAAGTGAGGAAAACAGGTCAATGGTAGATCCTATAGAGAGGCACAGTGGTTAGTTGATCTATCTAAGAAAATACTCATTTTTATGCCTTATTTATGATTGAATTCTGAAGGATATTATGCTTTAATGAAAGGTATTTTCCTGTTTTTGGATGTAGATGATTAAAAAGAGTCCAAGAGAGAACAAGAAGGAAAAAGGAGTAAAAAGGAGCAAAAATGGAGCTTATGGAGCAAAATATTGGAATTATTGGCCTGACGCCTAGGCGCCAGAATCCAGCACCTAAGCGCCTGTTCGATACAGACGCTGTCATGATTTTTGATGACTTTGGGCAGTTATTTTGATGGTGTTAAGACGTTACTTTCTAGAAGATATCAGTTAGCTTCTAGAAGATTGGAAGTTACTCCTAATATATAGGACATGTGATACAATGTATCTGGACACAAGGAAACAGTCTAGATCGCGAAGAGGTGCGATCCAAAGTGAAGAGGTGCAAAAGACCTGGTCATGGAGTCCGACGCCTAGGCGCAAGATCCCGGTGCCTAGGCACGATAGTTACTTTCTAGAAGATACATTGAATTTGGATGAATTTTGAAGAGGTGCTTTAAGCAACCCCTGGTCAAATTCAGAGCTCTATAAATAGGAGCCCATTCTAGAGAAAAAATGGCACCAACCCCCTCCCTCTTAGTACACATACCCATTTTAGCATCTTCTCTCCCCTCTTTAGTTTTATTTAGTCTCTTCCATACTTAGGGTGCCACTTTACTTTGTATCTAGCGAGTTTATTTTGAGTATTTACTGTGTGTTGTTGCTGTTGGAGATTTTCATCATTGCTTTGGAGTCAGTAGAAGTCAGCGGATCACTTGAAGGAACACTTCAGATAAGTATTTGTACTTTGGTTCAAAGTTTTATAAATATGTTTTATTGTGTTATTTCAATGTATTCTGAGTAGTTAGTTATCTTTCTCCTTTCATCTATGAAAAAATAATAAATTAATTATATTTTGTCGAAGAATTAAATTTAAAAATATTTTAAAACATTGTGATGATATTAATATCTGATCTTAGTTTACTTTTTAAATTGGCCATTTAAATTGTTAAAACCTATTGAAGAATTTTGAGACCTATCCGGAGATAAATTCTTAACTAGTAGATATCACATTAATCCTTAGGTAATCACAGACTATACGTGGATTATTTAAGGTGAAGTGCAAATAAATAAAAAAATATTATTTATTGGGCGTAAAATTAATTAGTTTTTAGAGTGACAGGCTAAATTCTAATAATTTGGTTTATAGAAAGGTAACGGGTCACTTGTAGGGCCGACCATAGCCACCCTTGGACATCTAGTAGTGTGAGCTTAGATTAATCCATTCTACTAATAAAACATCCTGAGCCGATCTATAGATTAGTCAATGTTCTTTGCACCTGGACCAAAGGGTAAAGAATAGGAATGCTTCTATTTGGCACAATACCATAATCTAAATTCCCTACAAAAGATAATTATTCTTTAAATCTTGGATTAGTTGAAAAGGAGAAAGTCATTTTTTATACTTACATGGAATTTTAATTACTGCTTACTTCACTTTATTACTGCTTACTTGCTTATAGTCGAAATTGTTAATAAATCATATTTGAATATATATATATATATATATATATATATATATATATATATATATAAAGAAAGTATATATAAATTGCATTTAATATGAAAATTCCAAAATATTTCTTACATTTATAACTTTTTATAAATTTACTATCCATGTGGGATCGATAACCAAGACTCCACTAGAGCCCTGTATTACTTAAACGATACATATACTTGCGTTTAAAATTGTGAATTTTACATTAATTCTTATAAAATCTAAATATAATTTAATAAAATTAAACCTCACACATCAAGCTTTTGAAGCCATTTGCCAGGAATTAAATATTCTAAAAAGTGGTATCAAATTCTTGTATTTTAAACTATATATAAAGTCGCATCGCATTAAGTTTTTGGCGCCGTTGTCGGAGATATATAAATAAAAAAGTAAAAAAAAGATTAAATAAAATAAAATATAAATATAAATATAAATATAAAAACAAAACAACAAAATAAAATAAAAATATTTTTTAAATTTTATGTGTAGTTCTGAATCTGAAGGATTACTACCTTTTGATTCTGAATTAGAAAGAACAATTAAAAGAATTAAAAATGGAAAAAAAATTTAAAACATCAAGAAATGGCTAACTTACATAATAATAATCAAAATCTAATCAAAATTAATGAACAAAATAATTATAAACCATTAAGGGAATATGCAAACCCTACAGCTGATAAACTTCATGTTAGTATTCAAATTCCAACTGTAGATGCTAATTCTTTTGAGCTTAAACCTTCTATTATTCAAATGGTTTAAAATAATCAATTTAGAGGAACACCTAATGAGGATCCAAATTTACATCTTGCTAGTTTTTTAGAACTTTGTGCTACCTTTAAATATAATAATATTTCTGATGATGCTATTAGGCTTAGACTCTTTCCTTTTTCCTTAAAAGATAAAGCAAATATGTGGCTTAATTCATTAGCAACTTATTCTATTAAAACATGGGCAGATATGGCACAAAAATTCCTTACTAAATATTTTCCTCCTTCTAAAACTGCTAAATTGAGAAATGACATTCCTTCATTTACGCAATTTGATGGAGAAACAATTTATGAAGATTGGGAAAGATTTAAAGGATTATTAAGAAAATATCCTCATCATGCTTTACCAGATTGGTTAATTATTCAAACATTTTATAATGGACTTATTGGATCACTAAGATCTATCATTAATGCTGCTGCTGGTGGTTCTTTAATGGCTAAGACATTTGAAGAAGCCTACACCTTAATTGAAGAAATGACTAATAATAATTTTTAATGGCCTTCTAAAAGGGTTAAACCTAAAATAATGGCCAAAATTCAAGATAATGAAGCCTTTTTTATTTTAGCTTCACAAGTGGCTGCGATATCTAAAAAATTAGATAATTTTGCTATTAATATATCACATGTAAGTAATGATAATTCTATAAATTCTGATGACTCTCAAACAATGGAAACTTTGTAAGCTATTGCTAGTAAAACTAATAACCCTTATTCTAATTACTATAATCCTGGTTGAAAATATCATCCTAATTTTAATTGGAGTAATGGACATCAAGTTAATCCAAATTGGAACAATCAAGGAGATTCAAACTATAGACCAACTTATCCTCCTGGTTATAACAATCAGCAGAAAAAGTTGTTTGTAGAAGAATTGATCTTGTAACTAAGCAATCAGCTTAAATCAAAACACTGTTATTCGTAATATTGAGAATCAGATGGGTCAAATCGCTAATTTCAATAATTACAGACCTCAAGGAACACTGCCTAGCAATGTCGAAGTTAATCCTAAAGAATCTGGAAAAGAACTTGAATAAGCAAAAGCTATACAACTCAGAAGTGGAAAGGAATTAATAGAGAAAACACAGAATGAGATTGAAAAGAGAAAGAAGTTAAAGAGATTGAAAACCCTAAAGATACCCTTCCCCAAGTAAAGATCAGACTGTTGTACCTATTGAAGTGGAAGTTGAAAGACCACCACCACCTTTTCCTCAAAGACTTAAACAGCAGAAGCTTGACCATCAATTTTCTAAGTTCTTTGAAATTTTTAAGAAACTTGCCATCAACATTCCTTTTGCTGAAGCTTTGGAGCAAATGCCGAAGCTATGCAAAATTTATGAAGGATATTTTAAGTAAGAAGAGAAAATTTGAAGCTTATGAAAGCTGTTGCATTAAGTGAAGAATGTAGTGCGATAATTCGAGAAAAAATACCTCAAAAACTTAAAGATCCTGGAAGTTTCACTATACCATGTGCTATTGGAGAAAAATTCTGTGGAAAAGCCTTATGTCATTTAAGAGCTAGTATTAATTTCATGCCATTTTCAATCTTTTGAAGGTTAGATTTGGGAGAGATTTCTCCTACCACTGTAACTCTGTAGTTAGCTGATCGATCGATCACTTATCCTAAAGGAGTTATAGAGGATGTTCTTTTTAAGGTAGATAAATTTATCTTCCATGTTGATTTCATTGTTCTAGATATGGAAGAAGATAAAGAAATACCTATCATTTTAAGGAGACCTTTTCTAGTTACCGGTCGAGCTATGATTGATGTGCAAAAAAGAGAATTAATGATGAGAGTTAATGATCAAGAGATAACATTCAATGTTCTGAAATCAATGAGGTATCCAGATAAAGAAAAATGCTATCAGCTTGATATTTTTATTATATAATTGAAAAGCATTATCAAGAAAAATGTAAGGTCATTTCTGATGAAAAAAATAAAGAATCTATTTTATATAATGAGTATCTGAAGAAACTCATTATATTCATGAAAATTAAGAAATTTTAGACACATCTAAAAATGATATACTTCTAACCTCAATTGAAAGAGCCCCTAAACTGGAATTAAAAATGTTAGCTGCACATTTAATGTATGTATTTCTTGGAAATTCATTAACTTTACCTATAATTATATCTTCAAAATTAAGCAAAGATCAAGAAGAGAAATTAATAGGAGTTCTGAAGAATTATAAGAGAGCTTTTGGTTGGACTATTGCAGATATAAAGGGAATGAGCCCTTCAATCTGTATGCATAAGATTTTAATGGAAGAAAATTGTAAACCCACTATTGAACCTCAAAGAAGATTAAACCCAATTATGGAAGATGTTGTCAAGAAAGAGATTTTGAAATGGTTAGATGCTGGAATTATTTATCCTTTTTCGGATAGCCAATGGGTGAGTCCTATTCATTGTGTTCCGAAGAAAGGAGGAGTAACTGTTATTGTTAATGAAAAAAATGAATTAATCCCAGCAAGACTAGTTACTGGATGGCGTATTTGCATTGAGTATCGAAAATTAAACAACGCCACTTGAAAGGATCATTTTCTTTTACCTTTCTTGGATCAAATGCTGGATAAACTAGCTGGACACTCATATTTCTATTTTCTGGATGGATATTCTGGTTATCATCATTTACTCATTGCTCCTGAGGATCAAGAAAAGACAACATTTACAAGTCCTTATGGAACATATAGAAGATATATAAAGGATTTTTCTAAAATTGCTAAACCTCTTTGCCATTTATTGTAAAAAGAAGCTAAATTTGAATTTAATGAAGATTGTCTGAATGCGTTCAATATTTTGAAAGAAAAATTAATCACTGCACCGGTCATTGTTGCACCTGATTTGAATAAACCTTTTGAATTAATGTGTGATGCAAGTGATTATGCAATCAGAGCTGTATTAGGACAAAAATATGAGAAAATTTTCAATGTTATATACTATGCTAGCAAAACTCTTAATGAAACTCAAATAAATTACACTACTAGTGAAAAAGAGCTTTTAGCAATAGTATATGCCTTTGATAAATTTAGACCATATCTTCTCGGAACAAAATGTATCGTACATACTGATCATTCTGCTATTAAATATTTAATGTCTAAAAAGGATGCTAAACCTTGATTGATCAGATGGGTTTTACTTTTGCAAGAATTTGATTTTGAAATTGTAAATAGATAAGGAACTGACAACCAAATTGCTGATCATTTATCAAGAATCAAAAATAATAATGAGAAGATTTATGAAGAAAAGATAAATGAGAAATTCCCAGATGAACAATTATATGTCGTTCAAGGGTTACAAATGCCTTTGTATGCAAATATAGTTAACTACTTGGCTAGCAATATTTTACCTTATGGGATGAATAGTAAATACATTAAGAAATTCAAGAATGATTGTAAATCATATATTTGGGAAGATCCTCATTTATTTAAAATAGGAAGAGATTCTGTGATTCAAAGATGTGTACCTTATGATGAAACTTTTGCAATTATTCAAACATGTCACGATTTTGAATTTAGAGGACACTTTGGAGTTAATAAAACTGCATTTAAAATTGTAAATTCTGGATTTTATTGGCCTACTGTTGACTTCATTTTTGATGAGGTCTTCTCTTCCCTCTTTAGCGCTTAGGATCTAGCCTTAGGCTTTTCCTTTGACTATCTTAGAGGACTAGAATTGGGACCCATCCTTTAGAAATTTAAACCACTTCTTGTCTCCCTACAAAACCCACAAGCTTGATTGTAGACCCCTAATCACCTAGAGGGTTGAAATCAAAAGTGGAGGTTTAAAGGATGAGTGCCCTATAGGACTCTTTGGCCTTAGGACCACCCTGAGTAGCTTGGTCTGTTGAAGGTTAACTTACACACTCACTACACTCATACTCTACACTCCCACACACACAATCCAAATCCTAAAACCACACCCATACCCAACTTGACTCCTTGGCTCATTTAGGTAATTCATATGGATGGACCTTAACCCCTAAGCCCCTGGTTAAGAGGGTTAGGAACAACATAGTGAATGCCTCAAATGTGTCCTCTCATGGCTCATATAGGCTTAACATGGCTTCATGGCTTAACCAAGATGATTCCATTTCACTCATATTTGATCAATCTTCATTCTTCCAAAATTTCAATTTTTGACCCCGGGAACCCTACACCTATCAAACCTACCAAAAGCCCTTAAAATTGCCCAAAATCCTCCAAAATTTCCAAATCACCCAAAATTCCCCAAAATTAACCTTGAACATTTCCTCACCACTCAAATTGATCATCCATAGCCAAAAATACCAAAAATTCCAAAAGTACCCCCCAATACCCTCCAAATACCCAAAATACCACTCTTGACCCAAAAATCCAAAAATTCAAACAATTCCCAGAAAATTCAAGAAAATCCCAAATATTCCCAATTTCATTTTGTCCAACTCTATCATGGTCCAATTTTGTCAATTTACCCCACTTTTACTAAAACCCCCAATTTAGCCCATTCTTAACCCAAGTGAACCCAATGTCAAACCAAACCTACCCAATTGACCCCAATTTTGGTCCAATTCAATTCTAAACTTCAATTCAATATCCAAAATATCAATCTAGACCAAATCCAAGTCCAATTTGATTGACATTTGGGTCCAATTTCACTTTTGAGTTTAAGGCCCAATTTGGACCCATGACCCAAACTTAGCCCAAACCAAACCAATTCAACTCCAATTAACCCCAAACCTTTCCTAAACCTTCCCTAACATCCCCATAAACAAAACACTAACATAATTTGCCCAAAATTTGGACCCAAACCCCACTCAAATTCAACCCAAAACCAAAAGGCCCAATTTTGACCTAAACCCAAACTTAACCCAAATAAGCCCAATCCCCAAAATCAAAACCCAAGAAAAGTTGAAACCTCTTTGAAACACTCCCATAAACATTTCCCAACATTAATCTTACATCAATTTCAACCCTAGCCCAACATTGGCCCAAATTAGCCCAATTTGGCCTACATTGGCCCATTTACCAAAGAAGCCCAAATCCAACCCAATTCAAACCCAAATCACTCCAAACTCATTTCAAATCACTCATGAAATATCCCTAAACTAAACCCAACAATTATTTGGCCAAACTTCTACAAAATTCCCATCCCTGAATTCATTCTTAAACCTAAAGGCCCATCCCCTTTAGCCTTCCTAAAAGCCCATCAAAAATGATTTCAAAAGGCCCAAAATTCATCCAAAGCCCACATGGCACTTTCCCTCATCACACATTCAATTTAAAATCATTCCTAAAGTTCTAATTTATCAATTAAACAATTCCAAATCAAGCCTCATAATAATTCCCATCAAAATGCCAAAATTCACAAAACCCTTTTTCATGAAGTTGACTTAACTTTTCCCAAGCCAAAGATGAGCCATGAACAAGCCATTCTCAAGCCACATGAAGCCATGGGGGCTTTGACTTGTCATTAGTCCATTTATGGCAAGAAGAGGGGGTTCTTTCTTAAACCTCCCTTAAACCTTTTTTACCTTAAGCATGTCACACACTAAACCATGCTTAGCCACCTCACCATGGATGGGGACTTCACTACCCCAATTCGAGCTCGACCCAAATAATTCTTCCTCAGCCCAAGGTCAAGCCTTGGATGATGAACCTAGCCCAAATGCATGAGTTGAATCAAACCAAGCCAAAATGAGCCTTCTCCCATTCCATTTAAGTCAAACTCCTTTACACATGTCCATGGCCAATTGACTGCACTAAACCCCAGACCTGACCCACCTGGACCTGAGGGTGACCCATGCCTGCCGGCCAGCCACCTGGATCGCCAGAAAACACCATGGCCGAGACCTTGGGAGGAGCCAAAGTTTGGAATTCCCACCTACTGAGCTGCCCCATGCCCAATGGACACCATGGCTGTTCTTCCCTTGACCTAAGCAGCTGATCCCAAGCCCTAACTCCCCCTGGAAGAGCCTTCAGCCATGCCTATTAAAACACCACCACCTCTCGGCCAAATGAGGTGCTGAAACAAACCTTAAGGAAACTCTGCCAAAATTGTTCCAAATTTTGAGTCATTCCTTCTTGAATTTCCAAAAATCCAATTGTTTGAAAACCTTAAACTTTGAAATTCTTGAGAGCAAAACCACTGATCATTATCGAGAGTTTTCTTAAATGATTCACTTCATTTAAGATGTAATTAACTATATGGGCTTGCCCTTATAGGGAACTTTAAGAACTCAGGTAATATAAACCCTGCTTAATTTCTTTGTATTAAGCAGGGGAACTTGTCGGCTTATAAAATTGGTTCGTAGACCAAACGGATGTCACAAATCTTCTAATTTATTTAACCGAGCCCCATCATCAAGCAGTGTGTCTACTCTCCGAGATAGATATACGATTTGTGGTGAGGTGCTCGTTTATATAAACTATTCGGGATGTGAGATCAGTTTGATTTCATATCTTAAAATTTTTAAATTTAAAATTATTTTCAAAATCAAATACTACTTTTAAAATTATTTATTTAAATTAAATTAAAAATTCGCAGACAATTTCTATAGGCGACCCCTTTGCAAAACACTCAATCTAAAAATATGCCGACATACTTCTGGCGACTCTGCTGGGGAATAATTCCTCTCTCCATTTTGATCAAATGAGTTTGCTTTCATAAATCGGCAGTGAGCCCGTGCCCCTAGTGGAGCAAACTACCATTCTTCCGTTGGAATACCCCATTCATTTCTGTCTTGAACGAGTATAACCAACTCCTCTCGAATTTAGGAGCCACTGTTTAGACACCCGTAAACGGAGAGGTTCCGAGATCCTTTTACCTCTTCTGCGAGGTGGGGTGGACCCCAATAGGTGTTAGTTTAGGAGCGTTCCTTCGAGTCGAGAAGTCTTGTATAAGACTTTCTCTTCCTTTCCAATTCTGAATCAGATTCCTTACCTTCTCTACACCTTTGAACATTCCATTCCTAATAAACAAATCCTCTAATGAACGACTCCTTTAAACTATAACTTCTTTTTATAAATACATGAACAAACATGTGTTCGGACACTTCTTGATTCCTTGCAGAAAACGTCTGCCCCAAAGCTGATTTTCTCCTTCACCAATGGACTGGACTTCACTGTTTACAAGGATGAGCTGCCCAACAATGGGATCATCCGTTTCGGACAAGGATTCGAGAACACAAATGTCAAGATCGCTGACGTTACCCTTTTCACACTTACAAACAAAGTATCGGAAACTGAGAGACCTTTGATTGAATTCAACCTGAAGTCAGCCTAAGAGTTCCCTCCCCTGCTAAGGGTTCCAGCTGAGAAGAATACTACCGTTCGTAGAAGGACTGTTGTCTCTACCCCCACCGGTCTAGTAGTCTCTGCACCTACCCCGACTTCCGCCAAACTAAAGGGGAAGGAAGTTCAAATTTGTAACGAACATGTTACTGTGGAAGGTACAGACTTCCATGAAAGACCTTCTGTTTTTGAAATTGGGTCCAGCTCAAGGGTTCCACCCCTAATACGGACTCAGAGAAGAAACAGAGGTAGGAAGATTGCCAGGAAGGCTAGAGCTGCTGAATTCGCTTTCTTAGAGGAAATCTCTGAGTACACACCACTACCTGAGTACATACCATTACCTGAGTATACACCGCTTTTGGAAGGAAGTAGATTCCATCCCCTCTCCGCCGCAGCTGACGAGGAAAATGTCCACAAGATATCTTATACATTACCTCAACCCGCATACTATAGCGACAGCCGAAAGAAAAGGGCTAAGACTACACCATTTGCCCGACTACAGACTATGATAGAAAAATTAGCAAAGAAAGAGAGATGTCCTGTATCAGAAATTTTAAGAAGAATAGGGCGGGTGTCAGCCAAGTCCCATCTTGGGCCGCGAATAGAACCCGTTATCGCTGCAGAGAAACCGAAAAAAAAGATGAAAGCCAGTCCACCTGTTGTTGTTTCAGGATTACAGATCAGGGAGGATACCACCTTCCAGCATTCAGCCGACAGACCGTCCGGTCCCAGGCCTTCTGCTGCTAGAAGGATGGTATGGCGTCCTACTACCGGTCAATTAAGACCAAAACAATGACCAGAAGAGGAAAGTCTCATCAGAAGACTCGAGTCCGAAGAAAGTGCCACTGCAATGAAGGAGACTTCCAAGAAGGAAACCCAACGGTCATCGACGCTATGGAAAAGCTAAGAACCGACATTCAACGATTAGCAAGAGAAAGAGAAGAAAAGTTTGGAGATGAAGTTGACTCGTCGGAGTTCATGGATGACGAATATGTGGAGATCAACATGGTTGAGACACGAGCATCGTCAGCTTCACAAGGTGCCCCAACAGCCGAGGAAAGAGATGAACCGGAAGCATTAAGAGCACAAATTCGAGAAAAAGATGATACAATCTCTCAAATGGCAAAAAGGATGGAAGATATGGCTGCAGCTCTAGCCACTCTTCAGAGTCAGGTTCAACCCCAAAGAGAAACACCTCCATAAGTTATTCATATTAAAGACGGAGGAAAAGAGATTACATCTGTTAACGGAGACGATCAGCCAAAGAAGGATTCTACTCAGAATATGATTTCAGAGAAGGACATCAAGAACATGGTGGAACAGCAGGTGCGAGAAGCCTTAGCACACTCTAAGAGCGGAGCATCCATTCAGACGGGTAGACCTTACCCCCGAAGAATTCGATGCAGTACAATACCCAAAAGGCTTCGTACCACCTCTGTTCAAGACTTTTGATGGTACCGGAAATCCTCGACAGCATGTTGCACATTTTCGTGCTAGTTGTTGTAACGCCCGTGGATGTGACGCTTTACTCTTCCGACAATTTGTCAGCAGCCTGTCAGGGATCACCTTCGATTGGTATGCAGAGTTACCAAACGGTTTGGTAAAGACATTTACAGAATTGGAAAATCTCTTCGTGAAAAGGTTTGCTGGAGCTCAGCACCATATCACCATCGGTGACTTAGTGGTGGTGAAACAGAAATTGAACGAGACTTTAGTGGATTACATACTTCGATGGAGAAATCTAATCATGAAGTGTGAACCACAGCTACAAGAGCAGCATGTAGTCGGTATCCTGCTTAAAAGTATTCACGGCCCAATAGCACTTCTCTGTACGGCTTATTTTTAGGTTGTGTGTTTTATTTTGAAAAGGGGTCGCCTAACAGAAGTTGTCGGCGAATTTAAATTTTAAATTTAATTTAAATATATATATAATTTAGAAAGTAGTATTTGATTTCGAAAATAATTTTAAATTTGGAGGTTTTAAGATATGAAATCAAACTGATCTCACATCCCGAATAGTTTATCTAAACGAGCATCGCACCACAAACCGTGTATCTATCCCTAAGGATAGACACACTGCTTGACGGTGGGGCTCGATTAAACAAACTAAAAGATTTGTGACATCCGTTTGGTCTGCAAACCAATTTTATAAGCCGACAAATTCCCCGCTTAATATGAAAGCATTAAACGGGGTTTATATTACTCGGTTCTTTAAAATTCCCTATAAGGGCAAGCCCCTATAGTTAATTACATCTTAAGTGACGAGAATCACCTAAGAAAACTCTCGATAATAATCAATAATTCTACTCTCAAGAATTTCAAAGTTTAAGTTTTCAAAGGATTGAATTTTGGAATTCCAATAGGGAATGGATCAAATTTGGAACATTTTGTTTTGGGAATCCAAAGGAAGAAAAATAGGAAAAATCACGGATTCGAAGCGAACTTCGGTAATTTCCGACTATCCTATTGTTTGGCTTGAGTTTAGGAAAGTCCTAATGTTTATTTGATGTTTTGATCTTGCCAATTTTAATTAATTAGGACTTATATTCGTATGACACAATCATACAAATAGCCTCGAAGATGTGAGGGTTTATGTCGTATCGGACGACTACCTCGGAATCCTAAAGCCGGTTAGGGCTTAATTTGCGGTGCAAATGCCTAACAAAAGGTTGAGGATTTATGTTGCACTAGGCAAACTACCTCGAAGTCCTATGGCTTGGTTGTTTAATTCTAAGAAAGTTTTGTTGAAGTAGACTCGGGTTTCTGTCGATGACGATGGCCGTGCTGCCCACCATGCTCCGAGCTCCTTGTTGTTGCAGAGTTTTAGTTTTAGAAGTCATAAATCAGGGGATGAGAAAAGTGTTTTGGTTTAGAGAAGTCTTAATTTTCAAGTGTTTTTGTGTTTTAATTAAAACAAATCTTAAAGTTGATTATAACGACACCGGTTAAGATCCCACGGTTCCATCCTTCTGGCATCATTATTTTTATCGGATTCCTTAGTCCGGATGAATTTGCTAAACTCAACTAAATGAGTTCCACACTTTCATTTAGGCCAGTGGGAAATCCCGTTAGCAACACGTAGGTTACATCATCCGAGGTATTCCCGATCATCCAACATGACATTTTAATTTAGTTGTAATTGTAGTTTTGTGTTCTGTTTGTGATTAAATTTTGAGTTGTTTTATATTTTGAAATGTTGTGGCGGTGAATTTTATCTTGCAATGACTTTTTCTTAGTTTTGGTTTCAGTTTTAGGGACTATCCTAAAGGTGTGGGTTTTCATGCAACAGTTGTTTATCATGCAAGAAAAGTAAGTGCGATGCGATTAATGAAATTGCAATAATGTAAATTGCAAGAAAGTAAATTGTAATAAAATAACAGCGTACCTGGAGGGTCTTCCCGTCACTCCAAGCTGCACTTGAAACACAATTAGAATATTTAAGCAAGTTCCTAGGTAAAGCTAAGGTAAGGGTTATGGTTTTCTACCAAATTCCTAATCCTATAGCTAGTCATTTCCTATGACGTCTAGGTTCTTTGTGTTTTTGTTTGAAGACGATTTTCTTCATCAAAGAACAATTAAATTCAATTGTTCTTATAAACATCCTATCATATTGAGGAAGTGCTTAAGACAAATCTTAAACATCTTTTCAATATTTCTAGGATTGTTTTAAGTCCAAATGAATTTAATTATATAAATGAATTAATCGTCCGGGGATTCAAATTTTGTTGTCTTGCTCAGTGAACTAGGACATTTAAATATCCTATAGGTGAAGTAACATTTCATTTAGTATTCTGTTTAGGAGTTATGACAACTAAAGCTTTCGAGGGTAAACTGGTGTTCAAATGGTTTGTGATTTAGTTTAATTTCCATTAATGGGTTTAAATTTGGAATAGTGTTCAAGTTATTTTAGATTTATTTTGAATTCTTTATGTCTTTGGTGATGTTATATTTAATTCAACTTAATTTAATTTAATTTAATTTAATTGAGTTTTAATTTAATTTTAATTCAATTTAATTTGATTTGATGTTAAATTAATTTAATTTGATTTGATTTAATTTTAATTTAATTTGATTTAATTTAATTTAATTTAATTTAATTTAATTTAATTTAATTTAATTTAATTTTTAATTTGGTTTAACTTAATTTAATTTGATTTTATTAATTTAATTTAATTTAATTAATTTAATTTAATTTAATTTAATTTGTTTATTTAATTTAATTTAATTTAAGTTAATTCAATTCAATTTACTTAATTTAATTTAATTTTTT
Source organism: Papilionanthe hookeriana x Papilionanthe teres (assembly GCA_022702705.1). Lineage (NCBI taxonomy): Eukaryota > Viridiplantae > Streptophyta > Magnoliopsida > Asparagales > Orchidaceae > Papilionanthe > Papilionanthe hookeriana x Papilionanthe teres. Next base: position 50,660,637 of record CM040436.1, read on the forward strand.
TTTTAATTTTAACTGAAATTTTAAAAAAAAGTTTAATAATTTGATTTTAGTTTAATGATTAAGTCTTTTAATATTTTGAATTTGAGTTATCATTTTAATTAAGAATTGAATATTAATGAGATAATTAATTTAGGGATTTTTAAATTAAAGAATAAATCTCTTCCTAATAATATCCCTATTTTAATAATTCCAATTTTATTATTCTTCCAAATTTAATCAATTATTTAATTAAGGTTTAATTATTTTAAATTGTTTAATGGGTTTCTACCCTTTAATTATTTAAATTTCAATCATCCAAATCAGATTAGGATGAAATATTTTACTTGTTAATTTTATTAAACCTAAAGTTTTAATTAAGGGTTAAAATTTTAATTACCACTTTACCCTTTAAGCTTAATAATTTCATAACTCACTAAATTGAACTCAAATGAACTTGAAATTTTTATGTGAATTCACTCATATGTCAATAAAGACATGAGAGGAGAAAATGTGATTTTTCTGTATTTAATTTATTTATATAATTATTTTTGGTAGAAAATAGAGATTTCCAAGGAAAATTTAATAACATGACCAAGGGAAAGTTTCTGTCCTTAAGAAAATTAGGGGACATTCCTAATGACCAGAGGACCACTTGGACTAATTTTGGTGATTTTTTGAATTATATTATTTTTATTATAATTATTTTAAGTTTTGGAGTATTAATTAATTTAAAAATAAAATAAATGTTGAAAAATGAATTTTATATTTTTCAAAAATCTCTCTGATATCAAGGAAATCAGAGAATCAAATTTTGCAATTTTCTGATTTTTCTATGATTTATTATAATTATTTTAGTGAAAATGCTAGAAAATACATTTTTTTTAATTTTAAAATTACCCTAGAGCTTTAAAATTTAATATCTCTCTAAATAGACCTAAGAAAAATATGGGGTTTGTTCCTAAGTGATTAAAATTCAAAATGTGACATTTTGGTGAATTTTATTATTTTTGTGATTTTTTATTATTCTTTAATTATTAAAATATTAAAATAATATTAAAAAAAATCAACTTTTTTAGAAAATTAAAATTTTAATTTTCTTAAATTCCTCTGATATCAGAGAGACTCCAAAACCAATTTGGTGAATTTTTAAAAAGTATTTTGAAAGTTATGAATTTTTGAAGTTTAAAATGACTAAATAGCTTAATCAACCCAATTAGTAGGGCTAACCAAGTCCAATTGATCTCAAATTTTTATGGTGGGTTCCTCTGATCCTGAAGGTTAGTGGAGAATTGATTTCAAGTCAATTTGATGTATGGTTAGTTCTAATTAATTAGAGATCCATTTTGAGTGTTTAAGCCAATTAGGGTTGTTTTAAATGAACTAACTCAAAACCTATTTTTCCTAAGGTCCTCCGGTCATAAGGAACATCACCAAATTTTCCTAGAATTTATTTCACAACATGCTATTTATTGGAATTAAAATACTCAAAACGAGTAACATGAATTTGAAAAATCAATAACTTTTCATAGGGATGGCCTCGACTTTGGAAAATTTAGAGGAATGTTCCCAAATTCGGAGGCTTCAAAAGCCCTATGGTCTCATGCCATGGTGAATTGTATAAATGCATGGAGAATTAAAAATATGCAGAGAGTAAATAAATTATTAAAAATAAAATACTTGATGCAATTAAATGATTTCTTTTCCACATTATTCTCCTCTGTTCACTGAGCAAGAGGGTATTTTTATTTTATTTTTCTGATGTTTCTACACAAAGTTATGAATTTTTGAAGTTTAGGGAATTAAATAAATCAGAAAAATCCCTAATTTTCTATTTATCCACGCGGCGCCGCGTCAGCCTCGGCGACTCCGAAACGCCGCGTGGCGCGCTCCCATTCGACGCCGCCATCCGACTCGGCGCTCCCGGGGCCCGCCGTATCGTTCCGTCTTCCGATCCGACGCGATCCCGGCCGTCCGTCCGCGCGTGTATTGGATGGACGACATCCGTTCATCGTCCCCGAGTGTCCTCACCGTAGAGCCGTCCACACTAAATCCCTAATATCTCACTCGATACTCAATGGATTTTCATGTTCTTATGCTCTATGGATTCGTCTTGAAGAGACGAACACATCTATACGGTTATCATGCATTAAAATTAAAGCATTTGAGATGGAGAATCTCCAAAAGCTCGGGATGAAGAATTAGCTCATACCTTTGCTCAGAGAAGTGTGGCTTCGATCTGAGGGTTGTTGCACCTTCGATTGGATCCCAGCAAGCTCCAGATGAAGTTTCCTGGTCGCAGTGAATTGTCTGCAGGTATGATTTCGACCACAACCGATCACAAAGCTTGGAGGTCGAGCAACCGGGTGGCTCCGGAGATGGGGCTTTTGTCGGTGGACACCTTCCCTCGGTCCAGTGAAGGTGTAGAACCAATCAATTTGGGGATTGGCTCACTGTGGAGAAGTGTCTTGGTTTTGGGTGGAATTTCGACTGAGAATTTGGATTTTGTCGATGGGGATTAGGGGCAAATTGACACTCGGGGATCAACTCGCTCTAAGGGTGGAGAAGGGTTTGGAACAATTTTGGCGAGTTTCGGCAAGGTTTGTGCAACTCTCCTCTCATGGCCGCGAGGGGGTCGGGTTTAAATAGAGGTGGCTGGAGAGCCTCACGAGGATGGCCAAGGGTTGGGATCAGGCTTGCTCGGTCATGGGAAGAACGACCATGGTGGCCATTGGGCATGGGGCGGCTCAACAAGGTGGAATTCCAAAGTTTGGCTCCTCCCGAGGTCTCGGCCATGGTGTTTTCCAGCGACCCGGGCGGCCGGCCGGCAGGCATGGGTCACCCTCGAGTCCAGGTGGGTCGGGCTGGAGGTTTGTGCGATCAATCGGCAATTGCCATGTGTAAAGGCTTTGAATTAAAATGGAATGGGGAAGGGGTCATTTTCGCTTCAATTTGGTCAATCCATTGGTTTGGGTTGGGTGCACCTCCCCATGGCCTCGATTTTGGGCCGAGAGGATCAGTTGGGTCACCAAGAGAGAATGGTATGGTCTCTATCCATGATGAGGTGGCTAAACATGGTTTAGTGTGTGTCATGAATAAGGTTAAAAAGGCTTAATGAGAGATTAGGAAAGGAGCCCCTCCTTTTACCATTAATGGCATGGTCACATGCCAAACTTTCATGGCTTCATATGGCTTGTGAATGGCTCATTCATGGCTCCATTTGGCTTGGGAAAAGTTTAGTCAACTTCATAAAAATGGAATTTAAGGATTTTGGACATTTTGGTGGAAAGTTGGATGAAGCTTTATTTAGAATTATTTGATCATTGGATTAGGACTTAGGGATGATTTTAATTGAATGCATGATGAAGAGAATTTGTCATATGGGCCTTAGATTGATTTTGCCCCTTTGGATTTTGGTGGAGATGGGCTTTAGGAAGGTTTAAGAAAGTGGGCTTTTGGTTTGGAAATAAACTTATGGATGGGGAATTTGTGAAGGATTGGGCCAAACAAATGTTGTTTTTAGCTCATGGATGAGTCATGAGTGACTTGAAGCAAATTGGGAGTGATTTGGGTTTGACTTGTGTTGAATTTGGGTTCTTTTGGTGAATGGGCCAACATAGGCCCAAGTGGGCCAAGTTGGGCCAATGTTGGGCTAGGGTTGAAATTGATGTAAAATAAATGTTGGGAAATGTTTATGAGAGTGTTTCAAAGAGGTTTTGACTTTGTTTGGGCTTTGATTTTGGGGTTTGGGCTCATTTGGGTTAGGTTTGGTTTTAGGTCAAAATAGGGCCTTTTAGCTTTGAGTTGAAGTTGAGTGGGGTTTGGGTCTAAATTTTGGGCAAATCATGTTAGTTTTTTGTTTGTGGGAATGTTAAGGAAGATTTGGAAAAGATTTGGGGTTAATTGGAGTTGAATTGGGTGAGTTTGGGTTAAGTTTGGGTCATGGGTCCAAATTGGGCTTTAAGGCCAAAAGTAAAATTGGATCCAAATGTCAATCAAATTGAACTTGGATTTGGTCTCGATTGGTATTGGGAATGTTTAATTGAAGTTTAGAATTGAATTGGACCAGAATTTGGGTCAATTGGGTAGGTTTGGTTTGACATTGGGTTCACTTTGGGTTAAAATAGGTCAAATTGGGGGTTTTGACAAAAGTAGGGTAAATTGACAAAATTGGCCCATGGTGTAGTTGGACAAAATAAAATTGGAAATATTTGGGATTTTTTGGAATTTTCTGGGAATTTTCTGAATTTTTGGATTTTTGGGTCAATGGGGGTATTTTGGGTATTTGGAGGGTATTGGGAGGTATTTTTGGAATTTTTGGTATTTTTGGGTATGGATGATCAATTTGAGTGGAGAGAAATGTTTGGGATTGATTTTGGGGAATTTTGAGCAATTTAGGTGATTTTGCAAATTTTGGGTAGTTTCAAGGGTTTTGGGTAGGCTAGACGGGTGTAGGGTCCCGGGGGTCAAAAAATTAAAAATTTGGAAAATTGAAGATTGGGTGAATTTGAGTGGAATGAAGTCATTTTGGTTGAGCCATGAAGCCACATCAAGCCCACATGAGCCATGAAGGGACTCATTTGAGGCATCCACTATGTTGTTCCTAACCCTCTTAGCCAAGGGCTTAGGGGTTAAGGACCATCCATGTGAATCACCTACATGAGTCAGGAGGTCAAGTTGGGTATGGGTGTGGTTTTAGGAGGTGTGTGGAAGTGTAGTGTGTGAGTGTAGTGTGTGTGTAAATCAGCCCCTTCACCAGACCAGGCCACCCAGGGCAGTCCTAAGGCCAAAGAGTTCTATAGGAACTCATCCTTTAAACTTCCACATTTGATTTCAACCCTCTAGGTGATTAGGGGTTTACAGTCAAGTTTGTGGAGTTTGCAGGGAGTTAAGAAGTGGTTTGAATTTCTAAAAGGTGGGTCCCAATTCTAGTCCCCTAAGATAGTCAAAGGAAAAGCCTAAAGCTAGATCCTAAGTACTAAAGGGAAGAAGAGAAGACCTCATCAAAAATGAGGTCAACATTCTCCTTAAGGGATTCACAATTAAGACATTCGAGAAGTTGCTAAGCAAAGCCGGGAGCTTGCAAGAGGAAGCGAAACAATTAAGTTTCATCGATAAAACAGACAAACAGAAGCCTACGAAGACATTCGAAGAGAAATCCGGGATCGTCGCGGCAGTTGATAAGGGCAAACAGCTAATGCAAATATAGCCGGAGCAGCCGCAGTCCACTATCAACAACCTCAGCAGAACTACCAACAGCCTCAACCCGGTTATCAGCCAACCCAACAATATGAGAAACCGCCTCGCCCACAGCGCACGTTAAAGGAGCTCATAAATAGAGAATATCCATTCAAGAACGAGGCAGTGCCAAAGATGTTCCGCAGTTTGATGAAGACTTTGGATTTTCGACTGCCAGAACCCAAGAAGCCGGAGGAAGTCAATAAGAAAGCCCATCCCAACTACTGCCCTTACCACCAGATGCTTGGACATAAAATAGAGGATTGCATCACCTTCAAGAGTTGGCTTGACAACAATCTCCGAAAAGGGAACATAACAATCCCGAAGGAATACATGAAAGAACCCCAGAAGGGAGGTTCTGTCAATGTTATTTCAACGGATCCCGTTGTTCCGATAGACCCTTACACAACTGATGATGGATGGAGTACCGCTTGGACGAAATCATCAAAGAAAATTTTGGATCGCATCCAAACCGCTTCGGCACATACTTCAACTCAGAGTTTGAAACCTGTTAAGCCGGCGCTATCGCTTGCAATTGAAGAACCGTCCCAAGAAGAAAAGATCATAGAAAAGAAGGAGATCATAGAAGAAGAGAAGACCTAGGCTCCTAAGGCTAGACTAGGGGCTGCTTATCCTAGGATGGTTGTTTCCGATTCGGGGGAAAAATTCCTCGAACCTCTGACTCTGTATGATTATTTTCTCACTCCGGCGGGATCTTATAATGATAAGAGTTATGGTGTTGGCTACGTTTTGACTGTTTCTAACGATTACATAACTAACGATAACCAATCTAATCCGAATCTCGATTTCGATACCAATAACAATTCTCAAATCATACACAACCTCGACAATCACGATGAAAAAGAAGACATTCATCAAGAAGGCTACGAAAGTTCAACAAGCAATGAATCTATTTGTGAATTCCAAGGAACTCCAATCACAATAGAGTTAGAGTCTTCAGATTCCAAAGCAACTCCAGAAGAACCTGTCATGCCGATTTAAAAGGAGACACCTGTAAACTCAGTACCAGATTCAGAAGAAATCACAGAAGTCAAGTTAAGAAGCAAAAAGGTTCTACCTCCGAGAATGGGTCCAAAAGACAAAGGAAAGCAGGTGGTTGTTCAGGAAGAATCAACCCCAGTAGAAGAATTACCCATTCGGGAAGAAACTGAGACACATGATAACAAAGTGGACTATAACGTGCTAGCCCATCTTAGGAAACTACCAACCAAACTGAGCATCTACGATGCTCTCATCTTATCAAAAGAGATGAGGGAAGCTCTGATCAAGGCCTTACTTCATCCAGAGATTTGTTTAGCTTAGATGGCCGGAGATTCCTTAGATGAGGTTTGCTCGTTAAAGGAACAGCGTGGTGTTACCTTCACGGACAGTGATCTACTACTTGGGACAGCTGATCACAACCGACCATTGTACATTTCAGTTACAATCGGAAAATTTACACTCTCCAGAGTATTGGTTGATCTAGGAGCATCGATCAACATAATGAATCTTCAGACGCTAGCATACTTGGAAATTGATGCTCGCGAGCTTGAAGCAGACAAGATGTTACTAAGAGGATTCAACCAGAAAGGAGAAAGAGCTTTTGGATCAATAACACTGTTACTGAAGACCGGTGACTTAGCAAAGACAACCACAAAATTTCATATAATTGATTCTGAAACATCGTTCAACGCGCTACTGGGCTGACCATGGATACATGAGAACCGGATGGTACCTTCGTCTCTGCATCGATGCATAAAATACTACGAAGGAGGAGAGCGAGTGCATTAAAGGTGATTTGCAACCTTTCTCCGTACATGAGATTGGAATCCATGAAGATGCGGCTTATTACGCACCTCCGAAGAAGACGATCTTCTCCGAAACACCGTGCCAAATGAAGCAAAAGAAATTCGAGATAATAAAGAACTCGAAGTTCTAGTCCAACAGTCACTCACCACTCCCTTACGGCGAGATGGTGAAGGTTTCTCCAGAACTCGCATTCGAGGTCTAGGCCGGGGACGAGGTCGTGGAAGAGACACTGGGACAGTTGGATAGAAAAGGCCAATGATCAACGTTGATTGGGAAAACAGCTCTGAGGAAGAAGAGGAAATCAAGAAAGAAGCAGCTACAATAAACCGGAAGAAACCACAATTCAAGATTTCTCTCGAAGATGAGAAGAACGAAGGATACAAATCGATGTACGAGAAGATTAACCACTATGTACACACTATGACCCCGACCCCGATCCGATCCTAATAAGATCGAGGGTATGGTGGTCAAAGAAGTACGTGGCAGCGGTGCAGAGCCAATCAAATTTTACCGTGGCACTTCTTCTTCCAATACTAAAAACAATGTACAATTTGAAGATGTCACTTCTTCCGAATTAATGGAATTGCCTTTTGAGTGGTACTCTCCATGTGTTCAAAATTTAATTCAACAAGGTGTCTTACCTCGCCAATGGACAAAAGGCCGAGCACAACACTTCAAAAAATTATGGAATAATGTCGGTCGATCTCGCAATTCAAAACATGGTCTCAGATTCGACACAGTAAGTTCAGTTGATGATACGGAATTTTGCTTGGTTGTCACTTGAGAACCTAATGAAGACTGTTTAGAAACTACAGAAGATCTTGAAGATCTGTAAATTGGAGATGCTCCACCAGAATTTGAAGAAGAAATCAAATCTACTGTAGATGAGTTAATGGAAGTTAACTTAGGAACTAGCGAAAAGCCTAGACCAACCTTTGTTAGCTCCTTACTCAATAAAGAGGATTCCGAGGAAATGATTAAGCTATTAATGGAATGCAAGGACTGTTTTGCTTGGAGTTACGATGAAATTCGAGGACTAGCTCCAGATGTTGCAGTTCACAGGCTAGGAGTGGATCCTACTTCTGTTCCAATCAGACAAGCTTCCAGAAGAATGCGTCTAGAAATTAAACAACAAGTAATAACTGATGTTAAGAAGCTAATAGACGCTAAATTTATCCGTGAAGAACAATACCCTACTTGGCTAGCCAATGTGGTACCAGTCAGGAAGAAGAATGGTCAGATCAGAATCTGTGTAGATTTCAGAGACTTGAACAAAGCATGTCCGAAGGATGAATTTCCACTACCAATCCCAGAATTGATGATCGACATCGCTTCGACACATGAAATATTCTCTTTCATGGATGGATCTTCAGGATACAACCAGATAAAGATGGCACCAGAAGACAAAAAGCTCACAGCATTCAGAACGCCGATCGGAGTATATTGCTACACAGTAATGCCATTCGGACTAAAGAACGCAGGAGCAACATACCAAAGAGCAATGACAAAGATTTTTGATGAGCTCATTCACAACCAAGTTGAGTGCTATGTGGATGATGTGGTCATCAAAAGCAAACTGAAGGAAGATCACCTATATGATTTGAGAATTGTTTTCGAACGTTTAAAACAATACAATCTTAAGATGAATCCCTTAAAATGTGCCTTCGGCGTCACCTCCGGGAAATTCTTAGGATTTGTTGTCCGACATCGCGGGATCGAAATTGATCCGGAAAAGATTAAAGCTATCTTAGAAATGCCGCCTCCCAAAACCTTAAAACAGCTACGATCCTTTCAAGGGAAGCTGGCATATCATCGACGCTTTATCTCGAACTTGTCAGGTAGGTGTCAGCTCTTCTCGGCATTAGTTAAAAAGGACGCCAAATTTGTTTGGGAAGAGAAATGCCAACGGGCCTTCGAGGACATCAAGCAATACTTAATGACACCTCCTCGTCTTAGCGGCCCCGAGCCTCGGAGTAGACCGTTGATACTTTATACCGCGACTTCAGACGACTCCTCGGAGCCCCGCTAGCCTGAGTCAATGATGAGGGGAAAGAAAATGCTCTCTATTACTTAAGCTGTTGTTTGATTCCGATGGAAGTAAAGTATCCTCCAATTGAGAAGCATTGTTTGGCCCTGATCTTCGCCGCCCAAAAGCTCAGGCATTACATGCTCTCTCACAAGGTCAACCTTATTTCGAAAGCTAATCCATTGCAATATTTGATGAGCCATCCAACACTTTCTGGCAGGATTGCCAGGTGGTCAATAATAATTTTGCAATTCGACATAACTTTTGTTCCTCTCCGTGTTGTAAAGGGACAAATCCTAGCAGATTTCCTTGCAGCACACCCTTTGCCGGCAGAATCGCCTCTCAATGACGACTTGACAGATGAGCAGATAATGAACCTAGAAGACACTGATGATCGACGTTGGGAACTATACTTCGACGGAGCATCCTCAGCACAGAAAGACAAAGAATTACAAACGATAGTGCCCGGTAAGGCAGGAATCGGACTAATCTTTATAACACCGGAGCGGGGGATGTTAAGATACTCCTACCACTTAACAGAGCCGTGCACAAACAATGAGGCAGAATACGAAGCCCTCATAACAGGATTAGAACCGACCACTCGGATGGGAATAACGGACATCAACATCTATCGAGATTCTCAGTTGATCATTCAACGAGTCGCAGGACAATACAGAATCTTAAAGCCAAGACTCGAGCAATACTTTCAGTATGCCATGAAACTGTTGGAACAAATTTCGAATGTAACAATCTACAAGATCCCCAGAAGAGAAAATGCTCTCGCGGATGCGTTAGCTCGCCTTGCAAAAGAATTTGCTTGCTTACAAGATGAGTCAGTTGAAGTGTCAGTTCAAGGACGACGAGTCCTATCGCAGCCCGACATGGATATGATACAGAAATCAGAAAAAGCAGAGGAATCAGTTACAACAGTGACGGAAAACACAGAAGATTGGCGTCAGCCGCTAATAGACTACCTGCAGACAGGGAAATTACCAGACGATAAGTCATTAGCACATAAAATCAAGAAGAGAACTCTGTCTTACGCATTAATCAACAATACATTATACGAAGGTCTTTTGATCGGATGTGGTTAAGATGCTCGAGCGGGTGCGAGGCTCGTGAAATTGTCAAAGAAGTGCATTCAGGACTCTGTGGCGCTCATCAGTCGGGTCTGAAAATGAAAATGAAAATTAAAAGACTAGGATATTATTGGCCCTCGATGATGACCGATTGCATGAAAATTGCCAAAAGTTGTCACCAGTGCCAGGTACACGGAGTGGTTCTACACCAACCTCCAAATGTGCTACATCCGACAATCGCATCTCGGCCATTTGAGTGTTGGGGCACGGATATAGTGGGTCCGATAGAACCGCCTTCTTCAAGAGGACATCGCTTCATCCTTGCGGCTACGGACTACTTTTCTAAATGGGCGAGCGGTTCCACTCAGAGAAGTAAAAGTATACCACGTGCTACAATTTTTCAAAAATCAAGTCGTCTACCGTTTTAGAGTACTGCGCGGAATTATTTCAGATAATGGGTCCGCATTCAGAAGTACAAAGATCAATAATTTTGTCAGGAGACATGGAATCGACTGGCGATACTCAACAATCTACTACCCAAGAGCAAACAGCTTGGCCGAGGCTTTTAATAAAACTCTCGTTCAAATTTTAAAGAAAACTTTGGATGACAACAAGAGAAATTGGCACGAGAAGTTTTTAGAAGCCTTATGGGCCTACGGGACAATCTTCGGGACTCCTACTCGGCCTACACCTTACACTTTAGTGTAAGGGTCCGAGGCAAGATGTTACCATTGGAAGTCCAGCTTCCATCACTCGAGATTGCGATTGCAAATAAAATTACTACGAAGAAAACGCCAGATTACGACTAGAAGAACTGGAAAACCCGGAAGGAAAAAGACTTGCAGCCGCAACAAAATTTGGAACTGTACCAAGCTAAGATGATCCAGGCTCATGATAAACTGGTCCGCCCAAGAACTTTCAAAGTTGGTGACTTAGTTCTTGTTCTCAGAAGACCTATTCTTGCACATCGCAAAATAGGAGGCAAATTTGAACCAACTTGGGAAGGACCGTTTGTGGTCGAGGCAGTCTACTCAGGAGGCTCCTACTAACTTGTGAATTGCCAAGGAAAACGACAAATGCTTCCAATCAATGGACGATATTTAAAAAAGTATTACGCAACCTGATGTTTCAAAGGGTGACCTCTAAAATAGAGTAATGTCCCTAGAAACACGGTTGAGACAATCACTTTGTGACTGGGTCCGAACCCAAAAACACAAAAAAAAAGATGTGTACTAAAAAAAATAATAAAATATGTGAAATCATAATAATAAAGTTTTACCCTTCCGTTCAAATCAAATCTTGTTCTTGATCTTTCTTCATCTTTTCCTACTTTCCTTAAAAATTAAAGTAAGTGAATAAAAATCTTCAGTGATAAATATTTTCTTAATGTTCTTGTTCTTAGTACAGCCTCTGATCCTTTCCTTGTCTTTGTGCAGGGAAATGTCGAACGGGCGGTTGGTCCTAAACTTTAGAAATGGCGTGAGTCTCGCACCCGATGAAAAGAGGGTGAAGGATGGAGCAGTGATAGAGATTAACTCGGACTTCACACCACTCGGCCTACAATACGAAGAAAATGATTGGATCCCAGTTGATTGAGAAGAACTTCACAGCCAAACAGTGATGAAAGTGGGTGGCCCGAGCCACCAATCCAACAATAAGAAAAGAAAAACAAACGCCGCAGAAGATAAGAAAATTATGTCCGTGGTTGCTATAGCAGAAGGTGGGCTTGTCAGTGCTGCGCCCACAGAAATTCAAGAAGTGAGAAGAGCTACTCTCACTGCTACCCAGCAACGAAATAAGAATCATCGTATTCGCAAGATGTTGACCAAGTTAGCAGAAGATCAACATGGACAGACAGTGGGTACTGTTAGTGCAAATGCTCCAGGGAGACCGGTTTGGCAGGAACCAGAAAGAAGAAAGCCAACTCCAAAAAGGTTAGAACAGATGAAAGAAATACCAGGAAGAACAGAAATGGAGTCGGTGCCTCAACGCCGAGCAGATGTACCAGACCCGGAGAGTCTTGTTGCGAAAGCAACCCCGGAGGATGTCCCTACGGAGACTATCCTCGAGGAGCCAAGACATGCAGGAGAGCGTGCTGGGGTTGAACCATACATCCCACAGTACGTTACCAAACACCGAGGACTTCAAATAATTCCAGAATATGAGCTGGAGAAAATGCAGCTAGTTGAAAAGAAGACCTTTGAATACTTTGAAAGGATTTGAGGCAGAAGAATCAACATCCTGGAAGGCCTCAAGCTACATACAGACGTATTCTCAGATTATGAACAACAACAAATTGTGGATTGCATCTTAGAACTTCAGAAAATGGGTTGAGCAGGCCGTCTAAGAGAAAAGACTTATTCGGAACCCCGGAAATGGATGCCAGGGAAAGGAAGAGTTACAATACAATGCGTATGTTGCTATAACTTCGCAGAAGACAAAAAAGGGAATCCACCAGGAATACTCCGTCACGGTGAGGTGGATCCCATGCCAAGAATAATTAAAAGAATGGTGAAAAGAATGATAACGTGGAGGGTACTGCCAGCAGACTGTATACCCAACAGTTGCATCATCAACATCTATCAGAAGGGCGACTGCATACCTCCACACATAGACCACCACGACTTTGTCAGACCTTTCTGCACAGTTTCGTTCATCAACTAGTGCAATATCATGTTCGGATCTGACCTTCGGATAGCAGGCCCGGGCAAGTTCTGAGGTCCAGTGGAGATACCACTTCCGGTAGGTTCCGTCATGATACAACAAGGAAATGGAGCGGATATCGCAAAACATTGCATATCAGGAGTACCAGTGGAGCGGATCTCTGTCACCTTTAGAAGAATGGACGTCAGAAAGGCACCATACCATTTCCAACCAGATCCAGAATTAGACAGTCTCCGGCCATATGAGCTGTGAGTTACATGGGAGATAACACACCTCCAAAGCACATCCATGTGGCATTCCTGCCAAGGGTGGCTTGGAAGGTGATGTTATTGACCATGTACCTTACTATTCAGACATGGATTTAACAGATACCTTTTTGATGGATCAACAGGAATCATACATAGTCCGTTTTGAGTCATGGATTGTATGAAGAATATTTCAGATCGAGTTGTATGATGTATCTTCAACAAGATTGAAATGAAAGTGACCATGTCACATTTTGCCTTCACCTCTTTTGTGCAAATTGACTGGGAAACACCATTAAAGTTAAATGAACTTCGAACAAAGAACAGAAAAGAAAAGAAAAATAAATAAGAACTCTCTTTCATAAAAATCCAAACATTAAAAAGAATTTCAAATCCACATGAACTCCTACAGTCGTTCTCTGCACTTTACAATATGTTTTCATAATCTCTGCATTCATAAATCTTAGCAATATGTTTTCATAATCTCTGCATTCATAAATCTCAACAATATGTTTTCATAATCTCGACAATCATAAATCTCAGCAATCGGGATAGGTTTCCGCCCTACTCCCATCTGAGCAATCTCAGCATTCGGGATAGGCTTCCGCCCTACTCCCATCTCAGCAATTCTCAGCAATCGGGATAGGCTTCCGCCCTACTCCCATCTCAGCAATCTCAGCATTCGGGATAGGCTTCCGTCCTACTCCCATCTCAACGAAATCTCGGCTTTCGGGATAGGCTTCCGCCCTACTCCCATCTCGGCAATCTCGGCATTCGGGATAGGCTTCCGCCCTACTCCCATCTCGGCGAAATCTCGGCATTCGGGATAGGCTTCCGCCCTACTCCCATCTCGAGCAATCTCGGCATTCGGGATAAGCTTGCGCCTACTCCCATCTCAAGCAAATCTCGACGATCGGGATAGGCTTCCGCCCTACTCCCATCTCAGCAAATCTCAGCAATCGGGATAGGCTTCCGCCCTACTCCCATCTCAGCAATTCTGAGCAATCGGGATAGGCTTCCGCCCTACTCTCATCTCAGCATTCGGGATAGGCTTCCACCATACTCCCATCTCAGCATTCGGAATAGGCTTCTACCCTACTCCCTTCTCAGCAATTCTCAGCATTCGGGATAGGAACAATCCTACTCCTTTCTCAGCAATCTCAAAATTTGATCCTCTCAGCAAGAAATTGAAATTAAAACACTCTTCATTTTGGATAGGCTTTGTCCTATTCTTCCTCAGCATTTGGAATAGGTTCAGCCCTACTTCCTTCTCAGCATACAAATGCATTCGGGTGGACCTTAGCCCTACTCTTTTCTCCGCATAAAATCAAAATTGAAACTCAAATCGAAATTCAAACTCAAAATTGAAAACTTGAAACAGAAAATGAAACGAATCTAAGATCCCATCTTTTGAAATTTTGTGATCTGAAATTCACCTCCTTCTTCCCCAGCGAGAGTTCTGGAATCTTCAGTATTAGAGATTTACCTGATACTCCCCAGTGAAAATTTCTTATACTTCTTCCTAAGTCTGTTACTTGGACATCTGTTTTGGTTCTGTTGATCTCTTCGGTCAACGCCAATACACGTGGTATGCTTGGTTAGCACACCACACCTATTGGGGGTCCATTTGTTAACCTCATTTTTGATGAGGTCTTCTCTTCCCTCTTTAGTGCTTAAGATCTAGCCTTAGGCTTTTCCTTTGACTATCTTAGAGGACTAGAATTGGGACCCATCATTTAGAAATTTAAACCACTTCTTGTCTCTCTATAAACCCCACAAGCTTGATTGTAGAATCCTAATCACCTACAGGGTTGAAATCAAAAGTGGAGGTTTAAAGGATGAGTGCCATATAGGACTCTTTGGCCTTAGGACCACCCTGAGTAGCTTGGTCTGGTGAAGGTTAACTTACACACTCACTACACTCATACTCTACACTCCCACACACACAATCCAAATGCTAAAACCACACCCATACCCAACTTGACTCCTTGACTCATTTAGGTAATTCATATGGATGGACCTTAACCCCTAAGCCCCTGGTTAAGAGGGTTAGGAACAACATAGTGAATGCCTCAAATGATTCCTCTCATGGCTCATATAGGCTTAACATGGCTTCATGGCTCAACCAAGGTGATTTCATTTCACTCATATTTGATCAATCTTCATTCTTCCAAAATTTCAATTTTTAACCCCAGGAACCATACACCTATCAAACCTACCAAAAGCCCTTAAAATTGCCCAAAATCCTCCAAAATTTCCAAATCACCCAAAATTCCCCAAAATTAACCTTAAACATTTCCTCACCACTCAAATTGATCATGCATAGCCAAAAATACCAAAAATTCCAAAAGTACCCCCCAATACCCTCCAAATACCTAAAATACCCCTCTTGACCCAAAAATCCAAAATTTCAAAAAATTCCCAGAAAATTCCACAAAATCCCAAATATTCCCAATTTCATTTTGTCCAACTATATCATGGTCCAATTTTGTCAATTTATTCCACTTTTACTAAAACCCTAATTTAGCCCATTCTTAACCCAAGTGAACCCAATGTCAAACCAAACCTACCCAATTGACCCCAATTTTGGTCCAATTCAATTCTAAACTTCAATTCAATATCCAAAATATCAATCTAGACCAAATCCAAGTCCAATTTGATTGACATTTGGGTCAAATTTCACTTTTGAGTTTAAGGCCCAATTTGGACCCATGACCCAAACTTAGCCCAAACCAAACCAATTCAACTCCAATTAACCCCAAACCTTTCCTAAACCTTCCCTAACATCCCCATAAAAAAAAACACTAACATTATTTGCCCAAAATTTAGACCCAAACCCCACTCAAATTCAACCCAAAACCAAAAGGCCAATTTTGACCTAAACCCAAACCTAACCCAAATAAGCCCAAACCCCAAAATCAAAACCCAAGCAAAGTTGAAACCTCTTTGAAACACTCCCATAAATATTTCCCAACATTAATCTTACATCAATTTCAACCCTAGCCCAACATTGGCCCAAATTAGCCGAATTTGGCCTACATTGGCCCATTTACCAAAGAAGCCCAAATCCAACCCAATTCAAACCCAAATCACTCCAAACTCATTTCAAATCACTCATGAAATATCCCTAAACTAAACCCAACAATTATTTGGCCCAAACTTCTACAAAATTCCCATCCCTGAATTCATTCTTAAACCTAAAGGCCCATCCCCTTTAGCCTTCCTAAAAGCCCATCAAAAATGATTTCAAAAGGCCCAAAATTCATCGAAAGTCCACATGGCACTTTCCCTCATCACACATTCAATTTAAAATCATTCCTAAAGTTCTAATTTATCAATTAAACAATTCCAAATCAAGCCTCATAACAATTCCCATCAAAATGCCAAAATTCACAAAACCCTTTTTCATGAAGTTGACTTAACTTTTCCCAAGCCAAAGATGAGCCATGAACAAGCCATTCTCAAGCCACATGAAGCCATGGGGGCTTTAACTTGTCATTAGTCCATTTATGGCAAGGAGGGGGTTCTTTCTTAAACCTCCCTTAAATCTTTTTTACCCTAAGCATGTCACACACTAAACCATGCTTAGCCACCTCACCATGGATGGGGACTTCACTACCCCAATTCAGCTGACCCAAATGATTCTTCCTCAGCCCAAGGTCAAGCCTTGGATGATGAACCTAGCCCAAATGCATGAGTTGAATCAAACCAAGCCAAAATGAGCCTTCTCCCATTCCATTTAAGTCAAACTCTTTTACACATGTCCATGGCCAATTGACTGCACTAAACCCTAGCCCTGACCCATCTGGACCTGAGGGTGACCCATGCCTGTCGGCCAGCCGCCCGGATAGCCGGAAAAAACCATGGCCGAGACCTCGGGAGGAGCCAAAGTTTGGAATTCCCACCTGCCGAGCCGCCCCATGCCCAATGGCCACCATGGCTGTTCTTCCTTGACCTAAGCAGCTGATCTCAAGCCCTAACTCCCCCTGAGAGAGCCTCCAGCCATGCCTATTTAAACACCACCACCTCTCGGCCAAATGAGGTGCTGAAACAAACCTTAAGGAAACTCTGCCAAAATTGTTCCAAATTTTGAGTCATTCCTTTTTGAATTTCCAAAAATCCAATTGTTTGAAAACCTTAAACTTTGAAATTCTTGAGAGCAAAATCACTGATCATTATTGAGAGTTTTCTTAAATGATTCACTTCATTTAAGATGTAATTAACTATATGGGCTTGCCCTTATAGGGAACTTTAAGAACTCAGGAAATATAAACCCTGCTTAATTTCTTTGTATTAAGTAGCGGAACTTGTCGGCTTATAAAATTGGTTTGTAGACCAAACGGATGTCACAAATCTTCTAATTTATTTAACCGAGCCCCATCATCAAGCAGTGTGTCTACTCTCCGAGATAGATATACAGTTTGTGGTGAGGTGCTCGTTTATATAAACTATTCGGGATGTGAGATCAGTTTGATTTCATATCTTAAAATTTTTAAATTTAAAATTATTTTCAAAATCAAATACTACTTTTCAAATTATTTATTTAAATTAAATTAAAAATTCGCAGACAATTTTTGTAGGCGACCCCTTTGCAAAACACTCAATCTAAAAATATGCCGAAATACTTCTGGCGACTCCGCTGGGGAATAGTTCCTCTCTCCATTTTGATCAAATGACTTTGCTTTCATAAATCGGCAGTGAGCCCGTGCCCCTAGTGGACCAAACTACCATTCTTCCGTTGGAATACCCCGTTCATTTCTGTCTTGAACGAGTATAACCAACTCCTCTCAAATTTAGGAGCCACTGTTTAGACACCCGTAAACGGAGAGGTTCCGAGATCCTTTTACCTCTTCTCTGAGGTGGGGTGGACCCCCAATAAGTGTTAGTTTAGGAGCGGTCCTTCAAGTCGAGAAGTCTTGTATAAGACTTTCTCTTCCTTTCCAATTCTGAATCAAATTCCTTACCTTCTCTACACCTTTGAACATTCCGTTCCTAATGAACAAATCCTCTAATGAATGACTCCTTTAAACTATTACTTCTTTTTATAAATACATGAAAAAACATGTGTTCGGACTCTTCTTGATTCCTTGTAGAAAACGTCTGCCCCAAAGCTGATTTTCTCCTTCACCAATGGACTGGACTTCACTGTTTACAAGGATGAGCTGCCCAACAATGGGATCATCCATTTCGGACAAGGATTTGAGAACACAAATGTCAAGATAGCTGACGTTACCCATTTCACACTTACAAACAAAGTATCGGAAACTGAGAGACCTTTGATTGAATTCAACTCGAAGTCGACCTAAGAGTTCCTCTCCTCGCTAAGGGTTCCAGCTGAGAAGAATACTACCGTTCGTAGAAGGGCTGTTGTCTCTACCCCCACCGGTCTGGTCGTCTCTGCACCTACCCCGACTTCCGCCAAACTAAAGGGGAAGGAAGTTCAAATTTGTAACGAACATGTTACCGTGGAGGGTACAGACTTCCATGCAAGACCTTCTGTTTTCGAAATTGGGTCCAGCTCAAGGGTTCCACCCCTAACACGGACTCGCAGAAGAAACAGAGGTAGGAAGATTGCCAGGAAGGCTAGAGCTACTGAAGTCGCTTTCTTAGAAGAAATCCCTGAGTACACACCACTACCTGAGTACATACCATTACCTGAGTATACACTGCTTTTGGAAGGAAGTAGATTCCATCCCCTCTCCGCCGCAGCTGATGAGGAAAATGTCCACAAGATTGCTTATACATTACCTCAACACGCATACTATAGCGACAGCCGAAAGAAAAGGGCTAGGACTACACCATTTGCCCGACTGCAGACTATGATAGAAAAATTAGCAAAGAAAGAGAGATGTCCTGTATCAGAAATTTTAAGAAGAATAGGGCGGGTGTCAGCCAAGTCCCATCTTGGGCTGCGAATAGAACCCGTTATCGCCGCAGAGAAACCGAATAAAAAGATGAAAGCCAGTCCACCTGTTGTTGTTTCAGGATTACAGATCAGGGAGGATACCACCTTCCAGCATTCAGCCGACAGACCATCCGGTCCCAGGCCTTCTGCTGCTAAAAGGATGGTATGACATCCTACTACCGATCAATTAAGACCAAAACAATGACCAGAAGGGGAAAGTCTCATCAGAAGACTCGAGTCCGAAGAAAGTGCCACTGCAATGAAGGAGACTTCCAAGAAGGAAACCCAATGGTCATCGCGTGATAACTGTGAAACTGCACAAAAAAGACCATTGGAGGACGCTATGGAAAAGCTAAGAACCGACATTCAACGATTAGCAAGAGAAAGAGAAGAAAAGTTTGGAGATGAAGTTGACTCGTCGGAGTTCATGGATGATGAATATGTGGAGATTAACATAGTTGAGACACGAGCATCGTCAGCTTCGCAAGGTGCCCCAGCAGCTGAGGAAAGAGATGAACCGGAAGCATTAAGAGCACAAATTCAAGAAAAAGATGATACAATCTCTCAAATGGCAAAAAGGATGGAAGAGATGGCTGCAGCTCTAGCCACTCTTCAGAGTCAGGTTCAACCCCAAAGAGAAACACCTCCATAAGTTATTCATATTACAGACGGAGGAAAAGAGATTACATCCGTTAACGGAGACGATCAGCCAAAGAAGGATTCTACTCAGAATATGATTCCAGAGAAGGACATCAAGAACATGGTGGAACAGCAGGTGCGAGAAGCCAAATCATGGAAGAGTTAAGAAGGATTTGGAGGTAATGGATAGAGGAAATCATGGAAATGAGGTAATAGACAAATCTCCTAAAGATCCTCAGCCTTATTTTAATGGTTTTATTGCTGTTAGTATGGAGAAAATGTTTAGTTGATTGGATAAGATTGAAGCAAAACTTCAAAGTATTGGTAATTGTCTCCATGACATGTACCACCAATATGAACACTTGGAATGGAAAACCAAACTTCAATATGATCATATGGCGCTCAAGTAGAAATGTACCTGAAGAATAAGTGGATTGATGAAAAGACGACTTTGGAATTTCCAAGGGCGTTGGTATTCTATCCCTTCGGTTCTAGCGAACTTCATTGTGAAAGAGATGGTAATTGAAGATCAGTGTTAAAACGATCCTATATGTGTTTTAGGTGTGATCGAGTCTTGTGTAAACACAATATCTAATTTGTGTGTTTGCTTAATTTTTCAATGTGTGTTGTCGGATTTGAATGTTTTCTTTGAATATGTTGTTGTTTGTGTTATTTATAAAACTATGAACCTTGATATAGTCTTGTACTGAAATTTATTGAATTTGGAATGGAAACTAGGGATTGGAATTGAGGAATTTGGATACATGTTAGTGGATCTATACTATCATTTTAAATTGATTGTGAAAATATTTGGAGGATATAAATTGAATTAATACTCTCGTAAGAGTAATTAGGAGTCAAATTTGAAAGATTTGGTGAAAAATATTTAATTTAAATTGAATTTTTGGAAAGGCGAGTCTGGCGCCTAGGCGCCAGAATTCGGCTCCTAGGCGCCGGTTCGGCCTGAACCCGAAAACTCATCTTCTTAAACCCCCACGCCATTTTTGACACCTAAGCTTCCTTCTCCACTGTTTTTTGCAAAAATACTACCTAGAGATCCCATTTTAAGCCGGATTCTCAAGTTTTTGAGCTTGAAATCACCCGATTTCTTCATCCCGAGGTCAGATCTACATTCTAAACTCATTATTTTTTATTTTCACTATGGATTTTGCTCTCATTGAGAAAAACCAAAATTTTGAGAAAAATTTTGATTTTTAAAGTTAAATCCATGAAATTTTTAAGCTCTTTCAAGTTTGAAAAGCTTAAATTAGTTTATTTTCCTAGATCCGTTGAAATTATTTAGCGTTTTTCTTTCACGTTTAGATGGCACCCAAATCTAAGCAAGGAAAGGAACGAGAAAATTTTGATCGTAGCAAGTTCCTCACTACTGCTGCACACTTTCGATACAATGATTTTGCTACTACTAAGAAATTTATCTCGGAGCGAAATTTTTATAAATCTGGAGGAAGAATTTAGGAGACTATCATTGTGCTCAACTGACAACGATTCTGTTATTTCACTGCTGTTGCTGTTATTCCGGTTGTTAGAGAATTTTATGCTAATTTCGTGGATGCTGAAGAATACAAGATTTTTGTTCGAGGAGTTGGAGTAGGATTCACTCTTGAACGCATCAATATTTTCTATGTTCTACCGCCAAATATAGAGTATTATTACTCTGGATTATCTCCATCTGAGGGAGATTTGGATATGATCATTGCCTACCTGACTGATAGTACTGGAGCCTGGAAGATTCAAAATGGAAAAATGGCAAATTTTTCATCTTCTAAGCTTAATGGTGTTTCAAAGGCATGACACTACTTTATTTCTACTCGTCTCCTTCCATACAATCATCTGAGTGAGGTTACCAAAGATAGAGCTATTCTCAACTACTACATTCAAGAGAGGAAACCTATTGATGTAGGGAGCATTATTTATGATTCTGTAGAGGGTACTGCTCGTTCTAGCACTTCTATTGGACTTGGTTTTCCATCTCTGATCTATTCTCTATGTCAAAGTGTTGGAGTAGTTGCTGAGATTTCTGAGGAAAAGCTCAAGTCAAAAAAAGCCTATAGGAAGAGAGAGCGTCAGCATCTATGATCTACTTCGAGGTAAGAGTTCTACTACACCTTCTAGTTCATTACCTACTTCAGGTAGAGCTTCTACTTTTAGACCATCTACTTCTACTGAGCCACCATCTACTTTTTCAGAAACCATGCATGATCAGTTTATAGAGCAGTAGAATGAGTTATTCTTAAATCATTGTAGAGTAGATACCATAGATAAGAATATCGATCATCTTTCTGAGTATACACAAAGAAAGAGTGATTACGATGCTGAGTATTCTAAGTCTTTAGTGAGATTCCTGAAGGGTGAGCACAATGTTCAGTTCCCTACTTGTCCCAGATTTTCACCATTTGTTGATCCGAAGGATATGGAGTTTTCTCTTGGTGATGACGATGATGAAGCTACAGACAGTGATTAGTAGCTTAACTTACCTCTGGAGATTGTTGATTTTGTTTTTAGTGTGTTTCTTGTTTCTTGAGCTGTTTAGTGTGATGTTATTTGTTAGTGTTTATGTGAACTTTTTATGATGAAACTGTTTTTA
This sequence comes from Papilionanthe hookeriana x Papilionanthe teres, assembly GCA_022702705.1. NCBI lineage: Eukaryota > Viridiplantae > Streptophyta > Magnoliopsida > Asparagales > Orchidaceae > Papilionanthe > Papilionanthe hookeriana x Papilionanthe teres. Next base: position 50,682,823 of record CM040436.1, read on the forward strand.
GATTATCTGATATGTGTTTAAGACTGAAATGTGAATGAATTTAATAAAAGTTTATTTCCGTTTCAGCCTACTATTTAGTGTTCATGAATATTTAGTATGTCTACATGTTTAAAAATAAATAAAAAAAAGATGAAGAGATTTTTTTTAGAAAGTAACTCATGCTCTGCAAAACATTTCTATATATGCTTAATCATTTCTGTTATATTTAGATTGAAGCATGTGTAGAAGTAGAAGTTAATTTTTCCTTACTACATCATTATTGTACTTAGATTAATTCCTGTTTATTTCTTTCTCTCATGCTTTAGAAAATTTCATGATTCATATTTATACTAAAGCTGAAGTTTGGGGGAAGGGGAAACATTTATCAAATTTAAATATTATTTCTCCTTAAAGAACTAATATTTTCCTTAAAAAAGGTGAGGAGAAGCTTGAGGAAATGCCTAATCAAAAATTGGCTTCACTTGAATTATCTTATAGTAAGAAAACTGATTACATTTTTAATTTAATTTCTATGTACAAATATTTTTAGTAGAAAAATATTTCATGAAAATCTTTTTCTTGTAAATATTCTATGTGACCTTAATATGATGAACTACAATTATTCTTGAAATAAATGAAAAATTGGAAGTCTTATGATTTGGTAGTTAAATGTTCTTTAATTCTTAAAATTAAACTTAATTAGTGAAATTTGGTTAATGATTTGTAATAATCTTCTGGAATGGGTGATAGCACGGTGGCTAGCTCTCAAGCTTGTCTCCTCTCCATCCTATCTAAGAGGTGACGCTTGTGGTGATTTGCATTTCTTCTTTTTGTACGCGCTAATGGTGCATCTGGAACACATTTGGCTGGAGCAGCAACAAGATCACCCTCTGGAGTAGTGATCATAGACAGGACCTGACCGTGTCTCGTGGTAAGGCGGTGTGAGTCAACGACCCTCCAGTACCTCCATATCCTGATGTCTGTCCGGTTTCTTTACAACCAATCTTCTTCATTAACTTCATGTATGTAGTCTTTGTTTGTGTGTTTCTTTTTCTAGATGCGAAGTCCAAGCCGTATATGGAAGTAAACTCGAACTTGCAACCCGACACCTCCTGCACAACTAAAAGGGGAAATATCAATGGGTGGTGTTGTGAATGAACAAAAACAAGGACAAACTTATTATTTTTTTTCATTTCAATAAGTTTTATAATTGTTTTAATGCCATTACCTTTTTTAATATAATTTTATAAGATTTAGAATTAGAAATTTCAACATGTGTATTTTATTTTTGTGAGAAAATTTACTTTATTTCATTTAACTTTGTTTTTATTACAAGATTTGGACCCAGTCACAGATGCTGGCCCTATTCTACATCAGAATGAAAATCATTCTTTTGATTCCTCATTTTGCGTAGTACTTCTTAAGATATCATCCATTTATTGGCAACATGGGTATATTCCCTTGAGTAAACCTTTTCCACCATGAATGGTCCTTCCAATGTCGGCTCAAATTTTCCACCTATTTTGCGTTGTGCCAGAATAGGCCTTCTGAGAAAGAGCACAAGGTCACCTACTTTGAACGACCTTGGGTGGACCACCTTATCGTAGGCTTGAATCATCCTTGCTTAGGCAACATGGGTCTATTCCCTTGAGTAAACCTTTTCCACCACGAATGGTCCTTCCAATGTCGGCTCAAATTTTCCACCTATTTTGCAGTGTGCCAGAATAGGCCTTCTGAGAAAGAGCACGAGGTCACCTACTTTGAGCGACCTTGGGCCAACCAACTTATCGTGGGCTTGAATCATCCTTTCTTAGTAGAGCTTCAAACTTTGAAAGACCTCGGGCGGACCAACTTATCGTGGGCTTGAATCATCCTTGCTTAGTAGAGCTTCAAATTTTATTATGCAAGCAATCTTTTCCCTTTGAGACTTTCCAGTTATGCCAGTCGTAATTTGGTATTCTCTTATGTTGTAATTTGATTAGCGATGGAGATTCGGAGCGACAGTAACTGAACTTCAAGCAAAAGGACTGCCTCAGACCCATACACAAGTGCATACGGTGTAGACTGCATCAGGCGTTCTAATTGTCACTCTGTAAGCCCACAAAGCTTCTAGCAATTTCTCATGCCATTATCTTTTGTTGTCATTGAGCGTCTTCGTTAGAATTTGAACGAGTGTCTTGTTGAAGGCTCCTGCCAAGCCATTAGCTTTGTAGTATTAGATTGTAGAGTATCTCTAATCTATCCAATGTCTTTTGATGAAGTTATTGATTTTTGTGCTCTTGAAGGCAGACCCATTGTCAGAAATGTTCCTTCGTGGCACATCAAAGCGGTAGACAACCTGATTCTCGAAGAATGGTAAAACTTGTTGTGTTGTAACTTCCTGTAGTGGAACTGCCTCTGCCCACTTGGAGAAGTAGTCTGTAGCTGCGAGTATGAATATGTGTCCTTTTGAAGACGGAGGGTCTATCAGACCCACTATATTCGTGCCCCAACACTCGAATGGCCAGGAAGCAATTGTGGGGTGTAGAACATTCAGAGGTTGGTGTCAAACCACTCCATGCACTTGGCAATAATGACATTTCTTTGATGTGTCCATGAATTCTATCATCATTGCTGGCCAGTAGTATCCGAGTCTTTTGATTTTCATCTTCATCTTCGGTTCCGACTGGTGCGCTCCACACAATCCATCATGTACTTCTTTGACGATTTTCTATGCTTCTGCTCTGCTGAGGCACCTGAGCCACATCTGATCGAAAGATGTTCTGTACAGAACACTGTCAATTAAAACATATGAGAGAGTTCTCATTTGAATTTGATGCACTGCTGAACTGTCTTCTGGTAATTTTGCAATTTGTAAATATTCTATCAATGGCTGATGCCAATCTTCTGTATCATCCGACATAGTTGCTGCTATCTCTTCTTTTCCAATCTTTAGTAGACTGTTGATGTCGATCTGTGACAAAACATGATGTCCTTGCACTGTAATATCTATAGAATCTTCGAGTGGACAAGCCAACTCTTTTGCAAGTTTAGCTAAAGCGTCCTCGTGGGTGTTGTCTGCTTGAGGAGTTCCTTTAGAATCACTCAAAATTTTCTCGAGTAGCCTTATTGTGTACCGGTGGTATTCTTTAAATTTTGGTTTCAGAATTTTATACTATTGTTGAATGACGAGTTGTGAGTCACCATAAATGGTAATGTCTGTAAGTTCCATTAGTATTTCTAATTCCAAACAAGTGATTAGAGCTTTGTAATATGCTTCATTATTGATACATGGCTCTGAAAAATGATACGAGAATCTCAGTATTGCCTGATCCAGAGTCACAAAGATTAAAACGATTCCTACTTTGTTGGGTATCACTATCTATTGTCCTTTGTCTCTTTGGGCTGATGATGCTCCATAAAAGTACATTTCCCAACATCTGGCACTGGGGTGCTCTATTTGTAGTATTTATTCTTCTGGTGATTCATCATTGAGCAGGGACCCAGCTGGCAGTGGGCGCTGCAATAACATCCACATGAATCTACCCTTTGATAGCGTGAAGGGGCACAAAAGTTATGTCAAATTGCAATAATATCATCGACCACCATGCTAAACTTCCGGAAAGTGTTGGTCGTGTCATCAAATATTGTAACCGACTAACTTTCTAGATCAAGTTGACCTTATGAGAAAACATGTAATGTCTGAGCTTTTGGGTGGTGAAGAACAAGGCTAGGCAATGCTTCTCAATAGGAGGATACTTTATTTCTGCTGGTATTAGACGTTAACTCAAGCAGTAGAGTGCGTTCTCTTTACCATCATCATTGACTTGGGAAAGTAGTGCCTCGAGAGACTCGTCTAAAGCCACAGTATGACGTATCAATGGTTTACCCGAGATAGGGGCTGCCAAAATAGGAGGTGTCGTTAGATATTGTTTAATATCTTCGAAAGCTCGTTGACACAGGTCTCCCAAAATGAATGTGACATCCTTTTGAAGTAAGTTCAAAAAGGGTAGACATCTTCCTGACAAATTGGATATTAAGCATCTTAGATATGCTAGTTTTCCTTAAAAAGATCGTAATTGTTTCAGGGTTCTAGGAGGAGGCATTTCGAATATTGCTTTAATCTTTTCTATGTCAATTTCGATTTCCCAATGACAGACAACGAATCCTAAAAATTTCTCGGAGGTAACGCCAAAAGTGCACTTTAAGAGATTCATCTTTAGATTGTATTGTCGTAATCATTCAAATATAATCCTTAAATCATTTAGGTGGTTTTCCTTTACTTTGTTCTTGATTACCAAATCATCCACGAAGCATTCCACTTGGTTGTGAATGAGGTAATCGAAGATTTTTGTCATTGCTCTTTGGTAAGTTGCTCCTGCATTCTTTAAACTGAATGGCATCACGGTGTAGTAGTATATCTCGATCAGAGTTCTGAATGTTGTAAGCATTGCATCTTCTGGAGCCATCTTGATTTGATTATAGCCTGACAATCCATCCATGAAGGAGAAAATTTCATGTGATGACGCAATGTCCACCATTAGTTCCGGTAACAACAACGGGGATTCATCCTTCGGACATGCTTTATTTAAGTCCCTGAAGTTGGCACACACTCGGATTTGTCCATTTTTCTTCTTTACTGGCACGACATTCGCTAACCATGTCAGGTATTGTTCTTCTCGGATGAAGTTAGCATCTATTAATTTCTCCACCTAGGAAATGACTTGTTGCTCTATTTCGAGGGGTATTCTTCTGGGAGCTTGCTTCACTGGTGTTGTATTTTGGTCTACTCTTATTTGGTGAACTGCAACCTCTAGAGATAGTTCAGGCATTTTTTCATAGGTCCAAGAGACGCAATCTTCTGACAATAACCTGACCACTATGTAACCTCTTCTTCGTTGAGCAACGAACTTATAAAAGTAGGTCGGGGCCGTTCCTCAGTCCCGAGATTAATTTCTTTTAATTCATCCAAAGTTGATTTAATTTCTTCTTCGAACTTCGATGGAGCCTCTTCTATTGGTTGATCTTCATAATCATCTTGGATGTCCAGACAATCTTCATCTGGCTGACAGTAACAATCATGCAAAATCCCGAGTCATTGACAGGTCTAATAGTACTGAACCCAAGACCTTCTTTTGAGTTGAGTTTCTTTCCTTTGGTATTCCATAATTTTTCAAATGATTGTAACTTATCTTTTGGCATTTACTTTGGCACATATCCTTATTGAATTAACTTTTGTACATATGGAAAAAAGTAACCAAATGGTAATTCCATTAATTTATTAGAGTTATTTTCTTTGAGAATTACACAAGGTTCAGAAGTAGAAGGAGAAGCTTTATAAAACTTGATCGGTCTAAAATCATCATTATGGACTTCCTTGACTTCTATACTCTCGATCTTTTGAGGATGGATCGGAGTTAGGGTCATGGCTTGAACATAATGATTAATATGATCATACATTGATTCATATTCATTCCTTTCTGTGTCATCCATAGAAATCTCGAACTGAGGCTTCTTCTGACTTACCATCTTTTTTTTATCTTCTTCAGAAATTTTATCTACTTCAATTTTGATCGTCAGCTTCGGATGCATGGGCTAAAAGAACCTCCACCAACTCGTTCTAAAGGAGTGGTGGGAGATCGTTGAACTGGAGTTGTATGGTCCTGCTTTCGTAGTTCTGATTCTTCAACTTTACATGCCACAATTTCTCTTAAAAGTATTATTTTCTTTGGGGGAGCGTAGTAGGCAGCGTCTTCGTGAATGCTTACTTCATGTATTGAGAAAGGCTGTAAGTCTCCCTTAATGCAATGTTCTTATCCATTATTATAATACTTGATGTATCGATGAAGCGACAACGGGACCATATTGTAGTCGTGAAGCCACGGCCGACCAAGCAAGGTATTGAATGATGTAACCGCATCGATGACATGGAATTTTGCAGCTGTTACTAGATTTCCAACTTTCATTTGTAGTGTTATAGATTCGAGGGCTCTTTCTCTTTTCTGGTTGAATCCCCTTAGCATCATTTTATCCATAGAAAGTTCTCGAGCGTCGATGTCAAAGTGGGCTAGTGTCCATAGACTCATTATGTTGAGTGACGCTCTAGAATCTACCAACACTCTGGAAAGTACGAACTTGCCGATGATGACAGAAATGTAGAGCGGACGGTTAAGATCGGTTGTTTTGAGTAGAAAATCTTCATCGGTGAAGGTTATGTCAGGCTGTTCTTTCAGAGTGCAAACTCCATCTGAGGAAGTGTTAGCCAATTGTGCTAAGCAAATATCCAGATCAAGTAGAGCTTTGATCAGATTTTCTCTCATCTCCTTTGACAAGATGAGAGTGTCGTAAATGCTTAGTTTGGCTCGCAACTTCCTGAGATGGGTTAGCACGTTATAATCCACTTTGTTCGAATCTTCAATTTTGTTTCGAACTTGTATTTCTTGCGTTATCGGAGATACTTCTTCTTGAGAAATTTCTTATTTTCCTTTATCCATTGGAGCTATCCTTAGCGGTAGCACCTTGCCACTTCTTAAGTGTACTTCTGTTATCTCTTCTTCTTCTGGACTCAGAGATCCTTCTATTACTGTATCTGGTTCTTCTGCATCTGAAAATTCCATGTTGATGACAAATGGAGTTCCTTTGCATTCAAGGACTGGTTCCTCGCTTCCGATGCTGTCGTAGCTGGTGTTGTCGATAACTTTTTCGTTCTCATCAAATTTGTCGTCGGGAATAATCATGATTTTAAGATCATTTTGGAAATCGAAATCAGGGTTAGAGAGGTTGTGATTAGTTATGTCATCACTATAGACAGTAAGAACGTAGCCAACATCATTTATATTATCATTATGAGACTCTGGAGGGGCATAAAAATAATAGTACAAAGTCAATGGTTCGAGGGGTTTCACCCCCGAATCTGAAACAACCAATCTAACAGGGGCAGCCTCTATCCCACCCTTCGTGCTATCATCCTTAATTTTGTTCACGATTTGCTTCTTTCTCCATTCTTGTCGTGGTGGTCTCCTTGGCAAAGCCTTAATCTTAGATGGGGCTGGTGGTAGACTCCGGACAACAGCTTTCTTTGGAGTAGACTGGATCTGATCCAGGACTTTCATAAGCTCATTCCAAATTGTGCTCCATCAGCCTTTGCCGGTATATGGATTAATCAGAGAGATTGGCTCGGTTGAAATCATGTTTATAGAACCTCTTTCAGGTTCTTTCAAGTATTCCTTTGTTATTGTTATATTCCATTCTTTGTAATTTTGCTCGAGCCATTCCTTGAGACTTAATCAGCTTTCTATGGTGTGTCCATGCATTCTGTGGTAGGGACAGAAGTTGGGCTGGCCTTTGTTGTCCATCTCTTCCAGCTTCTTTGGCTTGGGCAATATGAACTTGGGCTTCTTCTTTAATTTCCTGAACATCTTTGCTACTGCGTCGTCCTTGAAGGAATAATTCCTGTGTAGCCGTTCTAACATTGTCGGACCCTGTCATCCATCTGTCCGTTATGACCTGTGCTATTGACCAGACTGACTACTCTGCTGTGCACGAGGCTGACCGTACTGAGGCAACTAATTGTGCTAATGTGGCAACTGCTCAGACTGAATCCTCATTGGCTGCTTTCTTTTGTTGATCGTTGCCACTATGCCAGATCTCTTCTCATATGCTTTAACATGTTTTGTCTTCTCTGTCTTTTCTGAAGGTTCCATATGCTTAACTTCTTCTTGTAAGCTGCTGGCTTTGCTATGTAGCTTCTCGAAAGACTTGATGGTGAGACCCTTAAGCATGAAGGCTACCGAACCATGGATTCTCTTGAGTAGTATCTCAATTGTGTGCTATTCTTGTAGCTAAGGTTCACATTTCATGCTTAAGTTTCTCCACCAAAGAATGTAGTTGACCAAAGTTTCTTCTGGCTTTTGTCGCTCCACCACGAGATCTCTTATGGTAACATGATGTCAGGAACCAGTGAATCTCTTCACAAAAATTTTTTCCATTTTTGCAAAAGTCTTTACTAATCCATTGGGAAGCTCAGCATACCAATCAAACCCTATTCTTGACAGGCTGCTGACAAGCTGACGGAACAACAGAGCTTCACTTCCTCCTTATTTGTAACAACTAGCTCTGAAATGTGCTATGTGCTAGCGAGGACTTCCTATCCCGTCGAACGTCTTGAAGGTCGAGGGCATGAAGCCTTTGGGGTAAGGTATGACATCGAACTCCTCCGGGTACGGTCTACCCTTTGAAACTGATGCTCCACCTTTGGACTGAGCCAAGGCCTCCCAAACTTGTTGTTCGACCATTTGTTTAATGTCCATTTCCAGCGGGTTAGGAGTCGGATCTCTTCTCGGCGGCTCATCTTCATTGGCTGAAGCAACTTCTCTTATTTCATCGATGATGTGTATGATTTCGAGTTGGTTAATCTCCAGAGACGCTGTGGGTCTTGAAGTAATTGCCCATGGAGTGTAGCCGTGGCGGTCATGGTGGTAGTCATTTCTTCCATTTTCTTCTCCAGGCGACTAATTTGCTCATCCCTTATCAGGATGGTCCTCTGAAGCTCATCTGTGGTGTTCTCCTCACTCGGAGCCTCACGCGCAGACGACGTGGATCGAGTTTCAACCATATTAAATTCCATGAATTCTTCATCCATGTAATCTGACAAGAAGTAATCCTCATCATCAAATTTTAACCCTCGTTGTTTGGCTAACTCAAAAATTTCTACTCAGAGCTTTCAAACTTTATCATCAACTGTTTTATGTTTAGTTATTTTTAAATCTGTAGGCTTCTCTGGACTGTTACTTTTCTCTGCGACTGATTCAAAAGTAACAGCGGCAGTGGTAATGGGAACATCAGATCATGATCCATTTTGTGGTTAGTAAACCTTTCAGAATGTACTGGTACAACACCTTTTGGTAACCACACTTTCCTCTTAAGAGTCGACGCCTTGAGACGAGGTGTCTTGGTGGGAACATCAGGGTAACGAGGGGAAGTGTGCTACCTAGTGTGTAGACCATGTACAGAGGAGAATAATCTTCTCCCATTCTTTCTCTTTCGGCTTCTTCATGATCACTGGCAGCTAGTACTCTCAAACCCACCTGAAACTTGACCGACTTGCTTATTGCAAGTGTCGGAACGGTAGTAGCATTATCTATAGTAGTTGTATCAACACATTTTCCTAAATGGTATTTGACAGAAACTAGGACGGGTCTTTCCATTTTTAGAATTGTATCCTTAATTTCAAGGGATATTGCACATCTCATCCTCTTGAGAAGCTTGGCGATAGAACAACCCTCTATTTCAGACAATCATCGTAGAAGAGTGTGAGCTCGGGTGATAGGTGTGGGCCTCTCCTTCACCTTATCATGATTGTGTGGTGCTGGAAGTGTATCAGTAATCCTTTGAAGTCTCTCATCTCTAGTAGTGTCAGCTAATGGGTGGAACCTACTACCTTAAAGATCAGGAGAGGTATCCGGTAAACCAAGTTTCTCCTGTTGATGAATTACATTAATTACTGACAGTCTTGCGACTTGTGATCTAGCGGCCCTGCAACTCCTACGGTTGTGGTCTCTTCTTTAGGATTTGGTTGGGAAGGGAGGTCTAGAAATTAAGCCAATCTCAAAGATTGATGGCGGGGTGAGAAAGGTATCATCAGAATTATCTTCATGCATAATTTCTTTCCCTTTGGCATACGAGAAAGTAGGTGCAGTGACGGTGAAGCCAGTGGTAGTAGAGGTGAAAACTCACCTTGGAAAGGAGACGACTGACTTGGCGGGGCAGTGGTTAATTTCACCTTATTAGCAGAAGGGAAATCCTCATTGAAGTTTAGATCAAACTCAGCAGTCGGTTCTTGAATTTCAAGAGTGGCGACTTTACGACCATGAACGAGACTTTTCTGAGTACGACTTCAAACTCACCGAAGCCATTCTCGAACTGGATCATCGACGCTGCAAGGCGGGCCTCACAGGAGGAGGGAAACTTGCAGGAGAAATTTAGTGTAGGGGTTGACATTTTTAACTGTCAAGAGAAGTATTCTGAAGGTTAGTGGGGCCAAAAACCTTATCATCATAGTGCAAACACTATGAAAAATGTTGTTCTGTGGACTGGTGAAAATTTTATTTTATATTGATATTTTATTATCTTTTTATTTAATTTTTTAAGTTTTCATATGTTTGTTAAAATGAATCTTAAGATTTAAGGAAGAGTGGGTCAATCTATCGAAGACAGGATTGAACCCGGGGGATACAAAAAGGAAGTGAAGTATGGGATCCTATCGGGGATCCCTTTCACAACGCAGATTGCCGTAGCAAAATTTGCTCGCTGACAGACCTATTGGGGTTCTGACCCCACAAGCTCAAAAGAAAAACCTAGAGACTCCTGAACCCTTCTATTTATGAGTGACCAAATAGACGGTCCTAAAATCCTGAGGAGTTGATCACACTTTGCCAAGAAGGAAATGGGTGAAGTAAGTCAACAAAAGAATGGTAATCTGGCTCATGAGCGACATGAGCACATTACCGATATATGAATATAGTATTTCCTGGTCTTAATGAAGAGTAAAACTATTCCCTAGTGGAGTCGCCAGAAAACTGTCGACCGTTAAAATGTTGTTGTTGTGAAGTTTGATATTTTTGAAAAGGTTTAAGGTATAGTTTCATAAAATAGAAATTTGATTTAATTATATATATATATATATATATAAAGATAATATTTTAATTTTGGCGGATATGATATCAAACTGATTTCATGTGAACGTTAGTTTAGATAATCAAGCGCTTGATCACAACACATGTACCTATCCCAAAGAATATATACATGACTTGAGATAAGGCTTGATCAAATAAACTAAAAAATTCATGACATCCTTTTGGTCTACGAACCATTTTTTATTGACAATTTCCCCTATCTAATATGAAGGGATTAGATAGGGTTTATATTAATTTGAGGTCTTTAAGTTTCCTATAAGGGCAAGCCCCTATAGTTAACTACATCTTAGATGACCAAAGTCACCTAAGAAAACTCTTGATATAGATCAGGAAATATTTATATTCAAGACTTCCAAAGGTAAGGTTTCCAAAGAAAATGAGATATTGAGAATTTCAATAGTTGAATGGCTCAAGTTTTCGAACATTTCATTTTGTCAGAATCTAAAGGAGAGAAAGCTAAGGGAAGGACATAGATTCAAGGAAAATCTTGATGTCTTACCAAACTATCCTATAGTGTGGCTTGAATTTAGGATATTTATTTGGTATTTTATCCTGTCAATTTTACTATTTAGGACATACTTTCACTTGATACCGATCATGTGAACGACCAGGAAGATAGGAGGGTTTATGTAATACCCGATGATAACCGCTGAAACCTAAAACTAGTTAGGGCTTATGTTGCACAACATGGTTATGCAAGGGCCTGAAGAAAAGGTGAGAATTTATGTTGCACTAGGCATGCTACCTCGAAGTCCTATGGCTTGTTGGTTTAATTTCTAAGGAGCTGTTTTGCTGATGTAGAAAATTTTTGCTGTTGCAAATGCCCGTGTTGTCCATAATGCATGCTCAAAACTCCTCGTCATAGTAGGTTTAGTTTAAAGAAGTGGCAATTGAGGAGAGAAGAGAAGTGTTATGTTTTGAAAATGTTTAAAATTGAGATGACTTAATATTTTATTAAGGGAAAATTAAAGTTAATTATAGAAACACCAATTAAGATCCTACGGTTCCATCATTCGACATCGCTATTTTAATCATATTAACTTAGTCCAAATGAATTTACTAAACTCAAATTAATGAGTACCATACTTTCATTTAGACTGTGGTAAACCCCGTTAGTAACACGTAGGTAACCTCCTCTGAGGGATTCTCGATCATCCAATGATCTGTCACCTAGAAGCATCTAATAGATAATTTTATCATAAAATTAATTTTTCTACACATGCCACTACTTCATATTAAAAGAAGAGTAAAGAAAATCACCTTCGAAGCATGGATAAATCACGACAGAAAACTCGATTTAAAACAAAGAAAATCCACTAGAAAGTGTTTATAGCAATTATAAGAGAATGAAGAACACAATACTTAGCTTTTTCCCTCCGAAGGAAAGAATAAGATCTCTCCACCAAAGTCTCCCATCGATCCATGTGCCGCTCGTACATCCCTTACATAAATATCTCAAAATCCTCACCAATCTCTCCATAAGATGTAGAAATCTACATCTTCATGACTCTAAAATGACTAAAGGGAAAGAAAAAGAGAGAGAGAGAGAGAGAGAGAGAGAGAGAGAGAGAAAGAGAGAGAGAGAGATATACAGAGACTAGAGAGAGAGGCCCTTTTGCTGTAGAAATGTCAACTATTTATAGAGCTTCGAAAATGGCCAGGGGTTGCTTAAGGCACCTCTTCAAAAGTAGTCCACTTTCATTGAATCTTCTAGAAACCAACTCTGGCGCCTAAGCGCCAGGATCTGGCGCCTAGGTGCCAGACTCCTGTGACCAAGTCTTCGTACCCCTTCATTTTGGGTCGCACCTCTTTGTGATTAAAACCGTTCCAATATGTCTAGATTCATTGTATCACATGTCCTATATATTAGGAGTAATTTTTAGTCTTCTAAAAGGTCTGAAAAACTACTTAACACCTTCAAAAATAACTCCCAAAGTCGTCAAAAATCCATCCAATAACTGTTTCTGGATGATTCTGGCGCCTAGGCCTTGATTCTGGCCCCTAGGCACCATTTTCTAATAGTCACTGGAGCCTGGGCGCCACCCTGTGCGCAGCTCCACTATTTTGCCCTGTTTGGCTCCGTTTCAACTTCGTTTCGCCCCATTTTAGTTGCGTTGCATTCCTAACATCTTCACCTACAAGATAGACATAAAAAAAACCTTTCTCAAAATTATAATTTCATTTAAAAACATGTAAGAAATATAAATGATATTTAAGCATAGAAAGACATATCGATATGTGCTAAGTTAAAATTTTCTTCCTTGCTTATTTTGGCTCAAAATTGCATAGTTTTTGCTTGATTTTCTCTAAAATCATATTTTTATACTTGAAGACAAAAAATATGCAAAATTAATTCCTTTAAAGTGTAATATCTTTAAAAATGTGCATAAAGTTAGCATGAAATCTACACTAAAAATAGGTAATTTTTAAAGTGGATCAGTGAACATTCCAGATAAGTATTTATACTTATTTCTTAAGTTGTATGCTTTGAATTTAATGTTTATGAATATGTTATGTTGTGTTAATCTAATGCGCTGTGGAGAAATCTTATAGATCTAACCATGGGCTAAGGTTTCTTAACTTGTAAGTATCACATTTCACTTTAGAAGATTAGAAGTTATCAATTGAAGAAGAGTGCAAAAAAATAGGGAGAAAAGTTTTGAAGGGCATAGAATTGAATGTTTTTAGAGTGACAAGCTAAATTCTATCAAATTGCTTTAAAGTGAGGAAAACATGTCACTGGTAGGTCCTATAGAGAGGGCACATTGGGTAATCTAGAAGTGAGAGCCTAGAATCTACTCAGCACTACTAATAACACATCCTGCACCAACCTTTAGACTAGCCAATGTTCTTTATGCTTGGACCAATGGGTAAAGATTATTTATGCTCCTATTTATCACAATGTAATATTTTTAAGTTCTAAACAATTTGAATTCCTCTACTTATTACATAAATATTTGTAAGGAGAAAGTACATTAAATTAAGTATTTTATTCGTGTGCTTAGACATTTGATTGGATAATTGCGAAGGTTTAGTAAGTTTAATTTTTCTTTAGTTTAGTGATTAAAAATTAACACTTTATTTTATCAAGTTTTCTTTTAATTTTCATTAATTTCCTCGTGGGATCGATATCTGATATTTTTTTAAAAAGAAAATCCTATATTACTTGAAACGAAACGTATACTTGCGTAGTACCCCTAGTGTGTTTATTATTATTATCTATAAAATATTTTAATCTTGCACACTAGCCGCTTATTTTAGGGTCAAGTTTACTTAACTTTATAGGTTTAATTATCATCGTAATTGTGGGTCGGGTCACCTAGCCATCCACAAGAACCAAGCAATGATGAAAGGGACAGAGCCAGCCTTTACATCTTCCAACAGCTCCGGCAGGAGTGCAAGTGAGTCCAGTGTAGATTACAAGTGTTCACATTAAACAGTTTGCAGAATTCCGGCCAGAACCCATGGGATAAGGTGCATTCCAAAAAGAGGTGTGAGATAGATTCTTCAGGAACACCACAATGACAACATTTGGAAGGGCCCCTCAAATCTTTCAATTTGAGGATATCATCAGTAGGTAACAGCTTATGAAGGATTCTCCAACAGAGGAAAGACATGGAGGGATCAGGTAGTTATTCTATTTGAGTTCTCCCCAAGGTACATGATACCAACAATTGAGTTTGGAGTATATATGTTTGGTTAAATTATGTGTAGCACAAGCTTGCCAAACAATTTTTTCAGGTTTGGAAGTATCAAATGGTACCATAGAGATAAGTTCAGCAGAAGAATCCTGAAGCAAAGTTTTCAGAATGGGTAGTAACTAACTATCCTCAATCCAACAATCAGAAACTTTTATTGAATGATTTTGAGCCTGGGTTCGGGGTTACAGCATGTCTGAGGGGCACCACTGATCTAGCCAAAAATTAACCTCTCCTCTGCCAATGTCCCAAAGGAACAACTTCTCATCCAGATGTCTAGCTTTCAGCATGACGATCCACACCTTAGAATCTCTAATTTTTCTACTAGTCAAGTTTGGGTGAAGCCCCATACAATATTTACCAAGCATGAATTTTTTCCACAAGGAAGACTGTTGTCTGAACTTAATCCATAGCTTAGACATGTTCACCTGTTGTAGCTGTTGGAGACCCTTAGATACCAATCACCCAACAAGGGTAGTCTTGGTGAGCTTCTGCCAACTATGTCGGTGATGTTGTTGCCTCTGACCTGACCAAAAGAACATATTAAAGGCCCTCTCCATCTGTAGTTGAGTACACTTTTTCATGCAGGTCATCTGAAGAATATATGTAGGGAAAGTAGTGAGGATGCTCTTCAGCAAAGTAATTTTGCCCCCATTAGAGAGGAAGGAGTTGGTCCAGCAAGAAAGCTGAGTAGAGATTTTCCTTAATACCTCTTCAAATTGAATAAGTTTGCTCATGCCTTTAATAAAGGGAACACTCAGGTATTTCAGAGGGAGCTGGGCAGCTGTAAAGCCAGTACACTGAAGGATCCATTTCTTGGAATGTGGGGTGATTTTATTCCTAAAAAGTACATAACACTTTACAGAGTTAGCTTGCATACCAGAGTGAGATTAAAACAGTTGGAAATAATGTTGAAACTTTTTTCACAACACTTTTGTTAGCTTTAGAAACAACCATAATGTCATCAGCACAGGCAAGGTGGGAGATTTCTAGATTAGATTTATGTTGGTACCTAGAATAGGAGTGTGGTAGCAGGTCTTGATTAAGCATCTTGTATAAGTAATCAATAGCTAGGATAAGATGGCAGGGGAAAGGAGATCTCCTTGTTACCTCTAGAAGCAGTGACAAAACCCTAAGACTGCCACTAATGAGAATAGAATGCACATTTCCTTGAAGCAATCTGGAAATCAGTAAGCAAAAATTAGTAGAAAAGACACCAACAGAAAGAATATCTAGGATAAGTCCCAGTTGATAGTATCATAGGCCTTTCTAATGCCCAGCTTGTAGATTAAATTTCCTCCCCTGCAAGGCTTGTCCAGATCAAGTAAGAGCTTTTGGGCCAAGAGGACATTATCAACAATTAATTTGCCCTTCGCAAAAGCAGTCTGATTGTGGAAAATGATCTTAACTAGATGAGTTTAGATTCTGCTCACAATGATTTTACTAATAACATTATTGAAAAAAAAGTAAGATTGATGGGTCTAAATTGATTCCATTCTCTTTTGTCAAAAGATTTAGGCGGCAGCACCATAGTAGAAGCACTAAAATAATAGAGAGGTTAGAGCCTTGGAAAAAACTCTGGACAGCAGGGACCACCTCTCCTTTAATGATAATCCAAGACTGTTTGTAGAAGTAAGCTGTAAAACCATCAGGGCCTACTGTTTTGGAACTGTCAATGGAAGAAATAGCTGTCCAAATTTTAGCTTCAAAGGGAGGTTTAGTTAATGAGAGATTAGTGATGTAGGGGAGGTCTTCAATGAAGAAAGTTCAGTCAATAGGTAATCAATCATTGGAAGTTTAAGACAACAGCTGTTGTAAGAAAGTCACTGCATCCAAAGCAATAACATTGTTATCTTGAAGCAAGACACACGTAGAGGACTGTATAGAGTGAATATCATTGCATTGTCTCCTATATTTAATGCAAGCATGATAATAATGAGTGTTTCTATCGCCATCTTTAAATTTATTAATAGAAGCCTTTAGGCTTAAAAATTGGTTTTGCTAATCTATGATGGTGAGCAGCTTTTCTTATGCAGCAAGGAGTAAGTACTCCTCAAAAGATCCCCCCAATGCAGTCTCGTTAACTTCTTTACCTCATGTTCCGCATCAGCCACTGCTTTGTGAATATCCCCAAAGGAAGCCCAGCCCCAGGCTTTAAGAAATTTTCTAACTTTAATATGAAGGAACCATAGCTTAAATAATGGGTCGGGATGATGAATATGACACCAATGGGAGGAAACAATTTGAAAAAGGAAGAGTGCCCAGACCACATGTTGAGGTACCTGAAAATTGAGGACTTGGGGGGAGGGTAGCAATGGAGATCAGCAGAGGTCTATGGTCTGATCCAGCGAAGCTCAGATGAGATACACAAATACGTAAGAATTGTTGGTACCACAAATCATTAACTAGGAACATGTCTAGTCTCTCCCAAATTTGTCCCCTTTTCCAGGTGAAATGATTACCCTGATAGCTGATCACAGATATTTATGCTTGCTTTTTACATATCAATTGGTACTTCTCTTTAATGATATTCCTTTCTTTTATATGACATCAAGAACTTAAGGCCAATTTAAATAAGAGTTTTAATTGATATTAAGAAATGGGATACTACGCCAATATATGTATCGTTATCAAGTAATATAGGACTTTAAGCCCTAAGATATCGAACCCACAAGGAAAACGTTAAATAGTTTTAACAAAGAAAATAGAAATATTTTTTTACACTTTAAGAAAGATCTTACTCAAACTAAAGACAATATTCTAGGAAAGAAAGTTCAATTCTTATTTTTAATTTTTATAAATTGAAATGAAAGTAAACAACTACTTTAACTAGATTTTTGTAAGATGAAAGCAAATGAAAATAAAATATTTTTTTTTAATTATGAATCAGTAACAAGTCATGGAATTTTGTTGTGGAAGTATCTAATGTGTGTTGTGCCAAATATGAGAAATTATGTTCTTTACCCTTACTAGAAGTGCTATAAAGAATGTAACATCTAATGTTTTAGTAATCTTGAAGACGGACTAGGGAGGAAAGATACTAGCTCTCACTCTAGAATTTCCTTTTTCTCCCTCCACCTAGGGGCTACATAACGTATCAAGACATAAAATAATAAATCAAGTTGGGGGCTTTAGCTTGGCACTCTAAAGTCCTCTAATTCTAGACCCATCAAAGTATATCTCCTTATTTATTTGCACTGAACCATATGGATTACATTCTTACACATATAATCTCATGTGATTCTTTCAAATTTTTTTCTAAGACAATACCAAAACTGTTCTTACATGTTCTCACAACATATATTAATATCTTAATTGACCAAATGAAGAAGTAGTTGAAGTGCAAGGTTTTGAATCATCACAACTTCTTCCAACATTGATTTCCTATACTTCACACAACATCCATTCACAACTTAATTACTTCATCATTTTAAGGAAAGAGATAAAGAAAACTACTCATAATTCATTGAGAAAATACAATTAAAACTTGGTTTAAAAGTAGTAATCATTGAGAAAACACAAGAATTATTAATTAAAAACCAAACTTAATGACAAAGATAAATACTTTTCTGAAAATCCTCTCCACCAAACTCTTGAAGTTCCTTGAAAACATTACTTTTCCTTACAATACTCCTTAGAGGTTAGTACCTAACTCTAAGAACTTCAATTATCTCTTCTAATCCTAATACAAACTATTTTTAAGTAAGTAGAAATGATAAAGTGGAGTGGAGTGTTACTAAAAACTATCCTACACAAAAAATATAAATTACAAACCCTCCAACATCAACCACTTTTCTGATCTTCAAGGCCTCTTTTTATATTTTTCCAATAGGTGCCTTTGTAGCTCTTTATATTGTGTCTAAGTTCAAGGAATTCTCTAAGAGATGCACCCATTTAAGGGTAATTTAAATTAATTTTTGCGCCAATAAGAAGTTACCCACGTTTGTACCAAGAGATGCCTCGCATAACCCTTCAAAATGGAGCCTAAAATTAAATAACTCCTCTAAAGTAACCGCCTCATGTAAGCGTGAGGAGTTAGCACTTAGCCCGAAGTCTTCTAATGTGTAAGCTCCAGATCTGGGCACATAGCCACGGGACTCTAGCGCATAAGCGCAGGTCCATGCACTTAGCCGCCACAGATCAATTTTGCACCTTTCTTCATTTTTGCTCCAAATTTGGTCCTTTTTCACTCCTTTCATTGCAATCATCCATTTAATCATACCTGTAAAAAATACATAAAATACCTTCCATTAAATTACAATATCATTAAAATTTGGTATAAAAATGTGTATAAAATTACTATATACTTTAGATGTATCAAATTCCCCCAAACTTGAAATATTACTTGTTCTGAAGTGACACTTTAATCACAAAAAAATCATATAAGAAAATTATGTGGATGAGTTTTTTTAGAAGTTTCTAAAATTTGGTTCTAGAAATGCAGTAGTTCAATTTAGGAAAAATTTTAGTAAATGAGACCAATTTAAAGTTTAGAAATTTCTTAGGTAAAGGTTAATGAAAAATATGAGTTTTTATTTTATTCATAAATACTTGTAGATTTTTCAAAATATGGGTCTTAGGCATTTCATTTTCTTTACTTAAAAATCTTTACAAAAATATTTATACTAACTATATTATATTCACAAGCTTCAAGATTTTCTCAAATCTTATACTCGAAAAAGATCAGGTGTGGAACAAATTTTTTATTAGGCCCTTAAATCCTAAAGCTTCTCCTTCCTTTTTCAGATACTATTTTCACTTTTCTTTTCATTTATTTTCTTTTTCTTTTTTTTATAGGCAAGGATTATTATATCTGGATACACCTTTAATAATTTTGAATTCTACCCTTTTTTTCCTAAAGCATAAGGCAGATATATATCTTTTACTTAGAAATATAATAAAGTTTTGAAAATTATTTTCAATAAAAGAAATTTAAGTATTAAAAATAAAAATCTAATCCTTTTATTTTTCTAGAAATACAAATTTTTAACTTTAAAATTTTCATCATTAATATAAATTTTAACTAAATTCTTTTACGCATTTCTATATTCAAAATTTTACTTCTCTAATATAACTTCATGCACATAATTATTTTTCAATCAAAATCCAAATTTTATTTATAGCACATTTAAGAATAAATAAAATTTATGTTTTTGAAAATTGCTTTTCCTCCCCCAAGCTTTAAAGTTTTTGTTATGATAAAACATTTAAGCATAGTAAATCGATACATGGGTAGGAATTGAAAACTATAAGTTTCATGCTTGCGAGAATTTTTATATCCTAAATATGCAAGTATAAAAATAAAAAATAAGATTAAAAACAACTATATCAAATTTAAACTTTTCATTTATTAAAGAAATTCAAAAGTCTTCTAAAGTAGTGGAGGAAATAAAAGTAAATTCACACACACTTAAAAAAAAATCCACAACTAAAATATATGGTAGTAAATTGAAAAGTTAAGTATGAAATTTAAATAGTGGATTTTAAAAGTGTTTTAAACCTTTCAAATAGTTTCAGGGTAGTTTCTACAGTAACAAACAAAGTACACTACAAATTCACTAATGCATTTACTACAACAAAGACTCTAAACATTCACATCACAAAATACAAACAAACAACATCCACAAATCACATGAAAACAAACTAAAGTCTCTCACCATCAAATACATAAATCAGTAAAGTCCAAACATAAATAGAAAGTTAACAACTCATACAGAATAAGAAGTTTAAACATAGAACATAACATAACAGTTCACAACACATACAAACTTCAAATCCTAATCCTCATCTTCTTCTTCATCATCACCTCCATTCCAAGCATGAGTAAGGTCATATGGGGCATCGTGGCATCCAGAGTTGTGGGAAGTTGAGTCGTCGCCAGCCCTTTATGGCCAAGATTCTCTAGTGTCAATATGAGGTGTGAAATTTCAATGTTGTTGTTTGGGGGAGTCGCCACTCTATTTATCTATCATATCGTCCTAATCTTCAAGAAATCTTATTTCTTTAGAACATGAATGATCCTCAAATGTTAAGAAATTTGAAGAAAATAAGGACTTAAAAAGTAGAAAACAAAAGAATAAGAAATGTCAGTGATAATCCTTAAAAAAGGGATTCTAGAATGCTTTATTTAAAAACTTTTATATAAGGAGGATCACATGTAAAATTTTGATAACCAGAGATTTCTAGGTGTGATACCTATCCTGAGTTCTTTAAATCTCCAATAGGTGCAAGGTCCTATAGTTAATTACATCTTAGATAATTAGGATTATAGAAGAAAACTTCCATTTAATGTTAAAACTTATTTTCTAAGAAATTCAAGAACAAGGAAAGAATCGTCAATGTTCAATCCTAGGAGTAATATATTTCTAAGTGTTACGTGCTACCCTAAAGGTTTGATTTTGTCAATATCATTTGTTATGTTGGTTTTATTTTTATTTTGTTGTTTACCATTTTATATTCATTTTTATCTTGTAGTTTGTCATTTATTTGGTGACTATCCTAAAAGCTTATGTTTTGCAACTATCCTAAAAGTTTAGATTTTGTTTTGTTGTTTATCTTGATTATGTCATTTTAGTTTTGTTTTTAATGTTTTTTTAGTCATTTTTATTTTGTTTTATTATTTGTCCCATCTTCAGAATGTCTCCCTACAAAATAGAGCTAGCACACTAATGCGTAGACTTTATATTATTCAAGAACTTATGAACCCACATTTATATATATTTATAATGATTTTTGTAAAGTCCAAACTTCAACGCAAGTATACGTATTGTATTAAGTAATACAGGGCTCTAATGGAATCCTGGTTATTGATCCCACAGGGAAGGCACGTTCCTTATAATAGATATTGTAATACTGAAATCTAATACTCAAATCACAATTAAAGTTTAAGTTTACTTCTACTAACAAGATGCAGAAAACAGTAATAGTTAAGCAAACTATAATTACTTCTAATATCTTTAAAATAGAATTAACTAACAGACACACTAAGCTTTGTATTTGAAAGGTTTTGATATATATGAAAAGTGTCTTTCCTCTTGCAATGAGTATATGATTTGTGAATGATATGGAATGATTATTTATCGTATTATGCCAGATAGGAGCATAAATGTTTCTTTACCCTTAAAAGAGTACCCCCTCTTCCAAGCATGAAAAGAACATTGACATATCCTAAGTTTAGTCACTAAATCTAAGGCTAGGCTGGGAGGATATCGGTTGTCACTACGGAGATCCCACTCACCCTTCACCTGAAGGCTAACCTTCGTGTTTAGTTACCAATCTAAGAACCAAATTGGGGATCTCAACCTATCACACTGAAACCTCCAATTTGAAGCCCATTAAAACACATTTCCTTATTTATTTGCACTCAATTCCCATTAATTACGCAATTCATCCATGGACATTGAATAAATTCTTCATTATTGTTGTAGGACACTCAATCCTTTCGGAGTAAATGTACAACAACAGATTTTAACAATTTAATTGGCCAGATCGAAAGGTAAATTAAGTTCGAAATGAAAAACTATCACAATTTCTTCAATTCTTTAAAAGCACTTCAAATCCACATCATCAGTCATCACATCTCTATGCAAGAAGAAAGACAAAGGAGTCTACTCAGAATTCATAAAGAAGACACAAAAAAACATGGATTTTATATATAAAAGAAAAGTCATACAAACTACAATAGCAAATACAACTTTTCTCTTTCTCTTCCCCAAGCAAATCCCTTAAAGTTCCATTGAATCCTTTTCTCTCTTCTTTGCAATACTCAATTCCCTCTTTAGAATGGAAAGGAAGAAGCAATCTCTCACTTTACTCCTTCTCATTCACTCCTTAGAGAAGAATCCCTCTCAAATCTTCACTTCTACACTCTTCTCTTCCAAGCCCTAACTCTCTTACACACTCAAGCCTCCTAAACTTTACTAAACTCTTCTAAAACTCTTCACTTTTTTCGTCCAAAAACAGTTACATATATGTTAGAAATGAATTCCTAAGAGTTTCCTTAAGCATCCCTTCAAAAAGTCACCAAAACTCTTCAAATTTGAATTGCACCGAGATTGGGCGCCGGCGGCGCTCTATCGCCAATTAATTCTGGGGCTCTCGGGAAAATGGCACAGGTGGCACTATAAGCGGTTTTCTCCCATTTTGGTCCTTTTCACTCCAAATTCGTTCCTTTTTTCTTCTTTTCACCCCAATCACCTAAAGCCATCATACCCGCAACAAATCATGAAAATACATTTCTTTAAAATGCAATATCACTAAAAATGGGTAAAATTATATAGCAAAAACAGTATATATTTTTGGTGCATCACACACCCTAATAAAATACAAAGTAAAGCTAAATGAAACTTATCTTCAACCTGCAAGAAAAACAGTGTCAAAACTAATGTTACAAAAGAAATAATGTTAATTTATTTTCTTGAATTGTTGATTTAGTTGGTTGAATTTAACTTTAGACAACCCGGTCAAGTTGTCCATGGCTCCGTCATCACAGGGTCGTCGGATTTCTTAATCTACTTAGTTCGAAAGTTATCTAAATCATGACCGGAAGACTCCTGTCAACAACCAGGATAGCATCGTCCAAGAAATCTTTGTAGATCAAGAACGCTGGGGTCAAGATACATTTGGTGATCTATTTTAATTAAGTTCTCATTTAAGTCTTAATGTCTTTATAGATTTTAGGTTGTAAAATTTTAGATTTTTTACGATTTATTAACCAATTAAAATTTTTCATGTGTCATTTTGATTGATTTTTATAATATGGCAAATTTAATTTGTTTATTCAATTCTAATGTAATTTAGACCTAAAGAATGGAGTCAAGTTTATTCAGATCTAATGTCAGTAAGATCTTGTGAATTTTAGATTCAGTGTCATTTGAATCTAATGATTTTTAATATGAATTAGATGTAGGAATTTTAATTTCAATGTATTTTGAATCTAAAGGTTTTGAATTAAGCCTAATGTAAATTAAACTTGAAAAATTAGATTCAATGTCGTTTAAATCTAATGTTTTTGAATTAAATCTTATATGAATTAAATCTTATATGAATTAAATTTAGGAATTTAGATTCAATTTTTATTGAATCTAAAGGTTTTGAATTAAGTCTAATGCAAATTAGACTTGGGAATTTAGATTCAGTGTCATCTGAATCTACTATTGACCCGACCGCAAGTAACGCAGTAATATATGCTTCCAAAAGATGGCCAAAGCTTAACCCAATTTATAATAAGCGGCTAGTGTATAAATCAAAATATTGTAAATTTTAGAAATTACTTTACACACTAGGGGTACTATACAAGTATACGTATCGTTTCAAGTAATATAGGGTTTTCTATTATAATGTAAGTATCAATCCCACAGGGAAAAAATTATAGAAATAAATTTTCTAAATATTATATTTTAAAAATATCTTTTTATCTTTTAAATTAACTATAAATTACTATTAATTTACTGGACGCAATACTAAGAGAATGATTTATAAAAACTATATAAAATAATAACTTTCTTTCCTTCAATTAATCGAAGATTTTTAAGATAATTTAATATTCGTTGGAGAATCTGATTTATGTTATTGTGCCAAATAGAAGCATTCCTATTCTTTACCCTTTGATCCAGGTGCAAAGAACATTGGCTAACTTACAGATCAGGTCCGAATGTATTGTTAGTAGTAATGGGTTAATCTAGACTCTCACTTCTAGATGTCTAAGGGTGGCTATGGTCGGTCCTACTAGTGACCCATTCCTGATCTATAAATAAAATTATAAGAATTTAACCTGTCACTCTAAAAACTAATCAATTCTACGCCCTTTAAATCTTATCTTCATATTTATTTGCACTTCACCTTGAATAGCCCGCACATGGCCTTCGACTACCCAAGGATTCATGTGACATTTACAAGTTAAGAGTTCTTCTCCTTCAAGGTTTCAAAACTCTTCAACAGGTTTTAACAATTTAGATGGCCATTTTAAAAAGTAAAGTAAGATCGAGTATTAATGTCATCATAATGTTTTTAAAAATATTTTGAATTTTAATTCTCCATCGAATCTTTATATTATCTTATCTATCTCTTCATGATTGAAGGAAGAAAGTAAACTAACTACTCAGAACACATTGAAAATAAACTGCAAAACATAATAAATAAACTTTGAATCAAATATAAAAATACTTATCTCAAATATTCCTTCTACAGATCTTCTGACTCCTGACTCCACAGTGTAATGAACTCCAGATGCTACAACTTGAAAGTAAACTCACTAAACTAAACAAAAGTGGCCCTAAATTTCTCTCTCTAATTCTCTAGACTCTCTCTCTCTAATGAGATTTCTCTCTCAATGGAGGCTAGAGGAGGTGGGGCGAATGGGGGCGATTTGCTCCGAGGAGTGGACTCCTATTTATAGGCTCCAAGGGTTGCCTTGAGGCACCTCTTCAAAACATGTCCAAATTCAATGAATCTTCAGAAGGTCGGTACGGCGCCTAGGCGCCGGACACCGCGTCCAGCTTCTTCGCACCTTCGCTTGCTCGCACCTCTTCGCGTTTAAAACCGTTTTGGAGCGTCCAAATGCAATGTATCACATGTCCTATTATCAAGGAACAACTGTCGGTCTTCTAGAATGTCCAATAGCCGCTCACTCCGTCAAAATAACTCGTCAAAGTTTAATATACTCGAGTACGTGCGCTTGGCGCCAGCGTTGCCAGCGCTGGCGCCGGGCCATATTTTTTCTTCTTTTTGTATTTTGCTCCATTTTTGCTCCCTTTTTCTCCTTCTGCTTTTCTAGACCTTTTTACATCACCTACATCCAAAAATACAAAAATATGTTTCATTAAAGCATAATATCCTTAGAAATTGATAAAAATCAAGGCATAAAAATATGTATTTTTCTTCATGGATCAAAATCCCCCAAACTTAAATGTTACTTGTCCTCAAGTAACTCTTTTTACTATATAAAATATAACCTTTGGAATAAAAGATAAATATTTAAGATTCCTTATAATTTTTGATTTTATAAAGTCTTTAGTAAATTATTAACCTAATTTCACTAACTAGGTTTAATTTTAAGAATTTAAAGAATATTCAACTACTAAATCATAAGATTTCAAACTTTTCATTCATTTTGAAAATAATAGAAGCTTATTATATTAAGATCTCATAGATTATTTACAAGAAAAAGATTTTCTTGAAAAATCATTTTTAAATGAATATTCATGTATAAAAATTAAGTAAGATATGTAACTAGTTTTCTTCCTATAAGATAATTCAAGTGAAGCCAATTTTTATTAGGCATTTCCTCAAGCTTCTCCTCTATATATATATATCTATATATATATATATATATATATATATATATATATATATATATATATATATATATATAAAGGATTACTATATCTGGATAGCCTGTTAATGGTTTTGAACTTCACTATCCTTAACTTATATTTTTAAAACTTATATATTTTCACTTAATTATTATAACATAAATAAAAATTCAAAAAGATTTCCAATCTTTTCTTTTTCAAGTGATAATTTTTTATTACTTAATATTTCTAAATTCTATCATTTCTATCATGAATAGAAAAATTCTTTAATCTTATTCTTCCTTAAGTTAAATAATTCTATTCTTAAAATCAATCAAAGTTAGTAAAACTTTAGTTAATTTCACTAAATTGTTTATAATTTCAAAAATAAAAGTGGTCTCAAATAAATTCTTAATTCCTTAAGTTATGTTAAAAAATTTTTATTTTCAAGAAAATATTAGCTCTTTAAGGACAAATAAAATTTAAATTTTAATGTATTTCCCTTCCCCCAAACTTAAGTTTTGGTACACTATGAAAATTTTGAAAGTATGAGAGAAAGAAAATCATAAGAATTTTTATAAGTATGTAAAAACAATCTTAAAAAGAAAAATTAACTTTCTAAACATGCTTTTATGAATAATTAAGATAAAATTGAAGCATGTATAAAAAAGTAAGCAGGCTAATTTTTTATTATACTAAATTTGAAACAAAATTAAAGCAGAGCAAAATTACTAAGTACTAAACAGTAGACTAAAACAAACATATAAATTAACTCTAACATCAGTCTCAACACAATATACTAAAAATGTTTTAACCACAGAATCCATCCACACAAGTACATAAACTAAACAACACACATCAAATATAAAACTAAAAAACAATCCAAACAAAACAAACTAACAACAGAGTAGCACTACATAAAGATCTCTCTACTACTAATCCCTAGCTGTCGCCTCATCGACATCATCATCACCAAAGGAAAACTCAACGTCCTTAGGATCAATAAATGGTGTAAAGCTAGGAAAAGTAGGGAAACTCACATCATGTTCACCCTTCAGAAATCTGACTAGGGCTTCATCGTACTCTGCATCGTAACTACTCTTCCTCTGGGTATAGTCAGAAAGATGATCCAGTTTCTTGTCAATAGTATCTATCCTGCAGTGAGTCTGAAACAACTCCTGCTGCTGCTCTAAAAACTGATCATGCATGGACTCCCAGAAACTAGATGGTGGCTCAGCTGAAGTAGAGGGGCGAGAAGTAGAAGGTCTACCTGGAGTATATGCAGAAGTAGAAGGAGCGATCGATCTCTTCCCTCGAAGACGATCATAGATACTAACATTCTCCTGCCCAATTGGCTTCGTAGTCTTTAACTTCTCTTCAGAAATATCAGTACTGACTCCATCATTAACACATAACGAATAAATCAAAGAAGGAAATCCTAATCCAACAGAAGTGCTGGGTCTAGCAATAGAATCCACAGATTCATAATAATACTGCCAACGTCTATAGGTTTCCTCTCCTAAATGCAGTAATTCAAGATCGCTTGATCTTTAGTTACTTCACTCAGATGATTGGAAGGTAAAAATCTCGCAAAAATGAAATAGTGACATGCTTTTGAAATACCATTCAGCTTGGAAGATTTGAAATTTACCCTTTTGCTGTTCCTGATCTTCCAAGATCCAAGCATCGTCAATCAAATAGGCAATAATCATATCCAAATCACCCTCGTAAGGTGATAATCCGTAATAATAAGCACTCAATCATCGGTGGCAGTGCCATAGAATATGTTGATTCTTTCTGGATTAAATCTTACTCCGATTCCTCTAACAAAGACTTCAGAATCTTCAGCATCCAGAAAATTTGCATAAAATTCTCGAACAGCCGAGATAACAGAAATAGAAATGAAGTAACAAAATCGTTGCCAGTTATGCGCAACGATAGTGTTTTCGATCATCTCCCCAGGATGATAAAAACTTCATTCCAAGATGAATTTTCTCGATGACGCCAGTTCGTGGAAGCAAAAATGCGCAGCCGCAGTTGGAAATTTGCTGCTATCAAAATTTTCTCCTCCCTTCTTGCGCTTAGATTTTGATGTCATCTAAACGTGAAAGAAAACAAGAAAAAATTTAGGAATCAAATATTTAAACTCTTTTTAAGTTTATAAAACTTAAAATAAGTTTAAAAATTTAAAGAAATCACTAAAAATCAAATTTTTTTTTCAAAATTTCTGTTCTTAGCAAAAACTAGGAAAATCTATGGTGAAAATCGAAAATAAATGGTTTAAAGTGTAGATCTGACCTTGAGACGATGGAATCGAGTGGTTTCGCGCTCAAATCCTTAATGTATTGACCTCAAATGGATCCAAAGGGTGTATTTTCGCAAAAATGGGGAAGAAGATGAAGCTTAGGCGTCAAAAATGGCTTTTAGGAGTTTAAATGGTAATTTTCGGGTAGCAAGCCAAACTGGCGCTTAGGCGCCGAATTCTGTCGCCTAGACGCCAGACTCGCCTTTCACAAAAAATTATTTTTAAATTTAATTTTCCACCAAAATTCATAAATTCAACTTCCAATTACTCGTATTAGAGTAGGGCTTCAGTTTCTAACTTCCAAAACATTTTCCAAAAATTTTTAAAATTAAATATTAAATCCACCAATCAAACACTAAGTTTACATCAAACTCACTAAATTCCATTCATAATCTTCAATGTTGACTCAATACATTCCAGATAAGTATTATACTTGATTCAAGTTCCTAATACACACTCAAACACAAAAATTTCTAAGCAAAACAACACATATTGAACATGAAAGCAAATACACAAACAATCACAATCGATTCTCTAAATCGATACAACGACTCAACAAACCGTATAATAACTAACCCATTACCAGAATATTCAATCTTTACAAGGGAAATTGTGAATTTTACTTGGAAAGAACACTAACGCTCTCGGGAAATCCGTAGTCGTCTTTTCGTCAATCCACTTGTTCTTCGCATACATTTCAACTTGAGCATCTTGATAAGCCGCAAAATGATCAAATTGAAGTTTCATCTGCCATTCTAGATGTTCAATCTGATGAAACATCTCATGAAGGTGATCTCCAATTCTTTTAAAATCCACTTCAAACTTATCCAAACGACTAGAGATTTTTTCTAAACTTACAGCGATGAAACCATTGAAGTAGGGTCGAGGATCCTTAGAAACCTTGTATCTAACTTCTTCTCCATGATTTCTTCCTTCCATTTCTTCAAAATTCTCTCAAATGTCTCAAGAATGAAGTGCAAGGGACGTAATTCTGATTGCTTTGATGGTTAGGGAAGAGAATAGGTTGATTTATAAGGGAAAATTGTGTGAAAAACTGAAAAATTTCGATTTTTGCACGTCCCAGTAATTGTAGCCCTTAGGCGCCGAATCTGGAGCCTAGGTGTCAGACCTATTGATACATAGCTGATTCTGGCGCTTAGGCGCCGAATTCTGGCACCTAGGCGTCGGAACTATGTTCAACTCCGTTTCGCCTAATCGTCAAATTTCAAAATTTCATTCTCCAAGATAGGTATACTATACTGGTAAGAGTAATTTAGACTCAACAACTCACATCGTAAGCAATCATAATGAAGGTTAACTTGATCTCCTTTTTACTCATATTCAAAATAGAGTGATCCAATTTTTAAATTTACATACTTTAAAATAATTTTCAGCCTAAGTCAATAAAGTCTTATAAGCATCAAATTTTTCTAAAGTAATATAAAATTAATCAAGATCAAGGCATAACCTTACATTAAAACACAAAAACACTCAAAACAAAAGAAAAATATGGGTTGCCTCCCACAAAGCGCTTGGTTTAACATCGTCAGCCCGACTTAAGTAAATCTTTAATCAGGTTGACTCAATTTATAAGCCTCTTTATAAATCTTTTTAATGTCTCCCAAATAAGGCTTCAATCTTAATCCATTTACTTTAAAAATTTTTCCTGTTTTGGGATCTTTAATATCCACAGCTCCATAATGGTATACTTTCTCAACTATAGAGGGTCCAATCCATTTAGATCTTAATTTTCTAGGAAAAAGTTTTAAACGAGAATTAAACAGTAATACTTCTTGTCCAGGTTCAAAAACTTTTCCTGAAATTTTCTTGTCATGTAACATCTTCATTTTCTCTTTATAAATCCTCACATTTTCACATGCTTCATTTCTTATTTCTTCCATCTCATTTAATTGCAACAATCTCTTTTCTCCTGCTTTATTCAAATTAAAATTAAACTCATTTATCGCCCAATAAGCTTTATGCTCAAGTTCTACAGGTAAGTGACAATGTTTACCATAAATTAACCGGTAAGGTGACATCCCGATAGGTGTCTTATAAGTTGTTCTATAAGCCCATAATGCAGAATCAAGTCTATCAACCCAATCAGCTTCTTTTAGGATTAACAGTCTTCTCTAGAATTCTTTTAATTTCTCTGTTTGATACTTCAGCCATTCCACTTGTTTCGTGGGTGATAAGCGATTTGTTATTCTATGCTTGATTCCAAATTTTTGTAGTAATGATTGAATTCTTATATTCCTAAAATGACTTCCACCATCCGTGATAATTACCTTAGGCATTCCAAATCTTGAAAATATCATTTTGTTTAAAAATTTAGAAACACTTTTGGAATCATAGTTTAGTAAAGCAACAGCTTCAATCCACTTTGAAACATAATCAACTGTTAATAAAATATAAATTTTTCCAAATGATGGAACAAATGGTCCCATAAAGTCTAAACCCCATATATCAAAAATTTCAACTTCCAATATATAGTTTAAAGGCATTTCATTCTTCCTAGATATATTTCCTATCCTTTGACATCGATCACATGTTTTCACATAATGTCTCACATCATTAAATAAGGTAGGCCAATAAAATCCAGAATTTAAAATTTTAAATGTAGTTTTATCTATGCCAAAGTGTCCTCCAAAATCGGAATCATGACATTTTTGAATAATAGAAAAAGTTTCTTCAAAAGGTACACATCTTTGAATCATAGAATCTTTTCCAATTTTAAATAAATGAGGTTCTTCCCAGATATAAGATTTAGCATCATATTTAAATTTCTTAATTAATTTGTTATCCAAGTCATAAGGCAAAATATTGCTAACTAAATAATTAACAATATCAGCATACCAATGTGTTTTATATTCTTGAATAACATATAAAGATTCATCCGAAAATTTCTTATTTATATTTTCTTCCAAAATAATATCATTTTTAATTCTAGACAAATGATCAGCAATTTGGTTTTCAGTTCCTTTTCTATCTACTATTTGAAAATCAAATTCTTGTAGAAGTAAAACCCATCTTATCAGTCTAGGTTTAGAATCTGTCTTAGATAATAGATATTTAATAGCAGAATGATCAGTATGAACTATGCATTTAGTACCAAGAAGATAAGGTCTAAATTTATCAAAGGCATATACTATAGCTAGAAGCTCTTTCTCAGTGGTACTGTAATTTCTTTGTGTTTCAGTGCGAGTTTCACTAGCATAATAAACAACTTTGAAAATTTTCTCATATTTTTGTCTTTATACAGCTCCAATTGCAAAATCACTTGCGTCACGCATTAATTCAAAAGATTTCTCCCAATTAGGTGCAACAATGATAGGTGCAGATATTAATTTTTCTTTAAGAATATTAAAAGCATTAAGACATTCTTTATTAAATTTAAATTTTGCATCTTTTTCTAATAAATGACAAAGAGGTTTAGCAATTTTAGAAAAATTCTTTATGTATCTTCTATAAAATCCAAGCATGACCTAGAAAACTTCTCACATCGATAACAATGTAGTAGGTGGTCGCAATTCAAGCAATAATTTCTACTTTTGCTTGATCAACTTCCATCCCTTTTTGTGATACTTTGTGACCAAGTACAATGCCTTCGTGACCATGAATTGACATTTTTCCCAGTTAAGAACTTAATTTGTTTCTTCACATCTTTTCGTAACTTTGGAAATGTTTTCCAAACAAGATTCAAAAGAAGTTACAAAGACTGAAAAATAGTCCATGAATATTTCAATTCCTTTGTCAATCAAATCACAAAATATTGACATCATATATCTTTGAAAAGTTGCAGGTGCATTACATAAACCAAAAGACATTCTTCTAAAAGCAAATGTTTCATAAGGAATTGTAAATGTTGTCTTTTCTTGGTCCTCAGGAGCAATAAGTAATTAATGATAACCAGAATATCCATCCAGGAAACAAAAATATGAGTGTCCAGCTAGTTTATCAAGCATTTGATCCAAGAAAGGTAAAGGAAAATGATCCTTTCTAGTGGCTTTATTTAATTTCCTATAGTCAATACAGTATTCGCCATCCAAGAACTCCGTCTTGTAGAGATAAGTTCATTTTTATCATTAACAATGACGCTTACTCCTCCTTTCTTCGAACACAATGAATAGGACCTACCCATTAACTATCCGAAATAGGATAAATAATACCAGCATCTAACCATTTAATAATTTCTTTTTTAACAACCTCTTTCATGATAGGATTTAATCGTCTTTGTGATTCTATAGTTGGTTTAAAATTTTCTTCCATTAAAATTCTATGCATGCAAATGGAAGGGCTTATTCCTCTTAATATCAACAATAGTCCAACCAAAAGCTTTCTTATAATTCTTTAACACACCTATTAGTTTTTCTTCTTGATCTGTACTAAGTTCAGAAGAAATAATAACAGGTAAAGTTAACGAATTTCCAAGAAACGCATATTTTAAATGGGAAGGTAACATTTTTAATTCCAGTTCAGGGGCTTTTTCAATTGATGGTAAAAGTATATCATTTTGAGTTATGTTTAAAGTTTCCCAATTATCTTTTATAAAATAAGTCTCTTCTTCTTCCACAAATTCATCGTCATTAGTTAAAAATTCAAATTTTTCTTCAGAAATGACTTTACATTTTTCTTGATAATGTTTTTCAATTAAATAATCAATTATATCCATTCGATAATATTTCTCTTTATCAGGGTACTTCATTGATTTAAGAACATTGAATTTGATTTCTTGATCATTAACTCTCATGGTTAGTTCTCCTTTTTGCACATCAATCATAGCTCGTCCGGTAGCTAGAAAAGGTCTCCCTAAAATAATAGGTATCTCTTTATCTTCTTCCATATCAAGTACTATGAAATCTACAGGGAAGATAAATTTATCCACTTTAACAAGTACATCCTCTATAACTCCTTTAGGATAAGTGATAGATCTATCAGCTAACTGAAGGGTTACAGTGGTGGGAGTAACATCTCCTAAACCTAATCTTCGAAAGATAGAAAATGGCATGAGATTAATACTTGCTCCTAAATCACATAAAGCTTTTCCACAAAGTTTATCTCCAATAGCACAGGGTATAGTGAAACTTCCAAGATCCTTAAGCTTTTCAGGTAATTTCTTTTGAATTATTGCACTGCATTCTTCACTTAGTGCAATAGTTTCAAAAGCTTCAAATTTCCGTTTCTTGCTTAAAATATCCTTCATAAATTTTGCATAAGTTGGCATTTGTTCCAAAGCTTCAGCAAAAGGTATATTAATAGTAAGTTTCTTAAAAATTTCAAAGAACTTAGAAAATTGATGATCAAGTTTCTGCTATTTAAGTCTTTGAGGAAAAGGTGGTGGTGGTTTTTCAACTTCCACATTAACAGGTATAACAGTCTGATCTTGACTAGGAGAGAGAGTTTCTTTAGGTTTTTCAATCTCTTTAACCTTAATCTCTTTTTCAATTTCATTTTGCATTCTTTCTTTTAATTCCTTTCCACTTCTAAGTTGCACAACTTTAGCTTGTTCATGTTCTTTTCTAGTTTCCTTTGGATTAGTTTCAACATTACTAGGAAGTGTTCGTACATGTCTGTTATTAATTAAAGTAGCAATTTGTCCCATTTGATTTTCAATATTATGAATAACACTATTTTGATTTTGTAATTGATTATTCATTTGTAATATTAATTCCTCTATTGATAACTTTTTCGGTTGATTATTAAATCCAGGAGGTTTAAAATTTGGATTAGCTTGATTATTCCAATTTCTAGTGGGATGAGATTGATTATTACCCCATTGTTGTTGTGAATTATTCCAGTAAAAATTAGGATAATTTTTCCTCCCAGGATTATAATAATTTGAATAAGGATTATTTTTACTTGCAATAGCTTGTAAAGTTTCAATAGTTTGAGAATCTTCAATATTAGCAGAATTATTTTGCAAAATATTAATTGCAAAACTATCTAATTTCTTAGACATTGCTGCTACTTGTGAAGCTAAAATAGAAAAGGCTTCATTATCGTGAATACTTGCCATCTTTTTAGGATTAATCCTTTCGGAAGGCCATTGAAAATTGTTATTAGCCATTTCTTCAATTAAAGTGTAAGCTTCTTCAAATGATTTAGATATTAAAGAACCTCCAGCAGCCGCATCAATAATTGATTTTAAAGATCCAATTAATCCATTATAAAATATTTGAATAATTAACCAATCAGGTAAAGAATGATGAGGACATTTTCTTAATAGTTCTTTAAATCTTTCTCAAGTTTCATATATTGTCTCCCCGTCAAATTGACTAAACGAAGTAATATCGTTTCTTAATTTAGCAGTTTTAGAAGGAGGAAAATATTTAGCAAGGAATTTTTGTGCCATTTCAGCCCATGTTTTAATAGAACCGATCGCTAATGAGTTTAACCACATCTTCGCTTTATCTCTTAAAGAAAAAGGAAAGAGTCTAAGTCTAATAAGCATCATCGAAACATTGTTATATTTAAAGGTAGCACAAAGTTCTAAAAAACTAACAAGATGTAAATTTGGATCCTCATTTGGTGTTCCACCAAATTGATTGTTTTGCACCATTTGAATAATAGACGGTTTAAGTTCAAAAGAATTAAGCATCTACGATTGGATTTGAATACTACTACGACGTTCATCAACTGTAGGGTTAGCATAATCTCTTAATGGTTTATAAACATTTTGATCATTAAGTTCAGTTGGATTTTGTAAAGTAGCCATTTCTTGAAATTTTTGAATTTGTTTTCCCTTTTTAATTTTTATAATTGTTCTTTCTAATTCAGAATCTAAAGGTATTAATCCTTCAGAACCAAATCTTTGCATAAAACAAGGAATAAAATATATTTTTTTTATATTTTATATTTTTAATAATATTTTTTTATATTTTTATATTTTTAGAAATAAAATATTTTTTTATAGAAACTTATAACCATTTTATTTCGATCCCCGGCAACGACACCAAAAACTTGACCCGACCGCAAGTAACGCAGTAATATATGCTTCCAAAAGATGGCCAAATCTTGACCCAATTTATAATAAGCGGCTAGTGTATAAATCAAAATATTGTAAATTTTAGAAATTACTTTACACACTAGGGGTACTACGCATGTATATGTATCGTTTCAAGTAATATAGGGTTTTCTATTATAACCCAAGTATCGATCCCACGGAGAAAAAATTATAGAAATAAATTTTCTAAATATTATATTTTAAAAATATCTTTTTATCCTTTAAATTAACTATAAATTATTATTAATTTACTAGATGCAATATTAAGAGAATGATTTATGAAAACTATATAAAATAACAACTTTCTTTCCTTCAATTAATCGTAGATTTTTAAGATAATTTAATATTCGTTGGAGAATTTGATTTATGGTATTGTGCCAAATAGAAGCATTCCTATTCTTTACCCTTTCGATCCGAGCGCAAAGAACATTAGGCAACTTACGGATCGAGTCCGGATGTATTGTTAGTAGTAATGGGTTAATCTAGACTCTCACTTCTAGATGTCCAAGGGTGGCTATGGTCGGCCCTACTAGTGACCCATTCCTGATCTATAAATCAAATTATAAGAATTTAGCCTATCACTCTAAAAACTTATCAATTATATGCCCTTTAAATCTTATCTTCCTATTTATTTGCACTTCACCTTGAATAGCCCGCACATGGCCTTCGACTACCTAAGGATTCATGTGACATTTACAAGTTAAGAGTTCTTCTCCTTCAAGGTTTCAAAACTCTTCAACAGGTTTTAATAATTTAAATGGCCATTTTAAAAAGTAAAGTAAGATCAAGTATTAATGTCATCAAAATGTTTTTGAAAATATTTTGAATTTTAATTCTCCATCGAATATTTATATTATCTTATCTATCTCTTCATGATTGAAGGAAGAAAGTAAACTAATAACTCAGAATACAATGAAAATAAACTGCAAAACATAATAAATAAACTTTGAATCAAATAGAAATACTTATCTCAAATATTCCTTCTACAGATCTTCTGACTCCTGACTCCACAGTGTAATGAACTCCAGATGCTACAACTTGAAAGTAAACTCACTAAACTAAACAAAAATGGCCCTAAATTTCTCTCTCTAATTCTCTAGACTCTCTCTCTCTCTCTAATGAGATTTCTCTCTCTAAGGAGACTAGAGGGGGTGGGGTGAATGGGGGCGATTTTCTCTGAAGGAGTGGACTCCTATTTATAGGCTCCAAGGGTTGCCTTGAGGCACCTCTTCAAAACATGTCCAAATTCAATGAATCTTCTAGAAGGTCGGTTCGGTGCCTAGGCGCGGGATCTAGCGCTGGCGCGGAATCTAGCGCTGGCGCGGAATCCAGCGCTGGCGCGGACACCGCGTCCAGTTCATCGCACCTCTTCGCGTTTAAAACCATTTTTGAGCGTCCAAATGCAATGTATCACATGTCCTATTATCAAGGAACAACTGTCAGTCTTCTAGAATGTCCAATAACTGCTCACTCCGTCAAAATAACCATCCAAAGGTCGTCAAAAACTTGGCAGTTTCTGTATCGAGTCTGGCGCCTAGGCGCCAGACCATATGTTTTTTTTATTTTTGTATTTTGCTCCGTTTTTGCTCCCTTTTGCTCCTTTTCCTTTTCTAGACCTTTTTACATCACCTACATCCAAAAACACAAAAATACCTTTCATTAAATCATAATATCCTTAGAAATTGATAAAAATCAAGGCATAAAAATATGTATTTTTCTTCATGGATCAACTATTTTTGAGTTAAATCTAATATGAACTAGATTTAGGAATTTGGATTCAAAGGTCTTTTTGAATCCAAATATTTTTCTGAATTAATTATAATATAAATTAGACTTAAGAATTTAGATTCAGTGTTGTTTGAGTCTAATATTTTGAGTTGAATCTAATATGAATTAGATTTTGAAATTTAGATTTAATGTTTAAAAGTTTTGAATTACTTGACTAAGTCTAAATGTAAATTAGACTTAATATTTAAGTCTTAATGTTGGTAGAAACTCAATAAACTTAGGGTTTTAGGTCCTGATGTTAGTTGGGCCTAATGATTTGGTTGGATTTGATTGAATGATGAGTTTAGGTTTAATGTAGGTTGAACTTAAGGTTGATGTTTGACTTAAGTTTAACTTTGAGTTAATCCTAAGTATAGGTTAGGTTCAATGTATATCAAACCTAAAAGGTTTTGTTTGGCTTAGTTTTAAATTGGGCTGAACCTAGTCATAGGTTATGATTAGGTTCAATGTATGTTGAACCTAAATGGTTTAAAGTTTGACTTAGGTTCATGTTGGATTGAACTTAAGTATATGTTAAAGTTAGGTTCAATGTAAGTTGAACCTAAATATTTTAAATATTGACTTAAGATCAAGTTGGGTTGAACCTAAGTATAAGTTAAGTTAGGTTTAATATATGTTGAACCTAAATGGTTTAAAGTTTGACTTAGGTTCACGTTAGGTTGAACATAGTATAGGTTAAGGTTAGGACCAATGTATGTAGAACCTATAAGGTTTAAGTTTAACTTAGGCTTAAGTTAGGTTAAACTTAAGTATAGGTTAAGGTTAGGTCCTATAAGGTTTAAGTTTAACTTAGACTCAAGTTAGGTTGAACCTAAGTATAAGTTAAAGTTAGGTTCAATGTATGTTGAACCTAAATGGTTTAAAGTTTGACTTAGGTTCAAGTTGTGTTGAACCTAGGTATAAGTTGAGGTTAGGTCCAATGTATATTAAACCTATAAAGTTTAAGTTTGACTTAGACTCAAGTTAGGTTGAACCTAAGTATAGGTTAAGGTTAGGTCAAATGTATATTGAACCTAAATGATTTAAGTTTGACTAAGGCTCAAGCTGGGTTGAACCTATGTATAAGTTAAGGTTAGGTCCAATATATGTTGAACCTAAAAGGTTTATGTTTAACTTAGGCTCAAATTAGGTTGATCCTAAGTATAGGTTGAGGTTAGGTCCAATGTACTAAAAAGTTTAGGTTTAACTTAGGTTCAAGTTAGGTTGAACCTTAGTATAGGTTAAGGTTAGGTCTAATGAACGTTGAACCTAAATGATTTAAGTTTGACTTAGGTTTAAGTTGGGTTGAACTTAAGTATAGGTTAAGGTTAATTAAACATAATTTGATTATTATTTAATATATTTAATTAGGTTTAGTTAATTTTTAGAGCTAATTAGATTTTTTAACTTAAACCTAATGTAATTAAGGCTTAACTTGAATTAATTAAGTGTAATTAATATCTTAGAGCTAATTAGGGTTTGTTAAGTTAAACCTAATTGTGTAAGGCTTAACTTGGATTAATTAGGTCTAATTGGTGTCTTAGACCTAATTAAGATTTGTTATGTTAAACCAAATGTGATTAAGGGTTAACATGAATTAATTAGGTCTAATTGGTGTCTTAGACCTATTTAGGATTTATTAAGTTAAACCTAATGTGATTAAGGCTTAACACGAATTAATTAAGTTTAATTAATGTCTTAGACTTAATTAGGATTTAAGGAATTAAACCTATTGGGTTTAATTAGGTCTAATTGGTGTCTTAGACCTAATTAGGGTTTGTTAAGTTAAACCTAATGCGACTAAGGCTTAACTTGAATTAATTAGGTCTAATTGGTGCCTTAGACTTAACTAGGGTTTATTAAGTTCAACCTAAATGATTAATGCTTAACTAGAATTAATTAAGTCTAATTAATATCTTAGACCTAATTAGTGTCTATTAAGTTAAACCTAATGTGATTAAGGGTTAACTTGAATTAATTAAGTCTAATTAATATCTTAGAACTAATTAGGATTTATGGTTTTAAACCTAATTTAATTAATGCTTAAAGGGTTTAGTTAGGTAAAATTAGAGTCTTAGACCTAATTAGGGTTTATTAAATTAAACCTAATGTGATTAAGTCTTCACTTGAATTAATTAAGTCTAAATAATATCTTAGCCAAATTAGGGTTTATTAAGTTAAACCTAATGTGATTAAGGCTTAACTTGAATGAATTAATTCTAATCAATCTCTTAGACTTAATTTGGGTTAATGGTATTAAACCTAATTTGATTAAGGTTTAAGAAAAGTGATAAAGTTTAATTAGGACTTTTAAAGTTTTAATTTGTATTTAAACGTAACCTAACTAAGACTTAAGAATTCATCTTAAATTAAAAATGATTTAAACATAGATATTAATATTTTGTTAATCTTAATTATATCTTTTATGAAATGTAAAAATTTTAGTTTTTAATTTATAATTTTTAATTTTATAAACTTTACCCTAAAAGTTAAAAATGTCATTCAAATTTTTCAAGAGTTATAAAGTGTCATTTAAGGATACAAATTTATCACACTAAAGTTCCTGAAGATTTTCAAATTTTATTTTTCAAATTCATAATTAATGTAATTATTTTTTAAAATAATCACAAAGTAGGATTGGAAATTGTATATTTCATCTCAGAGACTTAACTTAGACATGGAAAAATCATAAAATGTTACCAAGGATGAGAAGATTATTCTGTTGAAATTTCATAAAATTTGGGTTTATAAATAATTTTTAATAACTAAATTACTCCATAAAATAATTAATTAATTAAAAATTAAATATAGCTTACTAATTCAAAATTTTGTTTTTATAATTTTCTCCTTGTTCTCCTGGATCCAGGGGAATTTTAAGTTTATTTTTTTTATTTTCATGTGTCATGTTATGAATTTTCAAAGATTTCAACATTTAATTAAACAAGAAAATTCAAATATTCTTATTTATCCTCGCAGCGCTGACTGGATCATCGAATCTGTTGAACGTCGAGGCTCCATTTGGTTGGGTAGGGATTCCACGCAGACAGCCACGTAACCTACAATTTCATCTGTTTCGTATGGATGAAATTGCAGTCCGACGAGATCTCGATCGTCCATTTTTAATACATAAAAATGGACGACATCCCATCAACCTCTCTAGCCTACTGTTTCCTGTAGACCGTCCATGGTATAGGAGTAAAATCTCACTTGGATCTTAATGAAACTTCATGAGGATCATTCCATGAGCTTCATAGTGGCAATATGAACTGATCCATACAGATTTATTTTTAGTTTTAACCAATTAACTTCATAAAGGCTCAAATCGAGCATGAATTGAGTTATTTTGGCCATACCTTAGGTTGATGAAGTGAAGTCTCAATCAAATTTGTTTGGAACGATTGCCAAGTCCTTGCAAAACTTCTGGTATGCTCAATTTGGGATGAAATTTAATGGAGATATAAACTCACCGAAATAGGTTCACGGCTTGATGGAGAACTAGGTTAGAGCTCATGGGAAGATCCAATTTTGATTGGAATCTTCTTCGTACACCTCGAGGAAAGTGTAAGAACGATTAATTTGAGGATTAAGAGAGGTTTATGTAGGACCCAAAAGGTATCCTATTTTAGGGTTTTTCGAGGTGTTAAAATTGGGAGAGGGCAATGGGTTTGAAGGCTTGATTCTATGGGGAATCAACTACTCAGGGTATGGGAAGAAATTTTACTATTGAAAGTTTATGGAATGGGGCATTGTGGTTTGGTCACCTTCTTTTGGTGAAACTCTCGGGCTAACCTTTTTATAGGCCTAGATGAAGCCGTGATGAGTTTTGGCTGGGTTGGGGAAGGTTATATCAGACTCGTAATGGCATGAGGATAAGTTTCTAGCTGTAGATGATCATATTTGAGCATCCCTAAGCTAATCCATAGTGAGTTCACTCATAGCGAAGGCTTGGTTCCATGTCTTGGCTTCCCCTCATTTGATAATCCATGAGGTGCTTTGTCATCATTATGTTTGAGCAAAATTTACCTCCCTCAAGCAATCTCTCCAGTTAATTCAATAGGGTGAAGATAGAACGACACATAAGCTCATCCTTGTATTGTTTCCATAAGTAGCCATGATGAGATCTCCATTTAATGAAATGGATTTGGCTCATGTCCATTGGGTGGGGATAAGGTGTATGGTGACTCATAATTCAGTAAGTTAACGTTCATACACATAGGTTAATGATCCGTGACTTAGCCTTAAGGGGTTTTATATATACTTTCAAATGCAATAATTTGATACCACTTCTGGAAGATTTAATCACTAACAACGGCGCTAAACACTTGATGTGATTTTACTTATGAAAGATTTTATAAATTTATATTTTGTTTTTTATAATTTGTAAAAGTCACAATTTCAAACGGAAGTATACGTATCGTATCAAGTAATACAGGGCTCTAGTAGA
Source organism: Papilionanthe hookeriana x Papilionanthe teres (assembly GCA_022702705.1). NCBI lineage: Eukaryota > Viridiplantae > Streptophyta > Magnoliopsida > Asparagales > Orchidaceae > Papilionanthe > Papilionanthe hookeriana x Papilionanthe teres. The sequence goes on from CM040436.1 coordinate 50,723,983, forward strand.
GTCCAGGTTATCGATCCCATAGAGAAGATTTTTAGAATATTAAGTAATATTTTTAGATTTTTTTCAAATTAAAAGTAATTATTATTTATATTTCTTTTTAAAGTTTAGATTTTAGATTTAATGAAATGTATACTAAATGTAAGTAAGCAACACTAAAATAAATATTAATGCAGGTAGAAATAAAACAACTTTCTCCTTTTTCAACTAATCCAAGATTTTTAGAATAATTATCATTTGCGGAGAATTTATATTATGGTATTGTGCCAAATAGAAGCATTCCAATTCTTTACCCTTTGGTCCAGGCATAAAGAATATTGACTAATCTATAGATCAGTTCATGTTTTATTAGTAGAATGGGTTAATCTAGGCTCACACTACTAGATGTCCAAGGGTGGCTATGGTCGGCCCTACTAGTGACCCGTTCCCTTTCTATAAATCAAATTATTAGAATTTTGTCTATCACTCTAAAAACTAATTAATTCTGCGCCTAATAAATCATATCTTCCTACTTATCTGCACTTCACCTTGAATACCCCGCATAAAGCCTTCGACTACCCAAGGATTCATGTGATATCTACTAGTTAAGAACTCATCTCCGGATAGATTTCAAATTTCTTCAACAGGTTTTAACAATTTAAATGTCCAGTATAAAAAGTAAACTAAGATCAGGTATTAATATCATCACAATATTTATAAATATTTTAAGTTAAATTCTCCAACAATGTTTAATTATCTTATTATCTTTTCATAGTTGAAAGGAGAAAGAAAACTAACTACTCAGAACACATTGAATTTGCACGACAAAACATATTTATAAAACTTTGAACAAAGTTACAAATACTTATCTGGAATGTTCCTTCAAGTGATCCGCTGACTCCTACTGACTTCAATGCAATAATGAGAGATTTCAATAACAACAACACTAATAATCTCACATTTTAACACTCAAGCTAAACTAAAATAAACTCACTAAATAATAAAGAAGGTGGCTCCCTAAAATGATTGGATGGCTATATAGTGATTGGGGACTAAAGATGCTAGAGGGGGTGAAAGGGGCGATTTTCTCTGTAGAATGGGCTCCTATTTATAGAGCTCTGAATTTGATCAGGGGTTGCTTAAGGAACCTCTTCAAAATTCATCCAAATACAATGTATCTTATAGAAGGTAAATGTCGCGCCTAGGCATCGGGATCTGGCGCCTAGACGCCGGACTCTGTGACTAGGTCTTCGCACCTCTTCACTTTGGGTCTCACCTCTTCGATATTAAAACTGTTTCCCTGCGTCCAGATACATTGTATTACATGTCCTATATATTAGGAGTAACTTCCAGTCTTCTAGAAGCTCTAATAACTGCTTAACACCATCAAAATAACTTCCCAAAGTCGTCAAAAATCTTGTCTGCGTTTGTATCGAACTAGCGCTTAGGCGCCGGATTCTGGCGCCTAGGTGCCAGGCCTACAATTTTGACAACTTTGCTCTTTTAGCTCCATTTTCACTCCTTTTTGCTCCTTTTTCCTTCTTAAACTCTATTTTTATCACATACATCCAAAAACATAAAAATATATTTCATTAAAGCATAATATCCTTAAGAATTGAATCATAAATAAGGCAAAAAAATGGGTATTTTTAAAGTGGATGAAATTCCCCCAAACTTAAACGGTACTTGTCCTCAAGTAACTCTTTTAATTACATATAATATATAACATTTGGAAGGAAGTTTTAAATATTTAAGATTTCTTTTAATTTTTGGTTTTATAAAAGCTTTAGTAAATCATTAACTTAATTTCACTAATTAAGGTTAATTTTAAGAATTTAAAGAATACTTAAATACCAAATCATAAGACTTCCAATTTTTCATTTATTTCAAGAATAATTGTAATTTATTATATTAAGGTCACATAGAATATTTACAAGAAAAACACTTTCATGAAATATTTTTTTTTAATAAAAATATTTGTTCATAAAAATTAAGTTAAAAATGTAATAAGTTTTCTTCCTATAAGATAATTCAAGTGAAGCCAATTTTTTATTAGGCATTTTCTCAAGCTTCTCCTCACACTACTTTTTTTTTTGTGAGGATTACTATTTTTAGATAGCTTGTTAATGATTTTGAACTTCACTATCCTTAACTTATATTTAAAAACTTATACATTTTTTTACTTAATAAATATGACATTATTAATAAGTATTTTTCAAAAATTATTTCAATCTTTTCTTTTTTAAGTAAGAATCTTGATTCCTTAGTATTTCTAAAATACAATTCTCTTTACTATAAATAGAGAAATTATTAATCTTATTATTCTTTAAGTTAAATAATTATATTCTTAAAATCAATCAAAATTATTGAAATTTTAGTTAAGTTTACTAAATTGTTTATAAATTCTAAAAATTTAAGTAATCTTAAATATATTTTTCATTCCTTATATTATGTTAATATTTTTAAAGAAAATATTAGTTCATTAAGGATAAATAATATTTAAATTTGAAAAATGTTTTTCCTTCCCCCAAACTTCAGCTTTAGTATATAAATGAATCATAAAATTTTCTAAAGCATGAGAGAAAGAAATAAACAGGAATTTATCTAGGTACAATAATGATGTAGAAAGGAAAAAAACTCATTTCTAATCCTACACATGCTTTAATAGGTATATAACAGAAATAATTAAGCATATATAGAAAAGTTTGCATAGCAGGAGTTAATTTTTGAAAAGAAATTTAAATTTTTTTCATTATTATTTTTTTATTTTTAAATATGTAAAATTACTAACTATTCATGAATACTAAACAATAGGCTGAAACAAAAACAAACATTTTTCATAGAAAATAAAAATTAATCCATATTTCAGTTTTAAATACATAACACAACAGATGCTCTAAAACAATCTCAATATAAAAAGTTCACACAAAGTTACTTAAGCAAAACGACACTAGCAAACAACAATACAACCACAATAATCAGTACTAACAAACAAGAAATAAACTAAAAATAGAATCACACATCTCAAGAAGTAAATCAAGCTACTAATCACTGTCTGTAGCCTCGTCATTGTCATCTACAAAAGAAAATTCCATATCCCTCGGATCAACATACGGGGAAAATCTAGGACAGGTAGGAAACTAAACATCATGCTCACCCTTCAGGGATCTAACTAAAGACTCAGAATACTGAGCATCATAATCACTATTCCTTTGGGTGTACTCAGAAAGATGATCGATCTTCTTATCATCCTATCTACTCTACAATGAGTTAGAAATAACTCATACTGCTGCTCTATAAATTGATCATGCATGGACTCCCAGAAACTAGATGGTGGCTCAGCAGTAGAAGTAGAAACTCTACCAGAAGCAAGTAATGAACTAGAAGGTGCAGTAGAACTCTTACCTCAAAGTTGATCATAGATACTGACACTTTCTCTTCCTATAGGCTTTGTAGACTTGAGCTTTTCCTCAAAAAACTCAGCAACTACTCCAGCACTTTCACATAGAGAATATATCAAAGATGGAAATCCAAGTCCAATAGACGTACTATAACGAGCAGTGGCCTCTACAGAATCATAAATGATACTTCCTACATCAATCGGCTTCCTCTCCTGAATGCAATAGTTGAGGATAACTCTATCCTTGGTAACCTCACTCAAATGATTGGATGGAAGGATAAGAGCAAAAATAAAGTAGTGTCATGCCTTTGAAACACCATTAAGCTTAGAAGATGAAAAATTTACCCTATTTTCTTTTCAGATCATCCAAGCTCCAGTACCATCAGTCAGGTAAGCAATAATCATATCTAAATCTCCCTCAGATGGAGATAATCAGGAGTAATAGCACTCAATGTTCGGCGGCAGGCCGTAGAAAATGTTGATATGCTCGGGAATGAATCCTACTCCAACTCCTCTGACAAAAATCTCATACTCTTCAGCATCCACAAAATTGGCATAAAACTCCCTAACCACAGGGATAACATCAACAACAGAGAAATAGCAAAATCGTTGCCAGTTGAGTGCAACGATCATTTCCTTAATTCTTCCTCCCGGATTGTAAAAACTTCATTCTGAGATAAACTTCCGAGTCGTAGCAAAATCATTATACCAGAAATGTGCACCAGCAGTGACAAAATTGCTACGATCAAAATTTTTTCGTTCCTTTCCTCGCTTAGATTTCGGTGCCATCTAAACGTGAAATAAAAATGCAAAATAAATTCATAGTATCACAGAAAATATACTAACTTAAGCTTTTCAAACTTGAAAGAGCTTAAAAATCCATGGATTTAACTCTAAAAATCAAATTTTTTCTCAAAATTTCAGTTTTCTTTAAAGAGACCAAAATCTACGGTGAAAATAAAAAATAATTGGTTTAAAATGTATATTTGACCTTAGGATGAAGAAATCGAGTGATTTCAAGCTAAAAAACTTGAAAATTTGGCCTCAAATGGGATCTCTAGGGTCTCTTTTCATGAAAACCAGAGGAAATGGAAGCTTAGGCGTCAAAAATGGCGTGGGGGTGTTTAATAAGATGATGTTTCAGGTTCAGGACGATGATCCACCTGATATTTATACTTACAAATATGATATGAAAATTGGCAACGACACCAAAAACTTGAGCCCATGAGATATATTAATGCTGATGATTTTGATTTATATTGTGGATACTACGCAAGTGTACGTATCATTTATCAAGTAATATAGGACTTTCTGATTAAGCCCCGAGATATCAAACCCACAGGGAAAATATGAAAATCTTTAAAGGGATCAGAAAATTATATTTTTACTTCTTTTAATGGCTTTTGAAAGTATGTCTTGATTTTGAAAAGTTTTGAAAGTTGATTTGTCTTTTGAAATTTCATTAATAAAATGTTAAGCAAGAAATTAAAATTTTAATAACTAATAACACTGTATGTAAAACACTATTAACTAGAATATCTTTTACTTTCCTTTTATGAAGTAGTAATAATTATTAAAGTATTCTTGTGGAAGTATTTAAATTTGTTGTGACAGATAGAAGCAAATTTGTTCTTTACCCTTACTTGGTTCTATAAAGAACATAGGTTAATTTGAAATTTTTATCATTTTGAACATGATTAGGGAGGGAAGATACCAGTCTCTCACTCTAGAGTTCCCTCGATTCCCACTAACTGGCGGCTAATTGCTCATAACAAAACTCAAAACATCAAACCAAATTAGGGGGTTTTAGCTCGTCACTCTAAAATCCTCTAATTTAACTCCCTTCCATAAAAATATCTTCTAATATTACATTCAATTATATGGACTACAATTCTCACCCATATAATTGCATGTGATTCTTACTAACTTTTATGAGACAATACTGCATTGGATCTTACATAATCGCAAGAAATTCTACAACTTAACAGGCCAAATTAAGAAGTAAACAAAGTTTTCAGAATCAATCTTCACAACTTCTTCCAACTTTAAACACTTATACTTTCCACAACAATTCTCTATAAACTAATTACTTCTTCATTTAAGAAAGAAAAAGTTAAAGTAAACTACTCAGAATGAATTGAGAAAATACAAAAACACATTGTTTTGAAATTAAAAACCATAAAAAAAACAACAAACAAAAATAAGTATTAATTAAAAAACTAAATGTAAGAACAAAAGTAAACACTTATCTGAAAATTCTCTCCACAAGACTCAGGAAGTTCCTCTGAAACTTTAACTCTTCACTAAACTACTCCTCAAAGCGGATCTCCCAACTCCGATGACTCAGAATAAACTTCAGACTTCAATAGAAACTAAACTAAAAGAAAGAAAAGAAGTGGGAAGAAGATGACTTCACTCCAACCCTTTTCTCCTTTCTACTCTCTACTCCTACTCCTAATTAAAACTCTTACAAAATAAAAGTAAAATACTGTAAAAAATCTCTTAAAAATACAAGTGGAAGAGCCCTTTTTCTTTTCTAAGACTCTCTTTAAATAATAAACCAAAAGGTGCCTTGGTGTCTCTTCAAATGTGTCAACATTCAATGTATCCACCAAAGAATGCACCCCTTCATTCAAGCTTGCCGCCCAAAGGAAGTTATGGAAGTTACCACCAAGACTTGCATCCCATCCCCTTTGAAATTGGTGCCAAATTCTTTTAGATTTCGATTTTTAACTGTGGTGGCTAAGCGCCGGCCCATCGGTGCTTAGCCGCCAGTGCCCAAATTTTTATTTTTAATTTTTTTGCACCAAATTTGATCCAATTTTGCTCCTTTCATCATGACAGTCCATTTTCATCATACCTGCAAGAAAAACACAAAATACCTTCCATTAAAGTGCAATATCATTAAAAACAGGTATTAAAATGTGCATTAAAATACTATATATTTTAGGTGTATCAAAATCCCCCAAACTTAAAATATTACTTTTCCTCAAGTGACAGTTAATCTCATAGAACATTTTAGCATGCAAATTATGTAATGAGTTTCTTAGAAAGATAACAAAATTTTGTTCTAGAAATGGAATAGTCCAATTTAGAAAAAATTTCAGTAATTAAAACCAAGTTAAAGTTTAGAAAGTTCTTAAGTAAAGAAAAATGACAAATATAAGTTTATATCTAATTCAGAATTATTTATAGATTCTTTAAAATATAGGACTCAAACACTTACTTTTCTCACTTAAAAATCTTTATTTGAAAATAATTTTACTTACTATATTATAACCTTAAGCTTTAGATTTTCTCTGAACTTATATCTTAAACTTTAGGTATGAAACAAATTTTTTATTAGGCCCTTAAATCCTCAAGCTTCTCCTTCCTTTTCATATACTATTTTTCACTTTTTCTTTTTTTATCTCTCTCTTTTTTTTATAAGGCAAGGATTACTATATCTGGATATGCCTTTAATGATTTTGAATTCCACCCTTCCATAAAATAAAGGTTAAATATACATCTTACACTTAAAAATCATAATAATAATATTTGAAAATTACTCTTCAATAAAAGAAATTTAAGCTTTGAAGAATAAAAGTCAAATCTTCTATTTATCCAAAAATACAAAACTTTTTACTAAAGATAGTTTAACTTTATTTAACACCTCTTTATTAAAAAAAATTTAACTTTAAGTTTTCATGATTACTATTAATTTTAACTAAATTCTTTTATTCATTTCAATATTCAAAATTTTTGTTCCCCTAATATAACTTCATGTACATAATTGTTCTCAATCAAAAATAAGATTTATTTAAAGTATTCTTGAGAATCAAATAAAATTTTAGGTTTTTGAATATCTTTGTTTTTAAAATCCCCCACCCCCAAAACTTTAATTTTAGTTAAGATAAAACATTTAAGCATAAGAAATGATACATGGGTGAGAAATAAAAACTGACATATCATGCTTGCAGGAATTTTTAATATCCTAATATGCAAGTATAACAATTTAAATAATAGGAGTAAAATGAAATCAAAATTTGTTTTTCAAAACAATTTTTTATACAAAGAAAAGTAAAAATTTCAAAAAGACTTCTACGGTTGTGGAGGATTTCAAAGCAAATACACACCAACTAAAATAACACACTGGTACAGATAACAGATGATAGTGGAATTTGAAAAATTTTAAACATGTAGTTTCCTAAGTAGAAGTTCCCAATAGTGGTTTATAATCTCCTAACAGTTTTTGTATTAAAGTACACACTACTAGAAACTCTGACATAACATACACATAAAAACATTTACTATTACACATCACTACCACAAAGCAACATATAAAACATCAATAAAACAACAACAATACATCTGAATATGCATAACAGAAAAATAATACAAACTACAGTCTGCATACTATCAAGGTTCACATCACAACACAATGATCAAACTAAATACTAAACAAAACACACATCAATACATCAACAACAACACCACAACGAAAACAAATAACACAAATCTACTCATCATCCTCATCATCATCATCATCTTGCTTGTTCCAATCCCTAGATGGCACATAAGGTATGTAGAATGGATGAGGGGGCATCTCAGCACTCTGATCACCTCTAATCAGTCTATCCAAATATTTTTGATAACTCTCCTCATACTCATCATGTTTTACAATATATCTTTCCACATTATCCACTTTACCATCAATATCTCTAACATGCTCACGAGTAAAACTCACTTTCTTCAAAATCTTTCTTAACAAACTAGTCTGTGAATCTGTAGATGATGAAGCATGTGAAGTAGTTACACGAGAAGTAGATGCAGTAGAAGTAGAAGCAGTAGAAGCCTTTCCAAATCCTCCTCTCCAACCAAACTTTGAATATACAGTGTAAGCACCAACATTGACACTGGTAATTGGTCTCAATGGCTAAAGTACCTCTTCCCAGGTTTCAAACTTCACTCCAGATTTTCACATAATGAATGAATCAAGGAAGGAAATCTCATACCTGCAGTAGTGGTTGATCTAGCACAGTTCAAAACATAATCATAAATTATACCTCCAATGTCAATAGGCTTCCCTTGTTGAATGCAATGGTTCAACACAGCTGTTTCTCTCGTTACTTCATTAGTATGACTCGAAGGTAACAATTTAGATGAGATAAAATAATGCTACAGCTTAGAAGTGGCATTCAATTAGGAAGCGGGAAAGTTCACTCTTCTATCATTTGTTATTTTCCATAATCCTCTTCCATCAGTCAGAAATTCCATGATCTCATCTAATTCTCCTTCCGAAGGGTGATAGTTAGAATAAAAACAGAACATGTCAAGAGGTAGTCCATAAAAAGTGTTGATTGCCCCAAAAGAAAAAAAGTTGACCTCATGCCTCCTAACCATCACTTGATTCTCTTCTGCAGCAGGAAAATTTGCATAAAATTCTCTGACCACAGAAACAACAGCAATAGCGGAGAAGCAACAGTAATTCTCCCACTTCCTTTTAGCAACCATAGCTTCAATCACCTCTTCTGGTTTATTAAACACATGCTCAGGAATCAACTTACGTGACTGCAATGCATCGACATATCATTCCTCAGCCCTCGTACTAACAAATTTGTCAGAATCAAATCTTGTCTTTTCTCTCACACGCTTTGACTTCGGAGCCATCTCTAAAAATTCACAAAAAATTCACCATAAATTTCAAAATCAAACTAACCTTGCTAAATTATCTTCCAAAAGATATTTTCACTAAATCCAAGCAATTTCTCAAGTTTTTTCTCAAATTTTCACCATGAATAGTGATTTTAAGATTTTCTAAAATGTACTCAAAATACGTGGTGAAAATAAAAAAATTTTACTTAGGAGCAGTGCTCTTACCTCAACGAATCCAAATCTAACAATTTTTGTTGAGATCGACTCTTAAATGATCCACAATATGATGCCCTAGGCTCCTCTTTCGCGATAAACCGAAGGTTGAAGACAATTGGGTGGTTTAAAAATGACAATTTTCAGGTTTTTAACTGCTGGGAACCAATTTTTGCGAACTGGTGCCTAAGAGCGAACCCCTCAGCGCTTAGCCGTGAAATCTGGCGCTTAAGCGCCGACACTCTAACGTTTAGCCGCCAGTCCCTAGATTTTCACAATTAAGGTATATGCACTAAATCACTTTGTTAATCACCCTTAATTACTCCAGAATAATTATTTCTCCCCACATAAATCTTCCAATATTCCAAATCAAAATTTCATATCCATTGATTCCACAAAAATTTCACAAAAACACAAACTTATATTAAAACAAACATAACACTTAATACAATCCTATAATTTCTATCCACACATAAAGGATGAAATTATCTAAATACAAGAAACTTTAATCTTAAATTGATAAGTATACATCTCTAGGATGTAACCACCACATCATCAGGCTTAGTTAATACTTAAATATAAACACTAACACACATGAAAACTAAACATAACACATAAGAACACAAAACAAATAAGAACAAAGCACTCTTAATACCATTCTCTATTAGGCGGATTATATCCCGAACCATTATGATTCTCATTTGATCTTCTGGAATATAAATCTGATAAAACGGGCGATAATTGTTCATCCTTAAATCATCTTCTTCAATCCATTTGTTCTTCAGAAACATCACCTTTTCTGCTTCTTCCACGTACCTTGAATGACTGAATTGCATCTTGAGTTGCCATCCAATGTGCTCCAAATGTAGGTTACATTCAAGGATTTTTGCTTCCATTGAAGTCACTTGGGCTTCAATTTTTGTAATTATTTCAGCAATCCCTTGAATACTAACAGCGAGATATCCATTGAATAACTCTTTAGCAATGTCACTAACGAACTTACTCATGTCAGAATCTTGCTTCTTCTTCATCTCATTCTCCCAGGAAGACATGATGCAATCAAAACTCTCTTCTTAAGACTCAGAAATGAAAATAGGACTTGGGGCAAGTGTTTCTCTTAAATCAGGTCCTTTTTATAGACTTGGGAAGTGCTAAAACTGCCCCAAGACATTTTAAAACTCTAAAATAACTTCCAAAACCACTCCCCCACAATCTAGGCTTCTAGAACCTTATTTGTCATGTTTTTTATAACTGTGGCGCCTAAGTGCCAACCAGTCGGCGCTTAGCCGCCAGTGCCCAATTTAGCACAGGTTTGCTAAGTGTCCAAATTATCAATTAAGGTCAATTAAGGTCAAATAAACTCTACTATAGTTTAAAAACTCCAAATTACTACCACTAAAAACATAAAAACAAACCAAACAAAGCAAACAAAGAACAAAAAACAAACATAAAGCAAAGCACACCGATATTTATGGGTTGCCTCCCACAAAGCGCTTGTTATAACGTCTTCAGCCTAACATACCCAGAACTCATTCTGATTGACCCAACATCAAATTATTATCAGATTTAGATTTATTGACTGAAAATTATGGTTTAAGTCTATATCCATTAACTTTAAATATTTTTCCAGTCTTAGGATCTTGAATATCTACAGCTCCATCAGACTAAACTTTTATCACAATAAATGGACCCATTCACCTGGACTTAAGTTTTCCAGAAAATATTATTAATCTAGCATTATACAGTAAAACTTTTTGTCCTGGTACAAGATTTTTAGAAAGAATCTTCCGATCATGCCATAACTTCATCTTTTCCTTATAAATCTTAGCATTTTCATAAGATTCATTCCTTATTTCTTCAAGCTCATTCAATTCAATAATCTCTTTTCAGCAGCATTTTTCAAATTATAATTGAACTATTTTATAGCCCAATATGTTTTATGCTCAAGTTCAAAAGGTAAATGACAAGCTTTCCAAAAATCAGCCTATATGGGAACATTCCTATATGTGTTCTGTAAGCAGTCCTATAGGCCCACAAAGCATAATCCAGTTTGATTGACCAATCCGTTCTATTTGGATTAACAGTCTTTTCCAATATTCTTTTAATTTCACAATTGGATAATGCAACCAAACCGCTTGTCTGCGGATGATAAGCAGTAGCAATGCGATGATTAATATGATATTTCTTTGCTAACTTTTCAATAATCGCATTTCTAAAATGACTTCCCCCATCAGTTATGATTACTCTTAGTATTCCAAATCTGCAAAATATATTCTTTTCTAAAAACTTTGCAACACTTTGAGCATCACATCGAGGTAAATCAATAGCTTCAATTCATTTGGAAACATAGTCTCCTGATATCAAAACATAAACATTTCCGAAAGATAGTGTAAATGATCTAATAAAATCTAGTCCCCAAACATCAAATATTCCATCTTCCAACATATAATTGAGGGGCATCTCATTTCTTCTAGAAATATTGCCTACACGCTGACATCTATCACAATTTTTAATATAAACATTCACATCCTTAAAAATTGTAGGCCAATAAAATCCTGATTCTAATATTCTATATGCAGTTTTATCACTTCCAAAATGTCCCCCACAATCAGAATCATGACATTTTTGAATAATTTCATAAGTCTCTTCCAAAGTTACACATCTTCAAATTATAAGATCCTTTCCTTGTTTATATAAAAATGGGTCATCCCAAAAATAAGTCTTAGAATTAGACAAAAATTTCTTCTTTTCTTGGTATGTCAAACTATAGGGTATAATATTACTAACAATAAAGTTTACTATGTCTGCATATCACAGAACACGCCACTCTTTAACAGTGAACAGTTTTTCATTAGAAAAATATTCATTAATTTCTTCAATATCACAGAGAGATTTTTCAATTTCAAGCCTGGACAAATGATCAGCAATTTGATTATCAGAACCCTTCCTATCTACTATCTCAAAATCAAATTCTTGCAAAAGAAGAATCCATCTTATCAGTCTCGGTTTTGCATCATTTTTCTTCATTAAGTATTTAATAACAGAATGATCAGTATGCACCACACATTTAGTTCCAATTAAATATGATCAAAATTTATCAAAGGCAAATACTATAGCTAACAACTCTTTCTCAGTAGTGGTATAATTAATTTGAGCTTCACTAAGAGTTTTACTGGCATAATAAATTACTTTGAACATTTTATCATATTTCTGACCTAAAACAGCACCAATAGCATAATCACTAGCATCACACATTAATTCAAAAGGTTTTTCCCAATTTGGTGAATATATTACAGGTGCAGTGATTAATTTTTCTTTTAATGTTTCAAAGGCTTAACGGCAGTCATCATCAAAATTAAAAAATTGCATCCTTTTCCAATAAACGGCATAAAGGTTTTGTAATCCTTGAAAAGTTTTTGATGTAACGCCTGTAGAATCCAGCATGTCCTAAAAATCTTCTAATTCCCCTTACATTAGTTGGGCAAGGTAAATTAGATATAACTTGAATTTTTGTAGGATCTACCTCCAAACCTTTTTCTGAAATCCGATGTCCCAAAATAATTCCTCCTGCTACCATAAATTAGCATTTTTCCCAATTAAGGACCAAATCAGTTTCTTCATAGCTTTTTAAAACCTTAGATAAATGTTTTAAACAAGATTCAAATGAAATTCCAAAAATTGAAAAGTCATCCATAAAAACTTCAATCCCTTTTTCAATCAAATCACAAAAAATAGCCATCATACATATCTGAAATGTAGCAGAGGCTTTACATAAACCAAATGGCATTCTTCTAAAAGCAAACGTACCATAAGGACTGGTAAACGTAGTTTTCTCTCGATCCTCAGTAGCAATTTAAATTTGGTGGTAACCAGTATATCCATCCAGAAAACAAAAGTAATTATGCCCAGCCAATCTATCCAACATTTCATCTAGAAAAGGGAGTGGAAAATGATCTTTCCTTGTGACAAGGTTTAATTTTCTATAATCGATGCATATTCGCCACCCTGTAACTTGTCTTGTTGGTATCATTTCATTCTTTTCATTAACGATCCACGATTACTCCTCCTTTCTTAGGAACACAGTGAATAGGACTAACACATGCACTATCTAAAATAGGGTAGATAATTCTAGCATCCAACCATTTTAAAATTTCTTTCTTAAAAACGTCTTTCATGATATGATTTAATCTCCTTTGGGGATCAACCTGCGATTTGCAATTATCTTCCATAATAATTCTGTGCATACAAATTGAAGGACTGATTCCTTTAATATTAGCAATTGTCCATCTAAAGGCTTTCTTGTGCTTCTTCAAAATTTCAAGCAAACTCTCTTCTTCTTTTTTAGTTAATTGAGAAGAAATTATAATAAGCAAGGTTGAGGATTCACTTAGAAAAACATACTTCAAATGATCAGGAAGCATTTTTAGCTCAAGTTCAGGAGGTTTTTTAATTGATGGACCATAAGATTCATATTTTTCAGTCATATTTTACAATTCAAAACTTTCATGAACATACTTTAAATCTTCCTCTTGAAAATCTTCAAAATCAAATAACACCTCTTCTTGCTTATATTCCAATTCTTCGGCTTTCTCTTCATAAGTTGATTTGAAATGACAATCACTTAAATATTCAATAACATCCATCCTATAACACTCATCTTCTTTACCTCTAGCAGGATATTTCATCAATTTTGAAATTTTAAATGTAACAATTTGATCATTAACCCTCATCGATAATTCCCTTTTTTGCACATCTATCATGGCTTTACCTGCAGCTAGAAAAGGTCTCCCCAAAATTATGGGTATCTCTTTATCTTCCTCCATATCTAACACAATGAAATCCACAGGAAAAATAAATTGATCCACTTTTACCAAAACATCTTCTATAACTCCTTTAGGATATGTGATCTAACGATCTGCTAATTGCAGAGTTACAGTAGTTGGGGTTATTTCTCCTAGTCCCATTCTTTTGAATATTGATAGAGGCATAAGGTTAATGCTTGCACCCAAATCACATAAAGCTTTTCCACATAATCTTTCTCCGATTGCACATAGAATTGTGAAACTACCAGGATCTTTAAGTTTTTCAGGAAGCTTTTTCTGAATTATTGCACTGCACTCCTCACTAAGTGCAACAGTCTCATTTTCTTCAAACTTCCTCTTTTTATTAAGAATATCATTCATAAATTTCACATAGCTTGGCATTTGTTCTAGGGCTTCAGCAAATGGAATATTAATGGTAAGCTTCTTTAATATCTCCAAGAATTTTGAAAATTGCTTATCCAACTTTTGTTGACGAAGTCTCTGAGGAAATGGAGGTGGTGGTTATTCTAAATCAACTTTAGGTGGAGAAATAGGACTTTCAAAACCTTTTGGAGCGTCCTCTTTAGGTCTTTCAATCTCTTCTTTCTCTACTTCAGTTTCTTTTTGAACTCTAACTTCCAATTATTTTTCACTTCTCAGTTGAATTGCTTTTACTTGTTCTTTATTATTTTCTCTTGGATTCACTTCAGTATTACTTGGAAGCATTCCTTGGGATCTATTACTTAAGGCATTTGCAATTTGTCCCAATTGATTTTCAATATTTCTGATGGTTGCTCCTTGAATTTGTAATTGATTTCTCATATGTGATACTACTTCTTCAATAGACAACTTATTCTCCTTTAATTATAAAGCATTGTTATAATTAGAAGGATAAGTTAATCTATTATTATTATTACCTTGGTTGTTCCAATTCCCCAATGGGGTTACTTGGTGGTTCCCCCATTGTTGATTAACACTACCCTGATTATTGTTATTCTCGTTAAAATTTGGATGATTCTTCCAACCTGGGTTATAATAATTGGAATATGGGTTGTTAGGTTTGATTATAGCATTTACAGTTTCTGGTGAAGAATAAGAATCAACCATTTGGCCTAATGAATTTTCTTCAATCTTGAGATTTGGCTGAGAAAAATTCATCCCAAATTGGTCTATCTTCCTTGATACGAGCGATAACTTGATTTGCTAACATTGTAAAAGCATCATTTTCATAAACACTGGCTACCTTTTTAGGATTTAACCTTTCAGAAGGCCATGGAAAATTATTAGTAGTCATTTCTTCAATTAAAGCATAAGCCTCATAAAATGGTATAGACATTAATGATCCACCAGCAGCAGCATCGATGATTGATCTAACAGATCCAACTATTCCATTATAAAAAGTTTGAATTATTAATCAATCTGGTATCGCATTATGTGGAAATTTCCTGAGGAGAACTTTAAATCTTTCCCATGCTTCATATATTGATTCCCCTTCAAACTGACAAAAGGATGTTAAATAATTTCTCAACTTAGCAGTCTTAGATGGTGGAAAATATTTAGCAAGGAATTTTTGTGACAATTCACCCCAAGTTCTAATTGATCCAGGTGCTAATGAATGTAATCATATTTTAGCTTTATCCCTTAGTGAGAAAGGAAAAAGTCTAAGTCATGAACAGGACTCATCCATTGGCTATCCGAAATAGGATAAATAATTCCAGCATCTAACCATTTCAAAATTTCTTTCTTTACAACCTCTTTCATAATTGGGTTCAATCTTCTTTGAGGTTCAATAGTGGGTTTAAAATTTTCTTCCGTTAAAATCCTATACATACAGATTTAAGGGCTTATCCCTTTTATATCTGCAATAGTCCAACCAAAAGCTTTCTTATAATTCTTCAGAACTCCTATTAATTTTTCTTCTTGATCTTTACTCAATTCTGAAGATATAATTACATGTAAAGTTAATGATTTTTTAAGAAATGCATACTTTAAATGTGCAGGTAAAATTATTAATTCCAGTTCAGGAGCTTTTTCAATTGAGGGTAAAAGTATATTATTTTTAGTTGTGTCTAAAATTTCCCAGTTTTCATGAATATAATGAGTTTCTTCAAATAATTTTTCTTCATTTACTTTTTCATTTTCTTCAGTTAATGACTCATTGTATAACACAGATTCATCATTTTTATCTTCAAAAATGACCTTACATTTTTCTTGATAATGTTTTTCAATTATATAATTAAAAATATCCATTCGATAGCATTTTTCTTTATCAGGATACCTCACTGAATTCAGAACATTAAATGTTATCTCTTGATCATTAACTTTCATCGTTAATTCTCCTTTTAGCACGTCAATCATAGCACGTCTAGTAGCTAGAATAGATCTCCCTAAAATAATAGGTATTTTTTATATTCTTCCATATCTAGTACAACAAAATCCACAAAAAAGATAAATTTATCTACCTTAACAAGAAAATCCTCTATAACTCCTTTAGGATAAGTGATAGATCTATCAGCTAACTGAAGGGTTACGGTAGTGGGAGAAATCTCTCCTATGTCTAACCTTCGAAAGATTGAAAATGCCATTAGATTAATACTTGCTCCAAAATCACATAAGGCTTTTCCACAAAATTTTTCTCCAATAGCACTTGCTATAGTGAAACTTCCAGGATCTTTAAGTTTCTGAGGTAGTTTCTTCTGAATTATTGCACTACATTCTTCACTTAATGCAACAGTTTCATAAGCTTCAAATTTTCTTTTCTTACTTAAAATTTCCTTCATAAATTTTGCATAACTTGGCATTTGTTCCAATGCTTCAGCAAACAGAATTTTGATGGTAAGTTTCTTAAAAATCATAAAGAACTTATAAAATTGATGGTCAAGCTTCTGCTATTTTAATCTTTGAGAAAAAGGTGGTGGTGGTCTTTCAACTTCCACTTCAATAGGAATTACATGTCGGCATCAATTTTTGTTGTCACATGTGTGGGATGTCCACTCGAGCGCATCGGCGCCGTACTTTATGTAAATAAGTTACCCGTCATTGGCTCAAATTGGCCCATCCACTGGCGAGCTTGTTCAGATGACCTCGAACAACAAAACAGACCACTCGAGTGTGTCTGGGACATCGATATTACCTAGGAAGGACGTCTATTTTGCTACTGCTTCGCGGGCAGGGTAACATTGTGCAAATTATCATTTTTAGCCTTATCATCAGAAAGTCACTCAAACGACTCCGGAGGACAAAATTGATCACACGATTGTGTCCGGGACATCGATTTTACATACGGAGGATGTTCATTTTGCTATGACACCACGGACGGGCTTAAAATATGCGATTTTTTTTGCTCAATTGCTCAAAAAGTGGCCCGAGAGGCTCCGAATGACCACGGATGACGAAATGGACTGTGCCAGTGCGTTCGGAACGTCAATTTTAGCTAAGAAGGACATCCACTTCACTGCGAACACGTATATAGACTAAAAAAATGCGGAGGATAATTATAATATTATTTTTATTATTATCATATAATATATATATATATAATATATTATATATTAACGTATATAATATTATTATATATTAACAGATATAAAAAATAAAACCTACACCTAAAAGCTCAGCCCAGCGTTTGTTTTCTTGATCCCTAGCTCTCCATCCCGCCGTCACTGCTCGCATCCCTCCTCTTCATCATCAGAACTCGCCGCTGAAGGCCTCTCCTCGCCGGTGAAGGTCGTGGACGTCCTTCCCTACGCCGGAGGCACCTTGCAGCCAGCCTATCTTTTCCTTCGCGAAACGGAGCCCTAACTCCGGACTGTGTCCTAGCGCTCGAGCCCCATGGACCAGTATTCCTCGCCGGCGAACTCGCCGTTGCTTCATCCCGCCAGTGAGATTCCCTGGCCAAGCTCCTCCTTCAGCCACGCCACCTCCTTCTCCTATTCTTCTTCTTGGACAAAGTTATCGCTGCCACTTTCTCGCCGGATATCTTCCTCGCTGGCTTTTTGCCTCGCTGACATCGTATTTACGTCGGAGAAAAATCATCAAGGAGAGTGTTGAATTTTTGGGCTCTCCTCTGCATTTTCTTCTCTCCCGGTGTGGACCGTCGACGAGCTAACCCCTCAACATCGCCGTCCTATCCTCCCAGCAACTGGAGACTTCACCGGAGCTTTTCACGATAGATGGACAGTGAGGATATCGCTATTCGAGGAGGTGCGAGCGACTTTTACCTCGTGGTTTCCCCTCTTTCGTCTTCATTAGGAGACCTCTCTCGTGAAGGTATATATGTCGGCCATATTTTCCTATGTTAAAATTATTTATTTTGGGTACCTGCATACCTCATTGAGTCTTCCTCTCGTTCCCTGTATGCTCAATGAGGTACATATTGCGAGGTGTGTCGGCACGCTGACCGAACACCGGCAGTTTGCCGGAAGCGTGGGCTCTCCTTAAGCATAAAGAGAACGTGTCTTCAACCTTCACGACGCTGAGATTTTTTTATCCTTTTGTTGGCCATAGGCTTGTCGACCGGTCTAGCCTCATATGTGATGGATTGTTGATTTACCTAGAGCGAGTCGTAGGTTAGGAATCCTGTGCGTTGGCTAATCCTATTCGTAGCCTGGCGATTCCCTATTTTTTAAGCTTTAGATCTTAATCCTGCTATGTTGGAATCCTAATTTCCCATAGTTTTGGCGCTCCTAATCTTCCATGGAGGGATTAGTTGAGTTCGAGCTTAGAGGATGGGAAAAGCTTTGTAGCTAGTTTGTCCTTTAAGATCGGGGCTTTCGTAGAGCGGGAAAAGCTTTGTAGCTAGTCCGCCCTATGAACGGTGGAGAGTTTCCCCTACGAGAAATCGGAGGGGGAAGCCCTCTACATAGCCACGTTAAAGCTGGAGGCGGCGATGCCGCACATCTAAGAGCGTCAACCCTAGGTACCTATGTGAGGTCGTTAGGACTAGTTCGACATGCCTTTGAGCATTGTGGTTGTGTTGCATGTGCATGGTCCACCTTATTGCATTCTTTTGCATGTGACCACTTATTACACTGTATTGCATGTTTGTATGCATGTGCATGTTGTTCTGATTGCATGTTGTACCATATTCTTTGTTTTGCATTTGCATTTGCACCGCACTTTTATGATTCTCCCTAGTGAGAATTATTCCACCTCCGGGTCACTGCCTCCTCGACATACTCATTTGCTTGGGTTGCTGCCACTACGTTATGCCCACCTCCAGGCAGCTGCCGCTACTACATGCCCACCTTCGAATCACTGTCTCCTCGGCATACCCATCCTTTGGACCACTTCCGCTACGGCATGCCCACTCTTTCTGAGTCACTTCCTTCATGCTATACTCACCCTCACCACTTTGGTGCATCCTCTTTGCATGTTGCATCCTTCCATTTTGCATGATGTGTTTGCTTGCCCTTTTTGGGCGCCCGTTGTGATTGTTTCGTACTTCGGTCGAGCAGTCACAATGTGGGCTTCTTGCATGACTGTTTGCTTACCCATTCCTCGATGGCTTGTCCTACTCATTAGGAGAGTGACTGTGTTTCGGTCGCGATGCCTTAACGAGCATTGCTTGCTATGTTGATCCCAATAACTAATACGAGTTAAGTCATCGTGATCGACACAAGTATGACTGTGCTAAGGATTCAATGGATCTAACTTGTATGACCTCTCTTTGTGACTCCCTTTAGATCCTTCGGATCTTTAGGTCGTGGCCAGTATGGCGACCTCGTCAAAGTCATACTATACCCAGACTTACCCCGTACTTAGGCACTAGGTTTGTGCACTTTCGTTAGATGGTGTGCTAGGCTAGGACTTAGGTTGCTAGGTAGTCTTTTTGATGTCTGGCTATTATTCTTTGTTGGATTGGTTGCACTAGCCAGGCATCTTTCTTTTGCATTGTGCTTGTTGTGTGACTGCATGCTTCATATGTGTGGTAGTGTGTTAGGACGCTTTTCTGCAGGGAGCCATGCCTATTTATATGCACACACAGGTACCGCTATGGGGGGAACAAGTGATGATTTCTAACAATTTACTTACAGGTGCTGCTTAGTTCCCCCACTTATAAGGCATGGCTCATTATACGTCATTTGCATGTGAGCTTTCCCACTAACACTTATTTTCATGCAGGATTGAGTCTTTTTCTTTTCCTTTGTACTTTTAGAGTCTAGGAGAGTCCAGTAGCAGAAATAAGATACGGGCATGGGTTCCGAGGAGCTTTTATGCGAGAACCACGTTAAGGGGACCAGGAGCAGATGCTCGTGCCCAGTATCTTAATTCTGCATTTTTATATTGATGTATAGAATTAGGACCGGGCATGTATATGCGGAGTCTGGCCGCATTTTTCTTTTTCTGGGTTATGTTGCCGGTCCAGCGGCATTTTGGCCTCTTTTATTTTATTATTAAGTGTTTTCTTTTTTTACTTTTATTGCATATTTGCATACCTACATGTGTTTTCCTTGTTTCTTTCTGTGATATGGGATTTCACGATACTATTTAGGCTCTTTAAGGACCCTAAAATTATAAACTTTGTATGTTAAAAAAAATCATAATAAAATATTCAAGATAAATGAATTTTAGGATTAAAATATTCAAGATTTTAAAATATGCACTTTTACTTTCTTGCATGGCCTTGGGGCTGAATATTAAATGGGTTGCATTGCATGGCTATCACCCAAGTCATACTGATAGGGCCTCCCGTTACTTAAGGACCGCTCTAGATAACTGCATTCATATTTGCATGTCCTGAGGAGGAGTCCCCATGCTTCTCTAACTTGACTGGCCCAGCATACTTTTATAGGTGGTTGTATAGTGCGCCTAGGGTTTTAGAAGGCTCCCCGACCCAAACAGGGTGTAAGTCCTTTTGTTTAGAGTGTTTGCAGCTTTGTAGCCGAACCTTCATTTCTCTTCTTTCTTGAGGCATCCTTATCACTTTGGCAGGTGTAAGACCCACTTCTTGGAGCTCCAGCTTATAGTCATAGGATAGAGTTTCCTTCCTTTGACCTTAGGGCTACCGAGGCCCCCATAGATAATGCAATTCTTGGATTGCTGATCAGGGATCTCAGGATGTGTTGGGTCGACTACCTCCACGACCAGGTAGACTTAGGGTCCTACTGCTTAGGATGATGGGTCAGTGGTACCCCAACTTGGCTACCTCTACCCCTTTAGGATTATTCATCCCTTCTTTTGACTACACCTGTTGAGCCCTTTCGCTCCTTGACTTCGTTGATATCATTTTGACGACCCAATGCCAATGAGCTGCCGCCCATTTGGGATATGATGATTTCTCCTCTGCCCTTATGACCCGGACGTGCTTTGACATGTTGGGATATCCCCATCAAGATGATTTAGGTTATTTTGTGGGTTCCATATGCTGATGAGCCGCAACCCCATTTGTGATGTGAGAGACTCACTCTCTGCCTGATGGCTTAGCGAGAGCTTTGAAGCATCAGGACTTTCCTACATAGAATAATCTTCCTTTGATTTCCTATACCCTAGGTCTATGATAATATAAAGCGAAAGTCCTTTTATCAAGAGTATTCTTGGGTATCCCCTAAGATGTAATTAACTAGTAGAAATATGTTCTTCTGGGAGTGCTTTTGACCCCAGAACAGATACACACACCTGACTCTCTCGTTATGGGTAGTCTACGTAGATACTTATTTTGCGGATATTGGTTCAAGGTGCCTCCGCCGATCTTATTCTGGTGGACATGCTTGACTTATCCTTGCGAGGTTTATCGCAGGTAGACTCTCCATTTTTTTTCTTTTCTCTTGTTTGTCATTTTTGTCGTATGTCCCTTCTTATTCGGTTCCTCTCCTCTTCGAATCACTTTTTTGATTCAGAAGGGAGATTTATTCGAATAATGGAAGTATACGACGATTGACAAGTTGGCGACTCCTTTAAAAATAAAAAGAGAAAAGAATGGCGAAAATAATTTGGCGACTCTGCTGGGGATGAGTCTCTCTCTCCAGGCTTGGAGCTTCGCTTTTTCTGGGGTTATAGCCTCTCTCCATACTAGGAGTTTCGCTCATATTATCATGACCTGGTTTTCTTCCTTCGAGTCACAATTGAGCCTTTTGTGAGACCTTGGTTTTCAGTCCATGTGTCAGTTGCTAAGGGTAGCAACTCAATACATTCTGTCCCTTATCTCACCCTCGACATTTTGGTTGCAACATTATCGCATGCATCGATGTCTAGTTTTGTGATTGGTTTCATAACCTTTCTTTGTATTTGACCGTTGTCCCTTTTTTGCCCCGCTATGCAGAAGAGCAGAGAGGTGGACATGTTCGTTGCCGCCGGGGAGAACTCTTTCCCCTCTCCCTGAGTGTTTTCTATGCTCCTGAGGGTGCCATAACCTTCAGTTCTTTCGAGCACCCCTGTGAGGTTACCTTACATAATCCTATGCCCTTCGAGGCATTTGCTCTATGCCCTCCCCCTTAAAAGGGGAGATGTGCATATTGAGTTTTTCTTACGCTCTCTCAGGCGTTTTCCTCTATTCCCTCCTCTTAAAAGGGGAAACGTGCATATTGAGTTGTTCTTACGCTATCTCAGGTATTTTGCTCTATTCCCTCCCCTTAAAAGGGCGGACATGCATATTAAGTTGTTCCTATGCTCTATCAGGAGTTTTGATCTATTCCCTCCCCTTAATAGGAGAGATGTGCATATTGAGTCGTTCATACACCCATTGAGGCATTTCCTCTATGCCCCCCCTTAAAAGGGGAGACGTGCATATTGAGTTGTTCTTACGCTCTCTCAGACATTTTGCTCTACGCCCTCCCTTTTAAAAGGGGAGACGAGCATATTGAGTTGTTCCTGCGCTATCTGAGGCGTCTTCCTCTGTGCCCTTCCCCTTAAAAGGGGAGACATACACATTTAGTTATTTTTGCTATAGTGGCTCGTATCGCGTCTATTTTTTTTTGTAAAAAGAGGCGTCGCTTGATAGCGATGCGCCACAGCACCTGATAGTCTTTTCTAGACTCGTCCCTCCATGTTTTCATGTGTCTCCTTGCCATAGGTGGTCGAGTCTTCTCTTAGCAGTAGGTTTGTCACTACTATTGTCGTTATGACATTTGTCCCGACTTTCTTTCTGTTATGGTTTCTCCTGAGGATCCACCTGTCCCTCGATTAGGCAGGAAGGCCAGGTAGACTGGGAATAGACTGCTGCAAATTTAGCAACATTTCTTGTATCAGGTTTCTATACCTATTCTGACTCTGGTTGAGGTGCCTTTGGCCCCCGTTTTAGGTCATTTTTTCTATTGTCCCCATTGAGCAGACCACGTTCCTATTCGACATTTGATACATGCTCTCTTTTGAAAATGAGTTGTGCATATAGTACTACTTTCATTGTAGCAACTCGTATCGGTGTTACTTTTCCTACGAGGAAAGGACTAGTGTCAGATGGAGATACGCTACAACGCTTTTTTTTATTTACTAGCCTCTATTTTAGTCATTCCATATGTTGAGTATTTCCATACTTGCGAATGTTGCATTATGTAAGAGTGCTAGAGTTACCTGTTGTGGTACCATCCTTTGGCGGTGTGGACCATGTTCCCATCATGACTTATTTAGGTTCCAGCCCAGGATGATGCTAAATCCTGTCGGCTGAGAATCTCCTTGTCGTCCTTTGGCGTAAACAACGTCCCTGCCATGACCCTCAGTGGTTCTGGCCTGGGTTCGACGCTAAATCTCGTCAGCTGAGAATCACCTCTTCATCCTCTGGTGGTGTGGTATGTCCCCGCCATGACCTTTTTTTTCGATTCCAGCACGGAATAACGCTCAAATCCCGTTATCAGAGAATCATTTTTTCTTATATGTCTGGTTATGTGGACTACACTCCAGTTATGTTTGCTTGGGTTTCTTCCCTCCTCCAGATGCAAGTCATTCTCACCTTGTAGTCCGTACTGTTGTTGCTACCACGAGTTCTCTGAATTAGAAGATTGTAGGAGAAACTTCCTCTATAAGGGGAAAAAGTTTTTGCTAGTTTGACGACCGTCCCAGCCCCATTTGTTCTGTTTACTCTGAGGCCTCTCCTGTCTTTACATTGGGCAAGGGCGTCCAGAAGAATAGGGACAAACTGCTACAACCATAGCGGCTGACTTAGCCACATGTCTCTTTACCTGTTGGGATTATAGTTTCCTCTTTGAGAGGATAGGGTCCTATTTCTAGAGTTGAGTTCTTGGCTTAGATCTCTAAAATATCTAAGCATTTTGTGTAGGAACTCACTCTACTTACCATATCTCTACGATTCTCATAGTAAGAGACTGAGATATACTTCTCAGTCCATTACGAGATTTGAATGTTTCCCCATCTGTTGTACAGGCCATGATACCCGCCGAGGTGTTGCATGGAACCCTTGGTGTGGTATTTGTTGACCTCATTTTTGATGAGGTCTTTTTCTCCTCTCTTTAGTACTTAGGATCTAGCCTTAGGCTTTTCCTTTGACTAATCTTAGAGGACTAGAAGTGGAACCCACCCTTTAGAAGTTCAAACACCTCTTGATTCCCTGCAAAGCCCACAAGCTTGATTGTAGACCCCTAATCACCTAGAGGGTTGAAATCAAATGTGGAGGTTTAAAGGATGAGTTCCCTATAGGACTTCTTGGCCTTAAGACTACCTTGGGTGGACTGGTCTGGTGAGGGTTGACTTGCACACACATTACACTTTCACATACATTCAAATCCTAAAATTATTCACACCCAACTTGACTTCCTGACTCACGTAGGTAATTCACATGGATGGTCCTTAACCCCTAAGCCCCTGGCTAAGAGGGTTAGGAACAACATAGTGAATGCCTCAAATGAGTCCTCTCATGGCTCATATGGGCTTAATATGGCTTCATGGCTCAACCAAATTGATTCTATTTTACTCAAATTTGATCAATATTCATTTTTCCAAAATTTCAATTTTTGACCCCCTGGGCCCTACACCTACTAAACCTACCGAAAGCCCTTGAAACTACCCAAAATTTACAAAATCACCTAAATTACCCAAAAATTCCTCAAAATCAATCCTAAACATCCCCCCCCCACTCAAATTGATCATCCATAGCCAAAAATACCAAAAATTCCAAAAGTACCCCCAATACCCTCCAAATACCCAAAACGCCTTTCTTAGCCCAAAAATCCAAAAATTCAGAAAATTCCCAAAAAATTCCAAAAAATCCCAAATATTCCCAATTTCATTTTATTCAACTACACCATGGGCCAATTTTGCAAATTTACCCCCATTTTACTAAAACCCCCTATTTGGGCCCATTTTAAACCCAAGTGAACCAAATGTCAAACCAAACCACCCCAATTGACCTCAATTTTGGTCCAATTCAATTCTAAGCTTCACTTCAATATTCCCAATATCAATTTAGAACAATTCCAGCTCCAATTTGATTGACATTTGAGCCCAATTTCAATTTGAAGCATAAGGCCCAATTTTGGCCCATGACCTAAACCTAGCTCAAACCCATCCAATTCAACTCCAATTAACCCCAAATCTTTTCCTAAACCTTCCTAATATCCCCAAAAACAAAACACTAACTTGATTTGCCCAAAATTTGAACCTAAACTCCACCCAAAACCAAAATCCCTTAAATTGACCTAAGCCCAAACCTAACCTAAATGGGCCCAAATCCCAAAATTAGAACCTAACCAAAGTTGGAAACTCTTTGTGACACTTCCATGAACATTTCTCAACATTAATTTTACATCAAATCCAACTTTAGCCCAAACTTAACCCAAGTTAGCCCAATTGGATCCATTTTGACCATAACCAAAAAAGACCCAAATTCAACCCAATTCAACTCTAAATCATTTCAAATTGATTCCAAATCATTCATGAAACATTCCTAAATTAAATTCAACACTTATTGGACCTAATCCTTTGCAAAATTTTCATCCTAAAATTTATTTTGAAATCTAAAAGCCCATCCAAAGTGAAATCCAAAAGCCAAAACCCATTTCAAAGCCCACATGACAATTCCTTCTCATCATCCCTTTAATTGGAATCAATTCCTAAGTCCCAAATCAATCATCAAATCAACCTAAATCAAGCACCATCTAAATTTTTCACTAAATTGCCAAAATCTCCAAATTCCTTTTTCATATAAATGAATCCACTTTTCCTAAGCCAAGAATGAGCCAAATGGAGCCACATGCAAGCCATGGACAAGCCACATAAAGCCATGGGGGGTTTGACTTGTCACCAAGCCATTAATGGAAAGAAGAGGGAGTCCTTTACTAAGACCTCCTTAAGCCATTTAAACCTCTTTAATGCAACACCATAACCCAAAATTAACTTAAACTATTTTGATGGGGACTTCACCACTCCATGGCAGCTGACCCAACTGATCCCCTTGGCCCAAAATCAGACCATGGGAAGGTGAACCAAGCCCAAATACATGGGTTGACACATGTGAACCCAAAATTTCTCTTCTCCCTTTACCACTTAAATCCAACCCTTTACACTTGGCATTGGACAATTGCTTGCACAAACCTCCGAAGCACTGGTCCTCCTGACCTTGAGGGTGACCTAACCCTGGCCGGCCAGCCACCACAGACCGTCGGAAACCACCAGGCCGAGAGCACCCATGTGATCTAATTTTTGAATTTCTCCTTGCTGAGTTGTCCCAGCCCAATTGAACACCATGGCTGTTCTTCCCATGCCCTAAGCTGTTGATCCCAGCCTCCAATTGCCCCTGGGAAGCCCTCCAGCCATGTCTATTTAAACCCACCACCCTCTCGGCCAAAGGGGGAGTTGAACCAGACCTTAAGGAAACTCTGCCAAAATTGCTCCAGGACCTTCTCCTAACCCAGAGCAGTTGATCCCCAGTGTTCCTTTGCCCTAATCTCCAGTAATAGAGCTCAATTTCTGAGTTGAAAATCCACCAAAAAAAATAGGACACTCCACCACAGTGAGCCAATCTCCAAATTGATTGGTCCTAAACCTTCACCAGACCAAGAGGAGAAGTTCCCCAGCAAAAGCCCCCTCACCAGGGCAGCCATTGCTTCTAGCCTCCAAGCTTTGTGATCGGCCTTGGTCACTTTCATACCTAGACAATTCCCAGAGCCAGAGGACTTCATGCGGAGCTTGCTCGGACTCAATCGAAGGTGACACAACTCTCGGATCGAAGCTTCACTTCTGCGAGCAAAGGTATGAATTCACTCTTCCTCCCGAGCTTCCAACGATTCTCCATTTTGTTTAAGTTAATTTCATAGCCTATAAACCGTATGGATGTGTTCGTCTCTTCAAGATGAATCCATAGAGCATAAGAACACAAAAATCCATTGAGAATCGAGTGAGATCTTAGGGAGTGAGGACGGTCACGGGTGCACACCAGTCGTAGACGATGACCAGGAGCCGTTGGATCGCACGTGTATCGAGCGGACGGTTCAGATTGCGCCGGACTAGGGAATGTTACATGAACCGCGGGCCCCGGAGTGCTGAGTCGGATGGCGGCGTCGAATGGGAATGCACCGCGTGGGCTTTCGGAGCTGCCGATGTTGCACTGGCGCCGCGTGGATAAGTAGATAAATAGGGTATTTTTGAATTATTTAAATGCCCAAAACTTAAAAAAATCCATATCTTTGCATAGAAAAATCACAAAAATAAAATAAAAATACCAACTTTCTCAGTGAACAGAGGAGAATAACGTGGAAAAGAAATCAAATTAATTGGATGAGTAAATTATTTTTAATAATTTATTTACTGTTTTCAGTATTTCGATTCTTCATTTGCATAGATAATTCACCATGACATGAGACCATAGGGCTTTTGAAGCCTCTGATCTTGGAAACATTCCCTGAATTTTTCAATGTGAGAGGTCATCTCTGTAAAAAGTTATTGAATTTTCAATTTCATATCACTGTTTTAGGTATTTTAATTCCAATAATTAGCATGTTATGAAATAAATTCTAGGAAAATTTGGTGATGTTTCTTAGGACAAGGGGACCCTATGAAAAATATATTTTGAGTTAATTCATTCATAATAACCTTAATTGGCCTAAACCCCTAAAACTGAATTTGAATTAATTAGGGATAACCACACATCAAATTGACTTGAAAACAATTCTCCACTGATTTTTAGGATTAGAGAGACCTCACATAAAAATTTGAAATTAGTTTGACTTGATTAACCCTATCAAATGGATTAATTAAGCCTCATAAGCAAAATGGAACTTTAAAAATTCATAACTTCAAAAATACTTTTCAAAAATTCACAAAAATAGTTTTGGGGCTTCTCTGATATTAGGGGAGTTTAGGAAAATTAAAATTGGAATTTTCTAAAAAAGTTCATTTTTCATAATATTTTAATATTTTAATAATTAAAAATAATAAAAATCATAAAAATATTAAAAATCATAAAAATGTCACATTTTGATACCTAATCACTTAGGAACAAACCAAATATTTTTCCTAAGTCCCTAGGGTAAGATATTGAATTTTAAAGGCTTAATGTAACCTTTTTCACTAAAATAATTCTAATAAATCAAAGAAAAATTATAAAATTATAAAATTTATTTCTCTGAACTCCTTGAGGTCAGAAAGATTTAAGAAAAATATAAAATCTATTTTTCAACTTTTATTTCATTTTAAAATTAATTAATACTCTAATACTCAAAATAATTATAATAAATAAAATATATTTCAAAAAATCACCAAAATTGGTCCACGTGGTCCTCTGGTCATTAGGAACATCCCATAATTTTCTTAAGGATAGAAACTTTTCCTTGGTCATGTTGTTGAATTTCTTTGAAAACCCCCATTTTCTACTAAAAATAATTATATAAATAAATTCAATTCAGAAAAATCACATTTTCTCCTCTAATGTCTTGATTGATATATGAGTGAGGTGACATAAAAATTTCAAATTCATTTGAGCTCAATTAGTGAGTTATGAAATAAATAAGCTTAAAAGGGCATAAAGATAATTAAAAATTTTAACCCTTAATTAAAACTTTAGGTTTAAATAAAATGGGGGGGGGGTAAAATATTTGATTTTAACTTTCTCTTGGATGATTGAAACTTAGGAAAATTAAGGGGTAGAAACCCATTGAACATTTTGAAAATATCAAAAAAATGAAACTTTAATTAATTAAATAATTTAAATTTTGGAAAGAATATATTTAAATTTGGATCATTAAAATAGGGATATTATTAAGAGGATATTTATTCTTTAATTTAAAAATCCCTAAATAAGTCACTTTAACAAAACTTAATTCCTAATTAAAAATTAAAATAATAATTCAAATTGATAATTAAAATTAATAATTAAAACTAAAATTAAAACTAAAATTAAATTAAATTAAATTAAATTAAATTAAATTAAATTAAATTAAATTAAAACTAAAATTAAATTAAATTAAAATTAAACTAAAATTAAATTAAAATTGAATTAAAAATTAAATAAATTTAAATCAAATTAAAATTAAAAATTAAATTAAAATTAAATTAAAAGTTAAATTAAATTAAAATTAAATTAAAATCAAATTGAATTAAAATCATTTAACAACAAACCTAAATGAAATCATTAAGAATTAAATATAAAATAATTTGAACACTATTCCAAACTTAAAATTATTAATTAAAACCTCGTTATTAAATTAAAACACTTTAAACCATTAATTCAAACTTTCAATTAAGAATGATTAAAATTCTCGATAAACCAACTTGCCCTTAAAGGCTTTAATTATTATAACTCTTAAATAGAGTATTAAGTGAGATGTCACTTCATTCATTAGGTAATCGAATACCCAAGTTCAATGAGCAAGAGACAAAGTTTAACTAAACTCCTGGATGATTAATTCATATGTGCAACTAAATTTACTTGGACTCAAAACAATCCCAGAAATATTGAAAAGATATTTAGGACTTCTCCTAAGCACTTCCTCAATATGATGGGATGTTTTAGAAGAACAACTAAATTTAATTGTTCTTTGATAAAGAAAATCATCCTTAAACAAAACACAAGAACCTAGACGTCATAGGAGATGACTAGTTATAGGATTAGGAATTTGGTAGACAACCAAAACCCTTCCCTTAGCTTTACCTACGTACTTCTTGAAATATTTAAATGCTTTAACATGTGTTTTAAGTGCAGCTTGGGATGACAGGAAGACCCTCCAGATATGCTTTTATTTTATTGCAATTTGCTGCAATTTACTTACATGCATTATACTTTACTTTTCTTGCATGTTAAACAAGACTGTTGCATGAAAACCAAAACCTTTAGGGTAGTCCCTGAACTGAAACCAAAACTAAATTAAAAGTCATTGCAAGATAAAATTCACCGCCACAACATTTTAAAATATAAAACAACTCAAAATTTAATCACAAACAGAACAACAAAACTACAATTGCAACTAAATTAAAATGTCTCGTTGAATGATCAGGAATACCTAGGATGATGTAACCCACGTGTTGCTAACGGGATTTCCCAAGGTCTAAATAAAAGTGTGGAACTCATTCAGTTGAGTTTAACAAATTCATATGGACTAAGTGAATTCAATGAAAAAAACGATGCAGGGATGACGGAACCGTGGGAACTTAATCGGTTCTGTTTACTTAACTTTAAGATTTGTTTTAATTAAAATATTAAAAAACAATTGGATTTTAAGATTTTCTCTAAACCAAAACACTTCCCTCATCTCCTGATTTATGACTTCTAAAACTAAACCTCTGCAACAACAAGGAGCTCGGAGCATGGTGGGCAGCTCGGCCATCGTCATCAGCAAAACAACTCTACATCAGCTAAACTTTCCTTAGAATTAAATAACCAAGCCATAGGACTTCGAGGTAGTTTTCCTAGTGCAACGTAAATCCTCAACCCTTTTGTTAGGCATTTGCATAATCATGTTATGTAAATTAAGCCCTAACCGGTCTTAGGACTCCGAAATAGTCGTTTGGTATAACATAAACCCTCATATCTTCGAGGCTATTTGCATGACTGCGTCATACAAATATAAGTCCTAATTAAATAAAATCGACAGGATTGAAACATTAAATAAACTCCCAAATTGAAGCTAAACAATAGGATAGTTTGGGAAGTTGTCAAGATTTCTTCTTGGATCCTCAGCTTCTCCTACTTTTCTTCCTTTGGACTCCTGAAATAAACTGTTCCAAATTGGATCCATTCCCTTTTGAAATTTCCAAAATCCAATCCTTTGAAAACCTTAAGCTTTGAAATTCTTGAGAGCAAAACCACTGATCATTATCGAGAGTTTTCTTAAGTGATTCCCGTCACTTAGGATGTAATTAACTATAGGGGCTTGCCCTTATAGGGAACTTTAAGAACCCAGGTAATATAAACCCTGCTTAATTCATTTATATTAAGCAGTGGAACTTGTCGGCTTATAAAATTGGTTCGCAGACCAAACGGATGTCACAAATCTTCTAGTTTATTTAATCGAGCCCCATCATCAAGCGGAGTGTATATTCTTCGGGATAGATACACGGTTTGTGATGTGGTGCTCGTTTATATAAACTATTTGGGATGTGAGATCGGTTTGATTTCATATCTTAAAATTTTCAAATTTAAAATTATTTTCAAAATCAAATACTACTTTCTACATTATATATATATATATTTAAATTAAATTTAAAATTTAAAATTCGCCGACAATTTTTGTAGGCGACCCCTTTTCAAAATACAACACAAACCTAAAAATATGCCGACAATTTCTGGCGACTCCGCTGGGGACTAGTTCCTCTCTCCATTTTGATTTGATGGGTTTGCTTTCATAAATTGGTAGTGATTCCATATCCCTAGTGGACCAAAACTACCATTCTTCCATTGGAATACCACGTTCATTTTTGTCTTGAACGAGTATAACCAACTCCTCTCGGATTTAGGAGCCCTTTGTTTAGACACCCCTAAACGAGAAGGTTCCGAGATCCTTTTACCTCTTTTCTGAGGTGGGGTGGACCCCCAATAGGTATTAGTTTAGGAGCGGTCCTTCGAGTCGAGAAGTCTTGCATAAGACTTTCTCTTCCTTTCCAATTCTAAAACGGGCCCTTTACCTTTTCTATAACCCTTTTTTCCATTAATAGTTTTGTTTCTAACAAACGAACCTACTGATAAACAATCTCTTTTAAAAATCACAAATACACTAAGATAAACGAAAATGTATTCGGACTCTTTCTTTTTCTTCTTAAACTTTACGACGAAAAGAAGCATAATTCGGGACTGACATTCGAAATGCGCACTGCGAGAAAATGACCGCCCTAAAGCTAATCTTCTCCTTCACCGATGGAATGGACTTTGTCGTTTACAAGGATGAGCTGGCCGACAATGGGATCATCTGTTTTGGACAAGGATTCGGCAACACAGATATCAAGTTTGCTGATGTCACTCTCTTCACATTAATGGACAAAGTGTCAGAAACTGAAGAGCCCATGATTGAGTTCAATCTGAAACCGACTCAAGAATTCCCTCCCTGCAAAGGATTCTAGCTGAGAAGAGTACTACTGTTCGTAGGAGGATTGTTGTCTCTACCCCCACCGGTCTAGTCATCTCCGCACCTACCTCGACTTCTGTCAAACCGAAGGGGAAGGAAATCCAAGTTTGTGATGAGCCTGTCACCGTGGAAGGTACAGATTTTGCTACATTACCATCTGTTTTTGAGATTGGGTCCAGTTCAAGAATTGCACCCCTAACTCGGACTCAAAGAAGAAATAGAAGCAGAAAGATCGCCAAGAAAGCCAGAGCTGCTGAAGTTGCTTTTCTAGAAGAAATTCTCGAGGAAAGAGAAGAACTACCTGAGTATATACCTCTGTTGGAAGGGAGCAGGTTTCACCCTCTATCTGCCGCATTAGATGAAGAGAATGTCTGTAGGATCGCCGCTGCATTACCCCGACCTGCGTACTACAACAATTAAAAAGGAAAAGGGATAAGACTATGCCATTCACTCGGTTGCAAGCTGTTATTGAAAGATTGGCAAAGAAAGAAAGATGCCCTGTGTCAAAAATCTTAAGAAGGATAGGACGGGTGCCAGCTAAATCCCGCCTCGGACAGCGAATAGAACCTGTTGCTGCCACAGAGAAACCAAAGAAGAAGATAAAAGCCAGTCCGCCCGTTGTTGTATCGGGTCTACAAATTAGGGAGGATACCACCTTCCAGCATATAACCGACAGACCATCCGGTCCTAGGATTTCAACTGCAAGAAGGATGGTATGACGACCTACTACTGGCGAGTTAAGACTAAAACAATGCCCTGAGAAGAAAAGTCTCGTCAGGAGACTTGAATCAGAAGAAAGTGCTACTGCAATAAAGGGGACTCCCAGAAAGGAAGTTCAACAACTGTCACGAGACAACTGTGAGACTGTGCGAAAAGGGTCACTAGAGGATTCCATGGATAAGTTAAGGACGGATATCCGACGGTTAGCAAAAGAAAGAGAAGAAGAATTAGGAGATGAAGTTGACTCATCCGAGTTCATGGATAAGGAGTATGCCGAGATCAACATGGTTGAGACACGAGCATCGTCGGCTTCACAAGGTGCTCCGGCAGCTGCGGAAAGAGATGAACCAGAGGTGTTGAGAGCACAGATTCGGGAGAGAGATAACACAATTTCCAAAATGGCAAAGAGGATGGAAGAGATGGTTGCTGCCTTAGCCACTCTCCAGAGTCAGCTACAACCTCAAAAAGAAACACCCCCAGAAATTATCCATATTGCAGATGGAGGAAAAGAAATCACATCTATCAACGGAGACGAACAACTAAAGAAAGATCCTGCACAAAGCATGATTCCAGAAAAGGACATTAAGAGCATGGTAGAACAGCGGGTGCGAGAGGCCCTAGCACAATCTAAGAATGGAGCATCTATTCAAACGGGTAGACCTTACCCTGAAGAGTTTGATGCAGTCCATTACCCGAAAGGCTTCGTACCACCTCTATTTAAGACTTTTGATGGAACAGGAAACCCCCGGCAACATGTTGCACATTTTCGTGCTAGTTGCTGAAATGCCGGTGGGAGTGACGCTTTACTCTTCCGACAGTTCGTCAGCAGCTTATCAGGGATTGATTTCAACTGGAACGCAGAGTTGTTGAACGGTTCAGTAAAGACCTTTTCAGAACTATAAAATCTCTTCGTTAAACAATTTGTCGGAGCTCAACACCACATCACTATCAGTGATCTAGTGGTGGAGCAACAAAAGCCTAACGAGACTTTAGTGGATTACATACTTCGTTGGAGAAACTTAAGCATGAAGTGTGAACCACAGCTTCAAGAACAACATGCAGTCGGCATCCTACTTAAAAGTATCCATAGCCTGATAGCACTTCTCCTTAAAGGGTTTACAATCAAGACTTTCGAGAAGTTGCTAAGCAAGGTAGGAGCTTGCAAGAAGAGGCAAAGCAGTTAAGTTTTGTAGACAAGACTGATAAGAAAAAGCCTGTGAAAACATTTGAAAAGAAATCTGGAATCGTCGTGGCAGTAGATAAGGGCAAGCAGCCGGTTCAGATACAGTCAGAGCGGCCACAGCCTAGTTATCAACCACCACAACGGACTTATCAGCAACCTCAGCAGGGCTATCAGCAACCTCGGCAAGGCTATCACAACCTCGTCAGAGCTATCGGTCATCTCGGCATTATGAACAACCGCCTCGTTCATCGCATACCTTAAGAGAACTCCTAAATAAAGAATATCCATTCAAAGCTGAAGCGATAGCAAAGATGTTCTGCAGACTTAATGAAGACACCGGATTTTCAGCTGCCAGAGCCCAAGAAGCCTGAAGAAGTCAATAAGAAAGATCATCTGAACTATTGCCCTTACCACCAGATGCTCGAACATAAGATAAAGGATTGCATCACTTTCAAGAGTTGGCTTGATGACAATCTCCGAAAAGGGAACATAACGATCCCAAAGGAATACATGAAGGAACCCCAGAAAGGAGGTTCCGTCAATGTTATTTCAACGGATCCTATTGTTCCGATAGACCCTTACGCGGCTGATGATGGATGGAGTACCGTCTGGACAAAGTCTTCAAAGAAAATTTTGGATCACATCCAAACCGCTTCGGTACACGCTTCAACTCAAAGTTTGAAACCTGTCGAGCCGGCACTATCACTTGCGATTGAAGAACCGCCCCAGAAGGAGGAGAAGATCATGGAAGAAAAGAAGACCTAGGCAAAGAAGAGTAGACTAGGGGCTGCTTATCCTAGGATTGTTATTTTCGATTCGGGGGAGAAATTCCTCGAACTCCTGACTCTGTCTGATTATCTGCTCGCCCCGGCGGGATCTTATAATGATAAGGGTTATGGCGTTGGCTACGTTTTGTCTGTTTCTAACGAATATGTAACTAACGACAACCGGCTTAATCCGGATCTCGATTCCAATACAAATAATGATTCTCAAATCATACACAACCTCGAAGACCACGGTGAAGAAAATGTTCACAAAGGAGGATACGAAAGCTCGACAAGCGACGAGTCCATTTATGAATTCCGAGGGGCTCCGATCACGATAGAGTTAGAACCATCGGACACCGAAGCAACTTCAGAAGAGCTAGTTGTTTTGATTCAAGAGGAGACACTGGTAAATTTAGAAGAGATAACAGAGGTCAATTTAAGAAGTGGAAAAGTTATACCCCTGAGAATGGGTCCAAAGGACAAAGGGAAGCAGGTGGTTGCTCAGGAAGAGCCAACCCCAGCAGACGAACTGCCCGTTCGGGAAGAAACCGAGGAACATGGTAATAAAGTAGACTACAACGTGCTAGCCCATCTTAGGAAGCTACCAGCCAAACTAAGCATATACGACGCTCCGATCCTCGTCGAAGGAGATGAGAGAGGCTCGATCAAGGCTTTACTTGATCCAGAGATTTGTTTAGCCCAAATGGCCGGTAATTCCTTCGACGAGCTTTGCTCGTTAAGAGAACAGCGAGGTGTTACCTTCACAGACAATGATCTATTACTGGGAACAGCAGATCACAACCGACCATTATACATTTCGATCACTATTGGAAAGTTTACGCTCTCAGAGTGTTGGTTGATCCGGGAGCATCAATCAACATAATGAATCTTCGGATGCTAGCATATTTGGAAATTGATGCTCGCGAGCTTGAAGCAGACAAGATGCTATTAAAAGGCTTCAATCAAAAAGGAGAAAGAGCTCTTGGATCGATAATAATACTAATGAAGACCGGTGATTTAGCAAAGACAACCGCGAAATTCCACATAATTGATTTTGAAATATCGTTCAACGCTCTATTGGGTCGACCGTGGATCCATGAAAACTGAATGGTACCGTCGTCTCTGCACCAATGCATAAAGTATTACGAAGGAGAGGAGCAGTGTATCAAAGGTGATTTGCAACCGTTCTCCATGCACGAAAATGGAATTCATGAAGATGCGGCCTACTACGCGCCCCCGAAGAAAACAATCTTTTCCAAAAATACCATACCAAATGAAGCAAAAGAGATTCGAGACAATGAAGAACCTAAAGTTCTAGTCCAACAGTTACCCACCACTCCCTTACGGTGAGATGGTGAAGATTTCTCCAAAACTCGCACCCGAGGTCGAGGCCGGGGACGAGGACGTGGAAGAAATGTTGGAACAGTTGGACAGAAGAAACCGGTCATCGATGTTGATTGGGAGAACGGTTTCAAAGAAGAAGAAGAAATTAAGAAAGAAGCAGCGATAATAAATCAAAAGAAACCACAGTTCAAGATCTCTCTCGAAGATAAAAGGAATGAAGAATACAAATCAATGTACGAGAAGATTAACCATTATGTACATACTATGACCCTGACCCCGATCCATTCTAATAAGAACGAGGGTATGGTGGTCAAGGAAGTACATGGTGGTGGTGCTAAACCAATCAAGTTTTACCGTGGTGTTTCTTCTTCCAATACTGAAAAAGATGTACAATTTGAAGATGTTACTTCATCTGAATTAATGGAATTACCTTTTGAGTGGTACTCTCCTTGTGTTCAAAATTTAATTTAACGTGGTGTCTTACCTCGACAATGGACAAAAGGCCGATCACAACACTTTGAAAAATTATGGAATAATGCTGGTCGGCCTCCCAATTCAAAACATGGTCTCGGATTCGGCACAGTAGGATCAGTTGATGATACGGGATTTTGCTTGGTTGTCGCTCGCGAGCCTAATGAAGACTGCTTGGAAGCTTCAGAAGATCTCGAGGATCTACCAATCGGAGATGCTCCGCTAGAATTTGAAGAAGAAATCAAATCTACAATAGATGAGTTAATGGAAGGTAACTTAGGTACTAGCGAAGAACCTAGGCTTGCCTTTTTAGCTCCTTACTCAATAAAGAAGAATCTGAAAACATAATCAAGCTATTAATGGAATTCAAGGACTATTTTGCTTGGAATTACAACGAAATGCCAGGATTAGCTCCAGAAGTCGCAATTCACAAACTAGGAGTAGATCCTACTTTCGTTCCAGTCAGACAAGCCCCCAGAAGAATGCGTCTAGAAATTGAGCAACAAGTAATAGCCGAAGTTAAAAAGCTAATAGACTCTAAATTTGTCCGTGAAGAACAATGCCCTACTTGGCTAGCCAACGTGGTACCAGTCAGGAAGAAGAATAGACAAATTAGAATCTGCGTAGATTTCAGAGATTTAAATAAAGCATGTCCAAAGGATGAATTTTCACTACCAATCCCAGAACTGATGATCGACATTGCTTCAACACTTGAAATCTCCTCTTTCATGGATGGATCATCAGGATACAACTAGATAAAGATGACACCAGAAGACGAAAAGCTCACGGCATTCAGAACGCCGATCGGAGTGTATTGCTACACAGTAATGTCATTCGGACTAAAGAACGCAGGAGCAACATACCAAAGAGCGATGACGAAGATTTTTGATGATCTCATTCACAACCAAGTCGAGTGCTACGTGGATGATGTGGTCATCAAAAGCAAGCTGAAGGAAGATCACCTGTATGATTTGAGAATTGTTTTTGAGCGACTAAGACGATACAACCTTAAGATGAATCCCTTAAAATGCGCCTTCGGCGTCACCTCCGGGAAATTCTTAGGATTTGTTGTCCGACATCGCGGAATTAAAATCAATCCAGAAAAGATTAAAGCTATTTTAGAAATGCCTCCTCCTAAAACTTTGAAACAACTACGATCCTTTCAAGGGAAGTTGGCATATCTTCGACGCTTTATCTCGAACTTGTCAGGTAAGTGTCAACCCTTCTCGGCATTAGTTAAAAAGGACACCAAATTTGTTTGGGATGAGAAATGCCAGTGGGCTTTCAAGGACGTTAAGCAATATTTAATGACACCTTTTGTCTTAGCAGCCCCAGTCTCAGGTAGACCGTTGATACTTTATACCGCGGCTCTAGATGACTCCCTTGGAGCCTTGCTAGCCCAGGTCAATGATGAGGGAAAAGAAAATGCTCTCTACTACTTAAGCCGTCGTCTAATCCCGACGGAAGTAAAGTATCCTCGAATTCATAAACATTGTTTGCCCTGATCTTCGCCGCTCAAAAGCTCAGGCATTACATGCTTTCTCATAAAGTCAACCTTATTTCGAGAGTTAATCCGTTGCAATACTTGATGACCCGACCGACGCTTTCTGGCAGACTTGCCAGGTGGTCGATGATACTATTGCAATTCGACATAACTTTCGTTCCTCTTCGCGCCGTAAAAGGACAAGTCCTAGCAGACTTCCTCGCAGCATGATTTTTCTTATGAGCAGATAATGAGCCTATAAGACCCCGATGATCGACGTTGGGAACTGTACTTCGACGGAGCGTCCTCAGCATAGAAGAACAAAGAATTATAAACGATAGTGCTCGGTAAGGCAGGAATCAGATTAATCTTTATAACACCGGAGTGGGGGATGTTAAGATACTCCTACCACTTAACAGAACAGTGTACAAATAATGAGGCAGAATATGAAGCCCTCATAACTGGATTGGAATTAACTATTCAGATGGGAATAACGAATATCAACATCTACGGAGATTCTCAGTTGATCATTCAACAGGTCGCCGAACAGTACAAAATTTTAAAGCCAAGACTCGATCAGTACTTTTAGTACGCCATGAAACTATTGGAGAAAATTTCAAACGTAACAATCTACAAGATTCCTAGAAAAGAAAATGCTCTGGCAGATGCGTTAGCCCACCTTGCAAAGGAATTTGCCTGCTTGCAGGATGAGTCAGTTGAAGTGTCAGTTCAAGGACGACAGATCATATCACAGCTCGACATGGTTACACTACACAAATCAACAGAAAAAGCAGAAGAAACAATTGCAGCAGTGACAGAAAATACAGAAGATTGGCATCAGCCATTAATAGACTACTTGCAGACAGGAAATCTGCATGACGATAAGTCGTTAGCCCATCAAATCAAGAAAAGAACTTTGTCTTACGCATTAATAAACAATACATTATACAGAAGGTCTTTTGATCAGATGTGGCTAAGATGCCTGAGCGGGTCCGAGGCTCATGAAATCGTTAAAGAAGTACATTTAGGACTTTGTGGCGCTCATCAGTCGGGTCCAAAAATGAAAATGAAGATTAAAAGACTAGGGTACTACTGGCCCTCAATGATGACCGATTGTATGAAAGTTGCCAAAAGTTGTCACCAGTGTCAAGTGCACGGAGTGGTTCTACACCAACCTCCAAATGTGCTACATCTGACAATCGCGTCGTGGCCATTTGAGTGTTGGGGTACAAATATAGTGGGTCCGATAGAACTACCTTCTTCAAAAAGACATCGCTTCATTCTAGCAGCTACAGACTACTTTTCTAAATGGGCGGAAGCTATACCACTCAGAGAAGTGAAGGCACACCATGTGCTACAGTTTTTCAAGAACCAAGTCATCTACCGTTTTTGGGTACCGCGCAGAATCATTTCAGATAATGGGTCTGCATTCAAAAGTACAAAGATCAATAATTTTGTCAGAAGACACGGGATCGATTGGCGATACTCAACGATCTACTACCCAAGAGCAAACGGCTTGGCCGAGTCTTTTAATAAAACTCTCATTCAAATTTTAAAGAAAACTTTGGATGACAACAAGAGAAATTGGCACTAGAAGTTGTTAGAAGCTTTATGGGCCTACAAGATGACTTTTAGGACTCCTACTCAGTCTACGCCTTACGCTTTAGTATACGGGTCCGAGGCCGTCTTGCCCTTGGAAGTTCAGCTTCCATCACTCCGAATTGCAGTTGCAGAAAAGATCACTATAGAAGAAAATGCTAGACTACGACTAGAAGAATTGGAAAGCTTGGAAGGGAAAAGACTTTCCGCGCAACAGAATTTGGAACTGTATCAAGCCAAGATGATCCAGGCCCATGATAAACTGGTCCGCCCAAGAACTTTCAAAGTCGGTGACTTGGTTCTAGTTCTTAGAAGACCTATTCTTGCACATCGCAAAATAGGTAGTAAATTTGAACCAACATGGGAAGGGCCGTTCGTGGTCGAGACAGTCTACTCAGGAGGTTCCTACCAGCTTATGAATTGCCGTGGAGAACGACCCATGCTTCCAATCAATGGATGGTATTTAAAGAAGTATTACACAACCTGATGCTTCGAAGGGTGGCCTCTAAAATAGAATCTTATCCCTAGAAACACGGGTTAAGTAATCACTTTGTGACTGGTCCGAATCCAAAACAAAATAAAATGAATGATAAAAAAAATCTCATCAACAAAAATGTTAAAAAGAAAACATGGGAAATCATAATAATAAAATGTCAATCTTTCCTTTTAAATCCATTCATTCCTTATATTTTCTCATCTATTCCTACTTCCTTTAAATTTAAAAGAAGTGAATAAGAATTTTTAAGTGTTTTTCTTATTGTTCTTATTCTTAGTACAACCCCTGATCCTTTCCTTATTTTTTCACAGGGAAATGTCGAACGGGCGGTTGGTTCTAAACTTTAGAAATGGCGTGAGTCTAGCACTTGATGAAAAGAGGGTGAGGGATGGAGCAATGATAGAGATTGACTCAGACTTCACACCAGCTGGCTTACAATATGAAGAGAATGATTGGATCCCAGTTGATCGAGAAGAACTTCACAGCCAGACAGTGATGAAAATGGGTGGCCCGAGCCACCAATCCAGCAACAAGAAAAGAAAGGCAAACGCCACACATGCAACTGGAGAAGATAGGAAAGTTAAGTCCATGGTTGCCACAACAGAGGGTAGGCTTGTCAGCGCCGCGCCTATAGAAATTCAAGGGGTAAGGAGAGCTACTCTCACTGCTACCCAGCGAAGAAATAAGATTCGTCGCATTCGCAAAATGTTGACCAAGTTAGCAGAAGATTAACATGAACAGACAGTGGATACTGTTAGTGCAAAGGCTCCAAGGAGACCGGTTCATCAGGAATCAGAAAGAAGAAAGTCAATTCCAAGAAGGTCGGAACAGATAAAAGAGATACCAAGAAAAGTAGAAATAGAGTTGGTACCTCGACGCCGAGCATATTTACCGGATCCGAAGAGTCTTGTTGCGAAAGCAACCCCGGAGGATGTCCCTATGGAGACTATCCTCGAGGAGCCAAGATATGTAGAAGAACGTACTGGGGTTGAGCCATACATCCCGCAGTATGTTACTAGACACCGAGGACTTCAGATAATCCCGGAATACGAGCTGGAGAAAATGCAACTAGTTGAGAAGAAAATCTTTGAATACTTTGAAAGAATTGGAAACAAGAGGGTCAACATCTTGGAAGGCCTCAAGCTCCA
Organism: Papilionanthe hookeriana x Papilionanthe teres; assembly: GCA_022702705.1. Taxonomy (NCBI): domain Eukaryota; kingdom Viridiplantae; phylum Streptophyta; class Magnoliopsida; order Asparagales; family Orchidaceae; genus Papilionanthe; species Papilionanthe hookeriana x Papilionanthe teres. Next base: position 50,765,659 of record CM040436.1, read on the forward strand.
TACAGCTGTTTTCTCGGATTATGAGCAACAACAAATTGTAGATTGCATCCTTAAATTACAGAAAATGGGTCAAGCTGGCCGCCTGAGAGAAAAGACATATTCAGAACCCCGAAGATGGATGCTAGGGAAGGGAAGAGTTACAATCCAATGCGGATGTTGCTATAATTTTGCCATAGACAGAAAAGGAAATCCACTAGGGATACTCCGTCGCAGTGAGGTGGACCCAATGCCAAGAGTCATCAAGAGAATGGTGAAAAGGATGATAACATGGAGGGTACTGCCTGCAGATTACATACCCAACAGCTACATTATCAACATCTATAAGGAAGGCGACTGCATACCTCCACATATAGACCATCATGACTTTGTTAGGCCCTTCTGCACGGTGTCATTCCTCAGCCAGTGCAACATCATGTTCGGATCTGACCTCCGGATTAGCGAGCCCCGGTGAGTTCCGAGGGCCGGTGGAGATACCACTACCGGTAGGTTCCGTCCTGGTGTTAAAAGGAAACGGAGCAGACATTGCGAAGCATTGCATTCCAGGAGTGCTTGTGGAGCAGATCTCTGTTACTTTTAGAAGAATGGATGACAGAAAAATGCCTTACCACTTTCAACCAAATCGGCCCAACATACTGTGAGTTACACGGGAAATAGCACACCTCCAATGCACATCCCTCCAAGGGTGGCTTGGAAGGTGATGTTATTACCCATGTTTCTTACAATTCAGACATGGATTTTTCGACAGATGCTTTTGGATGGATCAACAAGAATCTTACACAATCCGTTTTGGATTTACATGGATTTTATGAGACATGAAACTTCTGAGGAAAATGTCATCATGACTAGATCAAGTTGCATGATGTACTTTCAGCAAGTTGGAATGAAAATGACTACGTCATATTTTGCCTTCACCTCTTTTTGTGCAAATTGACTGGGAAATGCCATTAGAGTTAAATAAACTTTGAACGAAGAACAGAAAAGAAAAAGAAAATAAATGAGAATTTTTCCTTAAAATCTGAATATTAAAATGAACTTCAAAATTCACATGAACATTAAATAAACAAAAAAATAATAATAAAAAAATGGGATCGTTAAAGGACAAACAAAATGAATCTAAATCTCAAATTGAATTCCGATCTGAATCCTTTGATTTGAACCTTTCAGTTCTTCTCTCAATTGAAATCTGTTTGAAACTCTTTTGAAATTTGAATATTTTCCTCAACTTATTGCTAAGTCAAGTCTTTTTAGCTTGGTACACTTACCAGCTCCTTTCAGTTCTCTTTCTTTTGTGTCTTAGAGGATCTACTAGTTCTATTGACACGGAGCCACGAACTTTGTTCGATTTGGTTCTGATGGAATGGGATTGGGTCCCTCTTCATACAGATAAATCTTTGAGATTGGAACCAATTTCCATTTCTCATTAAAATTTCCGAGACTGGTACCTAAATTCCAGTTCTCTTCCTTCGAGGTCGGTACCTAAATTCTGACTCTCATTCGAGATCGATATCTAAATTTCGATTCTCTTTTGAGTTGATACCTAAATTTCAATTCTAAATTCTGAGACTGGTACCTAAATTCCAATTCTCTTCTTTCCAGGTCGGTACCTAAATTCCGACTCTCATTCGAGATCGATACCTAAATTTCGATTCTCTTTCGAATTGATACCTAAATTTCAATTCTAAATTCCGAGACTGGTACCTAAATTCCAATTCTCTTCTTTCCAGGTCGATACCTAAATTCCGACTCTCATTCGAGATCGATACCTAAATTTCGATTCTCTTTTGAATTGATACCTAAATTTCAATTCTAAATTTCGAGACTGGTACCTAAATTCCAGTTCTCTTCTTTCGAGGTCGGTACCTAAATTCTGACTCTCATTCGAGATCGATACCTAAATTTTGATTCTCTTTTGAATTGATACCTAAATTTCAATTCTAAATTCCCGAGACTGGTACCTAAATTCCAGTTCTCATTTCGAGGTTGGTACCTAAATTCTGACTCTCATTCGAGATCGATACCTAAATTTTGATTCTCTTTCGAATTGATACCAAAATTTCAATTCTAAATTCCGAGGCTGGTACCTAAATTCCAGTTCTCTTCCTTCGAGTTCGGTACCTAAATTCCGACTCTCATTCAAGATCGATACCTAAATTTCGATTCTCTTTCGAATTGATACCTAAATTTCAATTCTAAATTCTGAGACTGGTACCTAAATTCTAGTTCTCTCCCTTCGAGATCGATACCTAAATTTTGATTCTCTTTAGAATTGATACCTATATTTCAATTCTAAATTCTGAGGCTGGTACCTAAATTCCAATTCTCTTCCTTCGAGGTCGGTACCTAAATTCTGACTCTCATTCAAGATCGATACCTAAATTTCAATTCTCTTTCGAATTGATACCTAAATTTCAATTCTAAATTCTGAGACTGGTACCTAAATTCTAGTTCTCTCCCTTCGAGATCGATACCTAAATTTTGATTCTCTTTCGAATTGATACCTATATTTCAATTCTAAATTCTGAGGCTGGTACCTAAATTCCAGTTCTCTTCCTTCGAGGACGGTACCTAAATTCCGACTCTCATTCGAGATCGATACCTAAATTTTGATTCTCTTTCGAATTGATACGTAAATTTCAATTCTAAATTTCGAGAATGGTACCTAAATTTCAGTTCTCTTCCTTCGAGGTCAGTACCTAAATTCCAACTCTCATTCGAGATCGATACCTAAATTTCGATTCTCTTTCTAATTGATACCTAAATTTCAATTCTAAATTCTGAGACTGGTACCTAAGTTCCAGTTCTCTTCCTTCGAGGTCGGTACCTAAATTCCGACTCTCATTCGAGATCGATACCTAAATTTCGATTCTCTTTCGAATTGATACCTAAATTTCAATTCTAAATTCCGAGACTGGTACCTAAATTCCAGTTCTCTCCCTTCGAGGTCGGTACCTAAATTTCGACTCTCATTCGAGGTCGATACCTAAATTTTGATTCTCTTTCAGGTTTGATACTTAAATTTCAAATCTCACACTCTCGAGATCAGTACCTAAATTCTGATTCTCACCCTTCGTGAGGTCGGTACCTAAATTTCGACTCTCATTTCTAGATTAGTACCTAAATTCTGAATCTCATCCTTTTCAATTGATACTTAAACTCCAATTCTTACTCTGAGGCTGGTTCCTAAATTCCAGTTCTCTTCGCAAATCCCGAGATTGAATCCTAGGTTTCAATTCTCATTTCAGATCCAATTTTTAAATTCAAAATTTTCTTAAATCGATTTTAAATTAAACTTCAAATCAAAATTCAAACTCACACATTGAAACTTGAAATTTAAAAGTAAACTGAAATCTAAATCGAATTCCTCATATCTTGTGATTTGAAGTTCACCTCCTTTTCCATTCCCCAGCGAGAGTTCAGGAATCTCCAGTCTTGGAAATATACCTGATACTCCCCAGCGGAAATTCTTTAACTTTGTCCTAAGTTTGTCACTTAGACATCTGTGTTGGTTTTGTTGATCTCTTCGGTCAACGCCAATACACGCAGTGAGCTTGGTTAGCAGACCACACCTATTGGGGATCCATTTGTTGACCTCATTTTTGATGAGGTCTTTTTCTCCTCTCTTTAGTACTTAGGATCTAGCCTTAGGCTTTTCCTTTGACTAATCTTAGAGGACTAGAAGTGGAACCCACCCTTTAGAAGTTCAAACACCTCTTGACTCCCTGCAAAGCCCACAAGCTTGATTGTAGACCCAAAATCACCTAGAGGGTTGAAATCAAATGTGGATGTTTAAAGGATGAGTTCCTTATAGGACTTCTTGGCCTTAGGACTACCTTGGGTGGACTGGTCTAGTGAGGGTTTACTTGCACACACATTACGCTTTCACATACATTCCAATCCTAAAACCATTCACACCCAACTTGACTTCCTGACTCATGTAGATAATTCACATGGATGGTCCTTAACCCCTAAGCCTCTGCCTAAGAGGGTTAGGAACAACATAGTGAATGCCTCAAATGAGTCCTCTCATGGCTCATATGGGCTTAATATGGCTTCATGGCTCAACCAAATTGATTCAATTTTACTCAAATTTGATCAATATTCATTTTTCCAAAATTTCAAATTTTGACCCCCTAGGCCCTACACCTACTAAACCTACCAAAAGCCCTTGAAACTACCCAAAATTTACAAAATCACCTAAATTACCCAAAAATTCCTCAAAATCAATCCTAAAAATTTCTCCTCAATCAAATTGATCATCCATAGCCAAAAATACCAAAAATTCCAAAAGTACCCCTCAATACCCTCCAAATACCCAAAATGCCCTTCTTAGCCCAAAAATCCAAAAATTCAGAAAATTCCCAAAAAATTTAAAAAAATCCCAAATATTCCCAATTTTATTTTGTTCAACTACACCATGGGCCAATTTTGCCAATTTACCCCACTTTTACCAAAACCCCCAATTTGGGCCCATTTTAAACCCAAGTGAACCCAATGTCAAACCAAACCACCCCAATTGACCTCAATTTTGGTCCAATTCAATTCTAAACTTCAATTAAATATTCCCAATATCAATTTAGACCAAATCCAGCTCCAATTTGATTGACATTTGAGCCCAATTTCAATTTGAAGCCTAAGGCCCAATTTTGGCCCATGACCTAAACCTAGCTCAAACCCATCCAATTCAACTCCAATTAACCACAAATCTTTTCCTAAACCTTCCTAATATCCCCACAAAAAAAACACTAACTTGATTTGCCCAAAATTTGAACCTAAACTCCACCCAAACCTAACCCAAAACCAAAATCCCTTAAATTGACCTAAGCCCAAACCTAACCCAAATGGGCCCAAATCCCAAAATTAGAGCCTAACCAAAGTTGGAAACTCTTTGTGACACTCCCATGAACATTTCTCAACATTAATTTTACATCAAATCCAACTTTAGCCCAACCTTAACCCAAGTTAGCCCAATTGGAACCATTTTGACCATAACCAAAAAAGACTCAAATTCAACCCAATTCAACTCTAAATCACTTCAAATTGATTACAAATCATTCATGAAACATTCCTAAATTAAATTCAACACTTATTGGAGCCAATCCTTTACAAAATTTTCATCTTAAAATTTGTTTTGAAATCTAAAAGCCCACTCCCTAAACCATCTTGAAAGCCCATCAAAAGTGAAATCCAAAAGCCCAAACCCATTCCAAAGCCCACATGACAATTCCTTCTCATCATCCCTTTAATTGGAATCAATTCCGAAGTCCCAAATCTATCATCAAATCAACCTAAATATAGCCCCATCTAAATTTTTCACTAAATTGCCAAAATCTCCAAATTCCTTTTTCATATAAATAAATCCACTATTCCTAAGCCAAGAATGATCCAAATGGAGCCACATGCAATCAATGGACAAGCCAAATGAAGCCATGAGGGGTTTGAATTGTCACCAAGCCATTAATGGCAAGAAGAGGGAGTCCTTTCCTAATCCCTCCATAAGCCATTTTAACCTCTTTAATGCAACACCATAACCCAAAATTAACTTAAACTATTTTGATGGGGACTTCACCACTCCATGGCAGCTGACACAACTGACCCCCTTGGCCCAAAATCAGACCATGGGAAGGTGAACCAAGCCCAAATACATGGGTTGACACATGTGAACCCAAAATTTCTCTTCTCCCTTTACCACTTAAATCCAACCCTTTACACTTGGCATTGGACAATTGCTTGCACAAACCTACAAGACTCGGTCCTCCCGACCTTGAGGGTGACTCGACCACGGCCGGCCAGCCACCACAGCCGCCGGAAACCACCAGGTCGAGAGCACCCATGTGATCCAATTTTTGAATTTCTCCTTGCTGAGTTGTCCCAGCCCAATTGAACACCATTGCTGTTCTTCCCTTGCCCTAACCAGCTGATCCTAACCTCTAGTTGCCCCTGGGAAGCCCTACAGCCATGTCTATTTAAACCCACCACCCTCTCGGCCAAAGGGGGAGTTGAACCAGACCTTAAGGAAACTCTGCCAAAATTGCTCCAGGACCTTCTCCTAACCTAGAGCGAGCTTGATCCCCAGTGTTCCTTCGCCCTTATCCCCGGCAACGAGCTCAATTTCCGAGTCGAAAATCCACCCAAAAAATAGGACACTCCACCACGGTGAGCCAATCTCCAAATTGATTGGTCCTACACCTTCACTCGGACCAAGAGGAGAAGTTCCCCGAAGAAAGCCCCCTCACTGGGCCGGCCATTGCTTCCTCGCCTCTAAGCTTTGTGATTGGCCTTGGTCACTTTCATACCTAGACAATTCCCCAGAGCCAGGGCTTCACCTGGAGCTTGCCTGGACTCAATCGAAGGTGACACAACTCTCAGATCGAAGCTTCACTTCTCTGAGCAAAGGTATGAACTCACTTTTCCTCCCGAGCTTGCAGCGATTCTCAATTTTGTTTAAGTTAATTTCATAGCCTATAAACTATATGGATGTGTTCGTCTCTTCAAGACGAATCCATAGAGCATAAGAACACGAAAATCAATTGAGAATTGAGTGAGATCTTAGGGTTTTAGTGTGGATGGTCACGGGTGCACACCAGTCGTAGACGATGACCGGGAGCCGTTGGATCGCGCTTGTATCGAGCAGAAGGCTCAGATTGCGCCGGACCAGGGAATGTTACATGAACCGCGGGCCCCAGGAGAGCTGAGTCGGATGGCGGCGTCGAATGGGAATGCGCTGCGTGGGCTTTCGGAGCTGCCGATGTTGCGCCGGCGCCGCGTGGATAAGTAGATAAATAGGGTATTTTTTAATTATTTAAATGCCCAGAACTTAAAAAATCCATATCTTTGCATAGAAAAATCACAAAAATAAAATAAAAATACCCTCTTACTCAGTGAACAGAGGAGAATAAGGTGGAAAAGAAATCAAATTAATTGGATGAGTATTTTATTTTTAATAATTTATTTACTATTTTCAGTATTTTGATTCTTCATTTGCATAGATAATTCACCATGACATGAGACCATAGAGCTTTTGAAGCCTTTGATCTTGGGAACATTCCTTGAATTTTTCAAGGTCAGAGGCCATCTCTGTGAAAAGTTATTGAATTTTCAATTTCATATCACTGTTTTAGGTATTTTAATTCCAATAATTAGTATGTTATGAAATAAATTCTAGGAAAATTTGGTGATGTTTCTTAGAACCAGGGCACCCTATGAAAAATATATTTTGAGTTAATTCATTCATAATAACCTTAATTAGCCTAAACCCCTAAAATTGAATTTGAATTAATTAGGGATAGCCACACATCAATTTGACTTGAAAAAAATTCTCTACTGATTTTTAGGATCAGAGAGACCTCACATAAAAATTTTAAATAAATTTGACTTGATTAACCCTATCAAATGGATTAATTAAGCCTCATAAGCAAAATGGAACTTTAAAAATTCATAACTCCAAAAGTACTTTTCAAAAATTCACAAAAATGGTTTTGGGGCTTCTCTGATATCAAGGGAGTTTAGGAAAATTAAAATTGGAATTTTCTAAAAAAGTTGATTTTTCATAATATTTTAATATTTTAATAATTAAAAAATAATAAAAATCATAAAAATATTAAAAATCATAAAAATGTCATATTTTGATTCTGAATCACTTAGGAATAAACCAAATATTTTTCCTAAGTCCCTAGTGGTAAGATATTGAATTTTAAAGGCTTAATGTAATTTTTAATATTAAAAATCGAGTTTTTAACCTTTTTCACTAAAATAATTCTAATAAATCATAAAAAAAAATTAAATTATAAAATTTATTTCTCTGAACTCCTTGAGGTCAGAGAGATTTAAGAAAAATATAAAATCTATTTTTTAACTTTTATTTCATTTTAAAATTAATTTATACTCTAAAATTCAAAATAATTATAATAAATAAAATATAATTCAAAAAATCACAAAAATTTGTTAAAGTGGTCCTCTGGTCATTAGGATCTTTTCATAATTTTCTTAAGGATAAAAACTTTTCCTTGGTCATGTTGTTGAATTTTCTTTGAAAACCCCTATTTTCTACTAAAAATAATTATACAAATAAATTAAATTCAGAAAAATCACATTTTCTCCTCTAATGTCTTGATTGACATATGAGTGAGGTGACATAAAAATTTCAAATTCATTTGAGCTCAATTTAGTGAGTTATGAAATAAATAAGCTTAAAAGGGCATAAAGATAATTAAATATTTTAACCCTTAATTAAAACTTTAGGTTTAATCAAAATGGGGGGGGGTAAAATATTTGATTTTAACTTTCTCTTGGATGATTGAAACTTAGGAAAATTAAGGGGTAGAAACCCATCGAACATTTTGAAAATATCGAAAAAATGAAACTTTAATTAATTAAATAATTTAAATTTTGGAAAGAATATATTTAAATTTGGATCATTAAAATAGGGATATTATTAAGAGGATATTTATTCTTTAATTTAAAAATCCCTAAATAAGTCACTTTAACAATACTTAATTCCTAATTAAAAATTAAAATAATAATTCAAATTGATAATTAAAATTAACAATTAAAACTAAAATTAAAACTAAAATTAAATTAAATTAAATTAAATTAAATTAAATTAAATTAAATTAAAACTAAAATTAAATTAAATTAAAATTAAATTAAATTAAAATTAAATTGAATTAAAAATTAAATAAATTTAAATCAAATTAAAATTAAAAATTAAATTAAAGTTAAATTAAATTAAAATCAAATTGAATTAAAATCATTTAACAACAAACCTAAATGAAATCATTAAGAATTAAATCTAAAATAATTTGAACACTATTCCAAACTTAAAATTATTAATTAAAACCTCATTATTAAATTAAAACACTTTAAACCATTAATTCAAACTTTCAATTAAGAATGATTAAAATTCTCGATAAACCAACTTGCCCTTAAAGGCTTTAATTAATATAACTCTTAAATAGAGTATTAAGTGAGATGTCACTTCATTCATCACGTAATCAAATAACCAAGTTCACTGAGCAAGAGACAAAGTTTAACTAAACTCCTGGATGATTAATTCATATGTGCAACTAAATTTACTTGGACTAAAAACAATCCCAGAAATATTGAAAAGATGTTTAGGACTTATCCTAAGCACTTCCTCAATATGACGGGATGTTTTAGAAGAACAACTAAATTTAATTGTTCTTTGATGAAGAAAATCATCCTTAAACAAAACACAAGAACCTAGACATCATAGGAGATGACTAGTTATAGGATTAGGAATTTGGTAGACAACCAAAACCCTTTCCTTAGCTTTACCTAGGTACTTGTTGAAATATTTAAATGTTTTAACATGTGTTTTAAGTGCAGCTTGGGATGACGGGAAAACGCTCTAAGTATGCTTTTATTTTATTGCAATTTACTGCAATTTACTTACATGCATTGTACTTTACTTTTCTTGCATGTTAAACAAGACTGTTGCATGAAAACCAAAACCTTCAGGGTCCCTGAACTGAAACCAAAACTAAATTAAAAGTCATTGCAAGTTAAAATTCCCTGCCACAACATTTCAAAATATAAAATAACTCAAAATTTAATCACAAACAGAACAACAAAACTACAATTGCAACTAAATTAAAACGTCTCGTTGAACGATCGGGAATACCTCGGATGATGTAACCCACATGTTGCTAATGGGATTTCCCACGGTCTAAATGAAAGTGTGGAACTCATTCAGTTGAGTTTAGCAAATTCATCTGGACTAAGTGAATTCAATGAAAATAACGGTGTCGGGATGACGGAACCGTGGGATTTTTATCGGTTCTGTTTAATTAAGTTTAAGATTTGTTTTAATTAAAATATTAAAAAACACTTGGATTTTAAGATTTTCTCTAAACCAAAACACTTCTCTTATCTCCTAATTTATGACTTCTAAAACTAAACCTCTGCAACAACAAAGAGCTCAGAGTATGGTGGGCAGCTAGACCATCGTCATCAGCAAAACAACTCTACATCAGCTAAACTTTCCTTAGAATTAAATAACCAAGCCATAGGACTTCAAGGTAGTTTGCCTAGTGCAACGTAAATCCTCAAAGCTTTTGTTAGGCATTTGCATAATCATGTTATGTAAATTAAGCCCTAACGGTCTTAGGACTCCGAGGTAGTCGTTTGGTACGACATAAACCCTCACATCTTCGAGGCTATTTGCAAGACTACATCATACAAATTTAAGTCCTAATTAAATAAAATCGGCAGGATTGAAACATTAAATAAACTCATAAATTGAAGCCAAATAATAGGATAGTTTGGGAAGTTGCCAAGATTTCTTCTTGGATCCTCAGCTTCTCCTACTTTTCTTCCTTTGGACTCCTGAAATAAACTGTTCCAAATTGGATCCATTCCCTTTAGAAATTTCCAAAATCCAATCCTTTGAAAACCTTAAGCTTTGAAATTCTTGCGAGCAAAACCACTGATCATTATCGAGAGTTTTCTTAAGTGATTCCCGTCACTTAGGATGTAATTAACTATATGGGCTTGCCCTTATAGGGAACTTTAAGAACCCAGGTAATATAAACCCTGCTTAATTCATTTATATTTAGCAGGGGAACTTGTCGGCTTATAAAATTGGTTCGCAGACCAAACGGATGTCACAAATCTTCTAATTTATTTAATCGAGCCCCATCATCAAGCAGTGTGTCTATTCTTCGGGATAGATACACGGTTTGTGATGCGGTGCTCGTTTATATAAACTATTTGGGATGTGAGATCGGTTTGATTTCATATCTTAAAATTTTAAAATTTAAAATTATTTTCAAAATCAAATACTACTTTCTAAATTATATATATATTTAAATTAAATTTAAAATTTAAAATTCATCGACAATTTCTGTAGGCGACCCCCTTTTCAAAATACAACACAAACCTAAAAATATGCTGACAGTATTTAGTGTCACTTACCAGATGTTGTGCCAGGTATCATTGATGATCATATTGGAGTGCTTTTGCCCTTATTCGATTTGCTAACTCTTTCCACAAGTCATAAGGAAAATTTTGTGGCTTCCTCTTCATTACGTTAGATGAATTTGTCCTATGTCGATAAAGGGAGATCTGGGGTGCATCCCCATCGATTCTCACCTTATTTGAGGATAGAAGTTGATCACAGTATATTGGCAAATATCCAGTGGGTTAGGCAAATTATTGCCACCATGTCTCTTGATATTCCGACGCTGCATGTAGAATAACTTTCTACATTTGACGGTGAGGGGTTTACTGGCCTTTGCTTTGAAGAGTGCTTTATCCTACCACTTTTCACCTACTAATCAAGGCTATAATGGATGTTTTATACTCCGATTGGGGGAGACCCCCAAAAATCTCTTGTTGATAACATGTTGTATTGACTAGACCATTTTGATAGTCTCGATCGATCCATGTTTAGCTGGGATGCACATCTCCCAAGCTGTTTGAGAGTGCCTCATTTGATTTGAGCTATATTTACCTTTTGGCTAAGCTCTTGATGAGAAACATTTCTTTGCTACGACTACCTTTGTCTAGAATTTGATTTAGTCAGTCTACTTTGAACCTGACTAAGATTTGGTGCCTCGCATATCCAGAATATTATTGACTTTTTAGTCTGTTCTTGGTGAGAAAGTATCACTATGAGATGGATTCATCTCCTATATCCAACCTCTTAGATATTTTGTTTGACTTAGTTGATTATTATCACTTGTCAATATTCATGTTGAACTGATCATAGCACTTCATCATGATAAATCAGTCCATGACTCGTCATGATACCTCGATATCCGACACTACCGGTTAGCTCTCTCTACTTATCTAACCGAGATATACTTTGACCAAGAGGCAGTGGCTTCTTATCCCTATACCTCTTGATGTTCCGGCTCCATTTATGGAGGTTGTTGAGATGGTTCCGAAAGGAACTGCAGCCCTTAGTTGATCTTATCTTGGATTTTCCTTCGATGTTTCTTGAGGTTGAATCTATGATAGATCTCGAGGATAGGCTTGAGCCAGACCATGTATGCACCGTCTTAGGTTTTGTAAATCCTCATGGTTTGGGGGATTCAAATTATGTCTTCATGACCGAATCCCTTACTTCAATGAACTTTCACCATAAGTCCTGAGAACACCTCAGAGTGACTAGATGGGTGTCCTTGAGATGTAAGTAGGTTTCAAAGACTATTTTGATCTCTTACTTTTCCATTCAGCTAGACCGATGGAAGCTTGACAAGTAATGGACCATAAAATTCTAAGAATCTTTCTACGAGAGATTTTTGAGTCAGAATAAATTACTTTATAACAAAAAGAAGCTCACCAGATAGAGTAATTCTTAGGAGAGATAAAAAAAAGTGTGAAAGACTTCAAAATAAAAAAAAGAAGAAAAAAATGATCAACACTTCTGAGAAGAAGCTTGAGCTGAGTGAAAAAATAAATAAAAAATTCAACATAAAGTATTTGTTGATTTTAAAATTCTCCTGGTAAGATCCTTAGAATATTACGGTTCAGATAATTGCTTAAGTGACATTGGGATGACTGATAAATCAGTAATGCATTTAAAGACATCTCCAAAATGAAAGCATTTTCTTAACACCCAGATACGAATGACAAGGCCTATCTAGGCTAAGGGTGAAAATAATTAAAGGACAGGGACTAGGGAAGAGTACTTAAGAAAAATCCCACCTGGACTTGGATTTTGCAAATCTCATATTTTGTATGGTATATCTGGTCATAAGTCTAGGATGCTTGTTTGAGAGCTCCACTTACCAGATCGATTTGGTATATCACACAAGATCATTCCCAATAATGTCTTATACTGAGGATATAAAAAATATTATATGCCAATAAAAACAATATAAATGGCATGGAAGGCTCTCAATAAAAAATATTATATGCCAATAAAAACAATATTACATTCCCACATTATCTTACGCTTGATGCGTTGACCCTCTGGGTCTGGCAGTCCTTCCTTGGAATTGACTCTCTTTTTTGTGTGTGGACTCTTCACCCACCACTCTTAGGCACTATGTGTCGACCCTCTGGGTCCGGCGGCCATTCCTTTGGAAGAAAGGCTTGCCATCTCATGGGCTCTTTACCCACCATCTGTATGTCTTATGCGTCGACCCTCTGGGTCTAGCGGCCCCTCCTTTGGAGGAAAGGCTTGCCATCTCGTGGGCTCTTTACCCATCATCTTTACGCTTTATGTGTCTACCCTCTGGGTCTGGCAGCTCGTCCTATAAAGATGACTTGCCTTCTATGTGGGTTTCAACCCACCTTGTTTTACGCTTCATGTGTTGACCCTCGGGTTTGGCAGTCCTTCCTTCGGAAGTTGATTAGCCTTCTTTCTGGGCATGTTGTACAACACACCGTACACCCACCTTTCCTTTGCTTCATTTCAAGTAAGAAAAGTCTTGTGCATCTCTTAAAACTGATTATTGAATTGCTAAACAGATAAAGTGGAAGTCTTACGAGCGGCTTATACCTGGCACAACCAGTAATCGGTGTAAGAGAAGCCAAGTACTTCTCTTATATTCTTTCTTCAGTTCCTCACTTTGAGCGGGTCTGAGCAAGTGTGTCCCACCCATCATAAATGAGTGTGGTAGATACATTTGTCCCTCTCGTCACAGTGAGAGTGGAAGATATCCTCTTTTTGGAGGATTTGAGCCTAGCTTTATGGTTATCATATCTTGCTTAACTAACCTTCACAATATCTCGATTGACATGAGTTAATTTCGATTGATATTTGCCTTATGCCGAAAGCCATGCCCTTTTCTAGCATTCTTGTTCGGTTCCCATTCTACACAGGGTCCGAACTGAGCACCTTCCTATGGATATGCTCGTACCCACTCACTTGAGATGAGCGTGGCATATTCCCTTTTAAGGGATATGTTTTTGTTTGGTCTTATGGCTAAATACCATTTTGTTGGTTTGCTCTATTTTGCCCAAGCCTTCACAGATGTGTAGACTGACCATGGTCAAGTCCGATTGATACCACTTTTGTGCGGGAAAGCCATGCTTCTTTCCTCGACACCTCTATTCGATTAAGCACTCCTTCAAGTTCTGAATTAGAGTATCCCACGCAATTCAAATGATTGTGGCATTTTTCCTCATAGGAGGATGTTTTTGAGTTGGTCTGAGAGCCATATACCCTTACGGTTAGAATGTTATGTTTTTGACCAACTATTCTTAGATACTGTGGTAATTCCCAAGCGGAATTCTTTATACCAAAATCTCTGGTAGCAGTATCTCATATAGGGTTGGTATGTTTTGACCATCCATCCTCTTTGATATTCCTGACTTGGACAATTTTCATTGCCTCCTCAGAGTGACATGTTGTATCAATTTTAGACTTCGTCTATTCTCTATTCGATCCATGTCCCTAGTTAGTTGCACTTTTGATGCATGACATTTGACCCAGTATTTTCCCTGACGAGAATTGCCTTAGCCAGTTCTCACAGGAGAAACCAGTTGAGCTCTCCCCAGTGATAGCTACTTCGCTAGTTCTGAGGGATCTTTTAGTGAGGCTTACTTCGCTAGTGCTTGCTTAAAACACCCTAAATTTGGACTTGTGAGTCCACCTCGATGATATTTTGATTGGCTTGGTTGGTTTGGTCTGCCCCATTGAATGACATGTTGTATCAGTCGCTAAGTTGATCCATATCTACACCGGGATATTTGATGCCTCCCCAGCATAATTACTAACTAAATGGGAGAATCCCCTGTGAGATTTGTCTCTCTAGTGCTTACGTAAAAGCACTTTTGTGGTTAGACCATTTCGGTTAGCTAACCCCATTAGTTCTTTTGATTATTTGGTTAGTTTTGTCTGCCACATCGAGTAACATGTTGCATCGGCCTTACAACTGATCCATTTTTAGTCGAATCGCTCCATGCATCCAGCATATACTCTGAGCATGATACCTCATGCTATTTTAGCCATATGGTCGCTCATTTGGTGCATAGGCAGGATACCTCCCCTATCCTATTTGATATTTTCGACTACTTTGGTTGGTTCTATCTGCAATGTTGAGTGACATGTTGCATCGGCCTTACCACCGATCCATGTTCTGTCGGAGTACTTTGACATGCGACTATACTTTGAGCATCTTGCCTCAGGTTGTTTCACTGTATGGTTGCTCATTTGACGTGTAGGCAAGATACATAACTCTTGTCCTTTCTGATGCTCAACCAGGATACATACCTTCTGTGTCATTTGATATGCTCGAGCAGAATATATACATCACGTGCCATTTGATATATTTTGTAGGATACGTACCTCCTACTCTACTTGATGTATAGTCAGGATACATACCTCCTGGACTATTTCGATCGGGATACATTCCCCTCTTGTCATTTCATGTTCCGGTCAATGGCACTATTGCCTTCACTTGGTCGAACCTTGATGATAAGACCTCATTATGAGGCACATCGAGTTTTCATAGTCATTTGGCATTGAGGACTTTTGAACCGCATGCTCATTTCAGCTGGTTCTCTTATGAGAGCATTTTTTTGCTTTACACAACCATATACCTTGATATTTCTCGAGCCATGTGACCCTTTAGTTGGCTTCCTTGTGGGAACATCCCGTCTTCGGACAATTTCAGCTTTCTAGCCATGTTCCTAGATCCATATGACACTTTAGTCGGCTTTGTTACAAGGACATCTAGTTTTTTGACATTTTGGCCCCGTAGCCATTTGATACGACACTTCTCCAGCCATATGACACTCTAGTTAGCTCTTATGAGGACATATTGTCGTATCCGGCTCATTAACCTTTCAGTACTTCTTAAACCACATGTCCGTTTTGGGCCAGTTCATTTACGAGAGTATCCCATCTTTGGACACTTTCGGCTTTCTAGCCATGTTCCTCGAGCCATATGACACTTTAATCGGCTCTGTTACGAGGACACCTTGTCTTTTGACATTTTTGGTGTGATAGCTGCTTGATGCGACATTTCTCGAGCTATATGACGTTCTAGTCAGCTCTTTAATGAGAATATATTGTCTTATCCGGCTAATTAGCCTTTCGATACTTCTCAGGCGATATGTCCCTTTTAGGCCGGTTCATTTACGAGAGTATCCCTTTTTCAGACATTCCTTGGGTCATGCCTCTACAGCCTCTAAACCCACCCTTAGGTTATGCCTTTAAGGCCTCTGAACCTATTTTTGTGGTCATGCCTATACGGCCCCTGAACCAATGTGTTTGGTCATTTCGAATGAGGTCACACAAATCTTTTCTCAGTCATACCATGTCCAGCTTATCTGGCCTGGTTGAGCTCTTTGGTGGACAGTTAGCTTCGACTGCTGACCACCACCCCCAACAATACCCTGCCCAGTTTTTCTGGCCTAGTTGGGATCCTTCGTGGTTATGCCTCTACGACCTCTGAACCACCCTCCTAGGTTATGCCTTTTAAGGCCTCTAAACCAATTTTTGTGGTTATGCCTTCATGGCCTCTAAACCACCCTTTTGGGTCATGCCTTTACAGCCTCTGAACCTATTTTTGATGATTAACCGGTTACGGCTGACTAGCCACACCCTTGACCATACCATGCTAGTTTATCTGGCCTGCTCGAAGTTTCTTTTACTTTTTTCTTGGGATGTTACCTCGACTACCAAGAGATACTCTCCTCTAAGGATGCTTCCAACAAGTGCACTGTGCCTCAGCAGCACACCACACTTATTGGGGGTCCTTTGTTGGCATCAATTTTTGATGTCACATGTGTGGGATGTCCACTCGAGTGCATCGGGGTCGTACTTTATGTAAATAAGTTACCCGCAGCTCCAGACATTCATTTGTGACCTTTCGGTGTGTGTTGAGGGCACGCAACTGGGGTCATTCTGTTGGACTTTGGCTTTCACTTAGGCTAAGGCTGGTCAACATTTTACACGTTGAATGGCTTTGGTCGGGCCGGCAGGTGTTACTCAACACGACGAGCAGAAAATTAGCTCAAATTGGCCCATCCACTGGCGAGCTTGTTCAGATGACCTCGAACAACAAAACAGACCACGCGAGTGTGTCTAGGACATCGATATTACCTAGGAAGGACGTCTATTTTGCTACGGCTTCACGGGTAGGGTAACATTGTGCAAATTATCGTTTTTAGCCTGATCGTCAGAGAGTCACTCGAACGACTCTGGACGATGAAAAGGATCACACGATTGTGTCTGGGACGTCGATTTTACCTACGGAGGATGTTCACTTTGCTACGACATTGTACGACTTATTATTAAGTTATGTGTTGTATTTTTGAAACGGGGTCGCCTACAGAAATTATCGGCAAATTTTAGATTTTAAATTTAATTTAAATATATATAATTTAGAAAGTAGTATTTGATTTTGAAAATAATTTTAGATTTAAAAATTTTAAGATATGAAATCAAACCGATCTCACATCCCAAAATGTCTATATAAACGAGCGCCGCATCACAAACCGTGTATCTATCCCGAAGAATATACACACTGCTTGATGATGGGGCTCGATTAAATAAACTAGAAGACTTGTGACATCCGTTTGGTCTACGAACCAATTTTATAAGCCGACAAGCTCCCTTGCTTAATATAAAGGAATTAAACAGGTTTTATATTACCTGGGTTCTTAAATTTCCCTATAAGGGAAAGCCCCTATAGTTAATTTACATCTTAAATGACGGGAATCATTTAAGAAAACTCTCGATAATGATCAGTGGTTTTGCTCTCAAGAATTTCAAAGTATAAGGTTTTCAAACAATTGGAGTTTGGAAATTTCAATAGGGAATGGATCAAATTTGGAACAATTTATTTTAAGTGTCCAAAGGAAGAGAAGTAGGAGAAGCTGAGGATCCAAGAAGAATCTTGGCAACTTCCCAAACATTCCTATTATTTGGCTTAGATTTGGGAATTTATTTCATGTTTCATTCCTGCAAATTTTAATTAATTAAGACTTATATTTGTATGATATAATCACACAAATAGCTTCGAAGATGTGAGGGTTTATGTCGTACCAAACGACCACCTTGGACTCCTAAGACCGGTTAGGTCTTAATTTACATGACATGATCATGCAAATGCCTAACAAAAAGTTTAGGATTTGTGTTGCACTAGGAAAACTACCTCGAAGTCCTATGGCTTGGTTATTTAATTCTAAGAAAGGTTTAGCTGGAGTATATCCGAGTTTAGTTGATGGCGATGGTCGAGCTGCCACCATGCTCCGAGCTCCTTGTTGTTACAGAGGTTTAGTTTTAGAAGTCATAAATCAGGAGATGAGAGAAGTGTTTTGGTTTAGAGAAAATCTTAAATTCCAAGTTTTTTTAATATTTTAATTAAAACAAATCTTAAAGTTGTTTAAACAGAACCGATTAAGATCCCACGGTTCCGTCATCCCGGCACCGTTATTTTCATTGAATTCACTTAGTCTAGATGAATTTGCTAAACTCGACTCGAATGAGTTCCACACTTTCATTTAGACCATGGGAAATCCTGTTAGCAACACGTGGGTTACATCATCTAAGATATTCCCGATCATTCAACGAGACGTTTTAATTTAGTTACAATTGTAGTTTTGTTGTTCTGTTGGTGATTAAATTTTGAGTTGTTTTATATTTTGGAATGTTGTGGCGGTGAATTTTATCTTGCAATGACTTTTAATTTAGTTTTGGTTTCAGTTTAGGGACTATCCTAAAGGTTTTGGTTTTCATACAATAGTCTTGTTTATCATGCAAGAAAAAGTAAAGTACAATGCATGTAAGTAAATTGCAATAAAATAAAAGCGTACCTGGAGGGTCTTCCCGTCATCCCAAGCTGCACTTAAAACACATGTTAAGGCATTTAAATATTTCAACAGATACCTAGGTAAAGTTAAGGGAAGGGTTTTGGTTGTCTACCAAATTCCTAATCCTATTGCTAGTCATCTTCTATGACGATTAGGTTCTTGGTTTGGTTTAAGGATGATTTTCTTCATCAAATAACAACTAGATTCAATTGTTCTTCTAAAACATCCCGTCACATTGAGGAAGTGCTTAGGGCGAGTCCTAAACATCTTTTCAATATTTCTGGGATTATTTTGAGTCCAAGTAAATTTAGTTGCACGGGTGAATTAATCATCCAGGGGTTTAAGTTTTGTTCCCTTGCTCAGTGAACTAGGACATTTGAATATCATATAAGTGAAGTAACACTTCACTTGATACTTCATTTAAGAGTTATAATAAACAGAGCTTTAAAAAGGCAAATCAACTTATTAAGTATTTTATTGATTTAAACTTAATGATTTAATTTTAATTTTGACTTAATTAAAAAAAAAAATTAGTTTAAGTTGGGAATAGTGTTCAAGTCCTTTATGTTTTAAGTTTACTTTAAGTGTTTGGTTTAACTTATTCAGAACCCTGGGAAAAGACTTATTCGTATTTTCTTTTAAAATTTAAAGAGGAGTAGGAAAAGGAGTGAAAAAAGATCAGGAACAAGATTTGATTTGAAAGGAAGGATTTGACATTTTATTATTATGGTTTCCCATATTTTCTTTTTTAACATCTTTTTGTTGATGAGGATTTTTTTATATCATCCATTTTATTTTGTTTTGGGTTCGGACCCAGTCGCAAAGTGATTACTTCACCCGTGTTTCTAGCGATAAGATTCTACTTTAGAGGCCATCCTTCGAAACATCAGGTTGTGTAATACTTCTTTAAATACCGCCCATTGATTGGAAGCATGGGTCATTCTCCACGGCAATTCACCAGTTGGTAGGAACCTCCTGAGTAGACTGTCTTGACCACGAACAGCCCTTTCCATGTTGGTTCAAATTTACCACCTATCTATCGATGTGCAAGAATAGGTCTTCTGAGAACAAGAACTAAGTCACCAATTTTGAAAGTTCTTGGGCGGACCAGTTTATCATGGGCCCGGATCATCTTGGCTTGATACAGTTCCAAATTCTGCTGTGCTGAAAGTCTTTTCCCTTCCAAGCTTTCCAATTCTTCTAGTCGTAGTCTGGCATTTTCTTCTATAGTAATCTTTTCTGCAACTGCTATTCTGAGTGATGGAAGCTAGACTTCCAATGGTAACACTGCCTCGGACTCGTACACTAAAGCGTAAGGTGTAGACTGAGTAGGAGTCCTAAAAGTCGTCCTGTAGGCCTATAAGGTTTCTAACAATTTCTTGTACCAATTTCTCTTGTTGTCGTCCAAATTTTTCTTTAAGATCTGAACGAGAGTTTTATTAAAAGTCTCGGCCAAGCCGTTTGCTCTTGGGTAGTAGATCGTTGAGTGTCGCCAATCGATCCCGTGTCTTATGACAAAATTGTTAATCTTTGTACTTTTGAATGCAGACTCATTATCTGAAATGATCCTGCGTGGTACCCCGAAAAAGTAGACGACTTGGTTCTTGAAAAACTGTAGCACATGGTGTGCCTTTACTTCCCTGAGTGGTATAGCTTCTGCCCATTTAGAAATGTAGTCTGTAGCTGCAAGGATGAAGTGATGTACTCTTGAAGAAGGCGGTTCTATCGGACCCACTATATCTGTGCCCCAACACTCAAACGGCCACGACACAATTGTCGGATGTAGCACAATTGGAGGTTGGTGTAGAACCACTCCGTGCACTTGGCACTGGTGACAACTTTTGGCAACTTTCATACAGTCGGTCATCATTGAGGGCTAGTAGTACCCTAGTCTTTTAATCTTCATTTTCATTTTCGGACCCGACTGATGAGTGCCACAAATTCCTGAATGTACTTCTTTAACGATTTCACGAGCCTCGGACCCGCTCCGGCATCTTAGCCACATCTGATCAAAAGACCTTTTGTAAATGTATTGTTTATTAATGCATAAGATAGAGTTCTTTTCTTGATTTGATGAGCTATCGACTTATCGTCAGGCAGGCTTCCTGTTCGCAGGTAGTCTATTAATGGTTGTTTCCAATCTTCTGTATTTTCTGTCACTGCTGCAATTGTTTCTTCTGCTTTTCTGATTTGTGTATTGTATCCATGTCGAGCTGTGATAAGACCTTTCGTCCTTGAACTAACACTTCAACTGACTCATCTTGTAAGCAGGAAAATTCCTTTGCAAGGCGAGCTAACGCATCTGCAAGAGCATTTTCTTTTCTGGGAATCTTGTAGATTGTTACGTTTGGAATTTGTTCCAACAATTTCATGGCGTACTAAAAGTACTGCTCGAGTCTTGGTTTCAGAATCCTGTACTGTCCGGCAATCTGTTGAATGATCAACTGAGAATCTCCTTGGATGTTGATGTCTGATATTCCCATTTGAATGGTTAGTTCCAGTCCTGTTATGAGGGCTTCGTATTCCGCCTCGTTGTTTGTGCATGGTAATGTTAAGTGGTAGGAGTATCTTAACTTCCCCCGCTCCGGTGTTATAAAGATTAGTCCGATTCCTGCCTTACCGGGCACTATCATTTGCAATTCTTTGTTCTTCTGTGCTGAGGATGCACCGTCAAAGTATAGTTCCCAACATTGATCATCAGTGTCTTCTAGGCTCATTATCTGCTTGTCAAGCAAATCGTCATCGAGAGGCGAATATGCCGGTAAAGGGTCTGCTGCAAGGAAGTCAGCTAGAACTTGTCCCTTTACGGCGCGAAGAGGAACAAAAGTTATGTCAAATTGCAATAGTATCATCGACCACCTGGCAAGTCTGCCAGAGAGCATCGGTCAGGTCATCAAGTATTGCAATGGATTAACTCTTGAAATAAGGTTGACCTTATGAGAAAGCATGTAATGCCTGAGCTTTTGAGTGGCGAAGATCAGGGCCAAACAATGTTTCTCAATCGGAGGATACTTTACTTCCGTCGGGATTAGACGATGGCTTAAGTAGTAGAGAGCATTTTCTTTTTCCTCATCATTGACCTGGGCTAGCAGGGCTCCAAGGGAGTCATCTAATGTTGCGGTATAAAGTATCAATGGTCTACCTGAGAATGGGGCTGCTAAGACAGGAGGTGTAATTAAATATTGCTTAATGTCCTGGAAAGCCCACTGGCTTTTCTCATCCCAAACGAATTTGGCATCCTTTTTAACTAATTCCGAAAAGGGTTGACACCTACCTGATAAGTTCGAGATAAAGTGTCCAAGATATGCCAACTTCCCTTGAAAGGATCGTAGTTGTTTCAAAGTTTTGGGAGGAGGCATTTCTAAGATAGCTTTAATCTTTCCAGATCAATTTCAATCCCGCGATGTCGGACAACGAATCCTAAGAATTTCCCGGAGGTGATGCCGAAGGCGCATTTTAAGGGATTCGTCTTAAGGTTGTATTGTCTTAGTCGTTCGAAAACAATTCTCAAATCATACAGGCGATCTTCCTTCAGTTTGCTTTTGATGACCACATCATCCATGTAGCACTCAACTTGGTTGTGAATGAGATCATCAAAAATCTTCATCATCGCTCTTTGGTATGTTGCTCCTGCGTTCTTTAGTCCGAATGGCATTACTGTGTAGCAATACACTCCGATCAGAGTTCTGAATGCCGTGAGCTTTTCGTCTTCTGGTGCCATCTTATCTGGTTGTATCCTGATGATCCATCCATGAATGAAAATATTTCATGTGTCGAAGCAATGTCGATCATTAGTTCTGGGATTGGTAGTGGAAATTTGTCTTTTGGACATGCTTTATTTAAATCTCTGAAGTCTACGCAGATTCTGACTGGTACCACATTGGCTAACCAAGTAGGGTATTGTTCTTCACGGATAAATTTAACGTCTATTAGCTTCTTAACTTTGGCTATTACTTGTTGCTCAATTTCTTGACGCATTCTTCTGGGAGCTTCGTCGGACCGAGAAGTAGGATCTACTCCTAACTTGTGAACTCGCGACTTCGGAGCTAATCCCGGCATTTCATCGTAACTCCAAGCAAAAAAATCCTTGAATTCCATTAGTAGCTTGATTATTTCCTCAGAATCTTCTTTATTGAGTAAGGAGCTAACAAAGGTAGGCTCGGGCTCTTCGCTAGTACCTAAGTTAACTTTCGTTAACTCGTCTATTGTAGATTTGATTTCTTCCTCGAATTCTGGTGGAGCATCTCCGATTGGTAGATCTTCGAGATCTTCTGAAGCTTCCAAGCAGTCTTTATTAGGTTTGCAAGTGACAACCAAGCAAAATCCCGTATCGTCAACTGATCCTACTGTGCCGAATCCGAGACCATGTTTTGAATTGGGAGGCCGACCGACATTATTCCATAATTTTTCAAAGTGTTGTGATCGGCCTTTTGTCCATTGTCGAGGTAAGACACAACGTTGAATTAAATTTTGAACAAATGGAGAGTACCACTCAAAAGGTAATTCCATTAATTTGGAAGAAGTAACATCTTCAAATTGTACATCTTTTTCATTATTGAAAGAAGAAGCACCACGATAAAACTTGATTGGCTTAGTACCACCACCATGCACTTCCTTGACCACCATACCCTCAATCTTATTAGAATGGATCAGGGTCAGGGTCATAGTATGTACAAGATGGTTAATCTTCTCGTACATTGATTTGTATTCTTCATTCTTTTCATCTTCGAGAGAGATCTTGAACTGGGGTTTCTTTTGACTTATTGTCGCTGCTTCTTTCTTGATTTCTTCTCCTTCTTCGGAAGTGTTCTCCCAATCAACATCGATGACCGGTTTCTTCTGTCCAACTGTTCCAACATTTCTTCCATGTCCTCGTCCCCGGCCTCGACCTCGGGTGCGAGTTCTGGAGAAATTTTCACCATCTCGCCGTAAGGGAGTGGTGAATAACTGTTGAACTAGAACTTCAGGTTCTTCATCATCTCAGATTTATTTTGCTTCATTTGGTATGGTATTTCTGGAAAAGATTGTTTTCTTCGGGGGGCGCGTAGTAGGCCGCATCTTCATGAATTCTAATCTCGTGTACGGAGAATGGTTGCAAGTCACCTTTGATACACTATTCCCCTCCTTCGTATTACTTTATGCACTGGTGCAGAGATGACGGTACCATCCGGTTTTCATGGATCCACGGTCAACCCAGTAGAGCGTTGAACAATGTCTCAAAATCAATTATGTGGAATTTTGCGGTTGTCTTTGCTAAATCACTGGTCTTCATTAGTAGTGTTACAGATCCAAGAGCTCTTTCTCTTTTTCGATTGAAGCCTCTTAATAGCATCTTGTCTGCTTCAAGCTCGCGAGCATCAATTTCCAAATATGCTAGCGTCCTAAGATTCATTTTGTTGATTGATGCTCCTGGATCAACCAACACTCTAGAGAGCGTAAACTTTCCAATAGTGACTGAAATGTATAACAGTCGGTTGTGATCTGCTGTTCCCAGTAATAGATCATTGTCTGTGAAGGTAACACCTCGATGTTCTTTTAACAAGCAAACCTCTTCAAAAAAATTACTAGCCATTTGAGCTAAACAGATCTCTGGATCAAGTAAAGCCTTGATCAGAGCCTCCCTCATCTCCTTTGACAGGATCAGAGCGTCGTATATGCTTAGTTTGGCTGGTAGCTTCCTAAGATGGGCTAGCACATTATAGTCCACTTTATTACCATGTTCCTCGGTTTCTTCCCGAATGGGCAATTCCTCTACCGGGGTTGGCTCTTCCTGAGCAACCATCTGCTTTCCTTTATCCTTTGGACCCATTCTCGGGGGTAGAATTTTTCTGCTTCTTAAATTTACTTCGCTTATCTCTTCGAATTCGGTGTTGAATCCGTCGGTGTATCCTCCCGAATTAGAACAACCGGCTCTTCCGAAGTTGCTTCGAGTGTCCGATGGTTCTAATTCTATTGTGATCGGAGCCCCTCGTAATTCACAAATGGACTCGTTGCTTGTTGAGCTTTGGTAGCCTCCTTTGTGAACACCTTCTTCGTCGTGGTCATCGAGGTTGTGTATGATTTGAGAATCATTATTTGTATTGGAATTGAGATCCGGATTAAGCCGGTTGTCACTAGTTATGTAATCGTTAGAAACAGTCAAAACGTAGCCAACGCCATAACCCTTATCATTATAAGATCCCGCCGGGGTGAGCAAATAATCATACAGAGTCAGGAGTTCGAGGGATTTCTCCCCCGAATCGGAAACAACCATCCTAGGATAAGCAGCCCCTAGTCTACCCTTTCAGAGCCTCGGTCTTCTTTTCTTCCACGATCTTCTCCTCCTTCTGGGGCGGTTCTTCAATCGCAAGTGATAGTGCCGGCTCAAAAGGTTTCAAACTTTAAGCTGAAGCGTGTACCAAAGCGGTTTGGATGTGATCCAAAATTTTCTTTGATGACTTCGTCCAGACAGTACTCCATCCATCATCAGTCGCGTAAGGGTCTATAGGAACAATAGGATCCGTTGAAATAACATTGATGGAACCTCCCTTATGGGGTTCCTTCATGTATTCCTTTAGGATCGTTATGTTCCCTTTTTCAGAGATTGTCATCAAGCCAACTCTTGAAAGTGATGCAATCCTTTATCTTGTTTCCAAGCATCTAGTGGTAAGGGCAATAGTTCGGATGATCTTTCTTATTGACTTCCTCCGGCTTCTTGGGCTCTGGCAGCTGAAAATTCGGTGTCTTCGTTAAGCTGCGGAACATCTTCGCTACTACTTCAGTTTTGAATGAATATTCTTTATTTAGGAGTTCTCTTAAGGTACACGATGAACGAGGCGGTTGTTCATAATGCTGAGGTGACTGATAGCTCGGACGAGGTTGTTAATAGCCTTGTTGAGGTTGCTGATAGCCCTGCTGAGGTTGCTAATAAGTCTGTTGTGGTGGTTGATAACTAGGCTGTGGCCGCTCTGACTGTATCTGAACCGGATGCTTGCCCTTATCTACTACCGCGACAATTCCAGATTTCTTTTCAAATGATTTCATAGGCTTCTGCTTATCAGTCTTGTCTACGAAACTTAACTGCTTTGCCTCTTCTTGCAAGCTCCCGGCCTTGCTAAGCAACTTCTCGAAAGTCTTGATTGTAAACCCTTTAAGGAGAAATGCTATCGGGCCATGGATACTTTTAAGTAGGATGTCGACTACATGTTGTTCTTGAAGCTGTGGTTCACACTTCATGCTTAAGTTTCTCCATCGAAGTATGTAATCCACTAAAGTCTCATTCGGCTTTTGTTGCTCCACCACTAGATCACTGATAGTGATGTGGTGCTGAGCCCCGGTAAATCATTTAACGAAGAGATTCTACAGTTCTGAAAAAGTTTTCACTGAGCCATTCCGCAATTCTGCGTACCAGTCGAAGGCGATCCCTGACAAACTACTGACGAACTGGCGGAAGAGTAAAGTGTCGCTCCCACCGACATTGCAGCAACTAGCATGAAAATGTGTGACATGCTGCTGAGGGTTTCCTGTTCCATCAAAAGTCTTAAACAGAGGTGGTACGAAGCCTTTCGGGTATTGGATTGCATCAATCTCTTCGGGGTAAGGTCTACCCGTCTAAATAGATGCTCCACTCTTGGATTGTGCTAAGGCTTCTCGCACTCGCTGTTCTACCATGTTTTTAATGTCCTTTTCTGGAATCATGCTTTGTGTAGAATCCTTCTTTGGTAGTTCGTCTCCGTTAACGGATGTGATCTCTTTTCCTCCATCTGCAATATAGATAATTTCTAGGGGTGTCTCTTTCTGAGGCTGGGCCTGACTCTGGAGAGTGGCTAAGGCAGCAGCCATCTCTTCCATCCTCTTTGCCATTTGTGAAATTGTGTCATCTCTCTCCCGAAGCTGTGCTCTCAACACTTCTGGTTCGTCTCTTTCCACAGCTGTCGGAGCACCTTGCGAAGCTGACGATGCTCGTATCTCAACCATGTTGATCTCAGCATACTCCTCATCCATGAATTCTGATGAGTCAATTTTGTCTCCTAATTCTTCTTCTCTTCTTTTGCTAACCGTCTGGATGTCGGTCCTTAACTTGTCCATGGCATCCTCTAGTGGCCCTTTTCGCACGGTCTCGCAGTTATCTCGTGACGGTTGTTGAACTTCCTTCCCGGGAGTCCCCTTTATTGTTGTAGCACTTTCTTCTGATTCAATTCTCCTGACGAGATTTTTCTTCTCAGGGCATTGTTTTGGTCTTAACTCACCAGTAGTAGGTCGTCATACCATCCTTCTTGCAGCCGGAAGCCTAGGACCGGATGGTCTATCGGCTATATGCTGGAAGGTGGTATCCTCCCTAATATGTAGACCCGATACAATAACGGGTGGACTGACTTTTATCTTCTTCTTTGGTTTCTCTGTGGCAGCAACAGGTTCTATTCGAGGTCCAAGGCGGGATTTAGCTGGCGCCCGTCCTATCCTTCTTAAGATTTCTGATACATGACATCTTTCTTTCTTTGCCAATCTTTCTATAACAGCTTGCGTACCGAGCCAATGGCGTAGTCTTATCCCTTTTCCTCTTGTAATTGTTGTAGTATGCAGGTCGGGGTAATGCGGTGGCAATCTTACTAACATCCTCTTCACCTGATGCTGCAGAGAGGGGGTGAAACCTGCTCCCCTCCAACAGAGGTATATACTCAGGAAGTTCTTCTCTTTCTTCAGAAATTTCTTCTAGAAAAGCAACTTCAACAGCTCTAGCTTTCTTGGCGATCTTTCTGCTTCTATTTCTCCTTTGAGTCCGAGTTAGGGGTGAAATTCTTGAACTTGACCCAATCTCAAAAACAGATGGTATTGTAGCAAAATTTGTACCCTCCACGGTGACAGGCTGATCACAAACTTGGATTTCCTTCCCCTTCAGTTTGGCATAAGTCATGGTAGGTGCAGAGATGACTAGTCCAGTGGGGGTAGAGACAACAGTCCTCCTACGAACAGTAGTACTCCTCTCGACTCGGAACCCTTCAGTAGGGAGGGAATTCTTAAGCCGACTTCAGTGTTGAACTCAATCACGAGCTCTTCGGCTTCGACACTTTGTCCATTAGTGTGAAGAGAGTGACGTCGCTGAACTTGACATCTGTGTTGCAAAATCCTTGTCCGAAACGGATGATCCCATTGTCGGGCAGTTCATCCTTGTAAACGGCGAAGTCCATTCCATTGGTGAAGGAGAAGATTAGCTTTGAGGCAGTCATTTTCTGCAGGGCAGATTCCGAGTATTAGTTCCGAATTATGCTTCCTTTTGTCACAAAGTTTAGGACAAAAAGAGTCCAAACACATTTTCGTTTATCTTAGTGTATTTGTGATTTTAAAAGGATTTACTCATCAAAAGAGTCGTTTATTAGAGGATTTGTTTATTAGGAATGGAATGCTTAAAGGTATAGAAAAGGTAAAGGATTCAATTCAGAATCAGAAAGGAAGAGAAAGTCTTATGCAAGACTTCTCGACTCGAAGGACCGCTCCTAAACTAACACCTATTGGGGGTCCACCCCACCTCAGAAAAAAGGTAAAAGGATCTCGAAACCTCTCTGTTTAAGGGTGTCTAAACAGTGGCTCCTAAATCCGAGAGGAGTTGGCTATACTAGTTCAAGACAGAAATGAACGGGTAATTCCAACGGAAGAATGGTAGTATTGGACCATTAGCGATATGGACTCACCACCGATTTATGAAAGCAAAACCATCTAATCAAAATGGAGAGAGGAACTAGTCCCCAGCGGAGTCGCCAGAAATTATACAGCTTATTTTTAGGTTATGTGTTGTATTTTTGAAAAGGGATCGCCTACAGAAATTGTCGGCGAATTTTAGATTTTAAATTTAATTTAAATTTTATATAATTTAGAAAGTAGTATTTGATTTTGAAAATAATTTTAAATTTGAAAATTTAAAGATATGAAATCAAACCGATCTCACATCCCAAATAGTCTATATAAACGAGCGCCGCATCACAAACCGTGTATCTATCCCGAAGAATATACACACTGCTTGATCATGGGGCTTGATTAAATAAACTAGAAGACTTGTGACATCCGTTTGGTCTGCGAACCAATTTTATAAGCTGACAAGTTCCCTCGCTTAATATAAAGGAATTAAGCAGTGGTTTATATTACCTGGGTTCTTAAAGTTCCCTATAAGGGCAAGCCCCTAGAGTTAATTACATCTTAAATGACGGGAATCATTTAAGAAAACTCTCGATAATGATCTGTGGTTTTGCTCTCAAGAATTTCAAAGTATAAGGTTTTCAAACAATTGGAGTTTGGAAATTTCAATAGGGAATGGATCAAATTTGGAACAATTTAGTTTAAGAGTCCAAAGGAAGAGAAGTAGGAGAAGCTGAGGATCAAAGAAGAATCTTGGTAACTTCCCAAACTTTCCTATTATTTGGCTTAGATTTGGGAATTTATTTAATGTTTCAATCCTGCCAATTTAAATTAATTAATACTTATATTTGTATGATATAATCACACAAATAGCTTTGAAGATGTGAGGGTTTATGTCGTACCAAACGACCACCTCGGAGTCCTAAGACCGGTTAGGGCTTAATTTACATGACATGATCATGCAAATTCCTAACAAAGAGTTGAGGATTTGTGTTGCACTAAGCAAACTACCTCGAAGTCCTATGGCTTGGTTATTTAATTCTAAGAAAGGTTTAGCTGGAGTAGATCCGAGTTTTGCTGATGACGATGGCCGAGCTGCCCACCATGCTCCGAGCTCCTTGTTGTTACAGAGGTTTAGTTTTAGAAGTCATAAATCAGGAGATGAGAGAAGTGTTTTGGTTTAGAGAAAATTTTAAAATCCAAGTGTTTTTAATATTTTAATTAAAACAAATCTTAAAGTTGTTTAAACATAACCGATTAAGATCCCACGTTCCATCATCTCGGCACCGTTATTTTCATTGAATTCACTTAGTCCAGATGAATTTGCTAAACTCAGCTGAATGAGTTCCACACTTTCATTTAGACCATGTGAAATCCCGTTAGCAACACGTGGGTTACATCATCCGAGGTATTCCTGATCATTCAACGAGACGTTTTAATTTAGTTACAATTGTAGTTTTGTTGTTCTGTTTGTGATTAATTTTTGAGTTGTTTTATATTTTGGAATGTTGTGGTGGTGAATTTTATCTTGCAATGACTTTTAATTTAGTTTTGGTTTCAGTTTAGGGACTATCCTAAAGGTTTTGGTTTTCATACAACAGTTTTGTTTATCATGCAAGAAAAAGTAAAGTACAATGCATGTAAGTAAATTGCAACATAGTAAATTGCAATAAAATAAAAGCGTACTAGGAGGGTCTTCTCGTCATCCCAAGCTGCACTTAAAACACATGTTAAGGAATTTAAATATTTCAACAAATACCTAGGTAAATCTAAGGGAAGGGTTTTGGTTGTCTACCAAATTCCTAATCCTATTGCTAGTCATCTTCTATGACGTCTAAGTTATTGGTTTGGTTTAAGGATGATTTTCTTCATCAAAGAACAACTAGATTCAATTGTTCTTCTAAAACATCCCGTCATATTGAGGAAGTGCTTAGGGCGAGTCCTAAACATCTTTTCAATATTTCTGGGATTGTTTTGAGTCCAACTAAATTTAGTTGCACAGGTGAATTAATCATCCAGGGTTTAAGTTTTGTTTCCTTGCTCAGTGAACTAGGACATTTGAATATCCTATAAGTGAAGTAACACTTCACTTGATACTTCATTTAAGAGTTAAAATAATAAGAGCTTTAAAAGGGCAAATCAACTTATTAAGTATTTTAATGATTTAAACTTAATGATTTAATTTTAATTTTGAATTAATTAAAAAAAAATTAGTTTAAGTTTGGAATAGTGTTCAAGTCCTTTATGTTTTAAGTTTACTTTAAGTGTTTGGTTTAACTCTTAATCATTTCATTTAGCTGTGTTGTTAAATGATTTGAATTCAAGTTAATTTAATTTAATTTAATTTAGTTTGATTTAATTTAATTTAAATTTTTTTTTAATTTAATTTGATTTAATTTTTTTATTTAATTTAATTTTAAATATTAATTTAATTTAATTTAATTTAATTTAATTTAATTTCAATTTAATTTAATTTAGTTTAATTTTTTTTTTAATCTAATGTTTTAGATATGATTTAATTTAATTGTTAAAGTGTTAATTTAATTTAAATTGTGATTTAATTTAGTTTAAATTTAATTTAATTTAACAGTTAAGTCTTTTAGCACTTTAAATTTTAAATTGGGTTATCATTTAAATTGGGAATTAAATATTATTGCAATGATTAATTTAGGGATTTTTAAATTAAAGAATAAATATCTTCTTAATAATATCCCTATTTTTGATAATTCAAATTTCCATTACTCTTCCAAAATTTTAATTAATTAATTAATTAAAGTTTATTTTAATTATTCTTGAAATGATTAGTAGGTTTCTACCCTTCAATTATTTAAATTTCAATCATCCAAAATCAGTTTAGGATCAAATATTTTACCCTCCCCTTTTTTGATTAATCCTAAAATTTTAATTAAGGGTTGAAATTTTTTAATTACCCTTTTGCCCTTCAAGCTTAATAATTCTATAACTCACTAAACTAAGCTCAAATGAACTTGAAATTTTTATGTAACCTTACTCACATGTCAATTAAGACATTAGAGGAGAAAATGTGATTTTTCTATATTTAATTTATTTATGTAATTATTTCTAATGGAAAATAGGGGTTTTCAAAGAAAATTCAATAACATGACCAAGGGAAAGTTTCTGTCCTTAAGAAAATTATGGGATGACCCTAATGACTAGAGGACTACTTGGACCAATTTTGGTGATCTTTTGAATTATATTTTATTTATTAGAATTATTTTTTAGTTTTGGAGTATTAATTAATTTAAAAAAAGAAATAAAAGTGAAAAAATAGATTTTATATTTTTCAAAAATCTCTCCGACCTCAGGAAAATTAGAGAACCAAATTTTATATTTTTCTGATTTTTTTTTATTTATTAGAATTATATTAGTGGAAATGTTAAAGAAAATCATTTTTTTAATTCAAAAATTGTTTTAAGCCTTTAAAATTCAATATCTTACCCTAGTGACTTAGGAAAAATATTTGTTTTATTCCTAGGTGATTAGAATTCAAAATGTAAAATTTTTGTGATTTTTAATATTTTTATGAATTTTATTATTTTTTAATTATTAAAAATATTAAAATAATGATAAAAATTAACTTTTTTAGAAAATTACAATTTTAATTTTCCTAACTTCCTCTCGATGTCAGAGAAGCCCCAAAACCATTTTTGTGAATTTTTGAAAAGTATTTATGAGTTATGAATTTTTAAAATTTAATTTTGGTTGTGTGACTTAATTAATCCATTTAGTAGGGTTAAACATTTCCAATTGATTTCAAATTTTTATGTAATGTTCCTCTGATCCTAAAGATCAGTGGAGAATTGTTTTCAAGTTAATTTGATGTGTAGTTAACCCTAATTAATTAAAGTTCAATTTTGGGTGTTTAGGCCAATTAGGGTTGTTCCATGTGAATTAACTCAAAACCTATTTTTCTTAGGTTCCTATGGTCATAAGAAATATCACCCAATTTTCCTAGAATTTATTTCACAACATGCTAATTATTGAAATTAAAATACTCAAAACAGTAACATGCAATTGGAAAATCAATAACTTCTCATAGGGATGGCCTCTAACCTTGAAAAATTCAGGAAATGTTCCCTATATGAGAGGCTTCAAAAGCCTTATGGTCTCATGTCATGGTGAATTGTCTATGCAAATGGAGAATTAAAATACCATAGAGAGTAAATAAATAATTAAAAATAAAATACTTGATTAAATGACTTGATTTTTTTTCACATTATTCTCCTCTGTTCACTGAGCAAGAGGGTATTTTTATTTTATTTTTATGATTTTTCTACACAAAGTTATTAATTTTTGAAGTTCTGATAATTAAATAAATAGAAAAATACCCTATTTTCCTAATTATCCACGCGGCGCCATTCAATCCTCGACAGCTCCGAAAGGCCATGCAACGTGCTGTGATTCGGCGCCGCCATCTGACTCAGCTCTCCAGGGGCCCGCGGTTCACTTACCATTGCACCGTCCGACTTGATCTCGACTGTCCGCCCGATACACGCGTGATCCAACGGCTCCTGGTCATCGTCTACGACTAGTGTGCACCCGTGACCGTCCACACTAAAACCCTAAGATCTCACTCGATTCTCAATGGATTTTTATGTTCTTATACTCTATGGATTCGTCTTGAAGAGACGAACATATCCACACATTTTATGTGGCACTAAATTAACCCAATCAAAATAGAGAATGTTCAGAAGCTCGGGAAGAAGAGAGAGCTCATACCTTTGCTCAGAGAAGTGTGGCTTCGATCTGAGAGTTGTGTCACCTACGATTGAACCTAAGCAAGCTCCAGATGAAGTCTCTGGGCCTAGAGAATTGCCTAGACCTGAATTCGACCAGACCCCATTCCAAAGCTTGGAGGCTAGAGCAAATGGGTGGCGTGGAGAGGGGGCTTCCACTGGGGAACTTCTTCTCTTGATCTTGTGCAGGTGTGGGTGAGTTTAATTTGAGTTTGGTGGAGAATTGGAAAGTGTCCTGGTTTTGGGTGGAATTTTGGCCGAGAAATCGAGCTCGTGGATGGGGATTAGGGCAAATTATCACCTGGGGATCAATTGCTCTAAGTGTGGAGGATGGTTTGGAATAATTTTGGCGAGTTTCGTATGGTTTGGTGCAACTCTCTTCGGCCGAGAGGGGTGGGGTTTAAATAGAGTTGACCGGAGGGCCTTCCGTGGGGAGTTAATGGCCGGGATCGCCTGCCTCGGGCAAGGGAAGAATAGCTCTAATGGTCATTGGGCATGGGGCAGCTCAGCAAGAGAGAATTTCAATGTTGGGCTCTCATGGTGCTCTCGGCCATGGCAATTTTCGGCGGCTGTGGTGGCTGGCCGGCCAGGCATGGGTCACCCTCAGGGTCAGTGAGGTCAGAACTTGATTCCTGTGAGTTCAATTGATGGTTGTCATGTGTAAATGTGGTGAATTAAAATGGAATAGGAAAAGGGTGATTTTGGCTTGGTTTGGGTCAACCCATGGTTTTGGGCTAGGATCACCTCCCCATGGCATGCTTGGGCTGAAGAGAAAGCTATTTGGCTCAGCTTAATTAGTAGGGAGAAGTCACCATCCAAGTACAATTAGGCTTAAGCATGGTTTAGGGAATCATGGGAGTGGTTAATCACTCTTAAGAGAATCATTAAAGGGTCCCCTCTTCTTGCCACTTTGGGTATGGTGAGGTGTCCAAGGCTTTCATGGCTCCCATGTGGCTCATACATGGCTTCATGGCTCCATTTGGCTTGGGAAAAGTCAAGTCAACTTTCATGGAAAAGGGTTTATGGAATTTTGAAAATTTTGGGGTTATTTGATGGGATTTGGCATAATACCATTTTGGTTTGATTTTCATGATGGATTTAGCACTTAGGGAGTGATATTAATTGAGGATGGATGAGATGAGATTGTAATGTGAGCTTTAAGGTGGATTTTGGTCTTTTGGGTTTGTTTTGTATGGGCTTTTAAATAGCTTGGGAAATGGACTTTTAAATTTTATTTTTTAGGATGAGGAGCCTTGTAGTGGTTGGGCCCCATGAGTGTTGAATGTTTCATGAGTTATTTTAAGTCAATGTGGTAAGGCTTAGGGTTGGATTGGGTTGAACTTGGGTCTCTTTGGTAAGGGGACAAAAATAGGTCAGATTGGGTTCGCTTGGGCTAAGGTTGGGCTAAAGTTGGTTTTGATGTAAAATTAATGTTGAGAAATGTTTATAGGTGTGTTACAAAGTGTTTTCAACTTTGGTTGGGGTTCAATTTTGGGATTTGGGCTAAGTTAAGGTTAAGCTTGGGTTTAGGCTAAATTGGGGATTTTGGGTTTGGGTTGAATTTGAGTGGGGTTTGGGTCAAAATTTTGGGCAAATTATGTTAGTTTTTTTTGTTTATGGAGATTTTAGGGAAGGTTTAGAAAAGTTTTGGGGTCAATTGGAGTTGAATTGGGTTGGTCTGGGCTAAGTTCGGGTTATGGGTCAAAATCGGCCGTAAACTTAAAAATGAAATTGGATTCAAATGTCAATCAAATTGGGCTTGTATTTGGTCTAGCTTGATATTGTGGATATTGAATTGAAGTTTAGAATTGAATTGGACCAAAATTGAGGTCAATTGGGGTGATTTAGTTTGACATTGGGTTCACTTGGGTTTAAAATGGGCTAAATTGGGGGTTTTGGTAAAAGTGGGGTAAATTGGCAAAATTGGCCCATGGTGTAGTTGAACAAAATGAAATTAGGAATATTTGGGATTTTATGAAATTTTCTAGGAATTTTTTGAATTTTTGGATTTCTGGGTCAAGATGGGCATTTTGGTAATTTGGAGGGTATGGGGGGTATTTTTGGAAATTTTGGTATTTTTGGCTGTAAATGATCAATTTGATTGGTGGGGAAATGTTCAAGGTTAATTTTGGAAAATTTTTGGGTGATTTGGAAATTTTGGCGGTTTTGGGTAGTTTCAAGGGCTTTTAGTAGGTTTAGTGGGTCCAGGGCCCCGGGGGTCAAAATTTGAAATTTTGGAAAAATGAAAATTAAGCAAGTGTGAGTGAAATAGAATCATTTTGGTTGAGCCATGAATCCATATTAAGCTCATAGGAGCCATGAGAGGACTCATTTGAGGCATTCACTATGTTGTTTCTAACCCTCTTAGCCAAGGGCCCTAGGGGTTAAGGTCCATCCATATGAATTATCTACATGAGTCAGGAAGTCAAGCTAGGCATGAATAGTTTTAGGATTTGGAATGTGTGTGAAAGTGTAATGTGTGTAGGTGAACCCTCACCAGACCAGACCACCCAAGGTGATCCTAAGGCCAAAGAGTCCTATAGGGAACTCATCCTTTAAACCTCTACATTTGGTCTCAACCCTCTAGGTGATTAGGGGTTTACAATCAAGCTTGTGGGGTTTGCGGGGAGTTAAGAAGTAGTTGAGTTTCTAAAGGGGTAGGTTCCATCTCTAGTCCTCTAAGATAGTCAAAGGAAAAGCCTAAGGCTAGATCCTAAGTACTAAAGAGAGAAGAGAGGACCTCATCAAAAATGAGGTCAACAGACACCACGGACGGGCTTAAAATATGCAAATTATTATTTTTTGGCCCAATTGTTCAAAAAGTAGCCCGAACAGCCCTGAATGACCTCGGATGACGAAATGGACTGTGCCAGTGCGTTTGGAACGTCAATTTTAGCTAAGAAGGACATCCACTTTACTGCGAGCACGTATACAGACTAAAAATATGCAGAGGATAATTATAATATTATTTTTATTATTATCATATAATAAATATAATATATTATATATTAACATTAATAATATTATTATTTATTAATAGATATAAAAACAAAACCTATGCTTAAAAGCTCAGCCCAGCGTCTATTTTCGGGAACCCTAGCTCTCCATCCCGTCGTCACTACTCGCGTCCCTCCTCTTCGTCATCGGAGCTCACCGTTGAAGCCCTCTCCTCGCTGGCGAAGGTCGCCGAAGTCCTTCCCTACGTCGAAGGCAGCATACAGCTGGCCTACCATTTCTTCGAGAAACGGAGCCCTAGCTCCGGACTGTCTCCTAGCGCTCGAGCCCCGTCAACCGGCATTCCTCGCCGGTGAACTCGCTGTTGGTTCATCCCACCAGTGAGATTCCCTGGCTGAGCTCCTCCTTCAGCTACGCCACCTCCTTCTCCCATTCTTCTTCTTGACCAAAGTTCTCGCTGCCACTTTCTCGTCGGAACTCTTCCTCACTGGCTTTTTACCTCGCTAACATCGCATTTACGCCAGAGAAAAATCAATGAGGAGAGCATCAAATTTTTGGGCTCTCCTCCGCATTTTCTTCGCTCCCGGTGTACACCGTCGACGAACTAACCCCTCAACCTCTCCATCCTATCCTCCCGACAGCCAGAGACTTCGCCGGAGCTTTTTACGGTAGATGGACAGCGAGGATATCACTATTCGAGGAGGTGCGAGCGTCTTTTACCTCGTGGTTTCCCATCTTTCTTCGTCGTCGGGAGACCCCCCTCGTGAAGGTATATATGTTGGCCATATTTTCCTACTTTAAAATTATATATTTTGGGGGTCTCTGCATACCTCATTGAGTCTTCCTCTCCTTCCTTGTATGCTCGACGAGGAACATATTGCGAGGCGAGTCAGCACGTGGACCGAACACCGGTGGTTCGTCGGAAGCATGGGCACTTTTTCAGCATAAAGAGAACGCATCTTCAACCTTCGTGGCGGTGAGATTTTCTTATCCCTTAGCTGGCCATAGGCTTAGTCCGGTCTAAGCACGTGGGTTCGATCGCCCGCATGGGTTGCAGGTACCGGACGACATGTGTCGACCGATCGAGTCGCCTATGTGATGGATCGTTGATTTACCTAGAGCGAGCCGTAGGTTAGGAATACTGTGCGTTGGCCAATCCTATTCGTAGCCTAGCGATTCCCTATCTTTTTAGCTTTAGATCTTAATCCTGCTGGGTTGGAATCCCAATTTCGCACAGTTTTGGCGCTTCTAATCTTCCTTGGAGGGATTAGTTGAGTTCGAGCTTAGAGGATGGGAAAAGCTTTGTACCTAGTCTGTCCTATAAGATTGAGGCATTCATAGAGCGGGAAAAGCTTTGTAGCTAGTCCGCCCTACGAATGGTGGAGAGTTTCCCCTATGAGAAATCGGAGGGGGAAGCCCTCTACATAGCCACGCCAAAGTTGGAGGCTGCGATGCCGCACATCTAAGAGCGTCAACCCTAGGTACCTATGTGAGGTCATTAGGACGAGTTCGACATACTATCTAGCGTTGGGGTTGTGTTGCATGTGCATGGTCCACCTTGTTGCATTCTTTTGCATGTGACCACTTATTACACCGTATTGCATGTTTGTATGCATGTGCATGTTGGTCTGATTGCATGTTGCACCATATTCTTTTTTTTGCATTCGCATTGGCACCGCACTTTTATGATTCTCTCTAGTGAATTATTCCACCTTCGGGTCACTGCCTTCTCGGCATACTCATTTGCTTGGGCCACTGTCGCTACGTCATGCCCACCTCCGGGCCGCTGCCGCTACGACATGCCCACCTTCTGTCACTGCCTCCTCGGCATACCCATCATTTGGGCTGCTGCCGCTATGGCATGCCCGCTCTTTCTGAGTCACTGCCTTCACGGTATACTCACCCTCACCACTTTGGTGCATCCTCTTTGCATGTAGCATCCTTGCATTTTGCATGATGTGTGTGCTTGCCCTTTTTGGGAGCCCGTTGTTATTGTTTCGTACGTCGGTCGAGCAGTCACAATGTGGGCTTCTTGCATGACTGTTTGCTTACCCATTCCTCGATGGCTTGTCCTACTCATTAGGAGAGTGACCGTGTGTCGGTGCGATGCCTTAATAAGCATTACTTGCTGGGTGATCCCAATAAGTAATGTGAGTTAAGTCATCGGGATTGACACAAGTATGACTGTGCTAAGGATCCATTGGATCTAACTTGTGTCACCCCTCTTCGTGATGCCCTTTAGATCCTTCAGATTTTTTGGTATCGGCCGGTATGGCGACCCCGTCAAAATCATACTATACCCTGACTTACCCCGCACTTAGGCACTAGGTTTGTGCACTTTCGTTAGATGGTGTGCTAGGCTAGGACTTAGGTTTCTAGGCAGTCTTTTTGATGTTTGGCTATTGTTTTTTGCTGGATTGATTGCCATAGCCAGGCATCTTTCTTTTGCATTGTGCTTGTTGTGTGACTGCTGACCACAGAAAAATTTATTGAGAAATTTATACCAATTTTATATGAAATTACACTTTAAAGAAAGGTATTTTCTTTATTTTATTGTGGGAATGAAGATTTATAAGTAATGAAAGCAAAGAGCACGAAAAGAAGCGAATTTGGAGCAAAAAGGACTGAAATAGATGAAAAGTGAACTATCCCGCCGACGGAGAGGAAAAGGCTGCCGACGGCGAGTTTTTCCCGAAGTTTTGAAAATATTATAAGGAACTCACCGACGGTGAGATCGAGCCCGCCGACAGCGAGATCGCGTGGTTTATCCATCTTGTAGAAGCCCGCCGATGGCAAGACAGTTGAATTGAGCCAAATATATTGAACCTGGACGTTTTTTGAAGAGGTGCTTAAGCAACCTTTGGAGATTTGACTCCTTCTATAAATAGAGATGAATTTTAGTCAGTTGTGTCTCATTCTAGAGTCTTTTAGTTTCTATATAGAGTCTTCCTAGTGTGTAGATAGAGTGTTTAAGTGTGTTTAGCGTCTTGGTGAGTTTAATTAAGTGTGTTGTACTAGAAGGAAGAGTCAACGGAACTTCAAGGATTCTGCTTGGGGAGAAGAATTAAGATAAGTATATTTGTTTATTGTTTGTTATCTTTAATGAAATCCATGATTTGTGTTATTTTTCCCATGCATTCAGAGTAGTTTCTTTAGTCTTTCTCCTTGTTATCGAGATTTTGTGAAATGATGAATTAAAGTAGTTGTGCCTAAAAATATGAAAATAAAAATTGTGCTAATCTTTTACTTAAATCTTAATTTACTTTCAATCTGGCCAATTGATTTGTTAACATATGTTGAATTATCAACTATAGTGAAGATTATATCCAAGATTCAGGGAAGTCAAAAGCCTTGGAACGAGGGTGCAAATAAATAGGGAAATATTAACTATCAGACGTAGAATTGGACATTTTAGTTTGACAGACTAAAATCTTCAATTCGGTCCTATTGTATGGGAGCTGAAGTGTAGATGTTAGCCCTCAAGTAAGGGGAACGTGGGAGCTCTGAAGTGGCAGTCGGTATCCTCACAACCTAGCTGCAGATTCAGTAACCAAACATAAGACTAGTCAGTGTTCATAGCACCTAGACCAAAGGGTAAAAAATAGGAATGCTCCTATTTGGCAAAATACAATTAAAAAACTCATTTAATTCTTCATTGACTTAATTCTCTCAAACAAGGAGAAAGATACTTTTCTGAATTCTTATATTCAACCTTTTAAGCATTAGTTTATTATAGTCTAAGTGTTCTTAATTTTCGTATACTAGATTAGTAAGTAAATTCTACTTTAAGTTGTCTTTAAAATTCTCTAACTTCCTTGTGGGATCGATATCTATGACTACATTAGAGCCATATATTACTTAATAACGATACGTATACTTGCGTAGTATCCACAATATAAATCATAATTTCCATAACAGAATCATCAGTATATGCGGGATCAAGTTTTTTGTGTCGTTGCTAATTTTCATATCATAGTTGTAAGTATAAATATCGAAAATTGGATCAAGTATTTGGCGCCGTTGCCGGGGAAGTAAAGTAATTATTAAGGTAATTAATAGAATTATTAAAATAATTACTAAAGTAATGAACTATTTTAAATTTTACTTAAAAATTATATGAGTAAATTTGGAAATGAAAATTTAATACCTTACAATTTAGAATTAGAGCACACAATTAAAAGAATTAGAAAACAAAAGAGAGAAATTATAAATTTAACACAAATGACAAATAATCCATAAATTGAAAATATAAACCAACAAAGCCCATTAAGAGATTATGCCAACCCTACATTAGATGAAATTCACCTAACTATTTCAAACCCTGATGTAGCTGCTAACTCATTTGAACTTAAACCTATAATTATCCAAATGGTACAGAATAATCAATTTAGTGGTTCACATAATGAAGATCCTAATTTACATCTTGCTAGTTTTTTGGAACTATGTGCTACTTTTAAATATGAAGGAGTATCTAATGATGCTATTAGACTTAGGCTTTTTCCTTTTTCTTTAAGGGATAAGGCTAAGATGTTGTTAAATTCATTAGCACCTAGATCTATTAAACCTTAGGGAGAATTATCACAAAAATTTCTATCCAAATATTTTCCTCCTTCGAAAACTGCAAAACAAAGAAATGATATAACATGTTTTGGTCAGTTTGATGAAGAATCCATATATGAAGTTTGAGAGAGATTTAAAGAACCTCTTAGGAAATGCCCACATCATGCATTACCAGATTGGTTAATTATACAAACTTTTTACAACGGATTAGTAGGATCTCTTAGATCAATCATTGATGCTGATGCTAGAGGTTCATTAATGTCAAAACCATTTGATGAAGCCTATGCATTAATTGAAGAAATGGCTACTAATAATTCTCAATGGCCTGCTGAAAGAATAAATCCTAAAAAGATAGCTAGTGTTCATGAAAATGATGCAATATCTATGTTAGCTACTCAAATTGCTGCTATATCAAAGAAATTAGATCATTTTGGAATGAATTACTCTCCTACTATATTAGAAGAAAACTCATCTGGACAAATTATAGATTCTCAATCTCCTTATGAAACTATAAATGCTATTAATAATATACCCAATAATCCTTATGCAAATTATTATAATCCTGCTTGGAAGAATCATCCAAATTTTAATTGGAATAACAATACAGCTAATCAACAATGGATGAACACTATATAGGAAATCCACCTAATCAAGGAAATGCGAATTATAAACCTTATTATCCACCTGGATTTAATAACACTCAATTTAAAGATAAGAAGTTATTTATAGAAGAATTAATATTAAGTATGGGTCAGCACTTGCAAAATCAAGGAAATCAATTACAAATTCAAGGAAATCAATTACAAAATCAAGGAACAGCAATTAAAAATATTGAAACTCAACTCGGACATATCGTTGTTGGGCTTAACAATAGAATTCCTGGAACTTTTCCTAGTAATGTGGAAATAAATCCGAAAGACCAAGGAAATGAACAAATTAAAGTGATACAATTATGAAGTGGAAAAGAGTTAAAAATAAAATTCAGTAAGAAACAGAAAGTAAAAATGAGGAAGTGGAAATTGCAAAAGA
This sequence comes from Papilionanthe hookeriana x Papilionanthe teres, assembly GCA_022702705.1. Classification (NCBI taxonomy): domain Eukaryota; kingdom Viridiplantae; phylum Streptophyta; class Magnoliopsida; order Asparagales; family Orchidaceae; genus Papilionanthe; species Papilionanthe hookeriana x Papilionanthe teres. The sequence goes on from CM040436.1 coordinate 50,807,301, forward strand.
AAAGGATCAGCAAGATCAAAATTTAGAATATCCATTGATCTCTATGAAAATATATATAGAAAAACCACCACAACAATTTCCTCAATGACTAAAGAAACATAAAAAAGATAAGCAATTTGTTAAATTCCTTGAAATTTTTAAAAAAATTAACGGTAAATATTCCTTTTGTAGAAGCATTAGAACAAACGCCTAATTATGTAAAATTTATGAAAGATATTTTAAATAAAAAAAATTCACAGATAATGAAACTGTTGCACTCAGCGAAGAGTGTAGTGCAATTATTCAGAAAAAGCTTCCTAAAAAATTAAAAGATCCTGGTAGTCTCACTATACCTTGTGCTATTGGAGAAAACTTTTATGGAAAAGCTTTGTGTGACTTAGGAGCAAGCATCAATCTAATGTCTCTATCAATTTTTAAAAAATTAGAATTAGGAGAAATTTCACCTAATTCAGTAACTCTTCAGTTAGCGGATCGTTCTGTGACTTATCCTAAGGGAGTTATTGAAGATGTGTTAGTAAATGTAGATAAATTTATCTTCCCGGTAGATTTTATTGTTTTAGATATAGAAGAAGATAAATAAATTTCCATAATATTAGGAAGACCCTTTTTAGCCACAGGAAAAGCTATGATTGATGTTCAGAAAGGAGAATTGACTATGAGAGTAAACGATCAAAAAGTAACTTTTAACATAGCAAAATCAATGAAATATCCTGCTTTAGAAAAAGATAATGAATGTTTTCGAATGGAAATACTTGAACATTTGCAAAATGAACATTTTAAAAGTTATTATGAAGAAAAGTTAGAAAAAGAAAATACTGAATTAATTGAAGAAGCAGATAATGAAAAACTGGATTATATACAGGAAAAATTTGAAATGTTGAATAATACTGAAAACACTGAAAAGAATATAGTTCCATCAATTTTTAGACCTCCTGAACTCAAATTAAAAATTTTACCTAATCATTTAAAATATGCTTACTTAGGTAACTATTCAACCCTACCAGTTATTATATCAGCCGAATTGAATGAATCACAAGAACAAAAACTGTTAGACACATTAAAAAATATAAGAAAACTTTTGGTTGGACTTTAGCAGATATTAAAAAAATTAGTCCTTCAATCTGTATGCACAGAATTATTTTAGATAATGAACATAAGCCAAGAGTAGATCCTCAAAGGAGATTAAACCCAATAATAAAAGTAGTCAAGAAAGAAATATTAAAATGGTTAGATAATGGTATTATATATCCTATTTCGGACAGTGCTTGAGTAAGCTCAATTCACTGTGTTCCTAAGAAAGGAGGAGTGACCGTTAAAGCTAATGAAAATAATGTTTTAATACCTATAAGACAAGTTACTGGATGTCGTATATGTATTGACTATAGAAAATTAAATGCAACCACCAGGAAAGATCACTTCCCATTACCATTTCTAGAGCAAATGTTGGATAGATTAGCCGGACATAAATAGTTTTGTTTTTTAGATGGATATGTCGGTTATCATCTGATACCTATTGCTCCTGAGGATCATGAGAAAACTACATTTACTAGTCCTTATGGAACATTTACTTTCGAAGAATGCCTTTTGGATTATGTAATGCACCTGCAACATTCCAGAGATGTATGATGTCTATATTTAGTAAATTAATTGATGATGGAATAGAAGTATTTATGGATGATTTCTCTGTATTTGGAACGTCATTTGATGCATGTTTGAATCATCTTGAAAAAGTATTAGAGGTATGCGAGAAAACTAACTTAGTTCTAAATTGGGAGAAATGTCAATTTATGGTTGCAGGAGGAATTGTATTAGGGCATAAAATTTCGGAAAATGGCATGGAAGTAGACCCTGCAAAAATTCAAGTTATAGCTAAATTACCACCTCCAACTACAGTAAAAGGGGTATGAAGTTTTCTTGGACATGCTGGATTCTACAGACGCTACATAAAAGATTTTTCAAAAATTACTAAACATCTATGCCAACTTTTAGAAAAGGACAAGAAATTTGAATTAACAATTGAATGCCTAAATGCTTTTGAATTATTAAAAGATAAATTAATCACAGCACCTATAATAGTTTCACCTTATTGGAAGAAACAATTTGAACTTATGTGTGATGCTAGTGATTATGTTATAGGAGCAGTACTTGAACAAAGATATGATAAAATTTTCAAAGTTATATACTATGCTAGTAAAACTCTTAATAATGCTGAAATGAATTATACAGTTACTGAAAAAGAGCTATTAACAATTGTTTATGCTTTTGATAAATTTAGGCTTTATCTAATTGGAACTAAATGTATTGTGCATACTGATCACTATGCTATTAAATATCTAATGCAAAAGAAAGATTCCAAACCAAGATTAATTAGATGGATATTACTAATGCAAGAATTTGATTTTGAAATAATTAACAAAAAGGGAACTGATAATCAAATTACAGGTCATTTATCAAGGCTAGAATATAATGAATTATCTGACACTGATAATGAAATTACTGACAGTTTTCCTGACGAACAACTATATAATATAAATGAGTGGAAAATACCATGGTATGCTGACATAGTAAATTATATTGTAAGTGATATTTTACCACCTATGTTAACTTTGCAACAACAGAAAAAATTCATTCGTGATGCTAAAACATATTTTTGGGATGAACCATATTTATATAAGCAATGTAAGGATCTTATAATTAGATGATGTGTGCCTTATGAAGAAACAGAACAAATCATTCAGAAATGTCATGATTCTGATTTTGGAGGACATTTTAGAACGTATAAAACCGCTTATAAAATTTTACAATCTGGATTTTATTGGCTCTACTCTTTTTAGAGATGTTTATAGATATATCGAACTTGTGACAAATGCTAACAAGTAGGTAATATATCTAGAAGAAATGAAATGCCTCTAAATTTTATATTAGAAGTTGAGATTTTTGATGTTTGTGGATTAGATTTTATGCGACCATTAGTTCCTTCATTTGGAAACTCATATATATTAGTTGTTGTTGATCATGTTTTTAAATGGATTGAAGCACAAGCTTTACCTCGATGTGATGCTAAGAGTGCTTCAAAGTTTCTAATGAAAAATATTTTACTAGATTTGCAATGCCGAGAGTGATTATCACTGACGGAGGATCTCAAGTTAGAAATAAATATATTCACAAACTAGTAGAAAAATTTAACATTATTCAAAAGATATCAACTGCTTATCATCCACAAACCAGTGGATTAGCTGAAGTTTCTAATTGAGAAATTAAACATATTTTAGAAAAGACTGTAAACCCTAATAGATTGGATTGGTCTATAAGACTAGACACCGCATTATGGGCATACAGGACTGCTTATAAAACTCTGATTGGAATGACTCCTTAAAGGCTTATTTATGGAAAGACTTACTAGTTGAATTAGAACATAAAGCTTATTGGGCAATTAAAGAATTTAATTACAATATGAAAGAAGCTGGTGAGAAGAGATTATTGCAAATGAATGAATTAGAAGAATTAAGAAATGAATCTTATCATAATGATAGAATTTATAAAGAAAAAATGAAATTATGGCATGATCGGAATATTAACCTGAAGAATTTTGAGCCAGGACAAGAAGTTTTGCTTTATAATACAAGATTGAAATTATTTTCTAGGAAATTTAAATCTCGATGTTTAGGGCCTTTCACTATAACTCAAATATTTTCATACGGAACAATAGAAATTGAAGATCCAAAAACTAGGCATAGATTTAAAGTAAACGGACACAGATTAAAACCTCATTTTGAAGGGAGAAGACTAAATTTTAAAAGAGGTTTTAATGCTTAGTCAACCTGATTACTAACTAAGTTAGGTCGGGCTAACGACGCTAAACCAAGTGCTTTATGGGAGGCAACCCATAGTAGTTATTAATTATTATCTATTTATTAATGTTATTGAAAATTAAAATATAGAATAAATTCTACTACTCATTTTACTTTTTAAAATCATCACAAATTTGAATCTATACGAAGAAATCAGAAAATATTCGGACTGGAGCAAAATTGGGCAAATTTACCTAATCTCGCCGATGGCGAGGTCGATCCTACCGACAGCGAGATCAAAACGCCCAAATTCAGTTTTAATATATTAACTATCCCGCCGACGGTGAGATCATTACTGCCGACGGCGAGATAGTTAAAAAATGATTTTTGTGAGTTATTTTGCGGTTTTGGGCGGTTTTAAGGTCATTTCTCTATATAAAACGTTTAGAACTTCTTATTTTACACTATCTTCTTCCTTGAAACGATTAGATCACCTCCAAAAGAATCTATTATGGCCCCCAAACAACTAGAAACCACGAAATCTGGAGTTTTTAATCGAAGGAAATTCATCAGTTCTGAGGCTCAGCGTTTATTCAATAAGGTTTTGATGAAAAAGCGACTTATTAAGGAAAGAGGGTTCGTAAACAGAGGAGCGGAGAATTCAATGATGAAAATTGAGGAAACGATTGTTCAGCGACGTTGGGAGGTATTCTGCTATACAACATCTGTTGTAATCATTCCAGTAGTCAAGGAATTCTACTCTAATCTGCATGCAATCAATAACGGAAGCGTTTATGTAAGAGGCAGATTGGTAACTTTCACTCCATCCAGAATAAATGAATTATATTCGATAGAAAATACCCCTGTTTGCCACTATTCAAATTTTGTTCCTACAAGATACAACATGAATGAGATCTACAGATATTTGACCGACGAACCTGACGATTAGGAATTACAAAAAGACTGGTACGTTAGTTTTTCTGCGTCACTTCTTAACCCCATCTCTAAGCATTGGCATTTCTTTATTTCATCAAAGTTATTACTCACTGTGAGGGTAAATAAAGTCTCTAAGGAATGCACAATTTTAAATTAATGTATTCAATCTGGATTACCTATTGATGTTGGATCTATTATTGTGAAGTTTGCATTAGGATTAATTGTGCATGGGTCGATTCATGGACTTGGACACCCATCAACTATATTTGCTTTATGTAGTCAGTACCAAGTTTCCTACGAAGCTTGGGAAAAAGTGTTATTGCCTTGGAAACCACTAGATCCGACAAATATGTTTCCTACATTAGATCACAATGATAAAACGGTAATTATTTCTGATCAAGCATCTCAAAACAATCCTTTAATTAGGCCCCTGACTGATAGAACAAATCTCAATTTAAGGAAACTTAAAGGATTGGAGAAGAAACTACAGAATGTGATGAATTCTATTGATAATATCTCTGATTTATTCGATCACATCGATTGGAGAATGAAGGAGCACTTTGACAATACAGGACATCTAGAGGCGAGTTTTATACTATTTTTTAGACAGAAACGGTAGATTGAAGAAGATTCTACTACAGAATTCCCTTTCAGACCTTTCTATAATTTGTTTGTGCACCTGCGTTCTATTGGAAACATCAGAGAAGAGATCAGTTCAGATTCCGATGAGTAGTAGAAATTTCTATTCATATTATATGTATGTGTGTTGATTTGAATTTAGTTTTTGATATAATTTGAACTTTACATAGATAATCTCAGTTTAGATGAGATTGTATGTTGTTTGTTTAGTCTCAGCATTTTGAGTATTGTGGTGTGGATTGCAATGCTGAGTTATGTGAGTTTGGATTTTTAAGTCAGTCGTTAATTTTATAGTATGTGAATTTATAATTTCATGGATTTCAATTATAAAGTTATAATGTTTGTATTGTGCAAACCTTATATGAGTAAGTAGAATATCTAATCTTAGAAAAATATATCAAATTAAGTGACCGGAACAATGAACAAGGCTTAATCTAAGTTGAATAGAATTGAAAAGTTGAAAATATTAAAAATTTGGAAATCCCGCCGATGGTGAGGAAAAGCCCGCTGACAGCGGGAACGATCCCGCTGACGGCGAGATTTTCCAGAAACTTTGGCCTTTATGAATTAATTAGCTCGTCGACGACGAGAAAATTCTCGCCGACAGTGAGATCCCGAAAAACACTATATTTTGATCGGTCAACCAACACTATTCATCGTCCCCTTCCTTAAAACTTCGAAAAACGACCTAGGGCTTGTGGGATCTTGGATTTGAAGCGATTTCAACACATTTTGACGCCGGATTTCATCTTCCCTTAGTAAGAGCTTCACTCCTATGTAAAAAATTTTTATTTTCACCATGAATTTATTCTACATTGAGGAATTTGGGAAAATTTTAAAATGTGAAGAAAAGACTTGGAAGAAATTCATGGAACTTGATTTAGATTGATTTTAGTAACTATTGGAAGCCATCTTAGTAATATTTAGAAGTTTAGTTAAGATTTTTTTGTGAATTTCATAGATCGAAAAATGGCTCCACAACAAAAGAGAAGAATGGATTACGACGAAACTTGATTTGTGAATGCAAGGGCACAGTCAAGATATTACCATAATATTCAAGCCAGAAAATGCATTCAGGATCGAGTTTTCAAAAATCCTGGAGGAGAAGTAGAGCAAATAAAAAAAGAAAGAGGATGGGAAAACTTATGTTACATAACCAACAAAGCTGTTGTGGAAGTGGTAAAAGAATTCTATGCCAATCTGACTGCGATCGAAGATGCACCAATCAAGGTGAGAGGATTTTTGGTGGATTTCAGTGTTGCAAGGATTAATTCATTCTACAAAGTACGTGACTTGCACACTAGTGAGTATGATACCTTTGGAACTATGGAAGGACCACTAGAAGAAGTGATCAACTTTCTCACTGACGGAAAAGGAGTTTGGAAGATTAAGCAGCGTGAAAGGGTAAACTTTCCTCTCTCAATGTTGAATGCATTATCTAAAGCCTGGCATTATTTTATTTATTCTACCTTATTACCCACTTATCATCACAGTGAGGTAACAAGAGATAGAGCAATTCTGAATTTCTGTATTCATAATCGGAAGAGTATAAATGTGGGAAGTATAATTTATAAGAATATATTAGCCACTGCAAGAAGTGAAAGCGGAGGAGGACTAGGACACCCTGGTCTGATTTTTGCACTCTGCCAATTATCTGGAGTTGAAGCAAGAGATGATGAGGAATGGGTGGAGCCAATGAAACTCATTTCTCCGGCTAATATAAAAAAATATGAATCCCATGAAGGATGGAGATCTGGGACTAGGAGTTATGTACCTTCAGAGACATTCAGCGGAAAACATTGATCAGCAGAAAAGTTTTGAGAAAATAGAAGAAAAATTGGAACACATTGATCAGAGAATTAGAGGCTTAAAGAGAAGACATGATTATGACAACGAGTATCTCCAGAGACATTCAGAGCATGAGATAGCTTACTACGATGCTGAAAATCGTTATAGGAGAGGAGAGCTCGATGTTGTATTTCCTGAGTGCCCCCGATATACTCATTACCAGCCTGCTCAACCTGCAGATCAAGGAGGAGAAGATGTAGCTTAGGATTTTGATATAAAAGATTATATTTTATATTTGTTTATGTTTTAAAAGTTTAGTTGTTTGTTTTAAAAAAAACTTTAATTGTTATGTTGTGTAATTGTTTATGTATTCTCTTTGAACTTTAGAATTGATGTTTATTTTATAACCCTGATTGTGATGTTATATTAGACTTTTGGATTTTGTTGTTAAAATTATATATCGTTTGTAAATTTTAATATTTCAAATTGTTATTGTGACTTTTAAATGGAGTAGTCAATTATATGTTTAGCAGTAGATTAAGTATAAGTTATGTTAAGTATTTTGTACTTATTAAAAACTTCTTTACCCAGCACTTTCTTTTAAATATTATATGTGTAGAAAAATACAAACGGTACAGATTAATTAAGAAATGGAAAAGACTACAAAATTTCAAAGGAAAAATACCTAAAACTAAAAGGTATGATTTAAATTTACAGTATATTTTCCTTTTCACCATTTATAATTAGATAGAAAAACTTAAGTTTGGGGGAAGGGAAAAACACAAATTTAATTATTAAATTGTTCTCAATTTACATTTTCAAAATTATTATAAAAATGATTTTCTGTAGTAATTATAATTCAGTAAATAGAATTAATTTATCTAATTATTATAGAAAGTTGAATAAAATATTTCTAGTAATTAAACTAATTTTATAGAATAAGAAATTTAGTTTAAAAGGATAAGAATATAGTTAACTATTTAAAGTAAGGAAAACTATATTTTAAAATATGAAATTCTTAAATATTTAGTTGAGAAAGAAAAGATTAAAACCCAATGAAGTAAAAGCTTTGAAATATATATTAAGTAAGTAAAATATTCAAGTTTCAAATTTAGGAAAGAGAAAAATGAAGTTCAAAATCATTAACAAGCTATCCAAATACAAGTAATCCTCACTTGAAAAAGAAAAAGAAGGATTGAAAATCAATCCTCGAAAAAAAAAGAATATATATATATATATATATATATATATATTGGATTGAAAATTAATCCAAATAAAAAAGAGAAATATAAGTGAGGAGAAGTTTGAGGAGATGCCTTATCAAAAATTGGCTTCATTTAAATCAACCTAAAAGGAAAACTAAGTTATATTTCTAAACTTATATATATATGGATTAGTATTTTACTGAGTAGTGTTTTCATGAACTTCCTATCATCTGAATATTTTAAGTAATTTAATATTTCAAATATAGTCATTCTTGAAATAAATAAAAGACTAAAAATCTTAAACTTGATGACTAAATAGTCTTATATCTATAGAATTAATTTAATTATCTAAAAATATTTCTATTAAACTTTACTATAGTATCTATTTAAATCTAATTCATAGTATTTCTGAATTAAAAGTTTTATTAAAAATAATCATTATTTTTATTTAGTATTAAAATTACTTGAGGACAAGTAATAGTTAAGTTTGGGGGATTTTGACCACAGAAAAATGTATTAAGAAATTTATACTAATTTTATATGAAATAAAACTTTAAAGAAAGGTATTTTCTTTATTGTATTGCAGGAATGAAGATTTATAAGTAATGAAAGAAGAAAGCATGAAAAGAAGCGAATTAGGAGCAAAAAGGACTGAAATAGATGAAAAGTGAACTATCCCGCCGACGGCAAGGAGAAGGCCGCCGACGGCGAGTTTTTCCCGAGAGTTTTAAATATATTATAAGGAACTCACTGACGGCAAGATCGAGCCCACCAACAACAAGATCGCGCGGTTTATCCATCTTCTAGAAGCCCGCCGAAGGCGAGATCGAGCCCGCCTAAGGCAAGACAGTTGAATTAAGCCAGATACATTGAACCTGGACGCTTTTTGAAGAGGTACTTAAGTAACCTTTGGAGATTTGACTCCTTCTATAAATAAAGATGAATTTTAGTCAGTTGTGTGTCATTCTAGAGTCTTTTAGTTTCTATATAGAGTCTTCCTAGTGTGTTGATAGAGTGTTTAAGTGTGTTTAGCGTCTTGGTGGGTTTAATTAAGTGTGTTGTACTAGAAGGAAGAGTCAAGGGAACTTCAAGGAGTCTGCTTGGGGAGAAGAATTGAGATAAGTATATTTTTTATTGTTTGTTAACTTTAATGAAATCCATGATTTGTGTTATTTTCCCATGCATTCTGAGTAGTTTTTTTAGTTTACTCCTTGTTATCGAGATTTTGTAAAATGATGAATTAAAGTAGTTGTGCCTAAAAATATGAAAATAGAAATTGTGCTAATCTTTTACTTAAATCTTAATTTACTTTCAATCTGGCCAATTGATTTGTTAACATTGTTGAATTATCAACTACAGTAAAGATTACATCCAAGATTCAGGGAAGTCAAAAGCCTTGGAAGGAGGGTGCAAATAAATAGAGAAATATTAACTATCAGGCGTAGAATTGGACATTTTAGTGTGACAGGCTAAAATCTTCAATTCGGTCCTATTGTTTGGGAGCTAAAGTGTAGATGTTAGCCCTCAGGTGAGGGGAATGAGGGAGCTCTGAAGTGGCAGTCGGTATCCTCCCGACTCTACCAGCAGATTCGGTAATCAAACATAAGACTATTCAATGTTCTTTGCACCTGGACCAAAGGGTAAAGAATAGGAATGCTCCTATTTGGCACAATACAATTAAAAAACTCATTTAATTCTTCATTCACTTAATTCTCTCAAACAAGGAGAAAGATACATTTCTGAAATCTTATATTCAACCTTTTAAGCATTAGTTTATTATAGTCTAAGTGTTCTTAATTTCCGTATACTAGATTAGTAAGTAAATCTACTTTAAGTTGTGTTTAAAATTCTCTAAATTCCTTGTGGGATCGATATCTAGGACTCCATTAGAGCCCTATATTACTTGATAACGATACGTATACTTGCGTAGTATCCACAATATAAATCATATTTTCCATAACAGAATCATCAGTATATATATATTCAGTGCGGGATCAAGTTTTTGGTGTCGTTGCTAATTTTCATATCATAGTTGTAAGTATAAATATCGAAAAGTAGATCAACTGCATGCTTCATATGTGTGGTAGTGTGTTAGGACACTTTTCTGCAGGGAGTCATGCCTATTTATATGCACACACAGGTACCGCTGTGGGGGGAGCAAGTGATGATTTCTAACAATTTGCTTGCTGGTGTTGTTTAGCTCCCCCACTTATAAGGCATGGCTCATTATACGTCATTTGCATGTGAGCTTTCCCGCTAACACTTGTTTTCATGCAAGATTGAGTCTTTTTCTTTTCCTTTGTACTTTTAAAGTCTAGGAGAGTCCAGTAGCACAAATAAGATACGGGCATGGGTTCCGAGTCGCTTTGATGCGAGAACCACGTGAAGGGGACCAGGAGCAGATGCTCGTGCCCCGTATCTTAACTCTGCATTTTTATATTGATGTATAGAATTAGGACCGGGCAATTATATGCGGAGTTCGGCCGCACTTTTCTTTTTCTGGGTTATGTTGTCGGTCTAGCGGCGTTTTGGCCTCTTTTACTTTATTATGGAGTGTTTTATTTTTTCGCTTTTATTGCATATTTGCATGCATGCATGTGTTTTCCTTGTTTCTTTCTATGATCTGGGATTTAACGATACCACTCTTTAAGGACCCTAAAATTATAAACTTTGTATGTTAAAAAAATCCTAATAAAATATTCAAGATAAATGAATTTTAGGATTAAAATATTCAAGATATTAAAATATGCACTTTTACTTTCTTACATGGCTTTAGGACAAGATTTTAAATGGGTTGCATTGCATGGCTATCACCCAAGTCATACTAATAGGGCCTCCACGTTACTTAAGGACTGCTCTAGAAAACTGCAATCATATTTGCATGTCCCGAGGAGGGGTCCCCATGCTTGTCCAACCTGACTCGCCCAACATACTTTTATAGGTGGTTGTCTAGTGTGCCTAGGGTGTTAGAAGGCTCCCTGACCCAAATGGGGTGTAAGTCCTTTTATTTAAAGTGTTTGCAGCTTTGTAGCTGAACCTTCATTTTTCTTCTTTCCTGAGGCATCCTTGTCACTTTGGCAGGTGTAAGACCCACCTCTTGGAGCTCCAGCTTATAGTCATAGGATAGAGTTTCCTTCCTTTGACCTTAGGGCGACCGAGGCCCCCATGGATAATGCAATTCTTGGATTGCTGACCGAGGATCTCAGGATGTGTTGAGTCGACAACCTCCACGACCAGGTAGACTTAGGGTCCTACTGCTTGGGATGACGGGTCGGTGGTACCCTGACTTGGCTACCTCTACCCCTTTAGGATTACTCCTCCCTTCTTTTGACTACACCTGTTGAGCCCTTTCGCTCCTTGACTTCGTTGATATCATTTTGACGGCCCGATGTCGATGAGCTGCCGCCCGTTTGGGATACGATGATTTCTCCTCTACCCTTATGGCCCGGACGTGCTTTGATGTGTTGGGATATCTCCATCAAGATGATTTAGGTTATTTCGTGGGTTCCGTATGCCTATGAGCCGCAACCCCATTTGGGATGTGAGAGACTCACTCTCTGCCCGATGGCTTAGCGAGAGCTTTGAAGCATCGGGACTTTCCCACACGGAATAATCTTCCTTTGATTGCCTATACCCTAGGTCTATGATAATATAAAGCGAAACTCCTTTTATCGAGAGTATTTTTGGGTATCCCCCAAGATGTAATTAACCAGTAGGAATACGTTCCTCTAGGAGTGCTCTTGACCCCAGAACAGATACATACACCTGACTCTCTGGTTATGAGTAGTCTATGTAGATACTTCTTTTGCAGATATTGGTTCAAGGTGCCTCCACCCGATCTTATTTGGGTGGACATGCTTGACTTATCCTTGTGAGGTTCATCGCACGTAGACTCCATTTTTTTTCTTTTCTCTTGTTTGTCATTTTTGTCGTATATCCCTTCTTATTTGGTTCCTCTCCTCTTTGAATCACTTTTTTGATTCGGAAGAGAGATTTATTTGAATAAGGGAAGTATACGACGATTGACAAGCTGGCGACTCCTTTTAAAATAAGAAGAGAAAAGAATGGCAAAAACATTACAGTCTGATCTTTACTTTGTGAAAGAGTATCTTTAGGCTTTTCAATTTCTTCTACCTCTCTCTCTTTTTCAATTTCATTCTAAATTTTCTCTTTTAATTTCTTTCCACTTCTAAGTTTTACAGCTTTTACTTGTTGATGTTCTTTCCCAATTTCTTTAGGATTAATTTTGACATTGCTAGGTAGTGTTCCTTGAGGTCTGTAATTAATAAAATTAGCAATTTGACCCATCTATTTCTCAATATTATGAATAGCAGTGTTTTGACTTTGTAGTTGATTACCTAGTTACAAGATCAATTCTTCTATAGATAACTTTTTATGTTGATTATTAAAACTAGGAGGGTAAGTTGGTCTAAAGTTTGAATTTCTTTGATTGTTCTAGTTTGGATTAACTTGATTATTACTCCATTGTTGATGTCCATTATTCCAATTAAAATTAGGATGATTTTTCCAACCAGGATTACAATAATTAGAATAAGGGTTGTTAGTTTTACTAGCAATAGCTTGCAAAGTTTCTATTATTTGAGAATCATCAGTATTTGCAGAATAATCATTACTTACATGTGATATATTAATAGTAAAATTATCTAATTTCTTAGATATCGCAGCCACTTGTGAAGCTAAAATAGAAAAGGCTTCATTATCTTAAATACTTGTCATTCTTTAGGATTAACCCTTTCGGAAGGCCATTAAAAATTATTATTAGCCATTTCTTCAATTAAAGTATAAGGTTCTTCAAATGTCTTAGCCATTAAAGAACCACCAGCAGCAGCATCAATAATAGATCTAAGTGATTCAATAAGTCCATTATAAAATGTTTGAATAATTAACCAATATGGCAAAGCATGATGAGGACATTTTCTTAATAGTTCTTTAAATCTTTCACAGGCTTCATAAATTGTTTCTCCATCAAATTGTGTAAATGAAGTTATATCATTTCTTAATTAAGCAGTTTTAGATGGAGGAAAATATTTAACAAGGAATTTTTGTGCCATATCTGCCCAAGTTTTAATAGAACAAGTTGCTAATGAATTAAACTACATCTTTTCTTTATCTTTTAAGGAAAAAGGAAAGAGTCTAAGCCTAATAGCATCATCAGAAACATTATTATATTTAAAGATAGCATAAAGTTCTAAGAAACTAGTAAGGTGTAAATTTGGATCCTCATTAGGTGTTCCTCCAAATTGATTATTTTGAACAATTTGAATAATAGAAGGTTTAAGCTCAAAAAAATTAGCATCTACAACTGGCATTTGAATACTAATATGAAGTTCATTAGCTGTAGGGTTTGCATAATCCCTTAATGGTTTATAAACATTTTGACCATTGATTTCTATTGGATTTTGATTATTGCTATGTAAGTTAGCAATTTCCTGATATTTTTGAATTTCTTTACCTTTTTTTCCTTTTTTAATACTTTTAACTATTCTTTCTAATTCAGAATCAAAAGGCAATAATCTTTCAGATCCAGAACTAAAATTAAAATATTTTTGGTATTATTATTTTTATATATTTTTTTATGTTTTTGTTGTTTTTGTTGTTTTTTTTTTGTTTTAAAAGAAATAAAAATGTATAAATTTTATTTAATTTAAAAAATGTCTTTTTAACTTTCTTACTTATTTTTCTTATCTTTCCCGACAACAGCGCCAAAAACTTAATGCGTGACTTAGCCTTAAGGGGCTTTATATATACTTTCAAATGCAAGAATTTGATACCATTGCTAGAAGATTTAATCACTGACAGCGAAGCCAAAAAATTGATGTGATTTTACTTATGAAAGAGTTTATGAATTTATATTTAGATTTTTATAATTTGTAAAAGTCACAATTTCAAACGCAAGTATATTTATCGTATTAAGTAATACAGGGCTCTAGTGGAATCCTGGTTATCGATCCCACAGGGAAGATTTTTAGAATATTAAGTATTATTTTTAGATTTTTTTCAAATTAAAATTAATTATTATTTTTATTTCTTTTTAAAGTTTAGATTTTAGATTTAATGAAATTTATACTAAATGTAAGTAAGCAACACTAAAATCAATATTAATGCAGGTATAAATAAAACAACTTTCTCCTTTTTCAACTAATCTAAGTTTTTTAGAATAATTATCATTTGTGGAGAATTTAGAATATGGTATTGTGCCAAATAAAAGCATTCATATTTTTTACCCTTTGGTCCAGGCATAAAGAACATTGACTAATCTATAAATCGGTCCAAGATGTTTTATTAGTAGAATGGGTTAATCTAGGCTCACACTACTAGATGTCCAAGGGTGGCTATGGTCGGCCCTACCAGTGACCAGTTCCCTTTCTATAAATCAAATTATTAGAATTTAGTCTTTCACTCTAAAAACTAATTAATTTTGCTCCCAATAATTCATATCTTCTTATTTATTTGCACTTCACCTTGAATAACCGTCATAAAGCCTTTGACTACCCAAGGATTCATGTGATATCTACTAGTTAAGAACTCATCTCTGGATAGGTCTCAAAATTCTTCAATAGGTTTAACAATTTAAATGGCCAGTTTAAAAATTAAACTAAGATCAGGTACTAATATCATCACAATTTTTATAAATATTTTTTAAGTTAAATTCTCCAAAAAAGTTTAATTATCTTTTTATCTTTTCATAGATGAAAGGAGAAAGAAAAATAACTACTCAGAACACATTGAATTCACACAACAAAACATATTTATAAAACTTTGAACCAAGTTACAAATACTTATCTGAAAAGTTCCTTCAAGTGATCCGCTGACTTCTAGTGACTTCAATGCAATGATGAAAGACTTCAACAGCAACAACACAAATAATCTCACACTTAACACTCAAGATAAACTAAAATTAAACTCACTAAATAATAAAGAAGGTGGCTCCCTAAAATGATTGGATGGCTATATAGTGATTGGAGACTAAAGATGTTAGAGGGGGTGAAAGGGGCGATTTTCTCGGTGGAGTGGGCTCCTATTTATAGAGCTCTGAATTTGACCAGGGGTTTCTTAAGACACTTCTTCAAAATTCGTCCAAATACAATGTATCTTCTAGAAGGTAATTGTCGGGCCTTGGTGTCGGGATCCGGCGCCTAGGCGCCGGACTCTGTGATCAGGTCTTTGTACCTCTTCACTTTGGGTCACACCTCTTCGCTATTAAAATTGTTTCCATGTGTCCAGATGCATTTTATCACATGTATTATATATTAGGAGTAACTTCCAGTCTTCTAGAAGCTCTAATAACTGCTTAACACCTTCAAAATAACTGCTCAAAGTCGTCAAAAATCTTATCTGCGTCTGTATCGAACTGGCGCTTAGGCGCCGGATTCTGGCGCCTAGGCGCCAGGCCTACAATTTCAACAGCTTTGCTCTTTTAGCTCCATTTTTGCTCCTTTTTACTCCTTTTTCCTTCTTGAACTCTTTTTTTATCACCTAAATCCAAAAACATAAAAATATCTTTCATTAAAGCATAATATCCTTAAGAATTGAATCATAAATAAGGCATAAAAATGGGTATTTTTAAAGTGGATCAATTAACATATTATCCATGGCTTTTTGGAAGAATGACACATAATCTCCCTTTCTCATTATTTTCAAATTTTGGTAATAATGATTTTATTCCATGTTGTAGGGTTGACTAAAGCCAAGCTTCTTTTCCATTAGATGGCTTGTAAGGGAGTGATGACTCAACCATGTTGTCCCTTAAGCAATTCATATAGGGGTGACACCTCTTTAACCCCTTCATGATGTTTTCATGATGAGCTTTAACCTTGGTTAAAGGTCATGATTAATGGATTAGGTAGGGTGTTATTTATGTCATGATGAGTCTAATGGGTTATGGGTGACTCTCCATAAATTGAATTTAATTTTAAAAATCAATTATGTATTTTTGATGTCATGGGTGATTTCATAATTTCAAATTCAATTTAGGGTTATTTAATCATAGTTCCATTTATAATTAAATATGTAATTAATTAAAAAGTAGAAAATTATAACAGTAACCCATAAATTAATCAAAATGATTTTGAAGGTTGATCATCTGATTAATTTTATTATGTTGGTTTAAAATTGAGTATTTTGACCAAAATTTGACTAAAGTTGGCAAATGTTGACCAGAATTGACCATGGTTGACCAGGGTTGGCCATGGCTGACCATTCCATGTCCAGGGTTGACCCAAGAGATTTACTTAACCTTGTCATGACTAATTTAATCATAGAATCATTAATTTTGGTAGTGGTACCTAGGTTTGACTAAAGTTAACCAAATGATCGGGTTTGATCATTTTAATGTCTTAAATTGATCAAATGAGTCAAATTTGACCAATTTGGTGTCTAGGTTGACTTGGTGGTCAATATGGTTGACATTTAATCAATGTGGTGGCCATAGGATCATGAATTGACCATTTTGACCTAATTTAACCATTTGGGTCAAGGGTTGACCAGTTTGGTCAATGTGGTGGTCATTGGGTCATGGTATGTCCATTTTGATCTAATTTGACCATTTGGGTCAAGGGTTGACCAGTTCAATCAATGTGGTGGTCATCAAGTCAAGGATTGACCATTTTGACCTAATTTGATCATTTGGGTCAAGAGTTGACCAATTTTGTCAATTTGGTGGCCATTGGGTCATGGATTAACAATTTTGACCAAATTTAAATATTTGGGTCAAAGGTTGACTAGTTTGGTCAAAGTGGTGGTCATTGGGTCATGGATTGACCATTTTAACCTAATTTGATCATTCGGGTCAAGAGTTGACCAGTTTGGTCAATGTAGTGGTCATTGGGTCATGGATCGACCATTTTGAACTAATTTGACTATTTGGGTCAATGGTTAACCATTTTAGTCAATGTGGTGGTCATTGCATCATGGATTGACCATTTTGGCCTATTTTGACAATTTGAGTCAAAGATTGACCAGTTTGGTCAATGTGGTGGTTAATAGGTCCATTTGGACCAAAGTTTAACCAATTTTTTAACTATTTTTCTTCCTGCTTATATTTTCTATGCTGAATGCTATACATGTTCAAATTCAAGTTTGGCGGTAGGAAGAAAAATATATTTTTAAGTTAATATACTTTCTTTTTAGTTTAATATTATTGTACGCATGTGTTAGGCTAGATTTACTTTCTTCTGCAATCATTTTATCCTGATTATGCAAGTATTTAAATTAGATAGGATGTTGTAGGAGTTAGTAGATTTAAATTTTATTTTTCTTCCTCCTACATTTTATGGAATTAATTGCAAAATATTATAAAATTCAAGTTTGGGGGGGATGAAAAATGAATTTTGAAAAACTTAAATTTTATTTGTCCTCAAAAATGCTATAAATAAATGTCATTTTTTTTATTGAGAAAAAATTATGTGTATGAAGTTATATTAGGGAATTAAAATTTTGAATATAGAAATAAGTAAGAAAATTTAGTTAAAATTTATAGTAGTGATGAAAATTTTAAAGTTAAATCTTTCTTTGTGAAGAAATGATAAATATTGTGTAACAATCTTTAGTAAGAAAAGTTGTATTTTTAGAAAAATAGAAGCATTAGACTTTTGTTTTCAATATTTAAATTTCTTTTATTGAAAACTAATTTTCAAAACTGTTATTATATTTCTAAGTAAAAGTTATATATCTACCTTGTGCTTTAGGAAAGGAAGGGTGGAATTCAAAATTATTAAAGGCCTATCCAGATATAGAAATCATTGCCTAAAAAAAAGAAATAAAAAGAAAAGGAAAAGAAAAAGAAAAAAAAAAGAAAAAAAAAGAAAAGTATAATATGTGAAAAAGGAAGGAGAAGCTCGAGGATTAAAGTGCCTAATCAAAAATTAGTTCCACACCTGAGCTTTTTAAAGTATAAGATTTGAGAAAATCTTAAGCTTAAAAATATAATATAGTTAGTATAATTATTTTTAATAAAAATTTTTAAGTAAAGAAAATAAAATGCATAACCCCTATATTTTAAAAAATTTACAAGCATTTCTGAATTAGATAGCAATACATATTTTCAAACTCTTTCATCTAAGAGATTTCTAAACTTTAAATCGGTCTCATTTACTAAATTTTTTTCTAAATTAGACTACTATATTTCTAGAACAAAATTTTAGAAACTCCTAAAGAAACTCATACACATGATTTTTTTATGTGGTTTTACATGATTATAATGTTACTTGAGAACAAGTAACGTTTAAGTTTGGGGGAATTTGATCCACTTAAAAATTATCTATTTTTAGTGTGCATTTCATGCTAACTTTATGCACATTTTTAAAGATATTACACTTTAAAGGAAGATATTTTGCATATTTTTGTCTTCAATAATAAAAATTTGATTTTAAAGAAAATGAAGCAAAAACTATGCAATTTTGAGCCAAAATGAGCAAGGAAGAAAATTCTGACTTGGCACATATCGATATGTCTTTCTATGCTTAATATCTTTTATATTTTTCACATGTTTTAAAATAAAATTATACTTTTGAGAAAGGTTGTTTTTATATATATCTTGTAGGTGAAGATGTTAGGAATGGAACGCAGCTGAAATGGGGCGAAACGGAGTTGAAACGGAGCCAAACGGAGCAAAATAGTGGAGCTGTACACAGGGTGGCGCCTAGGCGCCAGTGACGATGAGAAAATAGCGACTAGGTGTCAGAATCAAGGCCTAGGTGCCAGAACCTTTCTAGGGATGATTATCGATGGTTATGGATGACTTTGGAAGTTATTTTGACGGTGTTAAGTAGTTTTCAAACCTTCTAGAAGACTGGAAGTTACTCCTAATATATAGGGCATGTGATACAATGAATCTAGACACATTGGAACAGTTTAAATCACGAAGAGGTGCGACCCAAAGTGAAGGGGTACGAAGACCTGGTCACAGAGTTCAGCGCCTAGGAGTCAGATCCCGACGCCTAGGCGCCACAGTTGATTTCTAGAAGATTCAATAAATGTGAACGAATTTTGAAGAGGTGCCTTTAGCAACCCTTGGTCATTTTCGAAGCTCTATAAATAAGGAATAATTCTACAGCAAGAGGGCCTCCCTCTCGGCTAGACTCAAGTCATTTTCTTTAGGGTGAGCCATTTTAGAGTTAGGTTTAAGTATTAAGATGTAGATTTCTACATCTTATGGAGAGATTGGTGAGGGATTTTGAGAGATTTATGTAAGGGAAGTACGAGCGTCACATGGATCGGTGGGAGACTTTGGTGGAGAGAACTTCTTCTTTCCTTCAGAGGGAAAAAGCTAAGTATTGTGTTCTTCATTATCTTATAATTGTTGTAAACACTTTCTAGTGGATTTTCTTTGCTTTGAACCAAGTTTTCTGTCGTGATTTATCCATGCTTCGTAAGTGATTTTCTTTACTCTTTCATTTAATATGAAGTAGTGGCATGTGTAGGAAAATCATGTTTATGATAGAATTATCTATTAAATGCTTCTAGGTGACAGATAGTTGCATAAAATAAAATACTAATAAAATAAATTCCTTGTTGGAACTTAAATTATTACATAATTCTATCAAACCTTTTACTTCTTATGCCATTATTTTCATTTACTTTTATTTTGTAATGAAATAGATGCATGTTTAGGAATTAAGATTTGCTTAGATATTCTCTTATTGAATTATGGTGATGATATTCATACCGGATCTTCATTTACGTTACAAATTGATCACTTGAATTGTTAAAACCTGTTGAAGAATTCTAAGACATCCAGAGATGAGTTCTTAACTAGTAGATATCACATGAATCTTTGGGTAATCGAAGACTTTATGCAGGTTATTCAAGGTGAAGTACAAATAAATAGGCAGATATTGTTTATTGAGAGTAGAATTGTTTAGTTTTTATAGTGACAGACTAAATTCTAATAATTTGATTTATAAAAAGGGAAAAGGTCACTGGTAGGGCCGACCATAGCCACCCTTGGACATCTAGTAGTGTGAGACTAGATCAACCCATTCTACTAATAAAACATCTTGAACCGATCTATAGATTAGCCAATGTTCTTTACACCTAGACCAAAGGGTAAAGAATAGGAATGCTTCTTTTTAGCACTACTACATAAAAATTCTAAGCATTTCTTTCCTACACATTATCTATGTAATTGTAAGAGAAAGGTAGTTTTTAATATCTCAAAATTCTCCAAACCAATTTATCCATATAAGTTAACTTTTTTTTTAAGAACTTTATTTAGGATTAGTTATTAGAAAACTCACTTTAATCAACATTCCAAATTTAGGCCTTATAGAAATAGACTGGAATTAGCTTAAAAGATTGCTTACCTCGCTTCTCTGTGGGATTGATATTGGGATCTTAACAGAAAACCCTATATTACTTAAAATGATACGTATACTTGCGTAGTACCCCTAGTGTGTAAACTATTTTCTAAAATTTTACAACATTTTAAGTTTATACACTAGCCGCTATTTATAAATTCGGTCAAGTTTTTTTCCATCTTTTGGAAGCAAAAATTAATGCGTGATTGCGGGTCGGGTCAATGACCACCTTCTGCAACAATATCACCCAGGCACGACTTTTTGACTTAGGCTTTTCTGGGCCTAATTTCACTTAGAGAAGAGGAAAGTTGTGGGAAAGGCTTGACAGGTTTTTGAACAATGGCTGTTGGCTATTCAGATTTCTCCTCACTTATGTCACCCACCTTCCTCTTGCAGGATCTGTTCATAGAACACTGCTCCTGACTATTACTGATCCTCCTAAGTTTGGTCAGCCTGCACCTTTTAGATACCTCCACTTCTGGTCTTCCCATGCTGATTTCAGCTCAACTGTGTCTTCTCTTTGGAATGTGGAGCTGCACTCTGATCCTTGGACACATCTGTGCCTTCTTCACCAAAAAGTTACTAAGGGCCTTAGATGCGGGTGGACTGCCTTTGGGGATGTTTTCCAATATGTTAAGTCTGCTGAAGAGACGGTGGCTTTCCTTGAAGGTGAGGTGGTTAAAGACTACTCTTTTGACAGAACATTATTTCAGGATCAAAAGGAACTCCTGCATGTTATAAACACCCAAGAACAATTCCTTAAACAAAAAACAACTGTCAACATCTTCACAAAGGGGGACAGGAACACCAAGTTCTTCCATGCCTATATAAAATATAAAAGAAAATGCAACACTATCCATACAATTAAATCTACTAATGGTGCACTTCTGACTGATGCTCAAGCCATTGTCAATGATGCAGTCTCATTCTACAGTGACCTTCTCAAGCAGCCTTGCATGGAAAGAAACCTTGTGATCACTCATTTTTTGAGCAGGAATTTTAGTATATCAAGAGCAAGAATCTAACAGAACCTCCTAATGAAGCTGAAGTTTAGAGTGCCCTGATTTCCACTGACAATAATAAGTCTGTTGGGCCTGATGGCTTTACAGCAGACTTTTATAAATAGTCATGGCAAATTGTGAAAGTAGTTGTTACCCTGGCTATCCAATCCTTCATCAATGGCAGCAAAATTCCTAACTATTTCAGCCACTCTAACTTTGTACTCATACCCAAATCCCCTGATGCACATTCTTGGAATCAGTACAGACCCATTTGTTTAACTTCTGTCATCAGTAAAATTATCAGTAAAATTCTTGTCCTTAGACTGCAGCCTCTCCTTAACAAAATCATAAGCCCAAATCAATCAGCTTTTGTTTCCAATAGATCCATCATTGATAATGTACTGCTGGCACAGGAACTCCTGCTTGATCTTGAAAAGCCTACAGAGGGGGCAACCTTATATATAAACTAGACATCTGAAAAGTTTATATGCAATCAGCTGGGATTTCCTTTTTGAGGTTCTAACTGTCAGGGGTTTCACTTCACCTTTATGTTTGCTTATTCAGAGATGGTTGGCTTCTAATGGGCACTCTATCCTCCTTAATCGCTCTACATGGGGTAACTTTTCTGTATCCAGAGGTCTAAGTAAGGGGATCCCCTCTCTCCAACTTTATTCATCCTGGATTTTGACTACCTCTTCAGACTTCTCAACTCTAATAGATTTGCTCAGAATCACTTTAGATATCACCGTAGATCTGACCTGCACATCTCTCATCTCAGCTATGCAGATAACATCATGTTATTTTCCAATGCTCGCAAAAACTCGGTCAAAGGTATTATTAAATGTCTCCAGCAGTTCCAGGCTGTCTCAGGGATGGCTTTCAATAAAGAAAAATGCCACATCATTTGTAGTAGCAAGTTATCATTAAGCAATAAACTCTGGATCCTATACCACACTGGATTTTCCTGCCCTTCAGGGCCTCTCCTCTATCTTGGGGTCCCTATCCTAAGAGGTAGAGTGAAACAAACTCAATTGACTCCATCCTCCAGAACATACATAACAAATTATCCAGCTGGTCTCATTCCTTCCTGTCAAGTGGTGGCAGAATCACACTCCTGAAGAGCATCCTCACCACCTTCCCTTCTTACACCCTTCAGATGACCTCCATGAAAAGAAGCACCCAGCTACAAATGGAAAGGATTTTCAATAGGTTTCTTTGGTCAGGAAGGAGGAAACAAATCCATTGGTCCTCCTGGCAGAAGGTGGCCAAACCAAACTGGGCTGGGGGCTTGGGCTTCCAGGGTTTGAAGCGGCTATCACAAGTAAACCACTGTAAACTTTGGCTAAAATTCAAATCCCAAATATCTCTCTGGGCACAGTTTATGAAAGGAAATTATTGTAGACGTATCCACCCATCCCAAGCCACTAAAGAACCTGGAGACTCCAGAATCTGGACGGGTATGCTTAAAACCCTTCCCTTAGTAGATACTATGTTTCCCTGGGAACTAGGGAAAGGTGAAATCTCTTTCTGGTTAGACGGATGGTGTCCTAAAGACTAGCTTTAACCAGCCCATAACACTCCCCAATCCTCTCTCCTAACAGTTGCTGACTGTGTAGAAAATGGATCCTGGTGTATGCCTTTACTGAACTCACTTCTAAAGGCTCCTTCTGCTCAACTCATTTCTTCCATCCCCCTCAACACCTCCAGGGGAGATAAAATAGGCCGGGCCTCTTACAAGTCCCAAAGCCTTTCCAAAGCTATCTCTTCAAAGCTCTTCCAATGGGAGGAGGTCCCCTGGGGTAAACTCATCTGGAACAAACACCTGTCCCCCTCCATGTCCTTCTTCTGCTGGAAAGTACTTCACAGGATCATTCCTACTGATGACCTCCTTAAGTTAAAGGGGTTGAGAGGCCCATCCTGTTGCAAACTTTGAAAAAACAATGAAGAAACCACTCCCCATCTCTTATTTGGCTGCACTTTCTCTCAACAAGTCTGGAAGCTGTGTATTAGTCATCTTAACATCAACCTCCTCCATCTTTCATGGAAGAACATCTACACCAACTAGAAAGATTGGAATGCTGTTAATTTTAGGATCCTCCCATTCATCATAGTATGGTTTATCCGGCAAAGTAGGAACCAAGCCACTTTTGAGAACCTTCCCTCAAGGCTTGATATTGTTGCAAGAAACTCTCTTACCAATCTGTCCAAACTGGTTAATCTCAGGGATTTCCCCCTCAGCCTAAAACTTCCAGGCGGTATTAAATCACCCCCCCCTCAAGTGATCTTGGTAGATTGGAAGCCTCGAGACCCTCCATTTTTGAAAGCTAACACTGATGGCAGTTTTTCACCTCTAGGTGTTGGGGTTGGAGGGGTTTTTAGAAACCATAAGGGAAAGTGCTTACTATTTTTTCAGGCTCACATTTCTGCACTTGATGCTTTTTAGGCTAAACTGATGGCAGTTTTTTGGGCCTTACAACTGGCTAAATTTAAAAGGTGGTCATCCCTGTCCATTGAAGTACACTCTTCCAACCTGCTGGAGCTGCTGGAATCTGACTCCCCCTCCCCTTTACATCACTCCTTATGGATAAATAGAACAAAAAACTTAAGAATTTCCCTCCTCCCCCAGTTTCAGTTCATCTTCAGAGAAGGAAACTGACCAGCCAATTGGTTAGCCAGAATGGTCAGGACTTCTGCTCTCACCCAGGTTTCAGCCTGCCCCCCCCCTCTCTCCTTCCTGCTCCAAGGAGATATGGTGGGGGCTCCTAATATAAGATCTGGCTACCCCTCTAAATGAACCTACCCCTGGTCAGATTTAGTACTCAGCAAGGTTCACATTTTATGGGTTTTTTTATTGGGGAGTCTTACAAGTCCACCTGATACACTTCTATACAATGTTTTGAGTCATGTAATTTTCTTTTCATTTTTTGGTTGGAGATTTTTTTTTTTGTGGTTGAGACCCCAAAGGAATTCATGTAGTCATCTAGATGGGGTTCTCCTTCCCCTTTTTGTTTTGTACTCCAAATTTTGACCAACATGTAGGGAACATCTATTGCTCTTTCTTATATATATATATATATATCAGATTAGCTTGTCAATGTCTGAAAGCTGGATTGTTGGTGGGGATTTTAATTGTATTGCACATCCAAGTGAGAAGAAAGGAGGTAGAAATCCTAACCTTCAATCTATGCTGAATTTCTCTAATAATATTCAATCTCCCAAGTTATTTGATATTGGCTTTGATGGTTATCCTTATACTTGGAAGAGGGGTAATATATTTGAAAGGCTTGACAGAATTTTAGTTAATCAATCTTGGATTAATATGATTCCTATCACCAGAGTTCAGCATTTGGCTAGAATGGGATCTGACCACACTCCTTTACTTGTTAAATTCAACCCCTTTTCACCAGTTCATAATCTTCCTTTAGATATCTTAATGTATGGTCTACTCATCCAGAGTTTAAAAAGGTGGTTGAAAATAATTGGTGTGCTTCTATGGATGATGCTTTCACTCCAATGGTCAAATTATGGCAATTACAAAAAAGGCTAGCTAGAGAACTAAAGATTTGGAACTGGAATATATTTGGAAATGTACATCACAATGTTATTACTGCTGAAGCATTAGTTTCTAATGTTGAAAAAGATGTAGATGAGGGGAAGGTATCTGAACAATGTCTTTTTAATGCCCAGGAAAAATTGCAGACTGCCATATCATAGGAAGAATTATTCCTTCAACAAAAAGCTCATGACTAACCTGGTTTCTTCATGGTGATAGGAATTCCAGATTTTTTTATTCTATTCTTAAATATAAAAGATCTATTAATGCCATTCTCCAAATTAGAACATCTGATAATAGCTGGTTGTATAATTCTAAGGACATTGCTGAAAATGCTATTGAATATTTCCAGAATTTGTTTACTTTTCAACCTACAAACTCTGCTCTTTTTTCATCTTCATTGTTGCCCTCTACTCTGAATACTGATCAATCAAATGTTTTAGTAATTGTTCCTGATGATCAAGAAATATACACTTCAATCCATGATCAAATGTTTTAGTAATAGAGCTGCTGGACCTGATGGGTTTACATCAGAATTCTTTAAAGAATTTTGGCATATTAACAATACTGATGTTATTGCAGCAGTTAAAAGTTTCTTCCAAGGAGTATCCTTGCCTAAATATTTTGCTTTCTCTACAGTTATACTGATTCCTAAAGATCGAATTAAAGCTTCTTGGCAAAATTTTAGGCCTATTAGCCTAACCTTTACTTTTTTCAAGATCATTAGTAAAATTATTGTGGCTAGACTTCAGCCTTTGCTGGAGGATTTAATATCTGAAAATCAAACTGCATTCATTAAGGGAAGGTGCATTACTGATAATGTTCTTTTGGCTCAAGAACTTTTGGTTTACATTGACAAAAACTGTAGAGGTTCTAATGTCATCTTCAAATTAGATTTATCTAAAGCCATTGATACAATAAGTTGGACTTTTATTCTGGATGTTCTGACTGCAAGGGGGTTTAATGAAGCTTTCTTTAACATTATTTATACATGGCTTAGCAATAATTTTTATAGTTTTCTGATTAATGGTGAGAGTCATGGATTTTTCTCTGCTGGCACAGGTATTACACAAGGTGATCCATTGTCACCTTATATCTTCATTCTTGCCTTTGATTATCTATCTAGGATGCTTAATCAAGCTCAAATCTCTCATCCTTATACTCAGTATCAACATAGATCTACACATTTGGTCTCTCATCTTGCTTATGCAGATGTTGTGATTGTTTTTTCTAATGGTAGCAAACAAGCTATCAAATCTTTGATGAAAACATTGTTTGTATTTGAAGAAATTTCTGGCATGGTTTTCAACAAAGCCAAATGGCATTATTTGGCAAGTTCTAAAATCAGTACTAAAATCAAAAACTGGATTTCTGATTTCTCTGGGTTTAAAGAAACTCGATATCCTCTCTTATATTTGGGTTTCCCACTAATTAAGAGAAGAAGGAAATTATCTCATTTTGATGATATTATCACTAAAATATCATCTCAGATTAATTGTTGGTCCAACACTTTTCTTTCTAATGGTGGAAGAATAACTCTTCTTAAGAGTGTTTTAACAACCTTCCCTCTTTATATTCTTCAAATGATTAAAATGAAGAAAAGTACCCAAAAGCTACTTTCAGTCATGTTTAATAAATTCTTATGGTAACGTCAACATAAGCAGATGCACTGGACTAATTGGGATAAAGTGTGCAAGCCTTTTGATTGTGGAGGACTTGGTTTTAAAAGCTTTCAGCATCTCACTTTTTCCTTCTACTGGTAACAGTGGATTAAATTTAGGGCCAAAAATTCTATTTGGGCTAAATTCATGAATGGTAAATATTGTCATAATGTGCATCCTACTCAGGCTGTTTATAAAATGGGGGACTGTAGGACTTGGAAAGATTTACTCAAAGTAAGAATGAAGGCTGAAGAGTTATTAACCTTTAAAATTGGCAATGGTCAACTCAATTTTTGGCTTGATAAATTTATGTTTCATGAGTCCTTAGCAAACTATTACACCCCATCTTCTCCTCTTCAAATTCTGGCCGATAGTTGGAGTAATAATAAATGGGATTCTAAAAAGATTAAACCTTATGTAAGTTCTGAATGTCTTAACAAGATTTTGATTATTCCTACTCAGAATTCTAGCAAGGATCATATTATTACCAAGAATTCTGTCAATCAGAGCTTATCTAAGTTCATTTATTTTTCTTGCTTTAACTGGCAGAAGAATGATTGGGGTGCTAAATTATGGAACAAATATTTAACTCCTTCTATGTCTTTTTTTTGCTGGAAATTATTTAAGAAACTTATGCCTACAGATGATATCTTGAAGCTCAAAGGCATCAGGGGTCCTTTTGTTTGTCCTTTCTGCCATTATGATGAGGAATCCTTGCACCATATTTTTCTCAATTGCAATTGGGTTCAGCAGGTTTGGAAGGGTATTTTATCTTCAACAGGACATCTTAATAAATTCTTCTTGTGGATTTCTGTGGATGCTTGTTGGCTGGACTGGAAAGATACTACTGTGTATTATCTACCTTTGATTATCTTATGGTTCATATGGATGGCTCGAAATGACATTGTATTCCATAACATGACTCCTTCTTATCAAAATTGTATTAAGAATTGCCTATCATTTCTTAATAAGTTGCAGAGATATGTACTTCCTTGAAAACAAAAACACAGCAAAATTTATTTGATTATTTGGAGGGCACCCAAAAATCCTTGGCTGAAGATCAACACTGATGGTAGTTTTAAACCTTTATCTGCTGGAATTGGAGGACTTTGCCATGACTTCAGAGGACATTATTTATGGTTTTATTCAGCTCCTATTATAGCTAGTTCTGCTCTTGAGGCTGAAGCTATTGCAGTCTTTTGGGGACTATATATTTCTATGAAGCAACAGCTAAATTTTCTTCATATAGAGTTAGACTCCTTGCTTCTTCTTCATATATTGACAAATAAGGCTGCCACCCTTGGTTTCTTCATATTTGGATAAAGAAGTTTAATCTTATTTCTGCTTCCAGAAATATTATTTGGTCTCATATCTATAGAGAAGGGAATAAGCAGGCAAATTGGCTTGCTACAAGAGCATCATCTACTCTTGAATTAATTTGCACCTCTTTTGTCTCTTCTTTTCCTTTTTTAGATCTCTCTTACATGGGGATTTAATTATGATCCCACATGTTAGATGTACAAACTCTATGGTTTAATAAACTTCTCTTTCTTGCAATATATATATATATATATATATATATATATATATATATATATATATATATATATATACTCTCCTCTTCCTCTTGGGTTGTGATCCATAGAGGTTTTTAGTGAGGATTCTCCTTTCAGTTTTGCTACTTTCTTGATGATTTATGCTTCCCCTCCTTGTTTTTGTGTTGCTTTTGGGTGTTTAGATATTCCTGGGTTCATTGGATTTTGAATTTGTTGGTTATTGTTACATTATTGGATGGATTCTGCGTATTTGGTTTCTGGAGCTAAGTCTGAAAAAAGGAAGATATCATTTGGTGATGTTCTAGCACATAATGCCCCGGAGTTGGAACTTGAGGGTGATAAGTTTTTCTTCAAATAAATGTCGGCATTTGGAGCCGTGTCGGAGATTTTCTCGGTGTCGATGCCGATGTCGTTTTGGAGTCGCCACTCTATTTATCTATAATATTCAATAATTCTCATTTCGTTGGATCATGTAAAAGGATCCTTAGATAATAATAAATTTGAAGAAAATAAGGCCAAAAATATAGAAAATAGTAGAAAAAAAAGATGACGATTATAATCCTTATAAGAGAAGATTCTAGAATGTCTTATCCTAGAAGTTCTATATAAGGATAATGAGATTTTGGTAACCAGAGATTTAGATGGAATATCTATTCTGAGTTCTTTAAATCTCCTATAGGAGCAAGCTCCTATAGTTAATTACATCTTAGACAATTATGATTGTCTAAGAAAACTTATGATTAATGTTAATCACTTGTTTCCTAAAAAGTTTTAAGGAAAGAAATATCAATTTTCAATCCTAAGGGTAATGTGTCGTACTAGCCTAATAGTTTAATTTTGTCAATTTTTATTTTTATTTTGTTGATTGTCATTTTTAATTGTTCTATCAATGTCATTTATTATGTCATTTTTGTTTTGTTTTATTTTGATGTTTATCATTTTATTGTTGTTTTTGTCATTTGTTTGGTGGCTATCCTAAAAGTTTTAGGTTTTGTGACTATCCTAAAAGTTCTAGGTTTTATTTTGCCTTGGTTTTGTCATTTTAATGTTATTTGTTTTGTTTTATTTTGTCAATGTCATTATTTCAATGTCGTTATGATGATTTTGTTTTGTTTTGTTGTCATTTGTCATGTCTTCGGAATGTCATCCTACAAAACAGAGTTAGCACACCCTATAACATGCAAAGAAAATCTAAAATGAAACTTATTTTCATTCTGCAATGGAAAATAATGTCAGATTTAAAAGAAATACTGTCAATTTTACTTCTTAAATCTTTTATTTCATTCAGTTATATTTTCGGATAACCCAGTCAAAATGTCACTGGCTCTGTCGTCCCAGGTTCATCAGGGGCCTTAATCAACTTAGTCCGAAAGGTGTTCAAACCAGGACTGTAAGACTTCTGTCAGCAACCAGGATTGTGTCATCCAAGAAATCTTCGTAGACTAAGAACACTAGGGTTAAAGTTGCATTCGGTGATGTTTGTTCATTAATGTTTTATGAAAGTTTTAATGTCTTTTTTTTTATTTTAGGTTGGAAAATTTTAGATTGTTTACTATTTTTTAAGATTTTTATTACATGTTTTTAATTAATGTCAATTGATTTTTTTAATTTTTTATTAGATTTTAAAAATCTTAGATTTTTTGTTATTTAAATCTAATGATTAGCTTTTTTTCTTAGATTTGATGTCTTTTGAACTTAAAGATTTTTTATTCAAGTTTTGAAAGTTTAGATTCGATGTCATTTGAATCTAAAGTTTAGGAATTTAGATTCATTGTCGATTGAATCTAAAAATTCGGTTTGATTAGATTTGAGAAATCATATTTAATATCTGATTAGATCTAGAAATTTAGATTCAATGTTATTTGAATTTAAAGATTTAGATCTAATGTCATTAAGACATTTGGAAACTAGATTCAATGTCATTTGAATCTAATGATTTTGATTAAGTCCAAATTAGACTTAGATAGAATTTAACATAAGTTAGATTTTAGAGTTTTAGATTCGATGTTTTTTGAATCTAAAGGAAATGTTAAATCTAATTGTGCTGGACTCAGATAAAATCTAACATAAGTTATATTTTAGAATTCTATATTCAATGTCATTTGAATCTAGAAGAAGTGTTAGGTCCAGTATGAATTAAACTAGATAAGTTTAACATGAGTTAAACTTATATTTTTAGATTCAATGTCATTTGAATCTAAAAGTATTAAGTCTAATATGTATTAGACTTAGATAAAATCTTTTGATAATTAGATTCAATGCCGTTTGAATCTAATATCTTTGATTTGATCTTTAAAGTAATTTAAACTTAAATTAAGAAATTTTTACTTAAATTGATTTTAAGTTAAAAATTTGATTTCAGTTTAATGTGGGTTGATTTTATTGTTTAAGTTAACCTGGGTTCAATTAAGGTTGATCCTAAGTTAGAAATGTTGAGTTAACTTAAATTCATGTCTGTTTGAACTTAAGTTAGAAGTGTTGAGTTATATTCAATGTAGATTAAATTTAATGTTGAGTTTACTTGAGTTCATGTTTGTTTGAACTTAAGTTAAAAGTGTTGAGTTAGATTCAATGTACATTGCATCTAATGTTGAGTTAACTTAAGTTCATTTTTGTTTGAACTTAATTTAAAAGTGTTGAGTTAGATTCAATGTAGACTAAATCTAATGTTATGTTAACTTGAGTTCAATTTAGGTTGAACATAAGTTAGAAATGTTGAGTTAGGTTCACTATGGGTTGAACCTAAGGTTTAAGTTAAGTCTAGTTAAAATAGACTTAATTTTAAGTCTTATTTAAGTGATACTCAAAGGTTAATTAAGTCAATTATATTAGACTTAATCAGAATTAAAGACCGTTTAAGTAAAACTTAAAGTTTAACTAAGTCTAGTCAAAGTTAGACTTAAACAGAATTTAAGGTTATTTAAGCCTATTTTAAGCAAGGCTTAAATGTTAGTTAAGTCTAATAAATTAGACTTAATTAGAGTATAAATTTGATTAAACCTTAGTTAATTAAGGTCTAATAATTGAATTAGGTCTAATAGTTAGACCTAATTGAAGTTTAAGTTTGATTAAACCTTAGTTAGTTAAAGTTTAATAATTTAATTAAGTCTGATGGGTTAGACCTAATTAGGGTTTATGTTTAATTAAACCTTAGTTAGTTAAGGTTTAATAATTTAATTAAGTCTAATTTGAGTTTGATTAAACCTCAGTTGGTTAAGGTTTAATAGTTTAATTATGTCTAATGTGTTAAACTTAATTAGGGTATAGTTTTGATTAAACCTTAGTAAGTTAAGGTTTAATCATTTCATTAAGTCTAATGTATTAGACTTAATTAGGGTTCAAGTTTGATTAAACCTAAGTTGGTTAAGGTTTAATAGTTTAATTATGTCTAATGTGTTAAACTTAATTAGGGTTTAAGTTTGATTAAACCTTAGTTGGCTAAGGGTTAATAGTTTAATTAAGTCTAATAAGTTAGACTTTATTAGGGTTTAGTTTTGACTAAACCTTAGTTAGTTAAGGTTTAATAATTTAATTAAGTCTAATGTGTTAGACCTAATTAGAGTTTATGTTTGATTAAACCTTAGTTAGTTAAGGTTTAATAATTTAATTAAGTCTAATGTGTTAGACTTAATTAGGGTTTAAGTTTGATTAAAACTTAGTTGGTTAAAGTTTAATAGTTTAATTAAGTCTAATTTGTTAGTCTTAATTAAGGTTTAATTTTGATTAAACCTTAGTTAGTTAAGGTTTAATAATTTCATTAAGTCTAATATACTAGACTTAATTAGGGTTTAAGTTTGATTAAATCTTAGTTGGTTAAGGTTTAAAAGTTTAATTAAGTCTAATGAGTTAGACTTAATTAGGGTTTAGTTTTGATTAAACCTTAGGTGGTTAAGGTTAAATAGTTTAATTAAGTCTAATGTGTTAGACTTAATTAGGGTTTAGTTTTGTTAAACCTTAGTTAATTAAAGTTTAATTATTTTAAGTCTAATGTGTTAGACTTAATTAGGGTTTAAGTTTGATTAAACCTTAGTTGGTTAAGGTTTAATAGTTTAATTAAGTCTAATATGTTAGACTTAATTAGGGTTTAAGTTTGATTAAACCTTAGTTGGTTAAGGTTTAATAGTCTAATTAAGTCTAATGTGTTAGACTTAATTAGGGTTTAGTTTTGATTAAACCTTATTTAGTTAAGGTTTAACAATTAAATTAAGTCTAATGTGTTGGACATAATTAGGGTTTAAGTTTTATTGAACCATAGTTGCTTAAGGTTTAATAGTTTAAATAAGTCTAATGTTTTAGACTTAATTAGTATTTAGTTTTGATTAAACCTTAGTTAGTTAAGGTTTTATAATTTAATTAAGTCTAATGTGTTAGATTTAATTCGCTTTTAAGTTTAATTAAACCTTAATTGGTTAAGTTTTAATAGTTTAATTGAGTCTAATGTTCAAGACTTAATTAGGGTTTAGGATTGATTAAACCTTAGTTAAGGTTTCATAGTTTGATTAAATCTAATGTGTTGGACTTAATTAAGGTTTAGAATTGATTAAACCTCAGTTAGTTAAGGTTTAATAGTTAATTAAGTCTAAGGTGTTAGACTTAATTAGGTTTTAGTCTAATTGGTTTACGGTTAATTAAAACTAATTTGGTTAAGGTTTAAATGATTAATTGGACTTAATTACGGTTAAGTCTAATTGATTTAAGGTTAATTAAACTTAATTTAGGTAAGGTTTAATTGATTAATTATACTTAATTAGGGTTATGTCTTAATGGTTTAAAGTTTGATTAAGTCTAATTTAGTTAAGACTTAATAGTTTAATTAGGTCTAGTGGGTTAGACTTAATTAGGGTTTGATTTTGTGTTAAACCTGATATAGCTATGGTTTAATAGGTTTAATTAATCTCGATGATGTCATAAGCTTAATTAAAGTCAGATTTTGAATTAAACCTAATTTAGTTAACTTTTAAGAGGCTTAATTAAGCCTAGTGATGTCTTAAGCTTAATTAAAGTTTGATTTTGTATTAAACCTCATTTAGTTACGGTTTTATAGCTTTAACTAAGCCTAATGATGTCTTAAGCTTAATTAAAGTTTGATTTTGTATTAAACCTAATTTAGTTAAGGTTTAAAAAGTTTAATTAAGCCTAATGATGTCCTAAGCTTAATTAAAGTTTGATTTTGTATTAAACCCAATTTAGTTAAGGTTTAATAGGTTTAATTAAGCCTGGTGATGGCGTCAGCCTAATTAAAATATGACTAGTTAAACCTAAAGTGATTAAGATTTAACTTTGTTTAATTAAGTCTAATTTGAATTCTTAGACCTAATTATGATTTATCTTGAGTATACTTGGGGTTAGACTCAACATTGACCTAGCCCTTTGTAAAATAGACTAAGTAGGGTAAGGGGAAAGACTTTAGGGTTTAAACATTATTAATTTTATAATTAATAAATTTAACCCTAACTTAAAATGTCATTTTAAAATTTTAAAAGACTAATTTTTTGTCATTTTAGGGATTTTGTTTATCATAAGCCTAATGTAATGAAGGCTAAAGGAGAATTAACTTGGTTTATTGTGTGGTTAAACCTAACTATATTTTAATTTTGTTTTAACCCTAATTTAATTAAGGATTAAGAGGGTTAATTAGGGTTAATATTGGATTAATCCTAATTAAGTTCTTATTTGAGTCCATTTAATGTTTGAACTCAATATTGACCAAACTCATGGTGGCATGAGTTAAACGTAATGAGTTTTAAATTTTAAAGCCATTTTTAGGTTTTTTTTTATATTTAAGTTTTAACCCTAATACGAAAATTGTCATTGTAAATTTTTAAAAGGTTAGAATCTGTCATTTTATGGTTTAGATTTGTTCCCATAGATTTCTAACCAATTTGCAATTTAATTTTCCTCTTTTCTGATTTTTAAAATTAATATTTAAAATAATTGTCAAATCTCATGAAAATTAGGAAATGTTGTTCTAGAGAATTATTCAAGCATTAGAAAAATTAGAGATGTTGTCCTAGAAATTGATCCCTCAAATTTTCATATTTTTTTGACTTATAAATAATTTTAAATAATTAAAATATTCTAGAGAGTATTTAATTAATTAAAAATTAAATATGAATAAAAAATTCCAAATTTTAATTCCACATGGTTCTCCACACTATCATGAGTTCAGAGGTATTTTTTCATATATTTGTGATTTTTGTGTGTAAAGATGTGTATTTTTTATTGGATTAAGGTTAATCTGATTTAAATTAAACCTTATCCAATCAGAAAATACCTAGGGGTGCCACGTGTCCTTGGATCAGTAGAAACAGGGATGATCCGCTTGTTGACCTCTTTTTTGATGAGGTCTTCTCTTCCCTCTTTAGTGCTTAGGATCTAGCCTTAGGCTTTTCCTTTGACTATCTTAGAAGACTAGAATTGGGACCCATCATTTAGAAATTTAAACCACTTCTTGTCTCCCTGCAAACCCCACAAGCTTGATTGTAGACCCCTAATCACCTACAGGGTTGAAATCAAAAGTGCAGGTTTAAAGGATGAGTTCCCCATAGGACTCTTTGGCCTTAGGGCCACCTTGGGTAGCTTGGTCTGGTGAAGGTTGACTTACACACTCACTACACTCATACTCTGCACTCTATCTAACACACACAATCCAAATCCTAAAACCACACCCATACTCAACTTGATTCCCTGACTCATGTAGGCAATTCATGTGGATGGACCTTAACCCCTAAGCCCCTGGTTAAGAGGGTTAGGAACAACATGGTGAATGCCTCAAATGAGTCCTCTCATGGCTCATATAGGCTTAATATGGCTTCATGGCTCAATCAAAGTGATTCCATTTCACTCATATTTGATCAATCTTCTTTTTTCCAAAATTTCAATTTTTGACCCTGGGACCCTACACCTATCAAACCTACCAAAAGCCCTTAAAATTGGTCAAATCCTCCAAAATTTCCAAATCACCCAAAATTCCCCAAAATTAACCTTAAAAATTTTCTCACCACTAAAATTGATCATCCATAGCCAAAAATACCAAAGATTCCAAAAATACCCCCCAATACCCTTCAAATACCCAAAATGCCCCTCTTAGCCAAAAAATCCAAAAATTCAGAAAATTCCCATAAACTTCCAGAAAATCCCAAATATTCCCAATTTCATTTTGTCCAACTACACCATGGGCAAATTTTGTCAATTTACCCCACTTTTACCAAAACCCCCAATTTAGCCCATTCTTAACCCAAGTGAACCCAATGTCAAACCAAACCTACCCAATTGACCCCAATTTTGGTCCAATTCAATTCTAAACTTCAATTCAATATCCCCAATGTCAATTTAGACCAAATACAAGTCCAATTTTATTGACATTTGGATTCAATTCCAATTTGGAGCCTAAAGCCCAATTTTGACCCATGACCTAAACTTGACCCAATTTGACCCAATTCAACTCCATTTGATCCCAAATCTTTCCCAAACCTTCATAACATCCCCACAAACAAAACACTAACATGATTTGCCCAAAATTTGGACCCAAACCCCACTCAAATTCAACCCAAAAACAAAAGTCCCAATTTTGACCTAAACCCAAACCTAACCCAAATAAGCCCAAACCCCAAAATCAAAACCCAACCAAAGTCAAAACCTCTTTGAAACACTCCCATAAATATTTCCCAACATTAATTTTACATCAATTTCAACCCTAGCCCAACATTGGCCCAAGTTAGCCTAATTTGACCTACATTGGCCCATTTACCAAATCAACTCAAATCCAACCCAATTCAAACCCAAATCACTTCAAACTCATTTCAAAACACTCATGACATATTCTTAAACCAAACCCAACAATTATTTAGCCCAAAATTCTACAAAATTCCCATCCATGGATTCATTCTTAAACCTAAAGGGGTCATCCCCTTAAGCCCTCCTAAAAGCCCACTTTCACCAAATTCAAAAGCCCAAATCAATCTAAAGCCCACATGACACTTTCCCTCATCACACATTCAATTTAAAATCATTCCTAAAGTCCTAATTTATCAATTAAACAATTCCAAATCAAGCCTCATAACAATTCCCATCAAAATGCCAAAATTCACAAAACCCATTTTCACGAAGTTGACTTAACTTTTCCCAAGCCAAAGATGAGCCATGAAGCCATGCATGAGCCACATGGAAGCCATGAGAGCCTTGGACACCTCACCATACCCAAAATGGCAAGAAGAGGGGACCCTTTAATGATCCCCTTAAGAGTGATTAACCACTCCCATGTCTCCCTTAAACCTTGCTTAAACCTAATTGTACTTGGATGGTGACCTTTCCCCACTAATCAAGCTGACCTAAACCACTTTCTCTTCAGCCCAAATTAGCCATGGGGAGGTGCACCTAGCCCAATCCATGCATTTGACCAAACTTAGCCAAAATACACCCTTACCCCATTCCACTTTGATTCAAACCCTTTACACATGGCAGCCACCAATTGACTTCACAAACATCAAGCCCTGACCCACCTGAACCTGAGGGTGATCCATGCCTGCCGGCCAGCAGCCTGGATCGCCGGAAAATGCCACACCCGAGAGCTCACATGTGAGCCAACATTGAAATTCCTCCTTGCTAAGCTGCCCCAAGTCCAGTGGCTTCCATGGTTGTTCTTCTCTTGACCTAAGCAGTTGGTCCCAAGCCCTAACTCCCCCTGGGAGAGCCTCCAACCATGCCTATTTAAACACCACCACCTCTCGGCCAAATGAGGTGCTGAAACAAACCTTAAGGAAACTCTGCCAAAATTGTTCCAGATTACTCCCCACACATAGAGAACTTGATCCCCACTGAAATCCCCCTGTCATTTCCTCTCGCGAGCTCAATTTCGAGTTGAAATCCAAGCCCAAAACCAGGACACTTCTCCACAGTGAGCCAATCCTCAAATTGATTGGTCCTACACCTTCACCAGACCAAGAGAAGAAGTTTAACAGAAAAAGCCCCCTCTCCAGGCCAGCCATTGCTTCCAGCCTCAAAGCTTTGTGATCGGGCTTGGTCGAAATCATACCTAGACAATTCACCAGGCCAAGGAACTTCATCTGGAGCCTGCTTAGACCCAATCTAACGTGACACAACTCTCAGATCGAAGCTTCACTTCTCTGAGCAAAGGTATGGACTCACTCTTCTTCCCGAGCTTCCAGAGATTCTCAATTTAGTTTGAATCAATTTCAATGCATGTTTACCGTATGGATGTGTTTGTCTCTGCAAGACGAATCCATAGAGCATAAGAACACAAAAATCCGTTGAGAATCGAGTGAGAAATTAGGGCTAGAAGGTTGACGGTCATGGGTTCACACCAGTCGTAGACGATGACTGGGAGCCATCGGATCGAGCGTGTATCGAGCGGACAGTCGGGATTGAGCCGGACAGCGCGATGGTACATGAACCGCGGGTCCCTAGAGTGCTGAGTCGGATGGCGGCGTCAAACCAGAAAGCGCCGCGTGGCTGTTCGGTGATGCTAAGGTTGACGCGGCGCCGATTCGGATAAATAGAAAAATAGGGATTTTCTTATTTATTAAATACCCAGAACTTTAAAAATTCATAACTTTGTGTAGAAAAATCCTAAAAATAAAATAAAAATACCCTCTTGCTCAGTTAACAGAGGAGAATAATATGAAAAAGAAATCATGTAAATTCATCTAGTATTTTATTTTTAATTATTTATTTACTCTTTGCACTATTTCAATTCTCCATACATATAGGAAATTCACCATGACATGAGACCATAGGGCTTTTGAAGCCTCTGAACTTGGGAACATTCCCTGAATTTTTCAAGGTCAGAGGCCATCCCTATGAGAAGTTATTGATTTTTCAAATTCATATCACTGTTTTGATTATTTTAATTCCAATAATTAGCATGTTGAGAAATAAATTCTAAGAAATTTTGGTGATGTTTCTTATGAACAGAGGACCCTAGGAAAAATAATTTTTGAGTTAATTCACTTTGAACAACCCTAGTTGGCCTAAATAACCAAAAGTGAACTTTAATTAATTAGGGTTAACCATTCATCAAATTAACCTAAAAAAAATTCTACACTTGTCCTTTAGGGATAGGAGAACACCACATAAAAATTTGAAAACAATTGACTTCGATTAACCCCACCAAATGGGTTGATTAAGCCTCTTAAGTAAAAATGGGTAAAATTAAACTTTAAAAATTTATAACTCACAAAATATTTTTCAAAAATTCACAAAATTGGTTTTGGAGCCTCTCTGATATCAGAGAAATTTAAGAAAATTAAAATTATAACTTTCTAAAAAAGTTGATTTTTATCAATATTTTAATAATTTCAATAATTAAAAAATAATAAAAATCACAAAAATATTAAAAATCACCAAAATGTCACATTTTGAATTCTAATCACTTAGGAACAAACCAAATATTTTCCCTAAGTCCCTAGGGTAAGTTATTGAATTTTAAAGGCTTATCGTAATTTTTAATATTAAAAAAATGTATTTTTCCAACCTTTTCACTAAAATAATTCTAATAAATCAAAGAAAAATTAGAAAATTATAAAAATTGGTTTATGATTTCTCTGATATTAGAATGAATTTTGAAAAATATAAAATTCATTTTTCAACCTTTATTTTATTTTTAAATTAATTAATACTCCAAAAATAAAAATAATTATAATAAATAAAATAAAATTCAAAAAATCAACAAAATTGGTCCAAATGGTCCACTGGTCATTAGAAATATTTCATAATTTTATTAAGAACAGAAACATTTCCTTGGTCATGTTATTGAATTTTCCTTGAAAACCCCTATTTTCCATTAAAAATAATCACATAAATAAATTAAATACAGAAAAATCACATTTTCTCCTCTAATGTCTTAATTGACATGTAAGTGAGGTCACATAAAAATTTCAAGTTCATTTGAGCTTATTTTAGTGAGTTATAGAATTATTAAACTTGAAGGGCAAAATGGTAATTAAAATTTTCAACCTTTAATTAAAATTTTAGGATTAATCAAAAGGGAAGGGTAAAATATTTTATTTTAAACTGATTTTGGATGATTGAAACTTAAAGGTTAAGGGTAGAAACCCACCAATCATTTTAAGAATAATTAAAATAAACCTTAATTAATTAATTAATTAAATTTGGAAGATTAATGAAAATTTGGAATTATTAAAGTAGGGATATTATTTAAGAGGATATTTATTCTTTAATTTAAAAATCCCTAAATAAATCACTTCAATAATATTTAATCCTTAATTAAAAAATTAAAATAATAATCCAAATTAAAATTAAATTAAAATTAAATTAAATTAAATTAAAATCAAATTAAATTAAAATCAAATTAAATTAAATTAAATTAAACTAAATTAAAAATTAAATTAAATTAAAACTAAATTAAATTAAATCAAATTAAATTAAATTAAAATTAAAATTAAATTAAATAATATTAAATTAAATTAAACTAAGTCAAAAAAATAAATTAAATTGAAATTAAATTAAATTGAAATTAAATTTAAACTGAAGTAAATTAAATTAAATTAAATTGAATTAAATTAAATTAAAATCATTTAATAACAAACTTAAATGAAATCTTTAAGAATTAAACCTAAAATAACTTGAACACTATTCTAAACATAAACTAATTTTCTATAATTAAATCAAAAAATTAAAATTAAATCATTAAGCTTAAATCGTTAAAATACTTAATAATTTAATTTGCCCTTATTATTATAACTCTTAAATGAAACATCAAGTGAAGTGTTACCTCACTTATAGGATATTTAAATGTCCTAAGTTCACTGAGCAAAAGAATAAAACTTAAACTCCCGGATGATTAATTCACTTGTATAATTAAATTCTCTTGGACTTAAAACGATCCTAGAAATATTGAAAAGATGTTTAAGATTTGTCTTAAGCACTTCCTCAATATGATAGGACGTTTATAAGAACAATTGAACTTAATTGTTTCTTTGATGAAGAAAATCGTCCTTAAACCAAAACACAAGAACCTAGACGTCATAGGAGATGACTAGCTATAGGATTAGGACTTTGATAGACAACCAAAACCTTTCCCATAGCTTTACCTAGGTACTTGTTGAAATATTTAAATGCCTTAACATGTGTTTTAAGTGCAGCTTGGGATGACGGGAAGACCCTCCAGGTACGCTTTTATTTTAGTGCAATTTACTTTATTGCAAATGCACTTTACTTTTCTTGCATGATAAACAACTGTTGCACGAAAACCAAAACCTTTAGGGTAGTCCCTGAACTGAAACCAAAACTAAATTAAAAATCACTGCAAGATAAAATTCACCGCCACAACATTTCAAAATATAAAACAATTCAAAATTTAATCACAAACAGAACAACAAACTACAATTGCAACTAAATTAAAACGTCTCGTTGAATGATCGGGAAAACCTAGGATGATGTAACCCACGTGTTGCTAACGGGATTTCCCACAGTTTAAATGAAAGTGTGGAACTCATTCAGTTGAGTTTAGCAAATTCATCTGGACTAAGTGAATTCGATGAAAATAATGGTGTCGGGATGACGGAACCGTGGGATCTTAATCGGTTCGTTTAACCTAACTTTAAGATTTGTTTTAATTAAAATATTAAAAAATACTTGAATTTTAAGATTTTCTCTAAACCAAAACACTTCTCTCAACTCCTGATTTATGACTTCTAAAACTAAACCTCTGCAACAACAAGGAGCTTGGAGCACGGTGGGCAGCACGGCCATCTTCGTCAGCAAAACAACTCTACTTCAGCAAAACTTTCTTAGAATTAAATAACCAAGCCATAGGATCTCGAGGTAGTTTGCCTAGTGCAACATAAATCCTCAACTCTCTGTTAGGCTTTTGCATGATCATATCATGTAAATTAAGCCCTAACCGGTCTTAGGACTCCGAGGTAGTCGTTTAGTATGACATAAACCCTCATATCTTCGAGGCTATTTGTATGATTTTATCATACAAATATAAGTCTAAATTAATTAAAACTGGCAAGATTGAAATATCAGATAATACTAGGATTTTCTTAAATCTGAGCCAACCAATAGGATAGTTTGGGAAGTTGCCAAGATTCTTCTTGGATCTTCAGCTTATCCTACTCCTCTTCCATTGGACTCCTGAAAATAACTGTTCTAAACTTGATCCATTCCCTGTTGAAATTTCCAAAATCCAATCCTTTGAAATCCTTAAACTTTGAAATTCTTGAGAGCAAAGTCACTGATCATTATCGAGAGTTTTCTTAAATGATACACTTCATTTAAGATGTAATTAACTATAGGGGCTTGCCCTTATAGGGAACTTTAAGAACCCAGGTAATATAAACCCTGCTTAATTTCTTTGTATTAAGCAGGGGAACTTGTCGGCTTATAAAATTGGTTCGCAGACCAAACGGATGTCACAAATCTTCTAGTTTATTTAATCGAGCCCCATCGTCAAACAGTGTGCCTGTTTTTCGGGATAGATACACGGTTTGTGGTGCGGTGCTCGTTTATATAAACTATTTGGGATGTGAGATCGGTTTGATTTCATGTCTTAAAATTTTTAAAATTTAAAATTATTTTCAAAATCAAATACTACTTTTCAAATTATTTATTTAAATTAAATTAACAATTTGTCGATAATTTCTGTAGGCGACATCTTTTCAAAAATACAACACAAACCTAAAAATATGCCGACAACTTCTGGCGACTCCGCTGGGGAATAGTTCCTCTCTCCATTTTGATCAAATGACTTTGCTTTCATAAATCGGTAGTGAGCCCATGCCTCTAGTGGACCAAACTACCATTCTTCCGTTGGAATACTCCGTTCATTTCTATCTTGAACGAGTATAGCCAACTCCTCTCGGATTTAGAAGCCACTGTTTAGACACCCCTAAACGGAGAGGTTCCGAGATCCTTTTACCTCTTTTCTGAGGTGGGGTGGACCCCCAATAGGTGTTAGTTTAGGAGTGATCCTTCGAGTTGAGAAGTCTTACATGAGATTCCCTCTTCCTTTCCAATTCTAAATCGAACTCCTTACCTTCTCTATAACTTTGAATATTATGTTCCTAATGAACAAATCCTCTAATGAACGACTCCTTTAAACTATAACTTCTTTTTATAAATACATGATCAAACATATGTTCGGACTCTTTTTGATTCCTTTCTTTTCGTCCTGATGAGAAGAAGCATAACTTGGGACTAACAATCAGAATCTATCTTGCAGAAAATGTCTGCCCCAAAGCTGATTTTCTCCTTCACCAATGGATCGTACTTGTTGTTTACAAGGATGAGTCTGCCCAACAATGGGATCATCCGTTTCGGACAAGGATTCGAGAACACAAATGTCAAGATCGCCGATGTTACCCTTTTCACACTTACGGACAAAGTATACGAGCGAAAGACCTTTGATTGAATTCGACACGAAGTCGGCCCGAGAGTTCCCTCCCCTGCTAAGGGTTCCAGTGAGAAGAATACTAATGTCCATAGGAGGATCGTTGTCTCTATCCCACTCGGTCTAGTCGTCTACTGCACCTACCACGGCTTCCGCCAAACTAAAGGGGAAGGAAGTTCAAATTTGTAACGAACATGTTACCGTGGAGGGTATAGACTTCCGTGCAAGACCTTCTGTTTTCAAAATTGGGTCCAGCTCAAGGGTTCCACCCCTAACACGGACTCAGAGAAGGAACAGAGGTAGGAAGATTGCCAGAAAGGCCAGAGCTGCCGAAGTTGTTTTCTTGGAAGAAATCCCTGAATATACATCACTGCCTGAGTATATACCATTGCCTGAATACACATCGCTTTTGGAAGGAAGTAGATTCCATCCTCTCTCCGCCGCAGCTAACGAGGAAAATGTCCGCAAGATTGTTTCTGCATTACCTCGACCCGCATACTATAGCGACAGCCGAAAGAAAAGAGCTAGGACTACACCATTTGCCCGACTGCAGACTGTGATAGAAGAATTGGCAAAGAAAGAGAGATGTCCTGTATCAGAAATTTTAAGAAGAATAGGGTGGGTGCCAGCCAAGTCCCATCTTGGGCCGTGAATAGAACCCGTTCGCGCCGCAGAGAAACCGAATAAGAAGATGAAGGCCAGTCCACCTGTTATTGCTTCAGGATTACAGATCATGGAGGATACCACCTTCCAGCATTCGGCTAGACGGACCATCCAGGTCCTAGGCGCCTGCGCTGCTAGAAGGATGGTATGGCGTCCTACTACCGGTCGAGTTAAGACCAAAACAACGACCGGAAAAGGAAAGTCTCATCGGAAGACTCGAGTCAGAAGAAAGTGCTACTGTAATAAAGGAGACTCCCGGAAAGGAAGTTCAACAACCGTCGCGAGACAACTGTGAAACTGCACGAAAAAGACCATTGGAGGACGCTATGGAAAAGTTGAGAACTGACATTCAACGGTTAGCAAGAGAAAGGGAAGAAAAGTTTGGAGATGAAGTTGACTCATCAGAGTTCATGGATGACGAATATGTGGAGATCAACATGGTCGAGACACGAGCATCTTCAGCTTCACAAGGTGCCCCAGCAGTTGCGGAAAGAGATGAACCGGAGGCATTAAGAGCACAAATTCGAGAAAAAGATGATACAATCTCTCAAATGGCAAAGAGGAGGGAAGAGATGGCTGCAGCCCTAGCCACTCTTCAGAGTCAGGTTCAAACCCAGAGAGAAACGCCTCCAAAAGTTATTCATATTACAGACGGAGGAAAAGAGATTACATCCGTTAACGGAGACGATCAGCCAAAGAAGGATTCTACTCAGAACATGATTCCAGAGAAGGACATCAAGAACATGGTAGAACAGCAGGTGCGAGAAGCCTTAGCACACTCACAGAGTGGAGCATCTATTCGGACGGGTAGACCTTACCCGAAGAATTTGATGCGATACGATACCCAAGGCTTCGTACCACCTGCTGTTAAAGACTTTTGATGGTACCGGAAATCCTCGACGACATGTTGCACATTTTCGTGCCGGTTGTTGCAACGCGGTGGAAGTGACGCTTTACTCTTCCGACAATTCGTCGACGGCATGTCGGGGATCTCCTTTGATTGGTATGCGAGTTACCAAAGCTGTTCGGTAAAGACATTTACGAGATTGGAAAATCTCTTCGTGAAACGGTTTGCGGAGCTCGGCACCATATCACCATCGGTGACTTAGTGGTGGAGAAACGAAGCGCGAACGAGACTTTAGTGGATTACATACTTCGATGGAGAAATCTAAGCATGAAGTGTGAGCCACAGCTACAAGAGCGAGCATGCGATCGGTATCTCGCTTAAAAGCATTCATGGCCTGATAGCACTTCTCCTTAAGGGATTCACAATTAAGACCTTCGAGAAGTTGTTAAGCAAGGCCGGG
This sequence comes from Papilionanthe hookeriana x Papilionanthe teres, assembly GCA_022702705.1. Classification (NCBI taxonomy): domain Eukaryota; kingdom Viridiplantae; phylum Streptophyta; class Magnoliopsida; order Asparagales; family Orchidaceae; genus Papilionanthe; species Papilionanthe hookeriana x Papilionanthe teres. The sequence goes on from CM040436.1 coordinate 50,852,092, forward strand.
AGCTTGCAAGAGGAAGTGAAACAACTAAGTTTCGTCAATAAAATAGATAAGCAGAAACCTAAGAATACATTCGAAAAGAAGTCTGGGATCGTCACGGCAGTCGACAAAGGCAAACAACCAATGCAAATATAACCGGAGCAACCACAGCCCAGCTATCAACCACAACCTCAACCCGGTTATCAGCCAACCCAACAATATGAGCAACTGCCTCGCCCACAGCGCACGTTAAAGGAGCTCATAAATAGAGAATATCAATTCAAGAACGAGGCAGTGCCAAAGATGTTCCGCAGTTTGATGAAGACTTCTAATTATTTACTGCCAGAACCCAAGAAGCTGGAAGAAGTCAACAAGAAAGACCATCCCAACTACTACCCTTACCACCAGATGCTTGGACATAAGATAGAGGACTGCATCACCTTTAAAAGTTGGCTTGACAACAATCTCCGAAAAGGGAACATAACGATCCCAAAGGAATACATGAAAGAACCCCAGAAAGGAGGTTCTGTCAATGTTATTTCTACGGATCCCATTGTTCCGATAGACCCTTACACAACTGATGATGGATGGAGTACCACTTGGACGAAGTCATCGATGAAAATTTTGGGTCGCATCTAAACTGCTTCGGCACATGCTTCAACTCAGAGTTTGAAACCTGTCAAGCCGGCGCTATCGCTTGCAATTGAAGAACCGCCCCAGGAAGAAAAAGATCATAGAAAGGAAGAAGATCATAGAAGAAGAGAAGACCGAGGCTCCTAAGGCTAGACTAGGGGCTGCTTATCCTAGGACGGTTGTTTCCAATTCAGGGGAAAGATTCCTCGAACCTCTGACTCTGTATGATTATTTGCTCGCTCTGGCGGGATCTTATAATGATAAGAGTTATGGCGTTGGCTACGTTTTGACTGTTTCTAACGATTACGTAACTAACGACAACCAATCTAATCTGGATCTCGATCCCGATACAAATAACAATTCTCAAATCGTACACAACCTCGACAATCACGATAACAAACAAGACATTCACCAAGAAGGTTACGAAAGTTCAACAAGCAATGAGTCTATTTGTGAATTTCAAGGAACTCCAATCACGATAGAGTTAGAGCTTTCAGATTCCAAAGCAACTCCAGAAGAACCTGTCATGCCGATTCAAAAGGAGAAACCTGTAAACTCAGTACCAGATTCAGAAGAAATCACAGAAGTTAATTTAAGGAGCGGAAGGGTTCTACCCTCAAGAATGGGTCCAAAAGACAAAGGAAAGCAGGTGGTTGTTCAGGAAGAATCAACCCCAGCAGAAGAATTGCCCATTTGGGAAGAAACTGAGACACATGATAACAAAGTGGACTATAACGTGCTAGCCCATCTTAGGAAACTACCGACCAAGCGAGCATCTACGACGCTCTCATCTTATCAAAAGAGATGAGGGAAGCTCGATCGAGGCCTTAATTGATCCAAAGATTTGTTTAGCTCAGATGGCTGGAGATTCCTTAGACGAGGTTTGCTCGTTAAAGGAACAGCGAGGTGTTACCTTCACGGACAGTGATCTATTGCATGGGATAGCTGATCACATCCGACCATTGTACATTTCAGTTACAATCGGAAAATTTACACTCTCCAGAGTATTGGTGGATCCAGGAGCATCGATCAACATAATGAATCTTCGGACACTAGCATACTTGGAAATTGATGCTCGCGAGCTTGAAGCGGACAAGATGTTACTAAGAGGATTCAACCAGAAAGGAGAAAGAGCACTTGGATCAATAACACTGTTAATGAAGACTGGTGATTTAGCAAAGACAACCGTGAAATTCAATATAATTGATTCTGAAACATCGTTTAATGCGCTACTGGGCCGACCATGGATACATGAGAACCAGATGGTACCGTAGTTTCTACATCAATGCATAAAATACTACGAAGGAGGAGAACAGTGCATTAAAGGTGATTTGCAACCTTTCTCCGTACATGAGATTGGAATCCACGAAGATGCAGCTTATTACGCACCTCCGAAGAAGACGATCTTCTCCAGAAACACCGTGCCAAATGAAGCAAAAGAAATTTGAGACAACAAAGAACCTGAAGTTCTAGTCCAACAGTCACTCACCACTCCCTTACGGCGAGATGGTGAAGGTTTCTCCAGAGCTTGCATCCGAGGTCGAGGCCGGGGACGAGGTCGTGGAAGAGACACTCGGGACGATTGGACGAGAAAAAGCCGATGATCAATGTTGATTGGGAAAACAGCTCTGAGGAAGAAGAAGAAATCAAGAAAGAAGCAGCTAAAATAAATCAGAAGAAGCCACAATTCAAGATCTCTCTCTAAGATGAAAAGAACGAAGAATACAAATCGATGTACGAGAAGATTAACCACTATGTACACACTATGACCCTGACCCCGATCCAGTCTAATAAGATTGAGGGTATGGTGGTCAAAGAAGTACATAGCAGCGGTCAAAGCCAATCAAATTTTACCGTGGCACTTCTTCTTCCAATACTGAAAACAATGTACAATTTGAAGATGTCACTTCTTCCGAATTAATGGAATTGCCTTTTGAGTGGTGCTCTCCCTGTGTTCAAAATTTAATTCAACAAGGCATCTTACCTCGCCAATGGACAAAAGGCCGAGCACAACACTTCGAAAAATTATGGAATAATGTCGGTCGGCCTCCCAATTCAAAACATGGTCTCGAATTCGGCACAGTAAGTTCAGTTGACGATATGGAATTTTTCTTGGTTGTCGCTTGCGAACCCGATGAAGACTTGTTTAGAAGCTGACGAAGAGCTTGAAGATCCGCAAATTGGAGATGCTCCACCGAATTCGAAGAAGAAATCAAATCCACGATAGATGAGTTAATGGAAGTTAACTTAGGTACTAGCGAAAAGCTCAGACCAACCTTTGTTAGCTCCTTACTCAATAAAGAGGATTCCAAGGAAATGATCAAGCTATTAATGGAATTCAAGGACTGCTTGGAGTTATGATGAAATTCCAGGATTAGCTCCAGAAGTCGCAGTTCACAGGCTAGGAGTAGATCCTACTTCCATGCCAATCAGACAAGCTTCCAGAAGAATACGTCTAGAAACTGAACAACAGGTAATAACTGAAGTTAAGAAGCTAATAGACGCTAAATTTGTCCGTGAAGAACAATACCCAACATGGCTAGCCAACGTGGTACCAGTCAGAAAGAAGAATGGTCAGATCAGAATCTGTGTAGATTTCAGAGACTTGAACAAAGCATGTCTGAAGGATGAATTTCCATTACCAATCCCAGAATTGATGATCGACATCGCTTTGACACATGAAATATTCTCTTTCATGGATGGATCTTCAGGATACAACCAGATAAAGATGGCATCAGAAGACGAAAAGCTCACAACATTCAGAACACCGATCGGAGTATATTGCTACACAGTAATGCCATTCGGACTAAAGAACGCAGGAGAACCATACCAAAGAGCAATGACAAAGATTTTTGATGATCTTATTCACAACCAAGTTGAGTGCTACATGGATGATGTGGTCATCGAAAGCAAGCGAAGGAAGATCACTTGTATGATTTGAGAATTGTTTTCGAGCGACTAAGGCGATACAACCTTAAGATGAATCCCTTAAAATGCGCCTTCGGCGTCACCTCCGAGAAATTCTTAGGATTTGTTGTCCGACATCGCGGGATTGAAATTGATCCGAAAAAAATTAAATCTATCTTAGAAATGCCAGCTCCCAAAACCTTAAAACAAATACGATCTTTTTAAGGGAAGCTGGCATATCTTCGACTCTTTATCTCGAACTTATCAGGTAGGTGTCAGCCCTTCTCGGCATTAGTTAAAAAGGACGCCAAATTCGTTTGGGAAGAGAAATGCCAACGGGCCTTCGAGGACATCAAGCAATACTTAATGACACCTCCGGTCTTAGCAGCCCCAGTCTCAGGTAGACCGTTGATACTTTATACTGCAGCTCTGAGACGACTCCTTGGAGCCACTGCTGGCAGTCAATGATGAGGGGAAAGAAAATGCTCTCTACTATTTAAGCCATCGTTTGATTCCAATGGAAGTAAAGTATCCTCCAATTGAGAAGCATTGTTTGGCCCTGATCTTCGCCGCCCAAAAGCTTAGGCATTACATGCTCTCTCACAAGGTCAACCTTATTTCGAAAGTCAATCCGTTGCAATATTTAATGACCTGACCGACACTTTCTGGTAGGCTTGCCAGGTGGTCAATGATACTATTGCAATTCGATATAACTTTCGTGCCTCTTCGTGCCGTAAAGGGACAAATCCTAGCGGATTTCCTTGCAGCACACCCTTTGCCGGCAGAATCGCCTCTCAATGACGACTTGCCAGATGAACAGATAATGAACCTAGAAGACACTGATGATCGACGTTGGGAACTATACTTCGATGGAGCATCCTCAGCACAGAAAGACAAAGAATTGCAAACAATAGTGCCCGGTAAGGTAGGAATCGGACTAATCTTTATAACACCGGAGCGGGGGATGTTCAGATACTCCTACCACTTAACAGAGCCGTGCACAAACAACGAGGCGGAATACGAGGCCCTCATAACGGGACTAGAAGCCGGCCGTTCGAATGGGAATAATGGATATCAACATCTACGAAGATTCTCGGTTGATCATTCAACGAGTCGCCGGACAATACGGAATTTTAAAGCCAAGACTCGAGCAATACTTTCAGTATGCCATGAAACTGTTGGAACAAATTCCGAATGTAACAATCTACAAGATCCCCAGAAAAGAAAATGCTCTCGCAGATGCGCTAGCCCGCCTTGCAAAATAATTTGCCTGCTTACAAGATGAGTCAATTGAAGTGTCAGTTCAAGGACGACAAGTCCTATCACAGCTCGACATGGATATGATACAGAAATCAAAAAAAGCGGAGGAATCAGTTGCATCAGTGATGGAAAACACAGAAGATTGGCATCAGCCGCTAATAGAATACCTGCAAACAGGGAAATTACCAAATGATAAGTCATTGGCACATCAAATCAAAAAAAGAACTCTGTCTTACGCATTAATCAACAATACATTATACAGAAGGTCTTTTGATCAGATGTGGTTAAGATGCCTGAGATGGTCCGAGGCTCGTGAAATTGTCAAAGAAGTGCATTCAGGACTTTGTGGCGCTCATCAGTTGGGCTCGAAAATGAGAATGAAAATTAAAAGACTAGGGTATTACTGGCCCTCAATAATGACCGATTGCATTAAGATTGCCAAAAGTTGTCACCAGTGTCAAGTGCACGGAGTGGTTCTACACCAACCTCCAAATGTGCTACATCCGACAATTGCATCGTGGCCATTTGAGTGTTGGGGCACGGATATAGTGGGTCCGATAGAACCACCTTCTTCAAGAGGACATCGCTTCATCCTTGCAGCTACAGACTACTTTTCTAAATGGGCAGAAGCAGTTCCACTCAGAGAAGTAAAGGCACGCCATGTGCTAAAGTTTTTCAAAAACCAAGTCGTCTACCGTTTCGGAGTACCGCGTAGAATCATTTTAGATAATGGGTCTGCATTTAGAAGTACAAAAATCAACAATTTTGTCAGGAGACATGGAATCGATTGGCGATACTCAACAATCTACTACCCAAGAGCAAACGGCTTGGCCGAGGCTTTTAATAAAACTCTCGTTCAGATTTTAAAGAAAACTTTGGACGACAAGAAGAGAAATTGGCACGATAAGTTGTTAGAAGCCTTATGGGCCTACAGGACAACCTTCAGGACTCCTACTCAGTCTACACCTTACACTTTAGTGTACGGGTTCGAGGCAGTGTTACCATTAGAAGTCCAGCTTCCATCACTCAGGATTGCAGTTGCAAATAAAATTACCACGAAGAAAATGCCGATTACGGCTGGAAGAACCGGAAAACTTGGAAGGAAAAAGACTTGCAACGCAACAAAATTTGGAGCCTGTACCAAGCTAAGATGGTCCGGGCTCATGATAAGCCGGTCCGCCTGAGAACTTTCAAAGTTGGTGACTTAGTTCTTGTTCTCAGAAGACCTATTCTTGCACATCGCAAGATAGGGGGCAAATTTGAACCAACTTGGGAAGGGGCGTTTATAGTTGAGGCAGTCTACTCAGGAGGCTCCTACCAGCTTGTGAATTGCCAAGGAGAACGACAAATGCTTCCAATCAATGGACGATATTTGAAAAAGTATTACACAACCTGATGTTTCGAAGGGTGGCCTCTAAAATAGAGTCTTATCCCTAGAAACACGGTTGAGACAATCACTTTGTGACTGGGTCCGAACCCAAAAACATAAAAATAAATAAAAAAAAATGTACTAAAAGTAAAATGTGTGAAATCATAATAATAAAGTTTTACCCTTCCATTCAAATCAAATCTTGTTCCTGATCTTTCTTCATCTTTTCCTGCTTTCCTTAAAAATTAAAATAAGTGAATAAAAATCCTCGGTGATCAATATTTCCTTAATGTTCTTGTTCTTAGTACAGCCCCTTATCCTTTCCTTGTCTTTTGTACAGGGAAATGTCGAATGGGCGGTTAGTCTTAAACTTTAGAAATGGCGTGAGTCTCGCACTCGATGAAAAGAGGGTGAAGGATGGAGCAGTGATAGAGATTGACTCGGACTTCACACCAGCTGGCTTACAATATGAAGAAAATGATTGGATCCCAGTTGATCGAGAAGAACTTCACAGCCAAACAGTGATGAAAGTGGGTGGCTGTCGGCATATTTTTGGGTTGTATGTTTAATTTTGAAAAAAGGGTCGCCTACAGAGATTGTCGGTGAATTTTAGATTTAATTTAAATAAATAATTTGAAAAGTAGTATTTGATTTTGAAAATAATTTTTAAATTTGAAGATTTTAAGATATGAAATCAAACTGATCTCACATCTCGAATAGTTTACATAAGCGAGCACCGCACCACAAACCGTGTATCTATCCCGAAGAATAGACACACTGCTTGATAATGGGGCTCGATTAGATAAACTAGAAAGGTTTGTGACATCCGTTTGGTCTGCAAACCAATTTTATAAGCCGACAAAGTTCCCCTACTTAATATAAATGAATTAAGTAGGGTTTATATTACCTGGGTTCTTAAAATTCTCTATAAGGACAAGCCCCTATAGTTAATTACATTTTAAGTGACGGGAATCACCTAAAAAAACTCTCGATAATAATCAGTAGTTCTGCTCTCAAGAATTTCAAAGTTTAAGTTTTCAAAGGATTAAATTTTGGAATTTCAATAGGGAATGGATCAAATTTGGAACATTTTATTTTGGGAATCCAAAGGAAGAAAGGTAGGAGAAATCACAGATTCAAAGCGAACTCCGATAATTTCCCGACTATCCTATTGTTTGGCTTGAATTTAGGAAAGTCCTAATGTTTATTTAATGTTTTGATCTTGCCAATTTTAATTAATTAGGACTTATATTTGTATGATAAAATCATACAAATAGCCTTGAAGATGTGAGGTTTTACATCGTACCAAACGACTACCTCGAAGTCCTAAGACCGGTTAGGGCTTAATTTACATGACATGATCATGCAAATTGCTAACGAAGAGTTGAGGATTTATGTTGCACCAGGCAAACTACCTCGAAGTCCTATGGCTTGGTTATTTAATTCTAAGAAAGTTTTGCTGAAGTAGACTCGGGTTTTATCGATGACGATGGCCGTGTCGCCCACCATGCTCCGAGCTCCTTATTGTTGCAGAGGTTTAGTTTTAGACGTCATAAATCAGAAGATGTGAGAAGTGTTCTGGTTTAGAGAAAATCTTAAAATTCAGGTGTTTTTTTAATATTTTAATTAAACAAATCTTAAAGTTGATTATAACAACACCGGTTAAGATCCCACGGTTCCATCCTTCCGGCATCATTATTTTTATCGGATTCACTTAGTCCAGATGAATTTGCTAAACTCAACTGAATGAGTTCCACTCTTTCATTTAGACCATGGGAAATCCTGTTAGCAACACGTAGGTTACATCATCCGAGGTATTCCCGATCATCCAACAAGATTAATTTAGTTGTAGTTGTAGTTTTGTTGTTCTGTTTGTGATTAAATTTTGAGTTGTTCTTTATATTTTGAAATGTTGTGGCGGTGAATTTTATCTTGTAATGACTTTTAATTTAGTTTTGGTTTCGGTTTTAGGGACTATCCTAAAAGTGTGGGTTTTCATGCAACAGTTGTTTATTATGCAAGAAAAGTAAGTGCAATGCGATTAAATAAATTGCAATAAGGTAAATTGCAATAAAATAAAAGCGTACCTGGAGGGTCTTCCCGTCATCCCAAGTCGCACTTAAAACACAATTAGAATATTTAAGCATTTAAAGCAAGTTCCTAGGTAAAGCTAAGGGAAGGGTTATGGTTTTCTACCAAGGTCCTACTCCTATAGCTAGTCATCTCCTATGACGTCTAGGTTCTTGTGTTGTGGTTTGAGGATGATTTTCTTCTTCAAAGAACAATTAAGTTCAATTATTCTTATAAACATCTCATCATATCGAGGAAGTGCTTAAGACGAGTCTTAAACATCTTTTCAATATTTCTAGGATTAATTTTAAGTCCAAGAGAATTTAATTATACAAATGAATTAATCGTCCGGGAATTCAAGTTTTGTTATTATCTTACTCAGTGAACTAGGACATTTGAATATCCTATGAGTGAAGTAACACTTCACTTAACGTTTTGTTTAGGAGTTATGACAACAAAAGCTTTCGAGGGCAAATTAATGTTCAAATGGTTTATGATTTAATTTAATTTCAGTTAATGGGTTTAACTTTGGAATAGTGTTGAAGTTGCTTTATATTTATTTTTAAATTTTTTATGTCTTAGGTGACGTTATTTTTAATTAAATTTAATTTAACTTTAATTTAATTTAATTTGGTTTAGTTTTAATTTTAATTTAATTTATTTAATTTAATCTAATTTTAATTTTAACTTGATTTTATTTTTTATTTTAATTTAATTTAATTTACTTTAATTTAATTTAATATGATTTAATTTAATTTAATTTAATTTGATTTGATTTGATTTGATTTAATTTAATTTAATTTAATTTAATTTGATTTAATTTGATTTAATTTAATTTAATTTAATTTAATTTAATTTAATTTGATTTAATTTGATTTAATTTAGTATGTTTTAATTTAATTTTATTTAATTTTATTTAATTAATTTAATTTAAATTTTAATTTAATTTTATTTTTAATTTTAATTTAATATTTTATTTTTTATGTTTTAAAGATGATTTAATTTTAATTGTTAAAGTATTAATTTAATTGAAATTTTAAAAGGATTTAATTTAAATAATTTAACTTTAATTTAATTTAATGATTAAGTCTTTTAGCATTTTAAATCTTAAATTTAGATTATCATTTTAATTAAGAATTAAATATTATTGAGATGATTAATTTAGGGATTCTTAAATTAAAGAACAAATCTCTTGCTAATAATATCCCTATTTTAATAATTCCTATTTTATTATTCTTCCAAATTTAATTAATTATTTAATTAAGTTTTATTTTAATTATTTTTAAATTGTTTAATAGGTTTCTACCCTTATTATTCAAATTTCAATCATCCAAATCAGATTAGGATCAAATATTTTACTCTTTAATTTTATTAAGCCTAAAGTTTTAATTAAAGGTTAAAATTTTAATTACCATTTTGCCCTTCAAGCTTAATAATTTCATAACTCACTAAATTGAGCTTAAATGAACTTGAAATTTTTATGTGACTTCACTCATATGTCAATAAAGGCATGAGAGGAGAAAATGTGATTTTTCTGTATTTAATTTATTTATGTAATTATTTTTGGTGGAAAATAGGGATTTCCAAGGAAATTTTAATAATATGACCAAGGGAAAATTTCTGTCCTTAAGAAAATTATGGGACATTCCTAATGACCAAAGGACCACTTGGACCAATTTTGGTGATTTTTTGAATTATATTCTTTTTATTATAATTATTTTGAATTTTGGAGTATTAATTAATTTGAAAATAAAATAGAGGTTGAAAAATGAATTTTATATTTTTCAAAAATCTCTCTGATATCAAGGAAATCAGAGAACTAACTTTTACAATTTTCTGATTTTTCTTTGATTTATTAGAATTATTTTAGTGGAAATGCTAAAAAATACATTTTTTTTAATTTTAAAATTACCTTAGGGCTTTAAAATTTAATTTCTCATCATATAGACTTAAGAAAAATATGGGGTTTGTTCCTAAGTAATTAAAATTAAAAATGTGACATTTTGGTGAATTTTATTATTTTTGTTATTTTTATTATTTTTTAATTATTAAAATTATTAAAATAATGCAAAAAATCAACTTTTTTAGAAAATTGCAATTTTAGTTTTCTTAAATTCCCCTGATATCAGAGAGGCTCCAAAACTAATTTGGTGAATTTTTGAAAATTATTTTGAAAGTTATGAATTTTTAAAGTTTAAATTGGCTAAATGGTTTAATCAACCCATTTGGTAGGGCTAACAAAGTCCAATTGACTTCAAATTTTTATGATGAGTTCCTCTGATCCTAAAGGTCAGTGGAGAATTGATTTCAAGTCAATTTGATGTATTATTAGCTCTAATTAATTAAGGACCTATTTTGGGTGTTTAAGCCAATTAGGGTTATTCCAAGTGGATTAATTCAAAACCTATTTTTCCTAGAGTCCTCTGGTCATAAGAAACATCCTCAAATTTTCCTAGAATTTATTTCACAACATGCTAATTATTAGAATTAAAATATTTAGAATAGTGACCTAGAATTGAAAATCAATAACTCTCCATAGGGGTGGCCTCTGACTTTGGAAAATTCAGGGAATATTCCCAAATTCAGAGGCTTCAATAGCCCTATGGTCTCATGCCATGGTGAATTGTATACATGCATGGAGAATTGAAAATGTGCAGAGAGTAAATAAATTATTAAAAATAAAATATTTGATAAAATTAAATGATTTCTTTTCCACATTATTCTCCTCACGTTCACTCGAGCGAGGGGTATTTTTATTTTATTTTTTTGATTTTCCTACACAAAGTTATGCATTTTTGAAGTTTAGGGAATTAAATAAATAGGAAAATAACCTAATTTCCTACTTATCCACGCGACGCCAACTCAACCTAGGCATCTCTAAAGCGCCGCGTGTTGCGCTCCTATTCGACGCCGCCACCTGACTAGGATGCCACGCGGCCAGCGGTTCTTGTCCCGTTGGTCCGTCCGGCGCGATCCTGGCCGTCTGCTTGATACACGCGCGATCCGACGACTCCTGGTCATCGTCTACGACTGGTGTGCACCCGTGACCGTCAACCTTCTAACCCTAATTTCTCACTCTATTCTCAACGGATTTTCGTGTTCTTATGCTCTATGGATTCGTCTTGAGGAGATGAACACATCCATACGGTAAACATGTATTTAAATTGACTCAAATTAAATAGAGAATCTCTGTAAGCTCGGGAAGAAGAGTGAGTCCATACCTTTGCTCGGAGAAGTGAAGCTTCGATCCGAGAGTTGTGTCACCTTCGATCGGGTCCAAGCAAGCTCCGGATGAAGTCCCTTGGCTCTGGTGAATCGTGCAGGTATGATTTCGACCACAGTCGATTACAAAGCTTGGAGTCTGGAACAGATGGGTGGCCTGGAGAGGGGGCTTTTGCTGGTAAACTTCTTCCCTTGGTCTGGTGAAGGTGTAGGATCAATCAATTTGGGGATTGGTCCACTGTGAATAAGTGTCTTGGTTTTTGTGCTGAAGTTTAAACTCAAAATTAAGCTCAGCTGGAGGGAATTGGGGCTGGAATCCAGTGGGAATCAAGTGCTCTATGTGTGGAGAGTGGTCTGGAATGATTTTGGCAGAGTTTCCTTAAGGTTGGTTCAGCACCTCTTTCATGGCCGAGAGGGGTGGTGTTTAAATAGGAGAGGCTAGAGGCTCTCCCAGGGGGAGTTAGGGACTGGGATCAGCTGCTCTTGGCAAGGAAAGAACAACTGCAATGGCCACTGGGCATGGGGTAACTCAGCAAGGTGAAATTTCAATGTTGGCTCACATGTGAGCTCTCGGGTGTGGTGTTTTCCGGCGATCCAGGCGGCTGGCCGACAGGCATGGGTCACCCTCAGGTTCAGGTGGGTCAGGGCTGGGGTTTAGTGTAGGCAATTGGGCTTTGCCATGTGTCAAAAGCTTGGATTAAGATGGCATGGGGGAAGGCCAATTTTTGGCTTGATTTGTTCAAGTCCACCTTTTGGGCTTGGTTCACCCTTCAAGGTGGCTTTGGGTGTTGTGAGGAGTCAAAGGAATCAGCTGGTTTGACATGGATAAGTCCTTATCCAAATATATTTGGATTAAATTTGGGTTAAGGGGAATCATGGTTAAGGCTAATGACTTTAGGAGATTAAGGAAAGAGTCTCCTCCTTTTGCCCAAAATGGCATGGTGACATGTAAAGAGGCTCTCATGGCTTCCATGTGGCTCATGAATGGCTTCCATGTGGCTCATGAATGGCTTCATGTCTCATCTTTGGCTTGGGAAAAGTTAAGTCAATTTCATGAAAAAGGGTTTTGTGAATTTTGGCATTTTAATGGGAATTGGCATATGGCTTGATTTCGATTTAGAACTTAGGAGATGGCTTTATCAAATGGGTGATGATAGAGGATTGTCATGTGGGCTTTGGGCCTTTTGAAATTATTTTTGATGGGCTTTTAGGAAGGCTAAAAGGGGGTGGGCCTTTAGGTTTAATAATGAATTCATGGATGGGAGTTTTGTAGAAGTTTGGGCCAAATAATTGTTGTGTTTGGTTTAGGGATGTTTCATGAGTGATTTGGAATAAATTTGAGGTGGTTTGGGCTTGAATTGGGTTGGATTTGGGTTAGGTTAGGGTTTAGGTCAAAATTGGGCTTTTTGGTTTTGGGTTGAATTTGAGTGGGGTTTGGGTCCAAATTTTGGGTAAATCATGTTAGTGTTTTGTTTGTGGGGATGTTAAGGAAGGTTTAGAAAAGGTTTGGCGTTATTTGGAGTTGAATTGGGTTAGTTTGGGCTAAATTTGGGTCATGGGTCCAAATTGGGCTTTAAGGTCAAAAGTGAAATTGGATTCAAATGCCAATCAAATTGGACTTAGATTTGGTCTAAATTGGTGTTGGGGATGTTGAATTGAAGTTTAGAATTGAATTGGACCAGAATTTGGGTCAATTGGGTAGGTTTGATTTGACATTGGGTTCATTTTGGGTTAAAATGGGTCAAATTGGGGGTTTTGACAAAAGTGGGGTAAATTGACAAAATTGGCCTATGGTGTAGTTGAACAAAATGAAATTGGGAATATTTGGGATTTTCTGGAATTTTCTAGGAATTTTCTGAATTTTTGGATTTTTTGGCTAAGAGGGGTATTATGGGTATTTGGAGGGTATTGGGGGGTATTTTTGGAATTCTTGGTATTTTTGGCTATGAATGATCAATTTGAGTGGATGGGAAGTATTCAAGGTTAATTTTGGGGAATTTTGGGTGATTTGGAGATTTTGAAAAATTTGGGTAATTTCAAGGGCATTTGGTAGGTTAGGCGGGTGTAGGGTCCCGGGGGTCAAAAATTGAAAATTTGCAAAATTAAAGATTGGGTAAATGTAAGTGGAATGAAATCATTTTGGTTGAGCCATGAAGCCATATCAAGCCCACATGAGCCATGAAGGGACTCATTTGAGGCATTCACTATGTTGTTCCTAACCCTCTTAGCCAAGGGCTTAGGGGTTAAGGACCATCCATGTGAATCACCTTCATGAGTCAGGAGGTCAAGTTGGGTATAGGTGTGGTTTTAGGAGGTATATGAAAGTGTAGTGTATAAGTGTAGTGTGTGTGTAAGTCAGCCCTCACCAGACCAGGCCACCCAGGGCAATCCTAAGGCCAAAGAATCCTATAGGAACCCATCCTTTAAACTTCCACATTTGATTCCAGGGGTTTACAATCAAGTTTGTGGAGTTTGCGGTGGAGTTAAGAAGTGGTTTGAAATTCTAGGTGGTGGGCCCCAATTCTAATCCTCTAGGATAGTCAAAGGAAAAGCCTAAGGCTAGATCCTAAGTACTAAAAAGAAGAAGAGAAGACCTCATCAAAAATGAGGTCAACAAAGTGGCCCGAGCCACCAATCCAACAACAAGAAAAGAAAAACAAACGCCGCAGAAGATAAGAAAATTATGTCCGTGGTTGCTACAGCAGAAGGTAGGCTTGTCAGTGCCGCGCCCGCAGAAATTCAAGGAGTGAGAAGAGCTACTCTCACTGCTACTCAGCTACGAAATAAGAATCGTCGTATTCATAAAATGTTGACCAAGTTAGCAAAAGATCAACATGGACAGATAGTGGGTACTGTTAGTGCAAATGCTCCAAGGAGACCGGTTCGTCAGGAACCAGAAAGAAGAAAGCCAACTCAAAAAAGGTTGGGACAGATGAAAGAAATACCAGAGAGAGCAGAAATGGAGTCGGTGCCTCAACGCCGAGCAGATGTACCAGACCCGAAGAGTCTTGTTGCGAAAGCAACCCCGGAGGATGTCCCTACGGAGACTATCCCCGAGGAGCCGAGACATGCAGGAGAGCGTGCTCGGGGTTGAGCCATTCATCCCACAGTACGTTACCAGACACCGAGGACTTCAGATAATTCCGAATATGAGCTGGAGAAAATGCAGCTAGTTAAAAAGAAGACCTTTGAATACTTTGAAAGGATTGGAGGCAGAAGAATCAACATCCTAGAAGGCCTTGAGCTACATACAAGTGTATTCTCAGAATATGAACAACAACAGATTGTGCATTGCATTCTAGAACTTCAGAAGATGGGTCGAGCAGGCCGTCTGAGAGAAAAGACTTATTCAGAACCCCGGAAGTAGATGCCAGGGAAAGGAAGAGTCACAATACAATGCGGATGTTGCTATAACTTCACAGAAGAAGAAAAGGGAATCCACCAGGGATACTCCATCACGGTGAGGTGGATCCCATGCCAAGAATAATTAAAAGAATGGTGAAAAGAATGATAACGTGGAGGGTACTGCCAGCAGACTGTATACCCAACAGTTGCATCATCAACATCTATTAGAAGGACGACTGCATACCTCCACACATAGACCACCACGACTTTGTCAGACCTTTCTGCACAGTTTCGTTCGTTAACCAGTGCAATATCATGTTAGGATCTGACCTACGGTTAGCAGGCCAGGGTAAGTTCCGAGGGTCAGTGGAGATACCACTTCCGGTAGGTTCCGTCATGATACTACAAGGAAATGGAGCGGATATCGCAAAACATTGCATACCAGGAGTACCAGTGGAGCGGATCTCTGTCACCTTTAGAAGAATGGACGCTAGAACGGCACCATACCATTTTCAACCAGATCTAGAATTGGAGAGTCTCCGGCCATACGAGATGTGAGTTACATGGGATATATCACACCTCCAAAGCACATCCATGCGGTATTCCTGCCAAGGGTGGCTTGGAAGGTGATGTTATCGACCATGTACCTTACTATTCAGACATGGATTTAACAGATACTTTTTGATGGATCAATGAGAATCATACATAGTCCGTTTTGAGTCATGGATTGTATGAAGAATATTTCAGATCGAGTTGTATGATGTATCTTCAATAAGATTGAAATGAAAGTGACCATGTCACATTTTGCCTTCACCTCTTTTGTGCAAATTGACTGGGAAATGCCATTAAAGTTAAATGAACTTCGAACAAAGAACAGAAAATAAAAGGAAAATAAATAAGAACTCTCTTTCATAAAAATCCAAACATTAAAAAGAATTTCAAATCCACATGAACTCCTACAATCGTTCCCTGCACTTTACAATATGTTTTCATAATCTCTGCATTCATAAACCTCAACACTATGTTCATTCTCTGCATTTCACAACATGTTTTCACAATCTCTGCATTCATAAATCTCAGCATATGTTCAATCTCTGCATTCATAAATCTCAGCAATATGTACAATCTCTGCATTCATGAATCTTAGCAATATGTTCAATCTTTGCATTCATAAAGCTCTACATTCCCAAATATCAGTAAGATCTTTCTCAAATCTCAGCATTCGGGATAGGCTTCCGCCCTACTCCCATCTCAGCAAATCTCAGCATTTGGGATAGGCTTCCACCCTACTCCCATCTCAGCAATCTCAGCATTCGGGATAGGCTTCCGCCCTACTCCCATCTCAAAGCAAATCTCGACATTCGGGATAGGCTTCCGCCTCTACTCCCATCTCAAAGAAATCTCGACATTCGGGATAGGCTTCGCCTCTACTCCTTCTAAGCAATTCTCAGCACTCGGATAGGCACAAGTCCTACTCCTTTCTCGTAAATCTCAAAATTCGACCCTCTCAAAGAAGAAATTGAAATTAAAACACTCGCATTTCAGATAGGCTTTGTCCTATTCTTTCAAAGCATTTGGGATAGGCTCAGTCCTAATCCTTCTCAAGCATACACAATCGGAGTAGGTTCAGCCTCCGTTCCTTCTCAAGCATACAAATGCATTCGGGTGGGCCTTAGCCCTACTCTTTCCTCCACATAAAATCAAAATTGAAACTCGAATCGAAATTCAAACTCAAAATTAAAACTTGAGACAGAAAATGAAACGAATCTAAGATCCAATCTTTTGAAATCATGTGATTTGAAATTCACCTCCTTCTTCCCCAGTGAGAGTTCTGGAATCTTCAGTCTTAGAGATTTACCTGATACTCCCCAGTGGAAATTTCTTATACTTCGTCCTAAGTCTGTTACTTGGAAATCTGTTTTGGTTTTGTTGATCTCTTCTGTCAATGCCAATACGCGCGGTATGCTTGGTTAGCACACCACACCTATTGGGGGTCCATTTGTTGACCTCATTTTCGATGAGGTCTTCTCTTCCCTCTTTAGTGCTTAGGATCTAGCCTTAGGCTTTTCCTTTCGACTATCTTAGAGGACTAGAATTGGGACCCATCCTTTAGAAATTTAAACCACTTCTTGTCTCCCCGCAAACCCCACAAGCTTGATTGTAGACCCCTAATCACCTAGAGGGTTGAAATTAAAAGTGGAGGTTTAAAGGATGAGTTCCCTATAAGACTCTTTGGCCTTAGGACCACCTTGGGTAGCTTGGTCTAGTGAAGGTTGACTTACACACTCAATACACTCATACTCTGCACTCTCACACACACAATCCAAATCCTAAAACCACACCCATACTCAACTTGATTCGCTGACTCATGTAGGCAATTCATGTGGATGGACCTTAACCCCTAAGCCCCTGGTTAAGAGGGTTAGGAACAACATGGTGAATGCCTCAAATGAGTCCTCTCATGGCTCATATAGGCTTAATATGGCTTCATGGCTCAATCAAAGTGATTCCATTTCACTCAAATTTGATCAATCTTCTTTTTTCCAAAATTTCAATTTTTGACCCCGGGGACCCTACACCTATCAAACCTACCAAAAGCCCTTAAAATTGTTCAAATCCTCCAAAATTTCCAAATCACCCAAAATTCCCAAAAATTAACCTTGAACATTTCCTCACCACTCAAATTGATCATCCATAGCCAAAAATACCAAAGATTCCAAAAAAACCCCCCAATACCCTTCAAATACCCAAAATGCCCCTCTTAGACAAAAATCCAAAAATTCAGAAAATTACCAAAAAATTCTAGAAAATCCCAAATATTCCTATTTTGGACCCAAACCCCACTCAAATTGATCCCAAATCTTTCCCAAATCTTCATAACATCCCCACAAACAAAACACTAACATGATTTGCCCAAAATTTAGACCTAAACCCCACTCAAATTCAACCCAAAACCAAAAGGCCCATTTTTGACCTAAACCCAAACCTAACCCAAATAAGCCCAAACCCCAAAATCAAAACCCAACCAAAGTCAAAACCTCTTTGAAACACTCCCATAAATATTTACCAACATTAATTTTACATCAATTTCAACCCTAGCCCAACATTGGCCCAAGTTAGCCTAATTTGACCTACATTGGCCCATTTACCAAATCAACTCAAATCCAACCCAATTCAAACCCAAATCACTCCAAACTCATTTCAAATCACTCATGACATATCCTTAAACCAAACCCAACAATTATTTGGCCCAAACTTCTACAAAATTCCCATCCATGGATTCATTCTTAAACCTAAAGGGGTCATCCCCTTAAGCCCTCCTAAAAGCCCACTTCCACCAAATTCAAAAGCCCAAATCAATCTAAAGCCCACATGACACTTTCCCTCATCACACATTCAATTTAAAATCATTCCTAAAGTCCTAATTTATCAATTAAACAATTCCAAATCAAGCCTCATAACAATTCCCATCAAAATGCCAAAATTCACAAAACCCTTTTTCATGAAGTTGACTTAACTTTTCCCAAGCCAAAGATGAGCCATGAAGTCATGCATGAGCCACATGGAAGCCATGAGAGCCTTGGACACCTCACCATACCCAAAATGGAAAGAAGAGGGGACCCTTTAATGATCCCCTTAAGTGTGATTAACCACTCCCATGTCTCCCCTAAACCTTGCTTAAACTTAATTGTACTTGGATGGTGAGCTTTCCCCACTAATCAAGCTGACCTAAACCACTTTCTCTTCAGCCCAAATTAGCCATGGGGAGGTGCACCTAGCCCAATCCATGCATTTGACCAAACTTAGCCAAAATACACCCTTACCCCATTCCACTTCGATTCAAACCCTTTACACATGGCAGCCCACCAATTGACTTCACAAACATCAAGCCCTGACCCACCTGAACCTGAGGGTGACCCATGCCTGCCGGCCAGCCTCCTGGATCACCGAAAAACACCACACCTGAGAGCTCACATGTGAGCCAACATTGAAATTCCTCCTTGCTGAGCTGCCCCAAGTCCAGTGGCTGCCATGGTTGTTCTTCCCTTGACCTAAGCAGTTGATCCCAAACCCTAACTCCTCCTTGGAGAGCCTCCAGCCATGCCTATTTAAACACCACCACCTCTCGGCCAAATGAGGTGCTGAAACAAACCTTAAGGAAACTCTGCCAAAATTGTTCCAGATTACTCTCCACACATAGAGAACTTGATCCTTACCGAAATCCCTCGCCATTTCCTCTCGCGAGCTCAATTTCGAGTTGAAATCCAAGCCCAAAACAAGGACACTTCTCCGCAGATGAGCCAATCCTCAACTTGATTGGTCCTACACCTTCACCCGCACTAAGAGAAGAAGTTTACCAAAGAAAGCCCCCTCTCCGTGCCAGCCATTGCTTCCAACCTCCAAGCTTTGTGATCGGGCTTGGTCGAAATCATACCTAGACAATTCACCAGGCCAAGGGACTTCATCTAGAGCCTGCTTGGACCCAATCGAACGTGAAACAACTCTTAGATCGAAGCTTCACTTCTCTGAGCAAAGGTATCGACTCACTCTTCTTCCCGAGCTTCCAGAGATTCTCAATTTAGTTTGAATCAATTTCAAAGCATGTTTACCATATGGATGTGTTCGTCTCTTCAAGACGAATCCATAGAGTATAACAACACAAAAATCCGTTGAGAATCGAGTGAGAAATTAGGGTTAGAAGCTTGACGGTCACGGGTTCACACCAGTCGTAGACGATGACTAGGAGTCGTCGGATCGAGCGTGTATCGAGCGGACAGTCGGGATCGATCCGGACAGCGCGATGGTACATGAACCGCGGGCCCCTGGAGCGCTGAGTCGGATGGAGGTGTCGAACCAGAAAGCGCCGCGTGGCTGTTCGGAGATGCTAAGGTTGACGCAGCGCCGATTCGGATAAATAGAAAAATAGGGATTTTCTTATTTATTAAATACCCAGAACTTTGAAAATTCATAACTTTGTGTAGAAAAATCCTAAAAATAAAATAAAAATACCTCTCGCTCAGTGAACATGAGGAGAATAATGTGGAAAAGAAATCATGTAATTTCATCAAGTATTTTATTTTTAATTATTTATTTACTCTCTCGCACTATTTCAATTCTCCATACATATAGGAAATTCACCATGGCATGAGACCATAGGGCTTTTAAGCCTCCGAACTTGGGAACATTCCCCGAATTTTCCAAGGTCGAGGCCATCCCTATGAGAAGTTATTGATTTTTCAAATTCATGTCACCGTTTTGATTATTTTAATTCCAATAATTAGCATGTTGAGAAATAAATTCTAAGAAATTTTGGTGATGTTTCTTATGACCAGTAGGATCTCAGGAAAAATAATTTTTGAGTTAATTCACTTTGAACAACCCTAATTAGCCTAAATACCCAAAAGTGAACTTTAATTAATTAGGGTTAACCATTCATCAAATTAACTTAAAAATAATTCTCCACTGTCCTTTAGGGATAAGAGAACACCACATAAAAATTTGAAAATAATTGGACTTGATTAACCCCACCAAATGGGTTGATTAAGCCTCTTAAGTAAAAATGGGTATAATTAAACTTTAAAAATTTATAACTCACAAAATATTTTTCAAAAATTCACAAAATTGGTTTTAGAGCCTCTTTGATATCAGAGGAATTTAAGAAAATTAAAATTATAATTTTCTAAAAAAGTTGATTTTTATTAATATTTTAATAATTTCAATAATTAAAAAATAATAAAAATCACAAAAATATTAAAAATCACCAAAATGTCACATTTTGAATTCTAATCACTTAGGAATAAACCAAATATTTTCCCTAAGTCCCTAGGGTAAGATATTGAATTTTAAAGGCTTAATGTAATTTTTAATATTAAAACAATATGTATTTTTCCAACCTTTTCACTAAAATAATTCTAATAAATCAAAGAAAAATCAAAAAATTATAAAAATTAGTTTCTGATTTCTCTGATATCAGAAAGATTTTTGAAAAATATAAAATTCATTTTTCAACCTTTATTTTATTTTTAAATTAATTAATACTCCAAAACTAAAAATAATTATGATAAATAAAATAAAATTCAAAAAATCACCAAAATTGGTCTAAATGGTCCTCTTATCATTAGGAACATCCCAGAATGTTATTAAGAATAGAAACATTTCCTTGGTCATGTTATTGAATTTTCTTTGAAAACCCCTATTTTCCATTAAAAATAATTACATAAATAAATTAAATATAGAAAAATCACATTTTCTCCTCTAATGTCCTAATTGACATGTAAGTGAGGTCACATAAAAATTTCAAGTTCATTTGAGCTTAATTTAGTTAGTTATAGAATTATTAAGCTTGAAGGGCAAAATGGTAATTAAAGTTTTCAACCTTTAATTAAAATTTTAGGATTAATCAAAAGGGAAGGGTAAAATATTTTATTTTAAACTGATTTTGGATGATTAAAACTTAAATGGTTAAGGGTAGAAACCCACCAATCATTTTAAGAATAATTAAAATAAACCTTAATTAATTAATTAATTAAATTTGGAAGATTAATGAAAAATTGGAATTATTAAAGTAGGGATATTATTTAAGAGGATATTTATTCTTTAATTTAAAAATCCCTAAATAAATCACTTCAATAATACTTAATCCTTAATTAAAAGATTAAAATAATAATCCAAATTAAAATTAAATTAAAATTAAATTAAATTAAATTAAAATTAAATTAAATTAAATAAAAATTAAATAAAATTAAATTAAATTAAACTAAATTAAAAATTAAGTTAAATTAAAACTAATTTAAATTAAATCAAATTAAATTAAATTAAATTAAATCAAATTAAATTAAATTAAATTAAACTAAGTAAAAAAATAAGTTAAATTGAAATTAAATTAAATTGAAATTAAATTTAAACTAAAGTAAAGTAAATTAAATTAAATTCAATTAAATTAAATTAAAATCATTTAATAACAAACTTAAATGAAATCTTTAAGAATTAAACCTAAAATAACTTGAACACTATTCCAAACTTAAACTAATTTTCTATAATTAAATCAAAAAATTAAAATTAAATCATTAAGCTTAAATCATTAAAATACTTAATAATTTGATTTGCCCTTATTATTATAACTCTTAAATGAAACATCAAGTGAAGTGTTACCTCACTTATAGGATATTCAAATATCCTAAGTTCACTGAGCAAAAGAATAAAACTTAAACTCCCGGATGATTAATTCACTTATATAATTAAATTCTCTTTGACTTAAAACGATCCTAGAAATATTGAAAAGATGTTTAAGATTTGTCTTAAGCACTTCCTCAATATGATAGGACGTTTATAAGAACAATTGAACTTAATTATTTCTTTGATGAAGAAAATCGTCCTTAAACCAAAACACAAGAACCTAGACGTCATAGGAGATGACTAGCTATAGGATTAGGACTTTGATAGACAACCAAAACCTTTCCCATAGCTTTACCTAGGTACTTGTTGAAATATTTAAATGCCTTAACATGTGTTTTAAGTGCAGCTTGGGATGACGGGAAGAACCTCCAGGTACGCTTTTATTTTAGTGCAATTTACTTCATTGCAAATGCACTTTAATTTTCTTGCATGATAAACAACTGTTGCACGAAAACCAAAACCTTTAGGGTAGTCCCTGAACTGAAACCAAAACTAAATTGAAAATCACTACAAGATAAAATTCACCGCCACAACATTTCAAAATATAAAACAATTCAAAATTTAATCACAAACAGAACAACAAACTACAATTGCAACTAAATTAAAACGTCTCGTTGAATGATCGGGAATACCTCGGATGATGTAACCCACGTGTTGCTAACGGGATTTACCACGGTCTAAATGAAAGTGTGGAACTCATTCGATTGAGTTTAGCAAATTCATCTCGACTAAGTGAATTCAATGAAAATAATGATGTCGGGATGACGGAACCGTGGGATCTTAATCGCTTCGTTTAACCAACTTTAAGATTTGTTTTAATTAAAATATTAAAAAACACTTGAATTTTAAGATTTTCTCTAAACCAAAACACTTCTCTCATCTCTTGATTTATGACTTCTAAAACTAAACCTCTGCAACAACAAGGAGCTTGGAGCACGGTGGGCAGCACGGCCATCTTCGTCAGCAAAACAACTCTACATCAACAGAAACTTTCTTAGAATTAAATAACCAAGCCATAGGATCTCGAGGTAGTTTGCCTAGTGCAACATAAATCCTCAACTCTACGTTAGGCTTTTGCATGATCATATCATGTAAATTAAGCCCTAACCTGGTCTTAGGACTCCGGAGGTAGTCGTTTAGTATGACATAAACCCTCATATCTTCGAGGCTATTTGTATGATTTTATCATACAAATATAAGTCTAAATTAATTAAAACTGGCAAGATTGAAATATCAGATAATACTAGGATTTTCTTAAATCTGAGCCAACCAATAGGATAGTTTGGGAAGTTGCCAAGATTCTTCTTGGATCTTCAGCTTATCCTACTCCTCTTCCATTGGACTCCTGAAAATAACTGTTCTAAACTTGATCCATTCCTCGTTGAAATTTCCAAAATCCAATCCTTTGAAATCCTTAAACTTTGAAATTCTTGAGAGCAAAGTCACCGATCATTATCGGAGTTTTCTTAAATGATACACTTCATTTAAGATGTAATTAACTATAGGGGCTTGCCCTTATAGGGAACTTTAAGAACCCGGGTAATATAAACCTCGCTTAATTTCTTTGTATTAAGCGAGGGAACTTGTCGGCTTATAAAATTGGTTCGCAGACCAAACGGATGTCACAAATCTTCTAGTTTATTTAATCGAGCCCCATCGTCGAACGATTAGTGCTTGTTTTTCGAGATAGATACACGGTTTGTGGTGCGGTGCTCGTTTATATAAACTATTTGGGATGTGAGATCGGTTTGATTTCATGTCTTAAAATTTTTAAAATTTAAAATTATTTTCAAAATCAAATACTACTTTTCTAATTATTTATTTAAATTAAATTAAAAATTCGCCGACAATTTATGTAGGCGACATCTTTTCAAAAATACAACACAAACCTAAAAATATGCTGACACCGCTACGGGGCTTAAGATAGGGAATTGGTTAGGATTTAATCAGGGCCATCCATTCCAAAACATAGAATCTAACAGTCCCCGCTTATCTCCTTCATTTGTTCTGATCTCGCAGACCGACTATGTTCTAGACACAAGATCTCACTCAATTTTTTATGGATTCGAATGATTCTTGTTTCTATAGCTTCATCTGAAGGAGACGAAGACATCAGTACGGTTATGTTAGGGTTTTGAAGTGGTTTGTTTCACAAAGTGTCAAACCTAAATGCCATTAAAAAAAATCCATACCTTGGCCTCAGTCGATGCAAGCTTAAATTGGATGACTCTGAAGCTTTTCCTCGACCATAAATAGCTTTCCTCTAACTCAATTTGGAGTTGAATCAAGTCTAGGTATGAGTTTCACCTCAAGGTGGCTCGGCTTAAGGGATGAAAGTCAATAGCTAGGTTAGAGCCTATGGGGATGGCCAATTTCGATTGAGCTCATCATCGTAGGTGTCTGTGATGGTGTAGGAGAAATCAATTTAAGGTTTAGAGGAGTTGAGTTTCACACTTGGATTTTGTCCTAGTATCAGGTAGGGAAATTTGGGCTAATCAGTGGACTTCATGAGCTGATTCTATAGGGGATCAATTGCTCAGGGTATGGGGAGAAACTTTTTTGTTCATAGCTCCAAGGATGGGGCAGTGGGGAAGGATCTCCTATTTTGGCCTCTCCTCTTGTCTCGATTTTGGTCCTTTTTAGAGCCATGGAAGTGGCTAGGGTGAGCTTAGATTATTAAGGCTCCATCTAGGGAGTTGCTAACTTCCTCATTAATATTTTGAGATAGTATTTTGGCTGTTAGGATGATGTATTGTCGTTTTCCAAGCTTAGCCATCATTAAGACTTAACCATGGTGAAGGTTGGATTCAAGATTTGTCTTCCTTTGATTGGTTAATTTGGGAGGTGTGGAGATTGGGTAGAATGCCTTAGATCAACCCTCCCAAGTCTATTTTAATCTAATTAAAGGGGGAGATGACACCTTAGCTTCAATCCTTATCCATGTCTTGGTCATAGTTTGTTTTAACCATGGTCATGAATGGGCTCAAGCTTTGTTCTTTTCCTATTGGGTGGCCTAGGAGGTGTGTGATAAGCCATTAGGAAGGCTAGCCACCTCACTCCATGCAGGTGGATGAATCATACTTTGAATTGAAGGGATCATGCCACTTCATCTCTTTCATCATGATGCTTCCATAATGACTCTTAACCGTGTTTAAATAGCATGTCATGAGTCATTAATGGTTTGAGTTATTTTAATGGGTCATATGGGTTGTGTCTAACCCATATGAGGTCACTCATTATGTCATTAATGGGTTTGGAATTTTGGAAACCCATTATTATGTCATAAGTGGTGGCACATGTCTTAATGGCTTTTATTATATTTTCATTTTTAATTAATTATTTAATTAATCAAAAATGTTGGAAATTATATTATTAGCCCATAAATTAATCAAATAAATAAATTAATCAAAATAATTTTTGGATTATTTATTTGATTAATTTCATCATTTTTGGTTCAAAAATGGGTATTTTGACCAGATTTGATACATGTTGACTAAGGTTGAACAATGTTAACCCAGGTTGACCCAATTTGACCAATTCTAGTCCAAGGGTGACCTATTTTGACTCTTCTAACCTTTTCATGGTTTAATTAGTCATAAAGTCCAAGGATTTTGTCATTAAGAGCTTGATTTGGTAATATTGATTAATTTGGGGTTTAGGTCAATCCAAGGGTTAATGTAATGACTTTTGAATTAACTTTTTTTTATCATTTTGATCATTGTCAAGTTAATCATGTCAATGTCTGTCTTTGGATTAACTCTTGGGTTCTCTCAAGTTTGGTCCTTTTATATCCATGGAAGTGGCTAAGGTGAGCTTGGATTGTCTAGGCTTCATCAAAGGGAGTTGCAAACTTCCCCATTAATGTTTTGAGATAGGATTTTGGCTCTTTGGATGATGTATTGGGGTTTTCCAAGCTTAGCCATCATTAGGAATTAATCATAGAGAAGGTTGGATTCAAGCTTTGTCTTACTTTGATTGGTTAATTTGGGAGGTGTGGAGATTGGCTAAAATGCCTTAAATCAAACCTCCCCATATGTAATTTAATATATTAAACGAGGAGATGACACCTTAGCTTCATTCCTTATCCATGTCATAAGTTGGTGATAATGTGTTTTAACCATGGTGGTGCGTGGGCTCAAGTTTTGTTCTTTTCCTATTGGGTGGCCTAGGAGGTGTGTGATAAGCCATTAGGATGGCTAGCAACCTCACTCCATGCAAGTGTGTGACCGAAACTTGCAAAATTTGACTATAGGCGAATCAGAGTCGATCAAGGTTCCGACGTCTAGGCGCCAAAAGTTGGCACCTAAGCGCTAGAATGGCCTGAGTATCGATGATCTGGTGCTTAGGTGCCAGATTCCAATGCCTAAGAGCCACGGTTACAGATCAAGTAAAAACTGAAATTCTGCAGTTTTTCACATGAAATCTCTTTATATATTACCTTATCTTCATCTCCAATCCCATATTTCGACCAGAGTAATCCATTTTGGAGGAGTTAAGAAGGATTTGGAGGCAATGGATAGAGGAAATTATGAAAATGAGGTAAGAGGCAAATCTCCCAAAGATCATCAGCCTTATTTTAATGGTTTTATTAATGTTAGTATGGAGAAATTGTTTAGTCGATTGGAGAAGATTGAAGCGGAACTTCAAAGTATTGGTAATCATATCCATGAGATGTACCACCAATACGAACACTTGGAATGGCAAACCAAACTTCAATCTGATCATATGGTGGCCTATCAAAACGCTCAAGTAGAAATGTATGTGAAGAACAAGTGGATCGATGAAAAGAAAGCTTTAGAATTTCCAAGGGCGTTGGTGTTCTATCCCTTCGGTCCTAGCGAACTTAATTGCGAAAGAGATGGTAATTGAATATCGGTGTTAAATAGATCTTATATGTGTTTTAGGTGTGATCGAGTCATGTGTTAGTGTGTTGAATATCGAATTTGTGTGTTTGCTTAATTGTTCAATGTGTGTTGTTGGATTTGAATATTTGCTTTAAATATGTTGTTGTTTGTGTTATTTATAAAATGATGAACCTTGATACAGTCTTGTACTGAAATTTATTGAATTTGGAATAGAAGTTATGGATTGGAATTGAAGAATTTGGATACATTTTTGTGGATCTAAACTATCAATTTAAATTGATTGTGAAAATTTTTGGAGGATATAAATTGGATTAATACTCTCATAAGAGTAATTAAGAATCAAATTTGATAAGATTTGGTGGAAAATAATAAATTTAAGTCGAATTTTTGGAAAGGCAAGTCTGGCGCCTAGGCCCCAAAATTCGGTGCCAAGGCGCAGGTTCAGCCTGAACCCGAAAAATCATCTTCTTAAACACCCCCACACCATTTTTGATGCCTAAGCTTCCTTCTCCACTGGTTTTCACGAAAATACCCCCTATATATCCCATTTAAAGCCGGAATTTTAAGTTTTTGAGCTTGAAATCACCCAATTTCTTCATCCTGAGGTCAGATCTACATTCTAAACTCATTATTTTCGATTTTTACCATGGATTTAACTCTCATTAAGAAAAGCCAAAATTTTGAGAAACATTTTGATTTTTAAGGTTAAATCCATGAAATTTTTAAACTCTTTAAAGTTTGAAAAGCTTAAATTAGTTTATTTTCCTAGATCCGTTGAATTTATTTTGCGTTTTTATTTCACGTTTAGATGGCACCCAAATCTAAGCGAGGAAAGGAACGAGAAAATTTTGATCGTAGCAAGTTCGTCACTGCTGCTGCACACTTTCGATACAATGATTTTGCTACGACTCGGAAATTTATCTCGGAGCGAAGGTTTTACAATCTTGGAGGGAGAATTGAGGATACAATCGTTGCGATCAACTGACAACGATTATGTTATTTTACTGATGTTGACGTTATCCCGGTTGTTAGAGAGTTTAATGCTAATTTCCTGGATGCTGAAGAATACGAGATTTTCGTCAGAGGAGTTGGAGTATGATTCACTCCTCAACATATCAATAGTTTCTATGGCCTGCCGCCAAACATTGAGTGCTATTACTCCGGATTATCTCCATCTGAGGGAGATTTGGAAATGATCATTTCCTACCTGACTGATAGTACTGGAGCCTGGATGATTTGGAACGAAAAAATGGTAAATTTTTCATCTTCTAAGCTTAATGGTGTTTCAAAGGCATGGCACTACTTTATTTCTGCTCGTCTCCATCCATCCAATCATCTGAGGGAGGTTACCAAAGATAGAGCTATCCTCAACTACTGCATTCAAGAGAGGAAGCTTATTGATGTAGGGAGCATTATTTATGATTCTGTAGAGGCTACTGCTCGTTCTAGCACTTCTATTGGACTTGGTTTTCCATCTCTGATCTATTCTCTATGTCAAAGTGCTGGAGTAGTTGCTGAGCTTTCTGAGGAAAAGCTCAAGTCGACAAAGCCTATAGGAAGAGAGAGCTTCAGTATCTATGATCGACTTCGAGGTAAGAGTTCTACTGCACCTTCTGGTTCATTACTTAGTTCAGGTAGAGCTTCTACTTCTAGACCATCTACTTGTGATGAGCCACCATCTACTTCTTCGGAATCCTTTCATGATAAGCTTATAGAGCAGCAGAATGAGTTATTCCTAACTCATTGTAGAGTAGATACGATCGATAAGAAGACCGATCATATTTCTGATTATACACAAAGAAAAAGTGATTATGATGCTGAGTATTGTGAGTCTTTAGTGAGATTTCTGAATGGTGAGCATGATGTTCAGTTCCCTACTTGTCTCAGATATTCACCATATGTTGATCCGAAGGATATGGAGTTTTCTTTTGGTGACGACAATGATGAAGCTACAGATAGTGATTAGTAGCTTGACTTGCCTCTGGAGATGTGTTGATTCTGTTTTTAGTGTGTTTCTTGTTTCTTGTGTTGTTTAGTGTGATGTTATTTGTTAGTGTTTATGTGAACTTTTTTATGTTGAAACTGTTTTTAGATTATCTGATGTGTGTTTAAAGACTGAAATATGAATGAATTTTTATAAAAGTTTATTTCTATTTCAGCCTACTGTTTAGTGTTCATGAATAGTTAGAAATTTTGCATGTTCAAAAATAAAAATAAAAATAAAAAGGTTTTTTAGAAATTTACTCCTGTTCTGCAAAACTTTTCTATATATGCTTAATCATTTCTGTTATATTCATATTAAAGCATGTGTAGATGTAGAAGTTAGTTTTTCCTTACTACATCATTATTGTACATAGATTAATTCCTGTTTATTTCTTTCTCTCATGCTTTAGAAAATTTCATGATTCATATTTATACTAAAGCTGAAGTTTGGGGGAAGGAAAAAGATTTATCAAATTTAAATATTATTTGTCCTTAATGAACTAGTATTTTCTTAAAAATATATTAACATAACATAAAGAATGGAAAATCTGTTTAAGATTACCTAAATTTTTGAATTTATGAATAATTTAGTAAACTTAACTAAAATTTCAAAAATTTTGATTGATTTTAAGAATAGAATTATTTAACTTAAAGAATAATAAGATCAAAATTTTTCTATTTATAGTAAAGAGAATTGTATTTTTTAAATACTAAGGAATCAAGATTATTGCTTGAAAAGAAAACATTGAAATAAGTTTTGAAAAATAATAAATTATTAGAAATGTCATATTTATTAAGTATGAATGTATAAGTTTTTGAAAATAACTTAAGGATAGTGCAGTTCAAAATCATTAACAGGCTATCCAAAAATAGTAATCCTCACTTGAAAAAAAAAGAAAAAAAAAGGATTGAAAACAATCCAGAAAAAAAAAAGTGAGGAGAAGCTTGAGGAAATGCCTCATCAAAAATTGGCTTCACTTGAATTATCTTATAGGAAGAAAACTGATTACATTTTTAACTTAATTTCAATGTACAAATATTTTTACTAGAAAAATATTTCATGAAAATCTTTTTCTTGTAAATATTCTATGTGACCTTAATATGATAAACTACAATTATTCTTGAAATAAATGAAAAATTGGAAATCTTATGATTTGGTAGTTAAATGTTCTTTAATTCTTAAAATTAAACTTAATTAGTGAAATTTGGTTAATGATTTACTAAAGCATTTATAAAACCAAAAATTATAAGGAATCTTAAATATTTTAACTTCATTCCAAATGTTATCTATTTTATGTAATTAAAAGGGTTACTTGAGGACAAGTAATGTTTAAGTTTGGGGGAATTTGATCTACCTAAAAAATACCCATTTTTATGTCTTATTCATGATTCAATTCTTAAGGATATTATGCTTTAATGAAAGGTATTTTCATGTTTTTTGATGTAGATGATTGAAAAATAGTCCAAGAAAGAAAAAGAAGGAAAAAGGAGCAAAATGGAGCAAAATGGAGCTTATGAAGCAAAATATTGGAATTATTGGCCTGGCGCCTAGGCACCTAATACAGACGCTGTTAAGATTTTTTATGATCTTGAGGAGTTATTTTGATTGAGTTAAGCGGTTATTGGAGCTTCTAGAAGACTGGAAGTTACTCCTAATATATATGACATGTGATACAATGCATTTGGACACAAGGAAACAGTTTTAATCGCGAAGAGGTGTGATCCAAAGTGAAGAGGTGCGAAGACTTGGTCACAGAGTCCGGCGCCTAGGCGCCAGATCTCAGTGCCTAGGCGCGACAGTTACCTTCTAGAAGATACATTGAATTTGAAAGAATTTTGAAGAGGTGCCTTAAGAAACCCCTGGTCAAATTCAGAGCTCTATAAATAGGAACCCATTCTACAAAGAAAATTGCACCCTATAGTCTCTTTCACCCCTTCTTGCATCTTTAGGCCCCTTTTAGTACCTTCTCTCCCCCCTCTAGTTTTACTTAGTTTTTTTAGTCTCCTCCACACTTAGGTAGCCACTTTACTTTGTATCTAGTGAGTTAATTTTGAGTATTTATTATGTGTTGTTGCTGTTGGAGTCTTTCATCATTTCTTTGGAGTTAGTAGAAGTTAGTGGATCAATTGAAGGAATACTTCAGATAAGTATTTGTACCTTAGTTCAAAGTTTTATAAATATGTTTTATTGTGTGATTTCAATGTGTTCTAAGTAGTTAGTTATCTTTCTCCTTTCAACTACGAAAAGATAATAAATTAATTAAATTTTGTAGGAGAATTAAATTTAAAATATTTAAAAGATTATGATGATATTAATACATGATCTTAGTTTACTTTTTAAATTGGCCATTTAAATTGTTAAAACTTGTTGAAGAATTTTGAGACCTATCCGGAGATAAATTCTTAACTAGTAGATATCACATGAATCATTGTGTACTCGAAGGCTTTATGAGGGTTATTCAAGGTGAAGTGCAAATAAACAAGAAGATATGATTTATTGGGCGTAGAATTCATTAGTTTTTAGAGTGACAGACTAAATTCTAATAATTTGGTTTATAGAAAGAGAACGAGTCACTGGTAGGTCCGACCATAGCCACCCTTGGACATCTAGTAGTGTGAGCCTAGATTAACTCATTCTACTAATAAAACATCCTGAACCGATTTATAGATTAGTCAATGTTCTTTGCACCTGGCCCAAAGGGTAAAGAATAGGAATGCTTTTATTTGGCACAATACCATAATCTTAATTCTCCACAAAAGATAACTATTCTAAAAATCTTGGATTAGTTGAAAAGGAGAAAGTCGTTTTTATACTAGCATTGAATTTTAATTACTGCTTACTTTACCTTTTTTACTGCTTACTGCTTACTTGCTTATAGTAAAAATTGTTAGTAAATTAAATTTGAAAATAAAAACAAATTATATATATATATATATATATATATATATATATTACTTTTAATTTTTCATATATATAAATTACTTTTAATTTGAAAAATTCCAAAATATTTTTTACATTTCTTAAATCCATGTGGGATCGATAACCAGGACTCCACTAGAGCCCTATATTATTTGAACGATACATATACTTGCGTTTAAAATTATGACTTTTACAATAATTATTATAAAATCTAAATATAAATTCATAAGTAAAATTAAACATCGCACATCAAGTTTTTAAAGCCATTTGCCAAGAATTAAACATTCTAAAAAGTGGTATCAAATTCTTGTATTTAAAAGCATATATAAAGTCACATCGCATCAGTGACCAAATTGAACCAAATCACCAAAATCCATCAAAATACACTTCCCAAATCAGCTCAATTTCACTCCAAACCTTTTCCAAAAGCTTTATCACAATCATTTAAGCCATTTTGATCAATCAATTTGATTGAAACCCAACCCAAACTCAAGCTAGCCCATTTTAAACTCAAACCAACCCTCATGGACATGTGAACCAAATTGAACTTAACCAAATAAAATTTGACCAAACCAACTTCTTGGCAGCCAACCCTAGGCCTCCTAGGGTGGGCTTGACCTGACACAACCCATGCCCCATGAGCCATGGACCAATGGTCCACCACTTTGGACCAATGGGTTTAGCCACATGGCTAAGGGTAAGTCCCATGTTTAAACTCTCCTTAAGCAAGCTCCCTGCCCCAATTAATGCAGCTGAACCTCTCCTCCACTACTCCTAAGCTCGCTCGATCCTCGATCGTCCTCGCGACCACTACGGCCACCGGAACGACCATGCCCAAGCACACCATTTGTACTTGAAACCCAAAATTGAACCTTGGCAGTGTCTCATCTCCTCTCCAGCCACCTTGTAGGCTCAGCCCTCACACTAAGCAGCCTAAACCTCTCATTGCCTGTACCTGAGCTCCACCAGGCAGCCATGGTTATAAAATCCTCACCTTTTGGCCATGAACTGGGTGCTGAAATTTTTCTCACAGAACTCCACCAAATTGCACCCAAACCTTCTCCCAGCCCAGAGAAGAAGAGCCCACTGTTCTCCTGCCCTGAATCCCCCTAACATAGCCTAATTTCTCAGTCGAAAATCAGGCCAGAAATAGGACACTCCTGGAAACTCCACAGAATCCAAATTAAACATTCCCACACCTTCACCAGAGGTAGAGAAGAAGTACCCCAGTGAAAGCCCCCTTAACAGGCCAGCCATTTGCTCTATCGGTCAAAACACCTAATCGGGTCTGGTCACTTTCATAGCCAGACATTTGAACATCGCTCGAGGCTCAATCCGTAAGCTCTTTAGACTCCAACGAACGTGCCGAGCACATCCAATTGAGGCTTCACCTCTTGGACCAAGGTATGGAGACTTCTCTTGCTCCCGAGTTTCCAGCGATTCTCCATTTTATTTAACTTAATTTCCATGCATGTTAGCCATATGGATTTTTATCCCTTGTCTAGGCGACCACATAGGACCAAACCTCGTGTGATTTGGTTAAGAAATGAGCGAGATCTTAGGGCTCTAGGGTGGACAGCTCTTGGGATGAACCAGACGGAGACGATGACCAGAGACCGTTTGATCGCGCGTGTATCGAATGGACGGCGGAGATGGAGCAGGATGGAACCACGGAGCGTAAAGCGCGGGCTGCGTGGCGCTGACTCAAATGGCTACGTCGAATGGGAGAGCGCCACGTGGGACTTCGGATCTGCCTATGATGACACGGTGTCGCGTCACTTAAGTAGAAAAATAGGCTTTTCTAATTTAATTAAATACCTGAAACTTTAAAGATGCATAACTTTGCATAGAAAAATCATAAAATTAAAAGAAAAATACCATCTTGCTTAGTGAACATAGAAGAATAATGTGAAAAAATAATTAAGTTATTTTGTTGAGTCTTTAATTTTTAATAAATTTAATACTGATCTGAATGTTTTAATTCTCCATTAGCATGCATAATTCATCATAGCATAAGACCATTGGGCTTTTGTAGCCTCTGATCTTAGGAACATTCTCTGAATTTTTAAGGCCAGAGGCTATGTCTATGGAAAGTTATCTATTTTATAAGTTGACAGTCATTTTATGGAAAATTAATTGTGAAAATTAGCATGGTGATCATAAAAATCTAGAAAAATTAGGACAAGTATCTCTAGACCAGAGGACCCAAGAAAAATTTTAACTTAATTTAACTCACTTAAACAAACCCTAGTTTGGCTAAAACCTCACAATTGAAATTAAATTAATTTGGAACAACCACACATTAAAATTTCATGAAATCAATTCTCCACTGATCCTTAGAGTTAAGGGAATCCCACATAAAAATTTCAAGTCAATTAGAAATGATTTAACCCACCAAATGGATTATTCATGTTACATGGCCATTTTTGGAATTAAAAAATTCATAAAAATCAAAATACATTTCAAAAATTCACTAAACGATCGAAGTTATATACTCTATAACATAGGCCTCTCTGGGATCAGAGGAGTCTAAGAAAATTAAAATTAGAAATTTTCTAAAATTTTCATTTTTAACATAATTTTGAATATTTCAATAATTAAAAAATCATAAAAATCAAAAAATATTAAAATTCATAAAAATGTCATATTTGGTCCCCTAATCACTTAGGAACCAACCAAAAATTTTTCCCAAGTCTCTAAGTAAAGATATTGAATTTTAAAGCCTTAGGGTAATTTTTAATATTAAAAAATGGATTTTCCAACCTTTTCACTAAAATAATTCTAAAAATTTAAAGTGAAGTAAAAAAAATATATAAAATTTGTTTCTCTGAGTTCCTTGGGATCAGAGAGATTTAAGAAAAATATAAAACCTATTTTTCAACCATAATTTTATTTTATAATTAATTAATACCCCAAAACTCAAAATAATTATAATAAATAAAATAAAATTTAAAAAATCACCAAAATTGGTCCAAGTGGTCCTCTACTTAGTAGAAACCTCCCATAATTTTCCTAAGGATAGAAACTTTATCTTGGTCATGTTGTTCAATTTTCATTGAAAATCCCTATTTTTCACTAAAATAATTATATAAATTAAATTAAAAATTGAAAAGCACATTTTCTCCTCTAATGTCTTAATTGACATGTTAGTGAAGTGACATAAAAATTTCAAGCTCCAAGCTCCTTGTCATTGCAGAGGTTTAGTTCTAGAAAGTGAAAATCAGGAGATGAGAGACATGTTTTGGTTTAGAAAAGTTTTAAGGCCCAAATGTCTTTAGTGTTTTATTAGGGGAATCTTAAAGTTGATTATAACAACATTGGTTAAGATCCCACGGTTCCATCATTCTAGCACCGTTATTTTTATCGGATTCACTTAGTCCAGATGAATTTGCTAAACTCAACTGAATGAGTTCCACACTTTCATTTAGACCGTGGGAAATTCCGTTAGCAACACGTAGGTTACATCATCCGAGGGATTCCCGATCATCCAACAAGACATTTTAATTTAGTTATAGTTGTAGTTTTGTTGTTCTGTTTGTGATAAAATTTTGAGTTGTTTTATATTTTGAATGTTGTGGCGGTGAATTTTATCTTATTGTGACTTTTAATTTAGTTTTGGGTTTCAGTTTTGTGGCTATCCTAAAGGTTTCAGTTTTCATGCAGGGTGACATTCTTGTTTAACATGCAAGAAAAGTAAAGTGCAGTACAGGTAAGTAAATTGCAATAAAGTAAAAGCATACCTGGAGGGTCTTCTCGTCATTTCCAAGCTGCACTTAAAACACATGTTAAGGCATTTATATATTTGCAACAAGTACCTAGGTAAAGCTAAGGAAAGGTTCTGGTTGTCTACCAAAATCCTAATCCTATTGCTAGTCATTTCCTATGACGTCTCGGTTATTGTGTTTTGTTAAGGATGATTTTCTTCATCAAAGAACAATTAAGGTCAATTGTTCTTCTAAAATATCACATCATATTGAGAAAGTGCTTAGGACGAATCTTAAACATCTTTTCAATACTTCTGAGATTATTTTGAGTCCAGATGAATTTTATTGTACTGGTGAATTAATCATCCAAGAATCCAATTAAATTTTGCTTCTTGCTCAATGAATTAGGATGTTTGATTATCCTATGAGTAAAGTGACATTTCACTTAATGCTCCATTTGAGAGTTATGATAACGCAAGCCTTTAAGGGCAAATCAGTTTATTAAAGATTTTCATGACTTAAAATTGGAATTGATGATTTAAAAAGGTTTAATTTAGTTATGAAATTTTAATAATTTTAAGTTGGGAATAGTGTTCAAGTTGTTTTAATTTAATTAAATCTTTACATTTTAAATGATCTCAATGTATTAGATTAATTTGGGCTGAAAGAGGTGTTTAGATTATTCAATTTAGATTTCAATGATTTAACTTTAATTTAATTGAAATATTTTAGGTTAATTTTTAATTGGTTTGATTTTTAGTGTTTTTAATTATGAATTGTCTTAAGGTTGATTTTCTTTAATATTTCAAATTTGTCTTAGATTTGTTTTTTAAGTGATTTCAAATTAATTTTAATGTTTTAAATTTATTTCAATTTGATTATCAAATCACTTAATGTTTTAAGCTTTTAATTTAATTAAGGTTTATTTTCCCTTTTAATTATTTAATCATTAATTTCAATTATCATTTTTGGAATTTGATTAAGAGTTAAATATTAATAAAGTGATTTATTTAGGGATCTTAAATTACAGGGTTATAGTCTCCCTAAGTTATACTCCCCATTTTAATAATTTAGATTTCAATTAATCTTCCAAAGTTTAAATTATTTAATTAATTAATGTTTTATTTTTCTTTTTTATTATTAGAAATGATTAATGGGTTACTACCCTTTAATTTCCCAAAATTTCAATCATCTAAGAGAAAATTAAGATCAAATTTTTTACCCTCCCCTTGATTAGACCTAAAGTTTTAATTAGGGGTTAAAATTCTTAACTACTATTAAGCCCTTTTAAGCTTAATTATTTCATAACTCATCAAATTAAGGTCAAATGAGCTTGAAATTTTTATGTCACTTCACTCACATGTCAATTAAGATATTAGAGGAGAAAATGTGATTTTCCTGAATTTAATTTAATTTATATAATTATCTTAATGAAAAATAGGGATTTTCAATGGAAATTCAACAACATGACCAAGGCAAGGTTTCTGTCCTTAAGAAAATTATGGGATGTCCCTATTGACTAGAGGACCACTTGGACCAATTTTGGTGATTTTTTAAATTATATTTTATTTATTATGATTATTTTGAATTTTGGAGTGTTAATTAATTATAAAATAAAATTAAAGTTAAAAAATGGATTTTATATTTTTCATAAATCTCTCTAACCTCAAGGAGTTCAAAGAAACAAATTTTATATTTTTCTGATTTTTCTTTGAATTATTAGAATTAATTTAGTGAAAATGCAAGGAAATTCATTTTTTAATATTAAAAAATTGTTTTAAGACTTTAAAATTCAATATCTTAACCTAGAGACTTAGGAAAAATATTTTGTTTGTTCCTAAGTGATTAGGAATCAAAATATGACATTTTTATGTTTTTTAATGTTTTTGTGATTTTTATTATTTTTTAATTATTAAAATATTAAAATATGATTAAAAATGAAAATTTTTAGAAAATTTTAATTTTAATTTTTTTAGACTCCCCTAACATCAGAGAAGTCCCAAAACCATTTTTGTGAATTTTTAAAATGTATTTTTGGAGTTATGAATTTTTAAAGTTCAATTTTGGTCATGTAACTTAATTAGTCCATTTAGTGGGGCTAATCACCTCCAATTGGTTTCAATTTTTTATGTGAGGTTCCTCTAATCCTAAAGACCAGTGGAGAATTGTTTTCAAGTTATTTTAATGTGTGTTTAATCCTAATTAATTAAAATTTAATTTTGAGTGTTTAGGCCAATTAGGATTATTCTTAATGAGTTAACTCAAACCATAATTTTCCTAGGGTCCTCTGGCCCTAAGATACTTCCCCAAATTTTCCTAGAATTTTCTAAGTAACATGCTAATTATTGGAATTAAAATATCAAAACTGGCACAAAAATTTGGAAAATCAATAACATGCCATAGAGATGGCCTCTGATCTTGGAAAATTCAGGGAATGTTCCCAAGATCAGAGGCTACAAAAGCCCTATGGTCTCATGCCATGGTGAATTGTCTATGCAAATGTTGAAATGAGTAAATAATTAATTAAAAATAAAATACTCATCAAATTAACTCAATTCTTTTTTCACATTGTTCTCCTCTATTCACTGAGCAAGAGGGTATTTTTAGTTTATTTTTATGATTTTTCTATGCAAAGTTATGGATTTTTCAATTTATGGGTATTTAAATAAATAGAAAATAGCCTATTTATCTACTTATCCAGCGCGGCGCTGACTCAACCTCAGCGGATCCGAAAGCCCATGCAGCGCACTCCCATTCGATGCCGCCATCTGACTCGGATGCCACGCGGCCCGTGGTCTCGCTCTATCCTTCGATCCTGTGCAATCTGGACCATCCATTCGATACACGGGCGATCGGTTGGCGCCTGGTCATCGTCTAGGACTGGTGTGTCCCATGAGCCGTCCACACTAAAACCCTAAGATCTCTCTCATTTCTCAATGGATTTTCATGTTCTTAGGCTCTATGGATTTGTCTTGAGGAGACGAACACATCCATACGGTTTATATGCTATGAAATTAAGCCAAGCAAAATAGAGAATCGTTAGAAGCTCGGGAGGAAGAAGAGGTCCATACCTTGGCTCTGAGAAGTGAAGCTTCAATCAGAGAGTTGTGGCACCTTTGATTGCACCCAAGGAAGCTCCGGATGAAGTCTCTAGCTCTGTGGAATTGCTTAAGTATGAAAGTGACCAAGGCTGATTTCAAAGCTTGGCCGATAGAGAGGATGGCTGGCCTAGTGAGGGGGCTTTCACTGGGGAACTCCTTCTCTAAGTCTTGTGCACGTTAGGAGAAGGTCCTGAAGCAATTTTGGCAGAGTTTTATTAAGCTCTGGTCCATCACCTTGATTGGCCGAGAGGTGGTGGTTTTTAAATAGAGGTGGCTGGAGGGCCTCCCAGGGGGAGTTGAGGCTTGGGATCAGCTGCTCTATGCAAGGGAAGAGCAGCCATGGTGTCCAATTGAGTTGGGACAAGTCAGCAAGGGGGAATTAAAATTTTGAATCCATTTAGACCTTTCGATGATGGCGTTTTCTGGCGGCCTGGTGGCTGGCCGGCCAGGGTTAGGTCACCATCTGACTCAGTGTGGTCAGGGGTTGAATTTGGTAAGGTCAACTAGCTATTGCCATGCGCAAGGAGGCTTGATTAAAATGGCATGGGGTAAGGGTCATTTTAGCTTGATTTTGGTCAATTCATGTATTTGGGTTTGGTGCACCCACCAAGGAACTGATTTGGGCTGACGGAGGTCAGGTGAGTCAGCTAGTTTAGAGTGGAGAAGTCCCCATCCAAATATATTTGGATTAATTTTGGGTTAGGGTGGAACATGGGTATGTCTAATGACTTTTAGGGAGTGTTTAAAGGATCTCCTCTTCTGCCATTTAGGGAGGGTTGACAATCTTAAGATTCTCATGGCTTCCATGTGGCTTAAGCATGGCTCCAAGGCTTATCTATGGCTTGCTCATGGCTTGGCTCAATTTCATGGAAATGGGTTATTTAGAATTTTGAAAATTTTGAATTCTTTTGATGGGATTTGTCATGATGCCATTTTGGTTTGATCAACATGATGGATTTTGGACATAGGGGTGGTCTTGATTAAATGGATGATCAATGAAGATGTCATGTGAGCTTTAGAATAAATTTTGGGCTTTTTAAACTTTGGTGAAAATGGGCTTTTAAAGGCTTTATGGAAGTGGGCTTTTAGATTTTAAAATGT
Source organism: Papilionanthe hookeriana x Papilionanthe teres (assembly GCA_022702705.1). Lineage (NCBI taxonomy): Eukaryota > Viridiplantae > Streptophyta > Magnoliopsida > Asparagales > Orchidaceae > Papilionanthe > Papilionanthe hookeriana x Papilionanthe teres. Next base: position 50,891,724 of record CM040436.1, read on the forward strand.
ACTTTTGGATGAAAGTTTTGTGAAGAACCATGCCAAATAAATGTTGGGTTTATTTTAGGGATGTATCATGAGTGATTTGGAAAAGGTTTGGTGTCATTTGAGTTGAATTGGATTTAATTTGGGTCTTTTTGATAATGATTTTAAAATGGGCCAAAAAGGACTAACTTGAGCTAAGGTTGAGCTAATGTTGGTTTTAATGTAAAATTAATGTTGGGAAATAATTATGGGAGTGTTACAAATATTTTTCAATTTTGTTTGGGTTTTGATTTAGGGGTTTGGGTCTATTTGGGTTAGGTTTGGGTTTAGGCCAATTTAGGGGATTTTGGTTTTGGGTTAGGTTTGGGTGGAGTTTGGGTTCAAATTTGGGGTAAATCTTGTTAGTTTTTTTGTTTTTGGGGATGTTAGGAAGGCTTAGGAAAAGATTTGGGGCTAATTGGAGTTAAGTTGGGTTGGTTTGGTGGGACATTTGGTCCACTTAGGTTAAAAATAGGTCAAATTGGGGGTTTTGGTAACAATGGGCTAAATTGGCAAAATTAGCTTATAGTGTAGTTGAACCAAATGAAATTAGGAATATTTAGGATTTTTTGGAATTTTTTTGGGAATTTTCTGAATTTTTTGGAATTTTTTGGGTTAAAAGGGTATTTTGGGTATTTGGAGGGTATTGGGAGGTATTTTTGGAATTTTTGGTATATTTGGCCATGGATGATCAATTTGAGTGGGGGGAAGTGTTTAGGACTGATTTTGAGGAATTTTGAGTAATTTAGGCATTTTTACAAATTTTGGGCAATTTTAAGGGCATTTGGTAGGCTTGGTGGATTTAGGGTCCCGGGGGTCAAAAATTGAAATTTTGGAAAAGCAAAGATTGATCAAGTGTGAGTGAAATGAAATCATTTTGGTTGAGCCATGAAGCCATATTAAGCTCACAAAAGCCATGAGAAAACTCATTTTAGGCACTCAATATGTTGTTACTAACCCTCTTAGCCAGGGGCTTAGGGGTTAAAGTCCATTCATATGAATCACCTACATGAGTCAGGGAGTCAAATTGGTTAAAGGTAGTTTTAGGATTTGGAATGTGTGTGTGTGGTGTGTGTAAGCTTACCCTTACCAGATCAAGCCACTCAGGGTAATCCTAAGGCCAAAGAGTCCTATAGGAAACTCATTCTTAAACCTCCACATTTGATTTTAACCCTCCAAGTGACTTGGGGGTTTATAGTCAAACTTGTGGGGTTTGAAGGGAGCCAAGAAGTGTTTGAATTTCTAAGTGATGGGTCCCATTTCTACTCCACTAAGATAGTCAAGGAGAAGCCTTATGGCTAGATCCTAAGTATTAAGGAGAGAGAAGAGAAAAGACCTCATCAAAAATGAGGTCAACAGCAGGCTCCACCTTCGTAGATCTTCTTGACCATGAAGGAACTCTCCCAAGGGGTTTCAAATTTTTCATGTGTACAAATATGAGTCACTTTGGGTCTGTGTAAGACAAATACCATGTTTCTAACCACAAAAGTACTGGGCCTCCAGAGTTTATCATGGGGCTCTAGCCAATTGAGCTCGGTATATATTGAGGCTTTGTTGGACTTGAAACCTGAACCCGTCAAGATTATCCAACTCCTCCATCAAATGTTTGGCTTGTTGTTTATATTGCTGCTTACAACAGCTCGCAACTAAGGTAATTCAACATCTAAGGAAAAGACTACTTCAGACCTAAAAGTCAATGCATATGGACTAGAACCTGTGGGTGTACGATATGTCATATGATATGCCCATAAAGCTTCTAAGAGCTTCTCGTGCTATTCTTTTTTATTAGCATATAAAGTCTTTTTTAAAAAAATTGACCAAAGTCTTATTAAAAGCTTCAGCCAGTCCATTAGCTCTTCGATAATATGTGGTAGAATACCGACAATTATTGCGATGTAGATGAACAAACCAATTAATTTTCGTGTTCTTGAAAGCCAACCCATTATAGGATATGATACGCTGCGACACACCAAATTACTATAGGATATTGTTCTTAATAAAATGCAGCATGTTTTCTAGCTTCACCTCCCTCAGAGGAATGACTTCCACCAACTTAGAAAAGTGGTCGGTAGCTGCAAAAATAAATTTATGTCCTTTAGAGGATGAAGGGTCAATAGGCCTGATGATATCCATTCCTCGAGCCTCAAAGGGCCAAGATATGATCGTTGGATATAATGAATTAAGGGTTGGTGAGGCACGAGGATAATCATTTGGCACTGATGACACAGCATAGCATATTCCATGCAATCAAGGGTCATTGAAGGCCAATATTAGCTAATCCGCTTAATTTTGATTTTCATCTTAGGACCTGATTGATGGGATCCAAAAATGATCTCATGAACTTCAACATGATCTTTTGGGCCTCATTCATATCAACACATTGAAGCTAAATTTGCTCAAAGGAGTTACAACATATCATTCATATTAGTGAAGGAGAGTTCTCTCGTTTAAAGTTGAGAGGCCAGAAAGCAATCATTAGGGAGTATTCAATTTTTTTAATATACGATGAAGACTTGGTGCTAATTGACATATGACTCATCAGAAGCAGAAATAATTATGATTTTATCAACCAACTGAGAGACTTCCAGATTGCTAGAAAGTGCTGGTGGCAGAACCCTTTTATCTTGGATCACTAATGTCATAGAATCCTCATAGAACTAGGTAGTTCTTTGGATAACTTAGCATGAGCATTGGCTTTACCATTGAGGGAACATGATATTTTGATTAAAGTCACATCAGGGATGTGTTCTAGTAATGCAATGACTCTTTCATGATATGACAAGCGGTCAAGCCTAAGGACTTTATTAGCCCCCAACACTTGGCTGATTATGAGTTGTGAATCTCCATATACTAATCTTTTTGATATTTATCTAGATGGCAATTTTCGACCCAAGAATCAAGACTTCATATTCTGCCTCGTTATTCATGAATGGTTATGTCAAGATATAAAAATAGTTATGAATACCATGCTTCAGGGATACGAAGGTCAATCTGATCCTTGACTGTATTTTTGAGAGAGATCTCAGTGGCCCTTCCTTCAAGGAAGATATCCCATCAAAGTACAATTGTCGCTTAGGAGAGTCGATGGACAACAAGTGCTTACTAGGAAACTCATCGTTCAACGAAGAATCAGCCGTAATCGGGTGAGCTGCTAAAACGTATCCTTTGACTCATTGCTCAGGGACATATGAAATGTCAAACTGTGATAGGATCATGGCCCATCTAGCTAATCATCTAGCAAATCTAAGACTAGTCATCAAGTACTACAGGGGATTTACTCCTGAGATTCACATTGATATGATGTGAGAGCATATAATGCCTCAAATTTTGAACCAATAATATCAATGCCAGTCAGTTTTTTTCAATTGGCGGATACTTCATTTCAGTGGGGATGAAATGCCAAATAAGATAAGACATGGTGTTCTCGTTCCCTTCATGGTTAATTTGAGCATACAACACCCCCACTGACTCATCTAGTGCGACAATATATATTGGCCACTTTACATGGATAAAACATTACATAGATTTACAAAATATACATGAGCATGGACTAAGCTAAGATACATTAAACATAGAACATGGAGAACTTCACATGGGTTCAAACATGGATCATGAATTGAATTAATATAGGTAAACATGGTGATTGATTTTTTTATTTTATTTTTTTTATAAACATAGGTCTATTTTGCATGAAGTAAACATGGCATTTTTATGTATCTTAATTTTATACACATGCACACTTATATAAGTTCATGCACACACATATGAATACATAGACATATATGTAAACCTACATAAACATAAATATATATATATATATATATATATATATATATATATATATATATATATATATACATAGGCACATACACGTGATCTATAAAGAAATACCTATTTCTTTATGTCTTAATTCTTATTAATTTCTAAGGATATTATGCTTTAATGAAAGGTATTTTTTGTATTTTTGGATGTAGGTAATGTAAAAAGATCTAAGAAGGAAAAAGGAGCAAAAAGGAGCAAAAATGGAGCAAAATACCAAAAGTATAAAAAAATATGGCCTGGCGCCTAGGCGCCGAACTCGATACGAAAGCTGTCAAGTTTTTGACAACGTTTGATCAGTTATTTTGATGGAGTGAGCGGTTATTGGACATTCTAGAAGGCTGGCAGTTATTCCTTGATAATAGGACATGTGATACATTGCATTTGGACGCTCCAAAACGGTTTTAATCGTGAAGAGGTGCGAGCTAAAGTGAAGAGGTGCCAAGAACTGGACGCGGTGTCCGGTGCCTAGGCACCAGATTCCGGCGCCTAGGAGCCAGACGGACCTTCTAGAAGATTCATTGAATGTTGACATGTTTTTAAGAGGTGCCTCAAGGCAACTCTTGAAGCCTATAAATAGAGGTCCAATTCTTCAGAAAACGTGCACCTCCCATTGTACCCCTTTCTCTTATCTACTTTAAGATCTCTCATCCTTAGAGAGAGAATTAGAGAGAGAAATTTATGGCCACTTTTGTTTAGTTTAGTGAGTTTATTTTCAAGTTATTGCATCTGGAGTTCATTACATCGTGGAGTCGGTAGGAATCGGAAGATCTATGAAGAAATATTTGAGATAAGTATATTTTTACATTTGATTCAAAGTTTAATTATCATGTTTTGTTATTTATTTTCAATGTGTTACGAGTAGTTAGTTACTTTCTTACTTCAATTATGAAGAGATATATAAGATAATATAAAGATTCGATGGAGAATTAAAATTCAAAATATTTTCAAAACATTGTGATGACATTAATACCTGATCTTACTTTACTTTTTAAATTGGTCGTTTGAAATGTTAAAACCTGTTAAAGAGTTTAAAAACCTTGTAGGAGAAGAACTCTTAACTTGTAAATGTCACATGAATCCTTGGGTAGTCGAAGGCCATGTGCGGGCTATTCATGGTGAAGTGCAAATAAATAAGAAGATAATATTTAAAGGGCGTAGAATTGATAAGTTTTTAGAGTGACAGACTAAATTCTTATAATTTGATTTATAGACTAGGAAAGGGTCACTATTAGGGCCGACCATAGCCACCCTTTGACATCTAGAAGAGCCTAGATTAACCCATTCTACTAACAATACATCCGGACTTATTCTGTAAATTAGTCAATGTTCTTTGCATCTAGATCAAAGGGTAAAGAATAGGAATGCTTCTATTTGGCACAATACCATAAATTAAATTCTCCAATGAATATTAAATTATCTTAAAAATCTTAGATTAATCGAAGGAAAGAAAGTTGTTTATTTTATATAGAGTTTATAAAATCATTTTCTTATTATTGTTTTCTTTAAATTGCATCAAGTAAATTAATAGTAATTTATAATCAAAATAAAAATATTTTTACTATTATATTTCTCTTTTGCTTTATAGAAAATTTATTTCTATAAATCTTCCCTGTGGGATCGATACTGGGGTCTTTGTTTAAAAACCCTATATTACTTGAAACGATACATATACTTGTGTAGTACCCCTAATGTGTAAAAATATTACTTATATAATATTAATTTTATACACTAGCCGCTATTTATAAATCGAGTCAAAGCTTTTTGGCTATCTTTTGGAAGCAAACATTACTGCGTTAAGCACGGCGGTCGGGTCAATTTTTTGGCGCCGTTGCCGGGGAAGAAATCAAAGAAAGAAAGAAATAAATTAGTTAAATTTTATTGCTTATTTTATGCGAATATTTGGTTCTGAAGGATTAATACCTTTAGATTCTGAATTGGAAAGAACAATTAGAAAAATTAAAAAGGGAAAACAAACTCAAAAACTTCAAGAAATTGCTACTTTACAAAATCCAATTGAACTTAATGATCAAAATTTTTATAAACCATTAAGGGATTATGCTAACCCTACAGTTGATGAACTTCATAGTAGTATTCAAATACCCACTGTAGATGTTAATTCTTTTGAACTTAAACCGTCTATTATTCAAATGGTGTAAAACAATCAATTTGGTGGATCACCAAATGAGGATCCAAATTTACATCTTGTTAGTTTTTTTAGAACTTTGTGCTACCTTTAAATATAACAATGTTTCTGATGATGCTATTAGACTTAGACTCTTTCATTTTTCTTTAAGAGATAAAGCAAATATGTGGTTAAACTCATTAGCGATCGGTTCTATTAAAACATGGACTGAAATGGCACAAAAATTCCTTGCTAAATATTTTCCTCCTTCTAAAACTGCTAAATTAAGAAATGATATTACTTCGTTTAGTCAATTTGATGGGGAGACAATATATGAAACTTGGGAAAGATTTAAAGAACTATTAAGAAAATGTCATCATCATGCTTTACCTGATTGGTTGATTATTCAAACATTTTATAATGGATTAATTGATGCTGTTGGAGGTTCTTTAATGTCTAAATCATTTGAAGAAGTTTACACTTTAATTGAAGAAATGGCTAATAACAATTTTCAATGGCCTTCCGAAAGGATTAACCCTAAAAAGATGGCTAGTATTCAAGATAATGAAGCTTTTTCTATCTTAGCTTCACAAGTTGCAGCAATATCTAAGAAATTAGATAATTTTGCAATTAATATTTCGCATAATAACTCTACTAATATTGAAGATCCTCAAACTATTGAAACTTTACAAGCTATTGCAAGTAAAAATAATCCTTATTCAAATTATTATAATCCTGGGTGGAAAAATCATCCTAATTTTAACTGGAACAATTCACAACAACAATGGGGTAATAATCAATCTCACCCCACTGGAAATTGGAATAATTAAGTTAATTCAAATTATAAACCTCCTGGATTTAATAATCAACAGAAAAAGTTATCAATAGAAGAATTAATTATGCAAATAAATAATCAATTACAAAATCAAAATACTGTTATTCGTAATATTGAAAATCAAATGGGGCAAATTGCTACTTTAATTAATAACAGACCTGTAGAAACACTTCCTAGTAATGTTGAAATCAATCCAAAGGAAACTGGAAAAGAACATGAACAAGTTAAAGTCATGCAACTTAGAAGTGGAAAGGAATTAAAAGAAAGATTGCAGAATGAAATTGAAAAAGAGATTAAGGTTGAAGAGATTGAAAAACCTAAAGAAACTCTCTCTCTTAGTCAAGATCAGATTGTTATACCTGTTAATGTGGAAGTTGAAAATCCACCACCACATTTTACTCAAAGACTTAAACAGCAGAAACTTGATCATCAATTTTCTAAGTTCTTTGAAATTTTTAAGAAACTTGCTATTAACATACCTTTTGCTGAAGCTTTGGAACAAATGCCAACTTACACAAAATTTATGAAGGATATTTTAAGCAAAAACGAAAATTTGAAGCTTTTGAAATTGTTGCATTAAGTGAAGAATGCAGTGCAATAATTCAAAAGAAATTACCTGAAAAGCTTAAGGATCCTGGAAGTTTCACTATACCCTCGTCTATTGGAGAAAAATTTTGCTGAAAAGCTTTATGTGATTTAGGAGCAAGTATTAATCTCATGCCATTTTCTATCTATCGAAGATTGGATGTAGGAGATATTACTCCCACCACTGTAACTCTTCCGTCAGCTGATAGATCTATCACTTATCCTAAAGGAGTTATAGAGGATGTCCTTGTTAAAGTGGATAAATTTATCTTCCCTGTAGATTTCATAGTGCTTGATATGGAAGAAGATAAAGAGATACCTATTATTTTAGGAAGACCTTTTCTAGCTACCGGATGAGCTATGATTGATGTGCAAAAAGGAGAATTAACCATGAGAGTCAATGATCAAGAAATTAAATTCAATGTTCTTAAATCAATGAAGTACCCTGATAAAGAGAAATGTTATCGAATGGATATAATTGATTATTTAATTGAAAAACATTATCAAGAAAAATGTAAACTTATTTCTGAAGAAAATTTTGAATTTTTAACTGATAAAGATGAAATAGTAGAAGAAGAAGAGACTCATTTTATTAAAGATAATTGGGAAACTTTAGACATAACTCAAAAAGATATACTTTTACCCTCGATTAAAAAAGCACTGAATTGGAATTAAAAATGTTACCTTCCCATTTAAAATATGCTTTTCTTGGAAATTCGTTAACTTTACTCGTTATTATTTCTTACGAACCGAGTAAAGATCAAGAAGAAAAATTACTAGGTGTGTTAAAGAATTATAAGAAGGCTTTTGGTTGGGCTATTGTTGATATAAAAGGAATAAGCCCTTCCATTTGCATGCATAGAATTTTAATGGAAGAAAATTTTAAACCTACTATGGAATCGCAAAGAAGATCAAATCCTATTATGAAAGAGGTTGTCAAAAAAGAAATTATTAAGTGGTTAGATGCTGGTATTATTTATCCTATTTCGGATAGTCAATGGGTAAGTCATATTCATTGTGTTCCGAAGAAAGGAGGAGTAACTGTCATTATTAATGATAAAAATGAACTTATTCCTACAAGACAAGTTACTGGATGGCGAATTTGTATTGACTATAGAAAACTAAATAAAGCCACTAGAAAGGATCATTTTCCTTTTCCTTTCTTGGATCAAATGCTCGATAAATTAGCTGGACACTCATATTTCTGTTTTATGGATGGATATTCTGGTTATCATCAATTACTTATTGCTCATGAGGACCAAGAAAAGACAACATTTACAAGTCCTTATGGAACATTTGCTTTTAGAAGAATGTCTTTTGGCTTATGTAATGCACCTGCAAATTTTCAAAGATGTATGATGTCAATATTTTGTGATTTGATTGACAAATGAATTGAAATATTCATGGATGATTTTTCAGTCTTTGGAACTTCTTTTGAATCTTGTTTGGAAAACATAGCCAAAGTTCTGAAAAGATACGAAGAAACAAATTTAGTTCTTAGCTGGGAAAAATGTCAATTCATGGTCACAGAAGGCATTGTACTTGGACGTGAAAGTATCACGGAAAGGGATGGAAGTAGATCAAGCAAAAGTGAAAATTATTCGTTGAATTGCAACCACCTACTATCATTCTTGATGTGAGAAGTTTTCTAGGTCATGCTTGGATTTTATAGAAGATATATAAAGGATTTTTCTAAAATTGCTAAACCTCTTTGTCATTTATTAGAAAAAGATGCACAATTTGAATTTAATGAAGAATGTATTAATGCTTTTAATATTCTAAAAGAAAAATTAATAACTGCACCTATCATTGTTGCACTCGATCGGAATAAATCTATTGAATTAATGTGTGATGCAAGTGATTTTGCAATTGGAGCTGTATTAGGACAAAAATATGAGAAAGTTTTCAAAGTTGTATATTATGCTAGTAAACTCTCACTGAAACACAAAGAAATTACACTACCACTGAGAAAGAGCTTCTAGCTATAGTATATGCCTTTGATAAATTTAGACATTTTCTTCTTGGTACTAGATGCATAGTTCAGACTGATCATTCTGCTATTAAATATCTAATATCTAAGAAGGATTCTAAACCTAGACTTACAAGATGAGTTTTACTTTTACAAGAATTTGATTTTCAAATAGTAGATAGAAAAGGAACTGAAAAACCAAATTGCTGATCATTTGTCTAGAATTAAAAATGATATTATTTTAGAAGAAAATACAAATGAGAAATTTCCTCATGAATCTTTATATGTTATTCAAAGATACAAAACACCATGGTATGCTGATATTGTTAATTATTTAGTTAGCAATATTTTACCTTATGACTTGGATAACAAATTTATTAAGAAATTTAAATATGATGCTAAATCTTATATTTGGGAAGAACCTCATTTATTTAAAATTGGTAAAGATTCTATGATTCGAAGATGTGTACCTTATGAGGAAACTTTTGCTATTATTCAAAAATGTCATGATTCGATTTTGGAGGACACTTTGGAATAGATAAAACTGCATTTAAAATTTTAAATTCTGGATTTTATTGGCCTACCTTATTTAACGATGTGAGACAATATGTGAAAACATGTGATCGATGTCAAAGGATGGGAAATATATCTAGGAAAGATGAAATGTCGTTAAACTATACATTGGAAGTTGAAATTTTTGATATATGGGGATTAGACTTTATGGGACCATTTGTTCCATCATCTAGAAAAAATTATATTTTATTAGCAGTTGATTATGTTTCAAAGTGGATTGAATCTGTTGCTTTACCAAACTGTGATTCCAAAAGTGTTTCAAAATTCTTAAAGAAAATGATATTTTCAAGATTTGGAATGCCTAAGGTAATTATCACTGATGGTGGAAGTCATTTCAGGAATATAAGAATTCAATCATTACTTCAAAAATTTGGAATCAAACATAGAATTGCAACTGCTTATCACCCTCAAACTAGCGGAATGGCTGAAGTATCAACAGAGAAATTAAAAGAATTTTCGAAAAGACTGTTAATCCTAAAAGAATTGATTGGGTTGATAGACTTGATTCTGCATTATGGGCTTATAGAACGGCTTATAAGACACCAATCGGAATGTCACCTTACCGGTTAATTTATGGTAAACATTGTCACTTACCTGTAGAACTTGAACATAAAGCTTATTGGGCGATAAAGGAGTTTAATTTTAATTTGAATAAAGCAGGAGAAAAACGATTATTTCAATTAAATGAGATGGAAGAAATTAGAAACGAATCATATGAAAATGTGAGGATTTATAAAGAGAAAATGAAGATGTTGCATGATAAGAAAATTTCAGGAAATATTTTTGAGCCTGGACAAAAAGTTTTACTGTTTAATTCTCGTTCAAGACTTTTTTCCTGGAAAATTAAGATCTAAATGGATTGGACCTTATTTTGTTGAGAAAGTATACCATTATGGAGTCTGTGGATATTAAAGATCCCAAAGCTGGAAAAACTTTTATAGTAAATGGATTAAGATTGAAGCCTTATTTGGGAAATATTAAGAAGATTTATAAAGAGGCTTATGAATTGAGTCAACTCGATTAAAGATTTACTTAAGTCGAGTCGACGACGTTAAACCAAGCGCTTTGTGGGAGGCAACCCATAACTATCTTGTATTTTTGTGTTTTAATGTAAGGTTATGCCTCGATCTTGATTAATTTTATATTACTTTAGAAAAATTTGATGCTCGTAAGTCTTGGTTGACTTAGGCAGAAAATTATTTTTGAGGTATGTAAGATTTAAAAATAGGATCACTCTATTTTAAATATGAGTAAGAAGGAGATCAAGTTAACCTTCATTATGATAGTTTACAATGTGAGTTATCGAGTCTAAATTACTCTTACCAGTATAATTTACCTATCTTGGAGAACAAAATTTTGAAAATTTGACGATTAGGTGAAACAGAGTTTAATATAGTTTCGGCGCCTAGGCGCCAGAATCAACTATGTATCAATAGGTCCGGCGCCTAGGCGCCAGATTCGGCGCCTAAGCGCCACGGTTACTGGGTAGTGTAAAAATTGAAAATTTTCAGTTTTTCACATGATTTTCCCTTTTAAATCTACCCATCTTCTTCCCTAACCATCAAACAATCAGAATTACACGTCCCTTACATTTCATTCTTGAGAGATTTGAGAAATTTTTGAAGAAATGGAAAGGAGAAATCATGGAGAAGAGGCTAGGGACAAGGTCTCAAGGGATCCTCAACCCTACTTCAATGGTTTCATCGGCTACATGTAAGTTTAGAAAATTTCTTGTGTTTAGATAAGTTTGAAGAAAGTTTTAAAGATTGAAAGATCGCCTTCAATTTGATTATATTGCGAGCTTATAAATTCTTCGAGTTGAAATATGTCTGAAGAACAAGTGGATTGATGAAAGGACGGCTACGGATTTCCCGAGAGAGTTAGTCTTCTTTCCAAGTGGAATACACAATTTCCCTTGTGAAGATTAGAATATTCTGGTAAAGAGATAGTTATTATGGTTTGTTGAGTCATTGTATCGATTTAGAGAATCGATTGTGTTTGTTAGTATATTTGCTTTCATGTTGATATGTGTTGTATTTGGTTTGAACTTCTTATGATTGAGTGTGTATTAGGAACTGAATCAAATGTAGTACTTATCTGGAATGTATTGAGTCAAAATTGAAGATTTTAAATGGAAATTAGTTAGTTTGATTGAAAACCTTATGTTTGATTGGTGGATTCAATATTTAATTTTTATAAATTTTTGAAAAAATGTTGTGGAAGTTGGCGAAATACTACTCGATATGAGTAATTGGAAGTTGAATTTTTGAATTTTGGTGGAAAAATAAATTTTTAAAAAAGATTTTTGTGAAAGGCGAGTACGGCGCCTAGGCGCCGAATTCGCGCCTAAGCGCGCTTAGGTTCGGCTTCTTGCCGAAAATTACCATTTAAATAAAAGCCATTTTTGACGCCTAAGCTTCATCTTCTTCCTCATTTTCACGAAAATACATCCTCTAGATCCATTTGAGGTCAAGGCACCCATCAAGAATTTGAGCGCGAAACCACTCGATTTCTTCGTCTGAGTCGAATCTGCACTTTAAACCATTTATTTTTCAATTTTCACCATAGATTTTCTAGTTTTTGCAAAGAACCGAAATTTTGAAAAAAATTTTGATTTTTAGTAATTTCTTTGGATTTTTAAACTTATTTTAAGTTTTATAAACTTAAAAAGAGTTTAAATCTTTGATTCCTAAATTAGTTCTTGTTTTCTTTCACGTTTAGATGGCTCCAAAATCTAAGCGCGGGAAAGACGAAGAAACGATATGACGAAATTTCGGAAGCTGTAATTCAACGCATTTTTAGCTTCCACGAACTTGTGTCGTCGAGAAATTTCATCTCGAACGAAGTTTTTATCATCTACAAGGGAATGGTAAACACTATCGTTGCGCTGTTGTCAACGATTTTATTGCTTTATGCTATTATTCTGTTATCCCGATTGTTCGAGAATTTTATGCAAATTTTACGCGATCATGAAGATTAAGAGTCTTTATTCGAAGGAATCAGATAGGATTTACTCCCGAGAAAGAATTAACATATTTTATGGCCTACCACCGACTATTGAGTGCTATTATTCTAGATTATCACCATCCAGGGGAGATTTGGACATGATTATTGCTTATGCGACTAACGATGCTGGATCTTGGAAGATCGAGACAGAAAAAAGAAGGTAAACATCAAATCCTACGAATTAAATGGTGTATCTAAAGCATGACACTACTTTGTTACACCCAAGATTGACTTTACCTTCCAACCACATGAGGTAAGTGACTAGAGATCGAGCGATCTTAAATTGCGCATTCGGAAAGGAAAACTATTTATGTCGAAAGCATTATTTATGATTACGTGGAGTCTGCGAGATCCGGCACTTGTTGGATTGGGATTTCCTTCTTTAATTTATTAGGTATGTGTTAATGATGGAGTCGGTCTTGATATTTCGAGGAGAAGCTGAAGTCTACTAAGCCAATTAGGCGACGAGTGTTAGTAACTATGATCGTCTTCGAGGAAGAGATCGGCCAGCTCCTTCTACTTACGCATACTTGAAGATTGAACCTTCTACTTCTAGACCCTCTACTTAATTGAGCCACCATCGATTCTGGGAATTAATGCATAGTAAGTTTTTTAGAACGACGGCGGGGAGTTATTTCGGACTCAGCTGCAGGATAGATACTATTGATAGAAAATTCGTCATTTATCGAAGTTATACCCGGAAGGGAAGAGTAGTTACGATGCAGAGTATGATGAAACCCTAGTCAGATTTCTGAAAGGTGAACGTGATGTCAGTTTTCCTACTTTTCCTAGCTTTACACCATTAGTTGATCCTAAGGACGTTGAGTTTTCCTTTGGTGATGATGATGACGATGAGGCGACAGCTAGTGATTAGTAGTAGAGAGATCTTTATGTGAGAAGTGCTACTCGTTGTTAGTTAGTTTTGTTTGGATTGTTTGTTAGTTTTATGTTTGATGTATGTTGTTTAGTTTATGTACTTGTGTGGATGGATTCTATTGTGTTGAGGCTTGATGTTAGAGTTAATTTATATGTTGTTTTAGTTTAATGTTTAGTACTTAATTATTTTGTTCTGTTTAGTGTTTTCAAATTTAATATCATCATAAAATTCAACTTGCTTACCTTTCTATATAGTAACTTCAATTTTATCTTAATTATTAATAAAAGCATGTTTAGAAGTTAATTTTTCTTTTTAAGATTTTTTACATACTTACTAAAAATACTTATGATTTTGTTCTCTCATACTTTCAAATTATCATAGTATACCAAAACTTAAGTTTGGGGGAAGGGAAAATCCATTCAAAATTAAATTTTATTTCTCCTTAAAGAGCTAATACTTTCTTAAAAATAGAAACTTTTAACATAACTTAAGGAATGACGAATTTATTTGAGATGCATTTTATTATTGAAATTATAAGCAATTTAGTGAAAATTAACTTAAAAATTTTAACTTTGATTGATTTTAAGAATAGAATTATTTAACTTAAAGAAGAATGAGAAAAGGAATTTTTCTATTCATGATTAAAATCATAGAATTTTAGAAATATTAAGTAATAAAAAATTATCACTTGAAAAAGAAAAGATTGGAATTCTTTTTGAATTTTTATTTATGTTATAATAATTAAGGGGAGATGTATAAGTTTTGAAAAATATAAGTTAAGGATAGTGAAGTTCAAAACCATTAACATGCTATCCAGATATAGTAATCCTCTCTATAAATAAAAAAAAAAGAAAGAGAGAAAAAAAGAGAAATGATAGAAAGGAGAAGCTTGAGGAAATGCCTAATCAAAAATTGGCTTCACTTGAATTATCTTATAGGAAGAAAACTAATTATATACTTTACTTAATTTTTATGCATAAATATTTATTTAGAAAAGATTTTTCAAAGTTCTTTTCTTGTAAATAATCTATGAAAGCTTAATATAATAAACTTCTATTATTTTCAAAATGAATGAAAAGTTTGAAATCTTATGATTTGGTAGTTAAATATTCTTTAAATTCTTAAAATTAAACCTAGTTTGTGAAATTGGGTTAATAATTTACTAAAGACTTTATAAAATCAAAAATTAAAAGGAATCTTAAATATTTATCTTTTATTTCCAAAATTTATATTTTTATGTAGTAAAAAGAGTTACTTGAGGACAAGTAACATTTAAGTTTAAGGGGATTTTGATCTATAAAAAATACCTATTTCTTTATGTCTTAATTCTTATTATTTCTAAGGATATTATGCTTTAATGAAAATTATTTTGTATTTTGGATGTGGTAATGTAAAAAGGTCTAAGAAGGAAAAGTAAGAAGCTTGAGCAAAAAATGGAGCAAAATACCAAAAGTATAAAAAATTATGGAGTACGGCGCCTAGGCGCCGGCGCGCCCAGCGCCGGACTCGATATAATACATCCAAGTTTTGACAGCGTTTGATTAGTTATTTTGACAGGTAAGCGGTTATAGGACATTCTAGAAGGCTGGCAGTTGTTCCTTGATAATAGGACATGTGATACATTGCATTTGGACGCTCCAAAACGGTTTTAATCGTGAAGAGGTGCAAGCCAAAGTGAAGAGGTGTGAAGAACTGAACACGGTGTCCGGCGCCTAGGCGCCAGATTCCGGCGCCTAGGCGCCAGATTCCGGAGCCTAGGCGCCAGACCGACCTTCCTATAAGATTCATTGAATGTGGACATATTTTGAAGAGGTGTCTCAGGGAAAAGCCGCTCTTGGAACTTTATAAAAAAAGGTCTAATTCTTGAAAGCATTTTCCCATTATACCCTTTCTCTTATCTACTTTAAGATCTCTCATCCTTAGAGAGGGAATTAGAGAAAGAAATTTAGGGCCACTTTTGTTTAGTTTAGTGAGTTTATTTTCAAGTTATCGCATTTTGGAGTTACGTACTGCTTGTGGGTAATTAGGAATCGGAAAGTCTTGTAGAAAAAATATTTGAGATAAGTATATTTTATATTTGATTCAAGGATTTAATTATCATTTTTATTTATTTATTTTCAATGTGTTCTGAGTAGTTAGTTACTTTTTCTTACTTCAATTACGAAGATAGATAGAATAATATAAAGATTTGATGGAGAATTAAAATTCAAAATATTTTCAAAATATTGATGATATTAATACTGATCTTACTTTACTTTTTAAAATTGGCCGTTTGAATTGATAAAACCTGTTGAAGAGTTTAAAAACCTTGTGAGGAGAAGAACTCTTAACTTGTAAATGTCACATGAATCCTTGGTGGTGAAGGCCATGTCTGAAACTGTTAATGGTGAAGTGCAGATAAATAGGAAGATAATATTTAAAGGGCGTAGAATTGATAAGTTTTGCCCGGTAATGAGACTAAATTCTTATAATTTGATTTATAGACTAGGAAAGGGTCACTAGTAGGGCCGCGATATAGCCACCCTTGGACATCTGATGTGACCTAGATTAACCCATTACTACTAACAATACATGCGAACCTATTAAATAAATTAGTCGATGTTCTTTGCCTGGATCAAAGGGTAAAGAATAGGAATGCTTCTATTTGGCACAATACCATAAATTAAATTCTCCAACGAATATTAAATTATCTTAAAAATCTTAGATTAATTGAAGGAAAGCAAGTTGTTTATTTTTATAGAGTTTATAAAATCATTTTCTTATTATTATTTTCTTTAAATTGCATCTAGTAAATTAAATAGTAATTATAATCAAAATAATAAAATATTTTTACTATTATATTTCTCTTTCGCTTTATAGAAAATTTATTTCTATAAATCTTCCCTGTGGGATCGATACTGGGGTCTTTGTTTAAAAACCTTATATTACTTGAAACGATACGTATACTTGCGTAGTACCCCTAGTGTGTAAAAATATTACTTATATAATATTAATTTTATACACTGACACTTCCGATATAAATCGAGTCAAAGCTTTTTGGCTATCTTTTGGAAGCAACATCTTGCGTTAAGCGCGGCGGTCAGGTCAGTATGCACCACACATTTAGTTCCAATTAAATATGATCGAAATATCAAAGGCAAATACTATAGCTAATAACTCTTTCTCGGTAGTGGTATAATTTAATTTGGGCATCATTAAGAGTTTTACTAGCATAATAAATTACTTTTAAAATTTTATTATATTTACGACCAAAAACAACACCAATAGCATAATCGCTATCACACATTAATTCAAAAGATTTTTCCAAATTTGGTGAAATTTTAACAGGTGCATTGATTAATTTTTCTTTTAATATTTCAAAAGCTTTTAGGTAATCATCATCAAAATAAAAAAAATTATATCCATTTCCAGTAAACGGTATAAAAGTTTTGTAATCTTTGAAAAGTCTTTGATGTAGCACAGCAGAATCAACATGTCCCAGAAAACATCTATAATTCCCCTTACATTGGTCGAGAATGACATAAATTAGAGATAACTTGAATTTTTGTAGGATCTACCTCGAGCCTCTTCTGAAATCGATGTCCAGACAAAATTCCTCCTGCTACCATAAATTAGCATTTGTCCCAGTTAAGGACTAAATTAGTTTCTTCACATCATTTTAGAACTTTAGACAAATGTTCTAAACATGACTTAAATGACATTCCAAACAATGAAAAGTCATCCACAAAAACTTCAATCCCTTTTTTAATTAAATCATAGAAAATATCCATCATATATCTCTCGAATGTAGCAGAGGCATTACATAAACCAAAGGGCATTCTTCTAAAAGCAAACGTACCATAAGGACTGGTAAATGTAGTTTTCTCTTGATCTCGGGAGCAATTTGAATTTGGTGGTAACCCGCAAATGTATCCATCCAGAAAACAAAAGTATTTATGCCCAGCAGTCTATCCAGCATCTGATCTAGAAATGGGAGTGGAAAATGATCTTTCCTTGTGGAAAGATTTAATTTTCTATAATCAATGCATATTCACCACCCTGTAACTTGTCTTGTTGGAATCATTTTATTATTTTCATTAACGATCACGATTCTCCTTTCTTAGGAACACGATCCAGATAGGACTAACCCATGCACTATACGAAATAGGGTAGATAACATTTCAACATCAGCCACTTCAAAATTTCTTTCTTAACAACATCTTTCATGATAGAAGTTTAATCTCCTTTATGGATCAGCCCAAGTTTGCAATTATCTTCCATAAGAATTTTGTGCATACAAATTAAAGGGCGATTCATTTAATATCGGCAATTGTCGTCAAAGGCTTTCTTGTACTTCTTCAAAATTCAAAGCAAACTCTCTTCTTCTTTTTCAATCATTTGAAATGAAATTATGATAAGTGAGTTGAGGACTCATCAGAAAAAACATACTTCAAATGATCGGGAAGCATTTTTAACTCAAGTTCGAGGTTTTAATTGATGGACCATAAGATTCATCTTTTTCGGTCATATCCAAAAATTCAAATTTTTCATGAACATAATTAATTCTTCCTCTTGAAAATCATCAGAATGATGTAACTCCTCTTCTTGCTTATGTTCCAATTCTTCTCTTTCAAGTTTTTCTTCATGAGTTGACTTGAAATGACATTCACTCAAATATACGTGAACATCCATCCTATAAAATTCATCATCTTTACCTCTTGCAGGATATATCATCAATTTTGAAATATTAAATGTAGCAGTTTGATCATTAACCCTCATCATTAATTCTCCTTTTTGTACATCTATCATGCTCTGCCTATGGCTAGGAAAGGTCTTCCTAAAATGATGGGTGTCTCTTTATCTTTCTCCATATCAAGCACAATGAAATCAACAGGAAAGATAAATTGATCAGTTTAACAAAACAACTTCTATAACTCCTTTTGGATGAACGATCTGCTAATTGCGAGTTACAGTAGTTGGGGTTATTTCTCTAATCTGATCTTTTGAATATTGATAGAGACATAAGGTTAATGCTTGAACCCAAAATCACATAAAGCTTTTCCCGCAAAGCTGTCTCGATTGCACATGAAATTGTGATACCACCAAGATCTTTAGGCTTTCCGGAAGCTTCTTCGGGTATTATCTTGCCTCCTCACTAAGTGCATTATCTCATTATCTTAGTTTCTCTTTACATTAAGATATCACTAATAAATTTCACATAGCTGAATTTGTTCTAAGGCTTCGGCAAATGGAATATTAATGATAAGCTTCTTAAGTATTTCGAAAAATTTGAAAATTGCTTATCCAACTTTTGTTGACAAAGTCTCTGAGGAAATGGAGGTTGTGGCTTTTCCAAATCAACCTTAGGTGGATAAACTGGTCTTTCCAAACCTTTCGGAGTGTCCTCTTTTGTTCATCAATCTCTTCTTTCTTTACTTCTGTTTCTTTCTGAACTCTACGTTCCAACTCTCTTCCACTTCTCGGTTAGTTGCTTTTACATGCTCTTTATTCTTTTTCTCTTGGATTCACTTCAGTATTATTTTGGAAGCATTCCTTGGGATCTATTACTTAATAAATTTTCAATTTGCCCAAATTGATTTACGTATTTCGATGGTTGCTCCTTAAATTTGCTATTGATTTCCCATATGTGACACTACTTCTTCAATATACAACTTCTTCTCCTTTAATTGTAAAGCATTGTTAAAACCTGGAGGATAGGTTAGTCTATAATTATTATTAGTCTATAATTATTATTTCGTTAGTTGTTTCAGTTCCCTAATGGGTTTACTTGGTGGTTCCCCCATTGTTGCTTAATTCTACCCTGATTATTGGTATTCCAGTTAAAGTTTGGGTGGTTCTTCTAATCTGGATTATAATAATTAGAATATGGGTTATTAGGCTTGCATATAGCATGCAAAGTTTCTGGTGAAGAATAAGAATCAACCATTTAACATAATGAATTTTCTTCAATCATGGAATTTGACTGAGAAAAATTCATCCAAAAGTGGTCTATCTTCCTTGAAATTGCGGCATCTTGATTTGATAACATTGAAAAGCATCACATTTTTCACCATGAACACTGGCTACCTTTTAGGATTTAACCTTTCAGAAGGCTAGTAACCATTTTGCTGATTAAAGCATAAGCATCACGAAAAATTTTAGACATTACTGATCCACCAGCAGCAGCATCGATAATTAATCTAAGAGATCTAACTAATCCATTGTAAGAGGTTTGAATTATTAACCAATATGGTATCGAATGATGTGGACATTTTATGAGGAGATCTTTAAATTTTTCCCATTCTTCATATATTGATTCACCTTCAAACTAACAAAAAGATGTAATATCATTTCATAACTTCGCAGTCATCGATGGTGGAAAATATTTAGCAAAGAGTTTTTGTGCTAAATCACCCCAAGTTCTGATAGATCCAGGTGCTAATGAATTTAACCATATCTTAGCTTTATCCCTTAGTGAGAAAAGAAAAATTCTGAGTCTAATTTCATCATTTGAAACACCATCATATTTAAAAGTAACACACAACTCTAGAAAATTAGCAAGATGCAAATTATGATCTTAAGTTGTTGCTCCCCCAAACTGATTATTAGACATAATTTGGATAATAGCAGGTTCAAACTGAAAGGAATTAGCAGCTCTCTTTTGCAAGGTGTTGAATACTACCATGATGTTCATCCACTCTCAGGTTAGCATAATCTCTTAAAGGTTTGATTTCTTGATGGATGCCAACATTTTGATTTTGATGATTTGCCATTTCTTGAAAATTTTTATCATTTTCTATATTTTTAATTTTTTGATTTTTCTGATAGTTCTTTCTAATTCAGAATCGTAAGGCACAAGTCCCTCAGAACCTAAACTACGCATACAATAATAAAAAAACAAAACACAACACACTAACAAAAATAAAGAAAAGTAAAAATTTAAATTTTTCTTAATTTTCTTTAAAAATGTAGTTTTAATTAATTTCCCTAGCAACGACGCCAAAAACTTGATCCCTGATAAATATATGTGCTTACAATTTAGATATGAAAATTATCATTTTATAATACGAGATACTACGCAAGTATATGTATCGTTTATCGAAGTAATATAGGACTTTCTGATTAAACCCTGAGATATCGAACCCACAGGGAAATGTAAAAAGTTTTTAAGGAAATAAGAAAATTATTTTTTACTTTTTAAATGACTTTTGAAAGTATGTTTTAATTTTTAATGTTTGAAAGTTATTTTTGTATTTTGATGAAAAGCTAGCGAGAAGTAGAAAATTATCTTCGAACTTTAAAACACGATATAAAACACTAGGAAATAAAATATCCTTTTCTTTCTCTTATAAAGCAGTAATAATTATGAAAGTATTGTTGTGGAAATATTTAAACGTGTTGTGACAAATAGGAGCAAATTTATTGTTTACCCTTACTTGGTTCTATAAAGAACATTGGTTAATTGAAATTTTAAAAAATTACAGAAAATGGTTAGGCACGGAAGATACCGGCTCTCACTCTAGAGTTCCTTGATTCCCTCCACCTGGGGGCCTAACTTCTCGCCTTAAAATTTAAAATATCTAACAAAATTAGGGGTTTTAACCTGTCACTCTAAAGTCCTCCAATTTTACTCCCCATTAAAAACAAATCTCCTAATATATTTGCATTCAATTATATTGACTACAATTCTCACTCATATAATTACATGTGATTTTTACCAATTGTTATTTGAGACAATACTGCATTGGATCTTCCATAATCTCACAACAAGTTCTAACTTCTTAACTAACCAAATTAAGTAAATTAAGTTCATGGAATTAAATCTTCTGACTTATTCCAAACTTTAAACACTTATACATTCCTATACTCGATTCTACATAATTTAATTACTTCTTCATTTAAGAAAGAAAATTATAAGAAAACTACTCAAGAACTCATGGAGAAAACACAAGCACAAATTGATTTGAAAATAGAAATCATAATGAAAACACAACAAGTTTTAATTAAAAACTAAATATAAAAATAGAGGTAAACACTTATATGAAAATCGTCTCCTGAGACTGCGAAAGTTCCTTTGAAACTTGACTTTCCGGTAAAATACTCCTCGAGTGGTGTCCCAACTCTGATGACTCAAGCAGACTTTAGACTTCAATGAAAACTAAATAAAAAAGGAAGGAAAGGAGTGGCGAGATGAAGGCTTCACTACAGCCAATTTCTCCTTTCTTACTCTCTGCTCCTACTCTGCAGTAGTTCCTCCTCCCTCACACACTCTCTCAACTTTGTAATAACTCTAAAAAGTCTTTCCTTCTTCAAGGCTCTCATACAGAATTACATGACATAATTTTAATAATAATCTAAAAGGTGCCTTGGTGTCTCTTAAAATGTTCTCTGATTCAATGTATCCACAAACCTTATCATGAGATCACTCGAAACACCCCTTGGAAATGGCGCGGAATTTGGAGTTAAATTGATTTTTATAGCTATTGGTGCTAAGCGCCAACCAGGCGGTGCTTAGCCATCACTGTCCAATTTTTCATTTTTTCTTTTTTTTTGCTCTAAATTTGATCTAATTTTGCTCCTTCATCATAATCACTCATTTTCATCATACCTGCAAGAAAAACACAAAATACCTTCCATTAAAGTGCAATATCATCAAAAATAGGTATAAAAATGTGCATAAAAACACTATATATTTTAAGTGTATCAGGAATCAAAGAAATTGATTGCATAACACGGTTCTTCATCTTGGAGGAACAATTAAATATTTAATTACACAATGAAAGAGGCAAAACTTTTTGATATTTCCTTGTCATTGGCTGTAATTGCATTATTTAGAGAATTCTATGCTAATGCAATAACTGAATTGAGTGGGATGATTTGGTGCTTGTAAAAAGACGTGGTATGTAGATATTAATCCTTTTCGCAATAATCACATTTATAAAGTTTACAGTGTCTCTACATGCTTCTTTACTAAGTTCCATCCTTCTGATGATGAATTAGATGAGATTTTGAAATTTTTAACTGATGGAAATGGAGTTTGGAAGATTAAAAATGGAGACCAGGTAAACTTTTTATTTTCTAAGCTTAATAGTCATTCTCGTGCCTAGCATTATTTTATATCTGTTGGACTATTCAAACTAACCATTTCTGTGAGGTAACTCGTGAGAGAGCCACTTTATACTATTGTATTCAAATGAAAAAACCTATTGATGTTGGCTCTCGAATTTACAAGAATATGACTATTTCTTCAAAGAGAGGAACTACAGGAGGTTTGGGTTACCCTTCACTCATTACCACTCTTTGTGTTCAATCTGGTGTTAAGTGCGAGACTTGGGAGGAAATTCTACCAGCACATAAGCTTATTGGGAAAACCAACTTAGAAAAATATGGAAAACTTTTGAGGATAAGACATAGGACTAGAAGATCGATATACCATCTACTTCATTTCACACTTGCTTGATCCATGAAAAAAATACTTTATTTTTATGCCTTGATTTTTATCAATTTCTGAGATCTTATGCTTTAATGAAAGGTATTTTTGTGTTTTTGGATGTAGGTGATGTAAAAAGGTCAAAAAGGAAAAATGGTAAAAGGAGCAAAAAGGAGGGAAAATGGAGCAAGCCACAAAATTATCAAAAAGTATGGCACAGCCTAGCGCAAAGTTAACTAGCGCAGGACTCGTCTCAGCGTCAAGTTTTTGATGACTTTTGGACAGTTATTTTGACGGAGTGAGCGGTTATTTGACATTAGAAGGCAGCGATTTTCATGATAATAGGACATGTGATAAGCTGCATTTGGATGCTCCAAAAACGGTTTTAATCGCAAAGAGGTGCAAGCGAAAGTGAAGAGGTGCGAAGAACTGGGCAGTGTCCGGTGCCTAGGCGCCAGACAGACCTTCTAGAAGATTCATTGAATTTGGACATGTTTTGAAGAGGTGCCTCAAGCTGACCCTTGAAGCCTATAAATAGGAGTCTAACTCCTTGAGGAAAAAGTGTGCCCCCATTGCATCCCTTTATCTCTTAGCCACTTTAGGATCTCTCATCCTTAGAGAGAAATAGAGAGATAAATAGAGGAGGGCCACTTTTATTTAGTTTAGTGAGTTTATATTCGGAATTGTTGCATACGGAGTTCATTGCTTTGTGGAGTCGGTGGGAATCGAGAAGATGTTTGTAGAAGGAATATTTGAGATAAGTATTTTATTTTGATTGAAAGTTTATTTATTATGTTTCTTGTTTATATTCAATGTGTTATGAGTAGTTAGTTTACTTTCTTCCTTCAATTATGAAAAGATAAAAAGATAATATAAAATTTGATGGAGAATTAATCAAAATATTTTGAAACATTGTAGTGATATTAATACACAGTCTTAGCACTTTTAAATTGGCCATTTAAATTGTTAAAACCGATTGAAGGTTTTGAGACTTAGAAGGAGAAGAAATCTTAACTTGTAGATGTCACATGAATCCTTGGGTAGTTGAAGGCCATGCGCGGGCTATTCGAGGTGAAGTGCAAATAAATAGGAGAATCAGATTTAAAGGGCATAGAATTGATAAGTTTTTAGAGTAATAGACCTAAATTCTTATAATTTGATTTATAGATGAGAAGGGTCACTAGTTGGGCCGACCATAGCCACCCTTAGACATCTAGTAGTGTGAGCCTAGATTAACTGATACACTAACAATACATCCGGACACGATGCGTAGATTGACGATGTTCTTTGCGCACGGATCAAAGGGTTAAGAATAGGAATGCTTATTGACACGATACATAAAAATAGATTCTCAAACGAATATTAAATTATCTTTAAAATCTTAGATTAATTGAAAGGAGAAAGTTGTTTGTTTTATATTGTTTTCACAAAATCATTTTCTTATTATTGTTTTCTTTATTTGCATCTAGTAAATTAAGTAATTTATATTTTAGATTAAAATTCAAAAGATTTTGAAATACAACATTTAAAAATTTATTACCCTTTTTCCGTCGGATAAATCTTCCAGTTTATTAGTTGAAACGATACGTATACTTGCGTAGTACCCAAAAAGTATATAAAATATTTTCCTTTAAAATTATATTTTCCTATAAACATATATTTAAAAGAGCAATAATCTGCGTACTATGACTAAATAACAAATGGGGACTTATTGTCTTATTGTCGTGAGTCATTGACACTCATTTATACCTTCAGATGTGCCAGGTCCTCATTTAACTTTGCCTGCAATTAATTTTTAATAATAACAATTCATAACTGACTCTAAATGGAATGGCTACTGCCTTCTGCCTGACTCCTTCTTGATATATCTGTTACTACTATTTTGAGGCTGTGTATTATATACAACAAGTCTCCTCTTATGAAATGAGTAAAAGCATTAAACTCATGACTGCTGTGACTTTCACCCAATCTTCAATTTTTCAAATTTTTAATTTTTGACCCCCGGGACCCTACACCCGCTTAGCCTACCCAAAACCCTTGAAATTACCCAAATTTTTGCAAGATTTCCAAATCACCCAAAATTCCTCAAAATTAATCCCAAACATTTCCACATCACTCAAATTGATCATCCATAGCTAAAAATACCTCCCAATACCCTCCAAATACCCAAAATGCCCCCTTGACCCAAAAATCCAAAAATTCAGAAAATTCCCAGAAAATTCCAGAAAATCCCAAATATTCCCAATTTCATTTTGTTCAACTACACCATGGGCCAATTTTGTCAATTTACCCTACTTTTGTCAAAACCCCAATTTGATCCATTTTAACCCTAAGTGAACCCAATGTCAAACCAAACCTACCCAATTGACCCAAATTCTGGTCCAATTCAATTCTAAACTTCAATTCAACATTCCCAACACCAATCTAGACCAAATCCAAGTCCAATTTGATTGACATTTGGATCCAATTTCACTTTTGGCCTTAAAGCCCAATTTGGACCCATGACCCAAACCTAACCCAAACTCACCCAATTCAACTCCAATTAACCCCAAATCTTTTATAAGTCTTCCTTAGAATCCCCACAAGCAAAAAACTAACATGATTTGCCAGAAATTTAGACCCAAACCCCACTCAAATTCAACCCAAAGCTAAAAGGCCCAATTTTGACCTAAACCCAAACCTAACCCAAATGAGCCCAAACCCCAAAATCAAAGCTCAACCAAAGTCAAAACCTCTTTGAAACACTCCCATAAACATTTCTTAACATTAATTTTACATCAATTTCAACCCTAGCCCAACATTGGCCCAACTTGGCCCATTTTGGCCTATATTGGCCCATTCACCTAAAGAGCCCAAATTCAACCCAATTCAAACCCAAATCACCCCCAATTTGCTTCAAGTCACTCATGACACATCCATGAGCTAAACCCAACAATTATTTGGCCCAACCTCTTTACAAAATTCCCATCCATAAATTCATTTTTAAACTTAAAGGTCCATTCCTTAAACCATTTTAAAAGCCCATCTTTTACCACATCCAAAGGCCCAAAATTGGTCTCAAAGCCCATATGACATTTCCCCTCATCATACTTTCAATTAAACTCAATACCTAAGTCCTAAATTCATCATCAAATCATTCCAAATCAAGTTTCATACAAATTTCCATCAAATTACTGGAAAAAGGAGGACCCCCTTTCCTAATCCTTCTTAAGCCTTTTTTTACCTTAAGCATGTCACACTCTAAACCATGCTTTGCCACCTAATCCTTGATGGAGACTCCACCACACATGGGAGATTGACCCACCTGACCTCCTCAGCACAAAACCAGGTCTTGGGGAGGTGCACCCAACCCATTTGCATGGGTTGACCAAAAATAAGCCAAAATGGCCCCTTCCCCTTTCTACTTTTATTCAACCACTTTACACATGTCAAACCTCAATTGAATGCACCAAACCCCAGCCCTGACCCACCTGAACAAGATGGTGACCAATGCCTGGCCGGCTAGCCACCAGGTCGCCGGAAAACACCATGGCCGAGAGCTCAAATGTGAGCCAACTTTGGGATTCTACCTTGCTGAGCTGCCCCATGCCCAATGGCCACCATGGCTGTTCGGCCCTTGACCTAAGCAGCTAATCCCAAGCCCTAACTCTCCCTGGGAGGCCCTCCACCCTCTCCTATTTAAACACCACCCCTCTCGTCCATGAGAGGTGCTGAAAAAAACCTTAAAGAAACTCTGCCAAAATTGTTCCAGACTACTCCCCATACATAGAGCATTTGATCCCCACCGAATTCCGACCCTAATTCCCTCCAAGTCGAGTTCAATTTCGAGCTCAAACTTTAGCCCAAAAACCAGGACACTTTGCCACGGTGAGCTAATCCTCAAATCGACTGGTCCTACACCTTCACCTGGACCAAGAGGAGAAGTTCCCCACCGAAAGCCCCATCTCCAGAGCCACCCGAGTTGCTCCGGCCTCCAAGCTTTGTGATCGAGTCGTGGTCGAAATCCTACCTAGGCAATTCACCGGACCGGGAGACTTCATCCGGAGCTTGCTGAGATCCAATCGAAGGTGAAACAACCCTTAGATCGAAGCCACACTTCTCTGAGCAAATGTATGGCCTCACTCTTCTTCCCGAGCTTCTGAACATTCTCCATTTTCATTAAGCCAATTTCATGCCACATAAACCGGTATGGATGTGTTCGTCTTCTCGAGACGAATCCATAGATCATAAGAACGTTAAATTTGGTCAAGTATCAAGTGAGATCTTAGGCCTAGAAGATGGACGGTTCTCGGGTTAGGAGGCTTGGGGACGATGAACGGATGCCGTTCATTCAATACACGCGCGGACGGACGGCTCAGATGGCGTCGGACCAGGAGATGGTACGTGAACCGCGGGACCCGGCTGCTGACTCAAGCGGCGGCGTCGAATGGGAGCGCGACGCGTGTGCATTCGGAGCTGCCGAGGTTCAGCTGGCGCCGCGTCACTTAAATAGAAAAATAGGGATTTTTTCTATTTATTTAATTCCCTAAACTTTAAAAATTCATAACTTTGTGTAGGAAAATCATAAAAATAAAATAAAAATACCCCCTTGCTGAGTGAACAGAGGAGAATAATGTGGAAAAGAAATCATTTAATTTCATTAAGTATTTTATTTTTAATAATTTATTTACCCTCTGCATTGTTTTAATTCTCCATGCATATAAGAAATTCACCATGGCATGAGACCATAGGGCTTTTGAAGCCTCCGAACTTGGGAACATTCCCCGAATTTTCCAAAGTCGAGGCCATCCCTATGAAAAGTTATTGATTTTTCAAATTCATGTTACTGTTTTGAGTATTTTAATTCCAATAATTAGCATGTTGTGAAATAAATTCTAGGAAAATTTGGTGATTTCTCTTATGGCCAGAGGACCCTAGGAAAATAGCTTTTGAATTAATTCACTTGGAATAACCCTAATTGGCTTAAACACCCAAAATAGATCCCTAATTAATTAGAGCTAACCATACATCAAATTGACTTGAAATCAATTATTCACTGACCTTTAGGGTCAGAGGAACCCACCATAAAAATTTGAAGTCAATTGGACTTAGTTAGCCCTACTAAATGGGTTGATTAAGCCATTTAGTCATTTTAAACTTTAAAAATTCATAACTTTCAAAATACTTTTTAAAAATTCACCAAATTGGTTTTGGAGCCTCTATGATATCATGGGAATTTAAGAAAATTAAAATTTCAATTTTCTAAAAAAGTTGATTTTTAATATTATTTTAATATTTTAATAATTAAAAAAATAATAAAAATCATAAAAATAATAAAATTCACCAAAATGTCACATTTTGAATTTTAATCACTTAGGAACAAACCCCATATTTTTCTTAGGTCTATTTTATGAGATATTAAATTTTAAAGCCCTAGGGTAATTTTAAAATTAAAAAAAATGTGTTTTCTAGCATTTTCACTAAAATAATTATAATAAATCAAAGAAAAATCAAAAAATTGTAAAAATTGATTCTCTGATTTCCTTGATATCAGAGAGATTTTTGAAAAATATAAAATTCATTTTTCAACCTTTATTTTATTTTTAAATTAATTAATACTACAAAACTTAAAATAATTATAATAAAAATAATATAATTCAAAAAAATCACCAAAATTGGTCCAAGTGGTTCTCTGGTCATTAGGAATGTCCCATAATTTTCTTAAGGACAGAAACTTTCCCTTGGTCATATTATTTAATTTTCTTTGGGAATTCTTATTTTCCACCAAAAATAATTACATAAATAAATTAAATACAGAAAAATCACATTTTCTCCTCTCATGTCTTTATTGGCATATGAGTGAAGTCACATAAAAATTTCAAGTTCATTTGAGCTCAATTTAGTGAGTTATGGAGTTATTAAGCTTGAAGGGCAAAATGGTAATTAAAACTTTAACCCTTAATTAAAACTTTAGGTTTAATAAAATTAACAAATAAAATATTTGATCTTAATCTGACTTGGATGATTGAAATTTAAATACTTAAAGGGTAGAAACCCATTAAACAATTCAAAATAATTGAAATAAACTTTAATTAAATAATTGATTAAATTTGGGAAGAATAATAAAATTGGAACTATTAAAATAGGGATATTTTTAGGAAGAGATTTGTTCTTTAATTTAAAAATCCCTAAATTAATCATTTCAATAATATTTAATTCCAAATTAAAAATGATAACTCAAATTTGAATTTTAAAATGTTAAAGGATTAAGTTAAAAAGTTAAATTATTAAACTCTTTTTAAATTTTTTCAGTTAAATTAAAATTAAAAATCAAATTAAATTTAAATTAAATTAAATTAAATTAAATTAAATTAAATTAAATAATTAAATTAAATTAAATTAAATTAAATTAAATAAACAAATTAAATAAGTTAAATTAAATTAAATAAATAAGTTAAATTAAATTAAATAAATAAGTTAAATTAAATTAAATAAATAAATTAAATTAAATTAAATAAATAAATTAAATTAAATTAAATTAAATTAAATTAAATTAAATTAAAAAAATATTAAATTAAATTAAATTAAATCAAATAAATTGAATTAAATTAAATTAAATTAAATTAAATTAAATTAAATTAAAGTTAAATCAAATTAAATTAAATTAAAGGAAATTAAATCAAATTAAACTAAGTTAATTTAACATCAAATCAAACTAAATTGAATTAAATTAAATTAAATTTAAACTAAATCAAATTAAATTAAATTAAAGTTAAATGGAATCAAATTAAATAACATTACCTAAGACATAAAGAAATTAAATATAAAACAACTTGAATACTATTCCAAAGTTAAACCCTTTAACTAAAGTTAAACTAAATCATAAATCATTTGAACACCAACTTGCCCTCGAGAGCTTTGGTTATCATAACTCCTAAACAGAACGTTAAATGAAATGCTACTTTACTTATAGGATATTCAAATGTCCTAGTTCACTGAGCAAGATAACCAAACTTGAATTCCCGGACGATTAATTCATTTGTGTAATTAAATTCATTTGGACTTAAAACAATCCTAGAAATATTGAAAAGATGTTTAAGATTTGACGTCATAAGAACAATTGAACTTAATTATTCTTTGATGAAGAAAATCGTCCTCAAACCAAAACACAAAGACCTAGACGTCATAGGAAATGACTAGCTATAGGATTAGGAACTTGGTAGAAAACCATAACCCTTCCCTTAGCTTTACCTAGGAACTTGCTTAAATACTCTAATTGTGTTTTAAGGGCAGCTTGGAATGACGGGAAGACCCTCTAGGTACGCTTTTATTTTATTGCAATTTACATTATTGCAATTTCTTTAATTGCATCGCACTTACTTTTTCTTGCATGATAAACAATCGTTGCATGAAAACCCACACCTTTAGGATAGTCCCTAAAACTGAAACCAAAACTAAATTAAAAGCCATTGTAAGATAAAATTCACCGCCACAACATTTCAAAATATAAAATAACTCAAAATTTAATCACAAACAGAACACAAAACTGTAATTACAACTAAATTAAAACGTTCTGTTGGATGATCGGGAATATCTCGGATGATGTAACCTACGCGTTGCTAACGGGATTTCCCACGGTCTAAATGAAAGTGTGGAACTCATTTAGTTGAGTTTAGCAAATTCATCTGGACTAAGTGAATCCGATAAAAATAACGATGCCTGAAGGATGGAACCGTGGGATCTTAACCGTGTTGTTATAATCAACTTTAAGATTTGTTTTAAATAAAACATAAAAAACACTTGGAAATTAAGAATTCCTCTAAACCAAAATACTTCTCTCATCTCCTGATTTATGACTTCTAAAACTAAACCTCTGCGACAACAAGGAGCTCGGAGCATGGTGGGCAGCACGACCATCGTCATGAGCGAAACAACTCTACATCGCCTAAACATTCCTAGAATTAAACAACAAAGCCATAGGATTTCGAGGTAGTTCGCACTTAGTGCAACATAAATCCTCAACTCTTCGTTAGGCATTTGCATGATCACGTCATGTAAATTAAGCCCTAACCGGTTTTAGGATTCCGAGGTAGTCGTCCGATACGACATAAACCCTCATATCTTCGAGGCTATTTGTATGATCATATCATACGAATATAAGTCCAAAATTAATCAAAATTGGCAAGATCAAAACATTAAACAAACATTAGGACTTTTCTAAATCCAACCCAAACAATAGGATAGTTGGGAAATTACCGAAGTTCGCTTCGGATCTGTGATTTCTCCTACTTTTCTTCCTTTGAATTCCCAAAACAAAAATGTTCCAAACTTGATCCATTCCCTATTGAAATTCCAAAATTCAATCCTTTGAAAACTTAAACTTTGAAATTCTCGAGAGCAGAATTATCGATTATTATCGAGAGTTTTCTTAGGTGATTCCCGTCACTTAAGATGTAATTAACTATAGGGGCTTGCCCTTATATGGAATTTTAAAGAACCTGAGTAATATAAACCCTGCTTAATGTTTTTCATATTAGGCAGGGGAATTTGTCGGCACATAAAATTGGTTCGCAGACCAAACGGATGTCACAAATCTTCTAGTTTATTTAATCGAGCCCCATCATCAAGCAGTGTGTCTATTCTTCGGGATAGATACACGGTTTGTAGTACGGTGCTCTTTTATATTAGCTATTTGGGATGTGAGATCGGTTTGATTTCATATCTTAAAATCTTCAAATTTAAAAATTATTTTTAAAATTAAATACTGCTTTTCAAATTATTTATTTAAATTAAATTAAAAATTCGCCGACAAGCACAAATTGCATTATTTTCTTCCTTTTTGCTCCAAATCTGCTCTTTTTTATGATTTTTGCTTTTATCACCTAAATTCTCCATTCCTGCAACAAAATAAAGAAAATACCTTTCTTTAAAGTGCAATTTCATCAAAAATAGGTGTGAATTTCTTAATAAATTTTTTAGTGATCACAGATAAAATTAAAAAATTTCAAGGAATGAAAAATCAAATTAATCAAAATGCTGAAATTTATCATGAATTAAAAACTTTAAGAGATTATGCAAACCGTACAACAGATGAACTTCATGGTAGTATTCAAAATCCTACTGTAGTTGCTAATTCATTTGACCTTAAACCTGCTATTATCCAAATGGTATCTAATAATCAGTTTGGGGGATCACCAACTGATGATCCAAATTTACATCTTACCAACTTTCTAGAATTGTGTGCTATATTTAAATATGATGGTGTTTCTGATGATGCTATTAGGCTTAGGATTTTTCCATTCTCACTTACAGATAAGGCTAAGATATGGTTGAACTCTTTAGCACTTGGATCTATCATATCTTAGGGTGATTTTGCATAGAAATTCGTTGCTAAATATTTTCCACCATAAAAAACTGTGAAACATAGAAATGATATTACATCTTTTTATTAATTTGAAGGGGAATATATTTATGAAGCTTGGGAACGATTTAAAGAACTCTTAAGAAAGTGTGCACACCATGCCGTGCTAGATTAGTTAATTATTCAAACTTTTTATAATGAATTAGCTTGATCTCTTAGATCTATTATCGATGCCGTTGCTGGTGGTTCATTTATGTTTACACCATTTCCTGAAGCTTATGCTTTAATTGAAGAAATGACTACTAATAATTTTCAATGATCTTCTGAAAGGGTACATCCTAAAAAGGTAGCCAATATTCATGATTCTGATGGTTTTACCAATGTTAGCAAATCAATTTGATACAATTTTAAAGGATATAGACCAATTTGGAATGAGTTTTTCTTAACTAAATCCAATGTATGAAGAGAATTCATCAGGTCAAATGGTAGATTCTCAAACATCAATTGAGACTTTGAATGCTATAAATAACAAGTCAAATAACCCATAATCGAATTACTATAATTCATTTTGGAAAAACTATCCTAATTTTAGTTGGAATAACAATTTGGTTAGTACAAATCGGCAATGGGGAAGTAACCAAGTAAACCCACCATTGTGGAACTGGAACAACTAAGGTAATAGTAATTTTAGACCTACCTATCTTCTAGGTTTTAATAATAATCCATAATTTAAGGACAAGAAGTTTTCTATTGAAGAAGCGGTGTTACAAATGGGAAATTAGTTACAAAGTCAAGGAGCTGCTATAAGAAATGTTGAGAATTAGTTGAGAAAAATTTAAAATTCATTATGAAATAGAACCTAAGGAACACTCCTAGTAATACATAAGTTAATCCTAAAGACCAGAATAAAGAACAAGTAAGACTGTTCAACTTAGAAGTGTACGAGAGTTGGAAAGCAGAGTTCAAAAAGAGATTGAAGTAGAGAAATAAGAAATTGAAAAATGTAAAGAGGATGCTCCATAAGATTTTGAGAAACTTATTTCTCCACTTAAGATTGATTTAGAAAAGCCGCCACCACCTCCAATTCCTCAAAGTCTTCGTCAACAAAAGTTGGATAAGCAAATTTTAAAATTTATGGAAATCTTTAAGAAGTTTACAATTAATATTCCTTTTGTTGAAGCTTTAGAACAAATGCGAAGCTATGTGAAGTTTATGAAGGATATTCTTAATATAAATAAAGTTTGAAATAATGAGACTGTTGCACTTAATGAGGAGTGTAGTACTATAATTCAGAAAAAACTTCCTAAAAAGCTTAAAGATCCCGGAAGCTTGACAATTACATGTGCGATATGAGACATATTTTTTCAAAAAAGCTTTATGTGATTTGAGTGCAAGTATTAACCTTATGCCATTATCTATATTTAAAAGACTTGCATTAGGAGAAATATCTCCTACAAATGTAACCTTGCAATTAGCAGATCATTCTATAATATATCCTAATGAGTTGTAGAAGATGTTTTGGTGAAGGTGGATTGATTTATCTTTCTTGTTGATTTCATTGTGTTAGATATGGAGGAAGATAAAAAGATACCTATCATTTTAGAGAGTCCTTTCCTAGCAATAGGTAGAGCAATGATATATGTGCAAAAAGGGGAATTAACTATGCGTGTTAATGATCAAAAGGTCACTTTTAATATTTTCAAATCAATGAAACACTCTGCAAAAGGTAAAGATGATGAACGTGTCAGGATGAATGCAATGAAATCTCTTAGTGAATGCCATTTTCAAATTAATTTACTATGCTAGTAAAACTTTTAATAAAGCTCAAATTAATTATACCACAACTAAGAAAGAGTTATTAACAACAGTTTTTGCCTTGAAAAGTTTAGATCATATTTAATTGAAACTAAATGTGTGGTGCATACTGATCATTATGCTATAAAGAATTTAATGAAAAAGAAGGATGCAAAACCAAGATTGATAAGATGGGTTCCTTTTTTGCAAGAGTTTTATTTTTAAATAGTAGATAGAAGTGGAGCTGATAACCAAATTATTGATCATCTGTCTAGGCTTAATTCTGAGAAATTACTTTGTTGAGAAGAAGAATTTTATGAACATTTTCTACAAGAAAAAATTTTCAATATTAATGAATGGCGTGTTCCGTGGTATGCAGATATTGTGAACTTTATTGTTAGTAACATTTTACCTTATGGTCTGACACACCAACAAAATAGGAAATTTTAATATGAAGCTAAGACTTATTTTTGGGACGACCCAGTTTTATAAAAATAGGGGAAGGATTTAATTATTTGAAGATATGTGCCTTTAGAAGAAACTTTTGAAATTAACCAAAAAATGTCATAATTTTGATTTTAGGGGACATTTTGGTATTGGTAAAACAACATATAAAATCTTGAAATCTGGATTTTATTTGCCTACATCTTTAGAGATGTAAATGCTTATATTAAAAATTGTGATTGGTGTCAATGTGTAGGAAATATTTGTAGAAGAAATGAGATGCCTCTCAATTATATTTTGGAAGTTGAAATATTTGATGTTTGAAGATTAGAATTCATGGAACCATTTAAACCATCTTTCGAAAATTTATATATACTATTAACAGTAGACTATGTGTCTAAATGGATAGAAGTTGTTTCTTTACCTCAATGTAATGCTCAAAGTGTTGCAAAATTTTTAAAAATAAATATATTTTGCAGATTTGGAATGCCAAGAGTTATCATAACTGATGGGGGAAGTTATTTAAAAAATGTGTTAATAGAAAAATTATTTAAGAAATATCGAATATATCATCGAATTTCTATTGCTTATCATCCTCAGACAAGCGGTTTGATTGAAGTTTCCAATCGAGAAATCAAAAGCTGGAAAAATATATTAATCAAACAAAAATGGATTGGTCAGTCAAACTTGATTTTGCTTTATGGGCATTTAGGACTGCTTATAGAACTCTTATAGCATTTAGGTTAATTTATGGGAAATCTTATCATTTACCTGTGGAACTTGAGCATAAAGCTTATTGGGTTATTAAGGAATTCAATTATAATTTAAAGGATGCTGGAGAAGAGATTATTGTAATTAAATGAGCTGGAAGAGATAAGGAATGAGACTTATGAGAATGCTAAGATTTATAAAGATAAGATGAAAAAGTGGCATGATCGGAACATTCTTAATAAAATTTTAAGCCAGGACAACAAGTTTACTTTATATTGTAAGATTGAGATTATTTTTAGGCAAAAGTCGCATTATCGGAAGATTCTTAATAAAATTTTAAGCCAGGATAACAAGTTTACTTTATATTATAAGATTGGGATTATTTTTAGGCAAACTTAAGTCCAGGTGGATGGGCCCATTTATTGTGGTAAAAATTTATTCCTATGGAGCTGTTGATATTAAGGATCCTAAAACCCTGAAAATTTATAAAGTAAATGGTCATAGATTGAAACCCTATTTTTAGGGGATAATACTAAAGTGAATGATGTTTTGATGTTGGGTCACCCAGAATAAGCACTGAGTACGTCGGGCTGACGACGTAAAACCAAGTGCTCTGTGGGAGCCAACCCATAATTATCAGTGTACTTTTTTTTGTTGATGTTATGTTTATATTTGGAGAATTGTGGTAGTATTTTAAACTTTTGTTGATAGTATTAAGGCTTTGAATGATGTCTTAGACATGTAAGAATGAGTTTTTAGACGTTAATCTGACCTGTACTTAACTGAGCACTGGCGCCTAAGCGCCTAAAACTGGTGCTTAAGCACCAGAGTTATAAAACGTGCCTAAATGATGTTATAGAAGAATTAAACATTGGAAAGTGGCCTTGAAAGTTATTTTGTGGTATTTAAACTTAGGAAGTGGGTATAGGCTCTACTTAAGTCTATAAATAACATGTAAATGAAGAGGAAACTTACCCCTTTCAAAATCTCCATTCTTAAGTCTAGGAGAAGAGTGATTTGAGTTGTTTAAGGAGTGAAAAGATTGTAAAAATGTCATCTTGGGAGAATGAATTGAAGAAGAAGGAGGAAGCCGTCAAGAAGAAATTTGAAAATCAAAGTGTGGAAGAGTTATATAATGGATTTATAGTCATTAGTATTGAAGGAATAACAGAGAAAATTGCGAAGATTGAGGCTGATGTGGCATCAATTGAGGCAAAGGTAAATGAAACTAACACACATTTAGCACAAATTTGTTGGCAACTCAAAATGTAATTTAGTCATTCAAGTTATATTGAAGAAGTGGAAAAGGCGATGTGTTTGAAAAACAAATGGATTGAAGAGGATTCTATTAGAGTTCTTCATCATCGTCCGTTTTATCAAATCTTTATGCCAAATGGTTTCGAAGGAATAATTGAAGTTCAAGGATATATGTCATCAATGGAGAATGTATTTAAGTTCTATGTTTCATTTGTTTGCTTGTTTGTTTGTGTTTGTTTGTTTTAAGTGTTTAATGTAAGTTTGTCTTGTGTTGTGATGATTTAGAGGGTATCTCATCCAAATTTTTTTGGAATGAGATTAGACATGTGATGTGTGTTTGTACTTGTTGAATATATGTTAATGAAAGTATTGTATTTGTGTGAAAATCTTGTGTTATTGTGATTGAACCTAAGTTGTGAAATGTTGAATTTTTTTTAGAAATAAGAGAGAAGGGAAGCAATTTGTTATACAATTTATTTAAGACCATGTGAGGGTGGTTAACTTGGGAAGTTGTGCATTTTAATCAAAATTTGGAAAAATCAAAATTTGTTCACTGGTGCCTAAGAGCCAAAATCCATGATTAAGAGTGAGCAAGCCCGAAAGCCCCGCGCCTAAGTGCTACAGTAGTCTCACTTATGCGCCGGTTCACTAAAACCGGTTTATGACAGTTATAAGTGCCAAAAACCACCTTTTCTTCCCCATTTTATCATCTTCTTACTCAATATTTCTCATTTTTACTCCTAGGGCATCCCTCTAATTGAAGATTTCTTGGTAGATACATGCTAAATTTGTTGGATTTCATCTTTTTAAGGTTAGAGCTTCTATTTTATGTGAACATTTTTTATATCCATCATAGATTTTGAGTTTATGATGGAAATTTCAAAATTTTACTATTCATTGTGAAACTTTGATATGATTTTACTTGGAAGAGTAAGTTTAAGCTTTTAGAAGTTAGATCTAGTGAGTTTCAGTTGATTTTAGAATTTATTGTGAAGTTCTTTACAAATTTTAGAATGGCACCAAGAATGAAAAGAAGCAAGGAGAAGTTTGCATTTGATTCGAACAAATTTGTGAGTTCTAAGGCTTAGGATCATTGTGCTGAAGCATTTCAATCGAGGAAGTTGATCCCTGAGTGATGTTTTAAAAATCTGAGTAGAGAAGTAGAAGATGTCGATGTTTGTCGATAGTTGGATTTATTCTACTGTTTCTCTGTATTTGCGGTGATCTCTGTAGTTAGGGAGTTTTTTACAAATCTCTCTGAATCTGAAGACGATCTAGTGATGGTGAGAGGGAGGCCAATAACATTTACACCTGAGGTAATCAATTTATTTTATGAACTGCCTGTGGATACTTTGTGTTTTTATTCCAATTATAATTTTATGGAGGAGGAGCTTGATGAGTATATCTTCATTAACTGCTGGAAGAGGTATTTTGAAAATCACTAGTGGTAGAAGAGTAAATTTCTCTACATCAAAAATGGATGCCACAGCGAAGGCATAACATTATTTTATTTTTGCTCGTTTACTCCCTACTAATCATCTTAGCAAAGTAACCAGAGAGAAGGCCACACTTACTGCATTTAGCAGTATAAGCAGATTAATATTGGATCTCTCATATATCAGATTATTAGTAGTTCTGTCAGAGCCTCTGCTACTGCAGGTTTTAGGATTCCCTTCCTTAATCTTTTCTTTACGTGAGCAAGCTGGTGTTAAATATGATAGTTAGGAGGAGATTCTTCAACTTCTGAAGCCCATTACAAGTGTGAATGTGAAGAGTTACTTTGAACATTCAATTTTTGGCTAGAGAGGAGTATTTTCTAGAAGTTTTGGTGCTTCTACGTCACATGCTTCTACATCCAAAGCTTCTACATATCGTGGTAGATCAAGTCCTGATTCACAATCTAAAATGCTGCAGACTATGATGAATAACATGGATTATGTTATGGATAAGGTATCAAATCTTGAAAACTATGTTGATCATATTGATTCATATTTAGGAAGGCATAGTGATTATGAGGAGAAGTACAACACATCTTTGGAGAGACTTATTAGAGGAGATCAGAGTGTGGTATTTCCAACTTATCCACGGTATACTCAGTTTGATTTTGCTAGTTTTTGGAAGGATGATGATGATGAAGGAGATGATGATGGAGATAAGGATGAGTAAGGATTGAGTTATTTTGTGTTTTATTTTGAAATTTAATGTTATTTGTGTTAATGCTTGGACTATGTGTTGTTATTTGTGATGGTAGTGAACATTGCTGTTATTTTTTGTTGTAATGAGTATTATGTGATGATGATGTGGTAGTATGTATTTAATCTCTTTTATTTTAAATGTGTTTTTTCTATTTTTGTTGAACTTATTCCTACTAATTTAGGAAGTTTAAATAGAGCTAACCTTCAATTAAAATTTAATGTTTAAATTTCAATTTACTACCAAGAATTTTTTATTGTGGCTGTGTTGTTATATTAGTTTGTGTGATTTGCTTTTACTTTAACCTCCACTGCATTGAAGTCTTTTTAATCTCTTAAATATTAAAATCAAAATGAACAGTGATCATTTTTTACCTCTGTTTGTAAATTTTTGTACCTGCATAATCAGGATATAAAAATTCATGTTAGTATAAGTGTTAATTTTTCATTCTTATTTTTTTTACAATGCTAAAATGTTTAATTTCTATAAAAATCTAAGCTTGGGGGGGGGATGAAAAATCAATATTAAAAAATTTACGTTTATTTGTTCTCAAATATGCTACAAATAAATTTGATTTTTTATTTGAGAAATGATTATGTGTATGAAGTTGTATTAGGGTAATAAAATTTTGAATATAAAAATGTGTAAGAAAATTTGGTTAAACCTTTATAGTGATGAAGAAAAATTTCAAGTTAAATATTTTATAGTTAAGAGATGATAATAATGATGTAATTATCTTTTCAGTAAGAGATATTGTATTTTTAAAAAAAAATATAGAAGGATTAGAATTTTATTTTTAATACTCAAATTTATTTTATTAAAGATAGTTTTCAGAACTATTATTATACATTTAAGTAAAGGATATATCAGACCTCTACTTTAGGAAAGGAAGAGTGGAATTCAAAATCATTAAAGGCCTATCCAGATATAGTAATCCTTGTCAGAAAAGGAATATAAAAAAAAGAAGAAAAAGAAAAGAAAAGAAATGGAAAAGAAAAAGAAAAAGAAAAAGAAAAGAAAAGAAAAAAGTAAAGTATACTATGGGAGGAGAAGCTTGAGGATTAGTGCCTACTAAAAAATTGGTTTCACATCTGATCTTTTTAAATGCATAAGATTTTAGAAACTCCTAAGCATAAAGATATAATGTAATAAGTATAATTATTTTAAATGAAAGTTTTTAAGCAGAGAAGATAGAATACATAAATTCTATATTCGGAAAAATTACAAGTATTTCTGAATTAGATAGGAGCTCATATTTTCATATTTTTCACTTTAGAAAATTTCTAAGCTTTAAATTGGCCTCATTCGCTAAAGTTTTTTCTAAATTAGAATAACACATTTCTAGAACACAATTTTAGAATCTCCTAAAAAAACACATTCACATAATTTACTTATGTTGGTTTTTAAAGATTATAGTGTCACTTAAGGACAAGTAACATTTCATGTATGGGTGAATTTGATATACCTAAAATATATAATATTTTTATGCACATTTTTATACCCATTTTTGATTATATTGCACTTTAATGGAAGATTTTTGTGTGTTTTTCTTTCAGGTACACGTAAATGGATCAAATATATCAAAAGGAATGAAAAAGGATCAAATTTGGAGAAAAAAATGAAGAAGGTGTTAAAATGAACTGGGGCGCCTAAGCGCTTAGATCTGGCGCCTACGTGTCAACAGACATAAATGGTTGGGCCTAAGATCCAGAGACCCTGCGCTTAAGCAATTGATAGCTAGTTTACAAATTTAAATTTTTTTTTATGAATTTTGAAGAGGTGTTTGAGGCATCCTGTGGTACAAACGTAGGTAACTAATCAAGGGCTCCAAAAGACATTCAAAGTTCACTTGAAAAGATGATGCATTTCTTGGGTAGATTCATTGAGTATGGATACATTTTCAAGAGACACCAACCCACCTTTTGGAGAAAGTACAAAAGAAGGACTTAAAGTGTGTGTGTGGGGGTGTGTTGAGTTCTTTTAGGGAGAAAAGAGTTAGAGTTTGTAGAGAGTAGTTTACGTAAGAATTTGTAGGATTCTTACTTATGGTTTCTTCACACTTTTCTCCTTCTTAGAAAAAGAGAGGGTGAGTAAAAATCTATTGTGTAGAAAGCTTTAAACCCTCTTGGGTTGGGCGACTAGTCCAAGGGAGGCTTGTAAGAGAAAGGAAGAGAATTAAAGGAACTTCAAGAGTTTGGTGGAGAGGAACTTGTGATAAGTTTTTATCTTTGTACTTCATTTGATTTTAGTTGAGAATTCTTGTGTTTTCTACATGGTTTCTACTTTTAAAACTATTTGTGGTTATGTTTTCTCCAAGAATTCTGAGTACTCTACTTTATCTTTTTTCCTAAAATGAAAAGTAATTAAGTGTTAGATGAAAGTTGTGGAAGTATTGATTTTTAATGTTGGAAGAAGTTGTGTTGATTTAATCCTTGCACTTTATTTACTTCTTGATTTGGCTAATCATGATGTTAACATTTGTTGTGAGAACATGTAATATCCTAGTAAGTATTGTCTCAATCAATAATAGGTAGGAATCACATGAGATTGTTTGGATGAGATAGTAATTCATATAATCTTGTACAAATAAATATGGAAACATATATTGATGGCTGTAGAATTAGAGACTTTAGGGTGAACAACTAAAGCTCCTAATTTGGCTTATTGTTTTAGGTTTTAATGTGAGAGTTAGCTGCCAGGTGGAGGGAAAGGAGGGAACTCTATAGTGAGAGCTAGTATCTCCCAACCTAACTCGTATTCAAAACTATTCAAACTTTAAACTAGCCATTGTTCTTTATAGCATCTATAGTAAGGGTAAAGAATAAAATTTCTCCTATTTGGCATAACACATTTTGATTACTTCCACAACAGAATTCCTTTACTTATTACTAATTCATGGTAAGAAAAATATATTTTCTTTTATACTTTTAAAATCTTACAAATATCTTGGTATAGTTAGATAATTGTTCCATTTATCTTATAATTTTAGAAAATACCAAAAAGAATCGTATTTTAAAAGTTTGCTGTTATCTGAAACTATTTAAGTGTCTTTTTCTTAATAGAATTTGTGTTCTAAAAACCTTTTTATCTTTTCAATAATCATAAATTCTCCATGTGGGATCGATATTCAGGGGCTTAATCTGAAATTCTTATATTACTTGATAATGATACATATGCTTGTGTAGAATCTCTAAATTAAAATATCACTGTTGTATTCTTATTTACATTAGAATCAAATTTTTGGTTTTGTTGTAAAAAAGTATTTTATATAA
Organism: Papilionanthe hookeriana x Papilionanthe teres; assembly: GCA_022702705.1. NCBI lineage: Eukaryota > Viridiplantae > Streptophyta > Magnoliopsida > Asparagales > Orchidaceae > Papilionanthe > Papilionanthe hookeriana x Papilionanthe teres. Next base: position 50,933,948 of record CM040436.1, read on the forward strand.
AAAATATAAGTTTAATTGGATTACCAAAAACATAAATTTTATCAGTATTCATAAAGAAGTAAAGAGAATCAGGATCACCAAGAATAGAGAAGAGCCAACTCTTTGGGGATACTCTATGAAAATCCTTCCAGAGCTTATCCAACCCTTCCTGAGTGCAAGCTCACCATTTTCCAGCCATTTCCCACACTGCTTAAGGCCAATTTCTCCACCAAAAAATCATCCGAAACAAGACATTTCTCAGTCACAAAATAAACTTCCCCAAAACTTCAAATTGATTGACCCTTAACCTTCCCCAAAACAAATAAAGAAGATCCTTGATCCATTAAGAAAAATACATATTTTTATGCCTTGATTTTTATCAATTTCTAAGGATATTATGCTTTAATGAAAGTTATTTTTGTGTTTTTAGATGTAGGTGATGTAGAAGGGTCTAGAAAAGGAAAAGGAGGAAAAGGGAGAAAAAATGGAGCAAAATACAAAAAGAAGAAAAAAATATACCCTGGCGCCTAGGCGCCAGACTCGATACAGAAACTGTCAAGTTTTTGACGACTTTTGGACGGTTATTTTGATGGAGTGAGCAATTATTGGACATTCTAGAAGACTGGCAGTTGTTCCTTGATAATAGGACATGTGACACATTGCATTTGGACGCTCCAAAGTGGTTTTAAACGCGAAGAGGTGCGAGCCAAAGCGAAGAGGTGCGAAGAACTGGACGCGGTGTCCGGCGCCTAGACGCCAGATTCTGGCGCCTAGGCGCCAGACCGAACTTCTAGAAGATTAATAGAATTTGGACATGTTTTGAAGAGGTGCCTCAAGGCAACCCATGGAGCCTATAAATAGGAGTCCACTCCTTCAGAGAAAATCACCCCCCATTCGCCCCACCCCCTCTAGCCTCCTTAGAGAGAGAAATCTCATTAGAGAGAGAGAGAGAGTCTAGAGAATTAGAGAGAGAAATTTAGGGCCACTTTTGTTTAGTTTAGTGAGTTTACTTTCAAGTTGTAGCATCTGGAGTTCATTACACTGTGGAGTCAGTAGGAGTCAGAAGATCTGTAGAAGGAATATTTGAGATAAGTATTTTTATATTTGATTCAAATTTTATTTATTATGTTTTGCTATTTATTTTCAATGTATTCTAAGTAGTTAGTTTACTTTCTTCCTTCAATCATGAAGAGATAGATAAGATAATATAAAGATTCGATGGAGAATTAAAATTCAAAATATTTTCAAAAACATTGTGATGACATTAATACCTAAAATTACTTTACTTTTTAAAATGGCCATTTAAATTGTTAAAACCTGTTGAAGAGTTTTGAAACATTGAAGGAGAAGAACTCTTAACTTGTAAATGTCACAAGAATCTTTGGGTAGTCGAAGGCCATGTGCGGGCTATTCAAGGTGAAGTGCAAATAAATAGGAAGATAAGATTTAAAGGGCGTAGAATTGATAAGTTTTTAGAGTGACAGACTAAATTCTTATAATTTGATTTATAGATCAGGAATGAGTCACTAGTAGGGCCGACCATAGCCACCCTTGGACATCTAGTAGTGAGAGTCTAGATTAACCCAATACTACTAACAATACATCCGGACCTGATCTGTAAGTTAGCCAATGTTTTTTGAGCCTGGATCAAAGGGTAAAGAATAGGAATGCTTCTATTTGGAACAATACCATAAATCAAATTCTCCAATGAATATTAAATTATCTTAAAATTCTTGGATTAATTGAAGGAAAAAAAGTTGTTATTTTATATAGTTTTTATAAATCATTCTCTTAGTATTGTTTTCTTTAATTGCATCTAGTAGATTAATAGTAATTTATAGTTAAATTAAAGGATAAAAAGATATTTTTCAAATATAATATTTAGAAATTTACTACTATAATTTTTCCCCGTGGGATCGATACTGGGGTTATAAAAGAAAACCCTATATTACTTGAAACGATAGGTATACTTGCGTAGTACCCCTAGTGTGTAAAATATTTTCTAAAATTTTACAACATTTTGATTTTATACACTAGCCGCTAATTATAAATTGGGTCAAGTTTTTGGCCATCTTTTGGAAGCAAATATTACTGCGTTATTGCGGGTCGAGTCAAGTTTTTGGCGCCGTTGCCGAGGAAAGAAATAAAATAGTTATACATTTTTGTAAAAAAATATTATATTTCTAAAAATATATAAAAAAAAAATTAAAAATATAAAATATAAAAAATTGTATTTTGTTGCTTGTTTCATGCGAAGATTTGGTTCTGAAGGACTAATACCTTTAGATTTTGAATTAGAAAGAGCAATTAGAAAAATTAAAAAGGGAAAACAAATTCAAAAATTTCAAGAAATGGCTACTTTACAAAATCCAATTGAACTTAATGATCAAAATGTTTATAAACCATTAAGGGATTATGCTAACCCTACAGTTGATGATCTTCATAGTAGTATTCAAATACCAACTGTAAATGCTAATTCTTTTGAACTTAAACCGTCTATTATTCAAATGGTGCAAAACAATCAATTTGGTGGAACACGAAATGAGGATCCAAATTTACATCTTGTTAGTTTTTTAGAACTTTGTGCGACCTTTAAATATAACAATGTTTCTGATGATGCTATTAGACTTAGACTCTATCCTTTTTCTTTACGAGATAATGAAATGATGTGGTTAATCTCATTAGCGACTGGTTCTATTAAAACATGGGCTGAAATGACACAAAAATTCCTTGCTAAATATTTTCCTCATTGTAAAACTGCTAAATTTAAAAACGATATTACTTCATTTAGTCAATTTGACGGGGAGACAATATATGAAACTTGGGAAAGATTTAAAGAACTATTAAGAAAATGTCCTCATCATGCTTTACCTGATTGGTTAATTATTCAAACATTTTATAATGGTTTAATTGAATCTTTAAAATCAATTATTGATGCTGCTGCTGGAGGTTCTTTAATGTCTAAATCATTTGAAGAAGCTTACACTTTAATTGAAGAAATGACAAATAATAATATTCAATGGCCTTCCGAAAGGATTAATCCTAAAAATATGACAAGTATTCACAATAATGAAGCCTTTTCTATTTTAGCTTCACAAGTAGCAGCAATGTATAAGAAATTAGATAGTTTTCCAATTAATATTTCGCAAAATAATTCTGTTAATATTGAAGATTCTCAAACTATTGAAACATTACAAGCTATTGCAAGTAAAAATAATCCTTTTTCAAATTATTATAATCTCGGGTGGAAAAATCATCCTAATTTTAACTGGAATAATTCACAACAACAATGGGGTAATAATCAATCTCATCCCACTGGAAATTGGAATAATCAAGTTAATCCAAATTTTAAACCTCCTGGATTTAATAATCAACCGAAAAGTTATCAATAGAAGAATTAATATTACAAATGAATAATCAATTACAAAATCAAAATACTGTTATTCGTAATATTGAAAATCAAATGGGGTAAATTGCTACTTTAATTAATAACAGACATGTTGGAACACTTCCTAGTAATGTTGAAATTAATCCAAAGGAAACTGGAAAAGAACATGAACAAGCTAAAAGCCGTGCAACTTAGAAGTGGAAAGAAATTAAAAGAAAGAATGCAGAATGAAATTGAAAAAGAGATCGAGGTTGAAGAGATTGAAAAACCTAAAGAAACTCTCTCTCCTAGTCAAGATCAGACTGTTATACCTGTTAATGTGGAAGTTGAAAAACACCTCCACCTTTTCCTCAAAGGCTTAAACATCAGAAACTTGATCATCAATTTTCTAAGTTCTTTGAAATTTTTAAGAAACTTACTATTAATATAACTTTTGCTGAAGCTTTGGAACAAATGCCAACTTATGCAAAATTTATGAAGGATATTTTAAGAAAAAATGGAAATTTGAAGCTTTTGAAACTTTTGCACTAATTGAAGAATGCAGTGCAATAATTCAAAAGAAATTACCTGAAAAGCTTAAGGATCCTGGAAGTTTCACTATACCCTGTGCTATTGGAGAAAAATTTTATGGAAAAGGTTTATGTGATTTAGGAGCAAGTATTAATCTCATGCCATTTTCTATCTTTCGAAGATTAGATTTAGGAGATATTACTCCCACCACTGTAACCCTTCGAGTTAGTGATAGATCTATCACTTATCCTAAAGGAGTTATAGAGGATGTACTTGTTAAAGTGGATAAATTTATCTTCCTCGTAGATTTCATAGTACTCGATATGGAAGAAGATAAAGATATACCTATTATTTTAGGGAGACCTTTTCTAGCTATCGGACGAGCTATGATTGATGTGCAAAAAGGAGAACTAACCATGAGAGTTAATGATCAATAAATTAAATTCAATGTTCTTAAATCAATGAAGTACCCTGATAAACAGAAATGTTATTGAATGGATATAATTGATTATTTAATTGAAAAACATTATCAAGAAAAATGTAAAGTCATTTCTGTAGAAAAATTTAAATTTTTAACTGATGAAGATGAAATTGTGGAAGAAGAAGAGACTTTTTTTATAAAAGATAATTGTAAAACTTTAGACATAACTCAAAATGATATACTTTTACTATCAATTGAAAAAGCCCCTGAACTGGAATTAAAAATGTTACCTTCCCATTTAAAATATGTGTTTCTTGGAAATTCGTTAACTTTACTCGTTATTATTTCTTCGAACTTAGTACGGATCAAGAAGAAAAACTAATAGGTGTGTTAAAGAATTATAAGAAAGCTTTTGGTTGGACTATTGCTGATATAAGAGGAATAAGCCCTTCCATTTGCATGCATAGAATTTTAATGGAAGAAAATTTTATACCAACTATAGAATCACAAAGACGATTAAATCCTATCATGAAAGAGCTTGTTAAAAAAGAAATTATTAAATGGTTAGATGCTGGTATTATTTATCCTATTTCGAATAGTCAATGGGTAAGTCCTATTCATTGTGTTCCGAAGAAAGGAGGAGTAACTGTCATTGTTAATGATAAAAATGAACTTATCCCTACAAGACAAGAGTTACTGGATGGCGAATCTGTATTGACTATAGGAAATAAAATAAAGCCACTAGAAGGGATCATTTTCCTTTACCTTTCTTGGATCAAATGCTTGATAAACTAGCTGGACACTCATATTTCTGTTTCCTGGATGGATATTCTGGTTATCATCGATTACTTATTGCTCCTGTGGACCAAGAAAAGACAACATTTACAAGTCTTTATGGAACATTTTCTTTTAGAAGAATGCCTTTTGGTTTATGTAATGCACCTGCAACTTTTCAAAGATGTATGATGTCAATATTTTTTGATTTGATTGACAAAGGAATTGAAATATTCATGGACGATTTTTCAGTCTTTGGAACTTCTTTTGAATCTTGTTTGGAAAACATTTCCAAAGTTTTGAAAAGACGTGAAGAAACAAATTTAGTTCTTAATTGGGAAAATGTCAATTCATGGTCACAGAAGGCATTGTACTTGGTCACAAAGTATCAAAAAAAGGGATGAAAGTTAATCAAGCAAAAGTAAAATTTATTGCTGAATTACAACCACTTACTATTGTTACTGATGTGAGAAGTTTTCTAGGTCATGCTGGATTTATAAAAGATACATAAAGGATTTTTCTAAAATTGCTAAACCTCTTTGTCATTTCTTAGAAAAAGATGCAAAATTTGAATTTAATAAAGAATGTAGTAATGCTTTTAATATTCTTAAAGAAAAATTAATAACTGCACCTATCATTGTTGCACCTAATTGAGAGAAATCTTTTGAATTAATGTGTGATGCAAGTGATTTTGCAATTGGAGCTGTATTAGGACAAAAATATGAGAAAATTTTCAAAGTTGTTTATTATGCTAATAAAACTCTCACTGAAACACAAAGAAATTACACTACCATTGAGAAAGAGGTTCTAGCTATAGTATATGCCTTTGATAAATTTCGACCTTATCTTCTTGGTACTAAATGCATAGTTCATACTGATCATTCTGCTATTAAATATCTATTATCTAAGAAGGATTATAAACCTAGACTGATAAGATAGGTTTTACTTCTACAAGAATTTGATTTTCAAATAGTTGATAGAAAAGGAACCGAAAACCAAATTCGTCGATCATTTGTCTAGAATTAAAAATGATACTATTTTGGAAGAAAATATAAATGAGAAATTTTCTGATGAATCTTTATATGCTATTCAAGAATATAAAACACCTTGGTATGCTGATATTGTTAATTATTTAGTTAGCAATATTTTGCCTTATGACTTGGATAACAAATTTATTAAGAAATTTAAATATGATGTTAAATCTTATATCTGGGAAGAACCTCATTTATTTAAAATTGGAAAAGATTTTATGATTCGAAGATGTGTACCTTATGAAGAAACTTTTGCTATTATTCAAAAATGTCATGATTCCGATTATGGAGGACACCTTGGCATAGATAAAACTGCATTTAAAATTTTAAATTATGGATTTTATTGGCCTACCTTATTTAATGATGTGAGACATTATGTGAAAACATGTGATCGATGTCAAAGGATGGGAAATATATCTAGGAAGAATGAAATTCCTTTAAACTATATATTGGAACTTGAAATTTTTGATATATGGGGTTTAGACTTTATGGGACCATTTGTTCCATCATTTGGAAAAATTTATATTTTATTAGCAGTTGATTATGTTTCAAAGTGGATTGAAGCTGTTGCTTTACCAAACTGTGATTCCAAAAGTGTTTCTAAATTTTTAAAGAAAATGATATTTTCAAGATTTGGAATGCCTAAGGTAATTATCATGGAGGGTGGAAGTCATTTTAGGAATATAAGAATTCAATTATTACTACAAAAATTTGGAATCAAGCATAGAATAACAACTGCTTATCACCCACAAATAAGTGGAATGGCTGAAGTATCAAACAGAGAAATTAAAAGAATTCTAGAGAAGACTGTTAATCCTAAAAGAACTGATTAGGTTGATAGACTTGATTCTGCATTATGGGCTTATAGAACATCTTATAAGATGCCAATCAGAATGTCACCTTACTGGTTAATTTATGGTAAACATTGTCACTTACCTGTAGAACTTGAGCATAAAGCTTATCGGGTGATAAACGAGTTTAATTTTAATTTGAATAAAGCAGGAGAAAAGCAATTGTTGCAATTAAATGAGATGGAAGAAATAAGAAATGAAGCATATGAAAATGCGAGGATTTATAAAGAGAAAATGAAGATGTTACATGGCAAGAAACTTTTAGGAAAAGTTTTTGAACCTGGACAAGAAGTATTACTGTTTAATTCTCGTTTAAAACTTTTTCCTGGAAAATTAAGATCTAAATGGATTGGACCCTATATAGTTGAGAAAGTATATCATTATGGAGTTGTGGATATTAAAGATCCCAAAACATGAAATTTTTTTAAAGTAAATGGATTAAGATTGAAGCCTTATTTGGGAGACATTAAAAAGATTTATAAAGAGGCTTATAAATTGAGTCAACCTGATTAAATATTTACTTATGTCGGGCTGACGACATTAAATCAAGCGCTTTGTGGGAGGCAACCCATATTTTTCTTTTGTTTTGAGTGTTTTTGTGTTTTAATGTAAGTGTTGACCTCATTTTTGATGAGGTCTTATCTTCTTCTTTCAGTACTTAGGATCTAGCCTTAGGCTTTTCCTTTGACTATCTTAGAGGATTAGAATTGGGACCCACCACTTAGAAACTCAAACCACTTCTTAACTCTCTGCAAACTCCACAAGCTTGACTGTAGACCCCTAATCACCTAGAGGGTTGAAACCAAATGTGGAAGTTTAAAGGATGAGTCCCTATAAGACTCTTTGGCCTTAGGACTGCCCTGGGTGGCCTGGTCTGGTGAAGGGCTGACTTACACATACACTACATTTACACACTACACTTTCACACACCCATACCTAACTTGACCTCCTGACTCATAAAGGTGACTCACATGGATGGTCCTTAACCCCTAAGCCCTTAGCTAAGAGGGTTAGGAACAACATAGTGGATGCCTCAAATGAGTCCCTTCATGGCTCATGTGGACTTGATATGGCTTCATGGATCAACCAAAATAATTTTATTCCACTTACATTCACCCAATCTTCAATTTTCAAAATTTTCAATTTTTGACCCCCGGGACCCTACACCTGCCTAGCCTACCCAAAACCCTTGAAATCACCCAAATTTTTCAAAAATTCCCAAATCACCCAAAATTCCTCAAAACCAATCCCAAGCATTCCCACATTACTCAAATTGATCATCCATACCCAAAAATACCAAAAATTCCAAAAATACCTCCCAATACCCTCCAAATACCCAAAATACCCCTCTTGACCCAAAAATCCAAAAATTTAGAAAATTCTCAGAAAATTCCAGAAAATCCTAAATATTCCCAATTTCATTTTGTTCAACTACATCATGGGTCAATTTTGTCAATTTACCCTACTTTGGGCAAAACCCCCAATTTGACCCATTTTAACCCTAAGTGAACCCAATGTCAAACCAAACCTACCAAATTGACCCAAATTTTGGTCCAATTCAATTCTAAACTTCAATTCAACATTCCCAACACCAATCTAGACCAAATCCAAGTCCAATTTGATTGAAATTTGAATCCAATTTCACTTTTGGCCTTAAAGCCCAATTTGGACCCATGACCCAAACCTAACCCAAACTCACCCAATTCAACTCCAATTAACCCCAAATATTTTCTAAACCTTCCTTAACATTCCCACAAACAAAACCTTAACATGATTTGCCCAAAACTTGGACCAAAACCCCACTCAAATTCAACCCAAAGCCAAAAAGCCCAATTTTGACCTAAACCCAAATCTAACCCAAATAAGCCCAAACCCCAAAATCAAAACCCAACCAAAGCCAAAACCTCTTTGAAACACTCCCATAAACATTTCCCAACATTTATTTTACATCAATTTCAACCCTAGCCCAACATTGGCCCAAGTTAGCCCAATTTGACCTATATTGGCCCATTCACCAAAGAAGCCCAAATTCAACCCAATTCAAACCCAAATCACTCCCAACTTGCTTCAAATCACTCATGAAATATCCCTAAACCAAACCCAACATTTGTTTGGCCTAATCCTTCACAAAATTCCCATCCATAAATTTATTTTTTTAAACAAAAAGCCCACTTTCTTAAACCTTCCTAAAAGCCCAAATTTCATGCTAAAGCCCATAAAACAAATTCTTCTCATCATACCCTTAATTAAAATCAATCCCTAAGTTTCAAAACTCATCATGAAGCCATTACAAGTTAAGCCCCATACAAATTCCCATCAAAATACCAAAATTTTCTTAAACCCATTTCCATGAAATTGACTTAACTTTTCCCAAGCCAAAGATGAGCCATGAAGCCATGCATGAGCCACATGGGAGCCATGAGAGCCATGGAATCTACTTTCCACCTTACCATACCCAAGATGGCAAGAGGAGGAGGCCCTTTCCATATTCTCTTAAGAATGATTAACCACTTACATGACTCCACTAAACCATGCTTAAACTTAATTGTACTTGGATTGTGACTCGACCCCACTAATCAAGCCGATCCAAGTGACTTTCCCTTCAGCCTCAAATTGGCCTTGGAGGGTGGACCTAACCCAAAACCAAGGGTTGACCCATTTAGACCCAAAACTAGCCTTTTCACATTCCATTTTGATTCAAACCCTTTACACATGTCCATGGCCAATCTGACCGCACAAACCTCCAGCCCCGACCCACCCGGACCTCGAGGGTGACCCATGCCTGCCGGCCACCCGCCCGGGTCGCCGGAAAAGACCATGGCCGAGACCTCGGGAGGAGCCAAACTTTGGAATTCCACCTCGCCGAGCCGCCCCATGCCCAATGGCCACCATGGTCGTTTTTCCCATGCCCAGCAGCACTCGATCCCAACCCTCGCCATCCCTCGTGAGGCTCTCCAGCCACCTCTATTTAAACCCGACCCCCTCACGACCATGGAGGAGAGTTGCACAAACCTTGCCGAAACTCTGCTAAAATTGTTCCAAACCCTACTCCATACTTAGAGTAGTTGATCTCCAGTGTCAATTTGCCCTAATCGCCACCAACAGAATCCAATTTCTCAACTGAAATTTCACCCAAAACCAGGACACTTTGCCACAGTGAGCCAATCCTCAAATTGACTGGTCCTACACCTTCACCGGACCAAGAGGAGAAGTTTCCCACCGAAAGCCCCATCTCCAAAGCCACCCAGCTTGTTCCAGACTCTCCAAACTTTGTGATCAGCTGTGGTCACTTTCATAGCTAGGCAATTCACCAGATCAGGAGACTTCATCTGGAGCTTGCTGGGATCCAATCGAAGGTGACACAACCCTCAGATTGAAGCCACACTTCTCCGAGCAAAGGTATGAGCAAATTCTTCATCCTGAGCTTCTGGAGATTCTCCATTTCAAATGCTTTAATTTTAATGCATGATCACCGTATAGATGTGTTCGTCTCTTCAAGATGAATCCATAGAGCACAAGAACACGAAAATCCGTTAAGTATTGAGTGAGATATTAGGGATTTAGTGTGGACGGCTCTCGGGTGAGGATGCTTGGGGACGATGAACGGATGCCGTTCATTTAATACACACGCGGACGGACGGCCAGGATCGCGCCGGATGAGGAGACGGAACGATACAGCGGGCCCCTGGAGCTCTGAGTCGGATGGCTACGTCGAATCAGAGAGCGCCACGCGGCGTTTCGGAGCTACCGAGGTTGACGCGGCGCCGCGTGGATAAATAGAAAATTAGGGTATTTTCTGATTTATTTAATTCCCTAAACTTCAAAAATCCATAACTTTTTGTAGAAAAATCAGAAAATAAAATAAAAATACTTTCTTGCTCGATGAACGTGAGGAGAATAATGTGGAAAAGAAATCATTTAATTTCATCAAGTATTTTATTTTTAATGATTTATTTACCCTCTGCATTGTTTTAATTCTCCATGCATATAGGAAATTCACCATGGTACGAGACCATAGGGCTTTCGAAGCCTCCGAATTTGGGAACATTCCCCGAATTTTCCAAAGTCGAGGCTATCCCTACGAGAAGTTATTGATTTTTCAAATTCATGTTACTCGTTTTCGAGTATTTTAAATCCAATAATTAGCATGTTGTAAAATAAATTCTAGGAAAATTTGGTGATGTCTCTTATGACCAGCAGGACCCTAGGAAAAATAGGTTTTGAATTAATCCACTTGGAATAACCCTAATTGTCTTAAACACCCAAAATAGGTCCCTAATTAATTAGAGCTAATCATACATCAAATTGACTTGAAATCAATTCTCCACTGACCTTTAGGATCAGTGGAACCCACCATAAAAAATTGAAGTCAATTGGACTTGGTTAGCCCTACTAAATGGGTTGGTTAAGTCATTTAGTCAATTTGAATTTTGAAAATTCACAACTTTCAAAATACTTTTCAAAAATTTACCAAATTAGTTTTGGAGCCTCTCTGATATCAGGGGAATTTAGGAAAATTAAAATTTCAATTTTCTAAAAAAGTTGATTTTTTGTATTATTTTAATATTTTAATAATTAAAAATAATAAAATCACAAAAATAATAAAATTCACCAAAATGTCACATTTTGAATTTTAATCACTTAGGAACAAACCCCATATTTTTCTTAGGTCTATTTAATGAGATATTAAATTTTAAAGCCCTAAGGTAATTTTAAAATTAAAAAAATATATTTTCTAGTATTTCCACTAAAATAATTCTAATAAATCATAGAAAAATCAGAAAATTGTAAAAATTGATTCTCTAATTTTCTTGATATCAGAGAGATTTTTGAAAAATATAAAATTCATTTTTCTACCTTTATTTTATTTTTAAATTAATTAATACTCCAAAACTTAAAATAATCATAATAAAAATAATATAATTCAAAAAATCACCAAAATTAGTCCAAGTGGTCCTCTGGTCATTAGAAATGTCCCATAATTTTCTTAAGGACAGAAACTTTTCCTTGGTCATATTATTAAATTTTCCTTGGAAATCCCTATTTTCTACCAAAAATAATTACATAAATAAATTAAATACAGAAAAATCACATTTTCTCCTTTCATGTCTTTATTGGCATATGAGTGAAGTCTCATAAAAATATCAAGTTCATTTAAGCTCAATTTAGTGAGTTATGAAATTATTAAGCTTGAAAGGGCAAAATGGTAATTAAGATTTAAACCCTTAATTAAAACTTTAGGCTTAATAAAATTAAAAAGTAAAATATTTGATCTTAATCTGATTTGGATGATTGAAATTTAAATAATTAAAGGGTAGAAACCTACTAAACAATTTAAAAATAATTAAAATAAACCTTAATTAAATAATTGATTAAATTTGGAAGAATATTAAAATTGGAATTATTAAAATAGGGATATTATTAGGAAGAGATTTGTTCTTTAATTTAAGAATCCCTAAATTAATCATCTCAATAATATTTAATTCCTAATTAAAATGATAATCCAAATTTAAGATTTAAAATGCTAAAAGACTTAATCATTAAATTAAATTAAAATTAAATTATTTAAATTAAACCCTTTTAAAATTTCAATTAAATTAATACTTTAACAATTACAATTAAATCATCTTTAAAACATAAAAGATAAAATATTAAATTAAAGTTAAAAAATAAAATCAAATTAAAAATTAAATTAAATTAAATTAAATTAAATTAAAACATATCAAATTAAAATAAATTTAAAAAAATTAAATTAAATTAAAATAAAATAAAATAAAATAAAATAAATTAAATTAAATTAAATTAAATCAAATTAAATTGAATTAAATTAAATTAAACAATAGAATCAAGTTAAAATTAAAATTAATTTAAATTAAATAAATTAAATTAAAATTAAAACTAAACTAAATTAAATTAAATTAAAGTTAAATTAAATTGAATTAAAAATAACATCACCTAAGACATGAAGAAATTAAATATAAAGCAACTTGAACACTATTCCAAATTTAAATCCGATAACTGAAATTAAACTAAATCACAAACCATTTGAACACCAATTTGCCCTCGAAAGCTTTGGTTACCATAACTCCTAAAAAGAACGTTAAGTAAAATGTTACTTCACTTATAGGATATTCAAATGTCCTAGTTCACTGAGTAAGATAACAACAAAACTTAACTAAACCTCGGACGATTACTTCACCTGATTGATTAAATTCGTTTGGACTTAAAACAATTCTAGCAATATTGAAAAGATGTTTAAGATTCTTCTTAAGCACTTCCTCAATATGATAGGATGTTTATAAGAACAACCGAACTTAATTGTTCTTTGATGAAGAAAATCGTCCTCAAACCAAAACACAAGAACCTAGACGTCATAGGAGATGACTAGCTATAGGATTAGGAACTTGGTAGAAAACCATAACCCTTCCCTTAGCTTTACCTAGGAACTTGCTTAAAATATTCTAATTGTGTTTTAAGTGCAGCTTGGGATGATGGGAAGACCCTCCAGGTACACTTTTTATTTTATTGCAATTTACTTTCTTGCAATTTACTTTATTGCAAATGCACTTTACTTTTCTTGCATGATAAACAACTGTTGCATGAAAACCCACACCTTTAGGATAGTCCCTAAAACCGAAACCAAAACTAAATTAAAAGTCATTGCAAGATAAAATTCACCGCCACAACATTTCAAAATATAAAACAACTCAAAATTTAATCACAAACAGAACACAAAACTCGCAATTACAACTAAATTAAAACGTCTTGTTGGATGATCGGGAATACCTCGGATGATGTAACCTACGTGTTGCTAATGAGATTTCCCACGGTCTAAATGAAAGTGTGGAACTCATTTCGTTGAGTTTAGCAAATTCATCTGGACTAAGTGAATCCGATAAAAATAACGATGCCGGAAGGATGGAATCGTGGATCTTAACCGGTGTTGTTATAATCAACTTTAAGATTTGTTTTAAATAAAACATAAAAAACACTTGGAAATTAAAAATTTCTCTGAACCGAAACACTTTTCTCATCTCCTGATTTATGACTTCTAAAACTAAACCTCTGCAACGACAAGGAGCTCGGAGCATGGTGGGCAGCACGGCCATTGTCGTCAGCAAAACTGAAATCTACATCAGCAAAACCATTCATAGAATTAAACAACAAAGCCATAGGACTTCGAGGTAGTTTGCCTAGTGCAACATAAATCCTCAACCTTTTGTTAGGCATTTGCATGATCATGTCATGTAAATTAAGCCCTAACCGGTCTTAGGACTCCGAGGTAGTCGTTTAGTACGACATAAACCCTCACATCTTCGTGGCTATTTGTATGATTGTGTCATACGAATATAAGTCCTAATTAATTAAAATTGGTAAGATCAAAACATCAAATAAACATTAGGACTTTCCTAAATTCAAGCCGAACAATAGGATAGTCGGGAAATTACCGAAGTTCGCTTCGAATCTGTGATTTCTCCTACATTTCTTCCTTTGAATTCCCAAAACAAAATGTTCCAATTTTGATCCATTCCCTATTAAAATTCCAAAATTCAATCCTTTGAAAACTTAAACTTTGAAATTCTTGAGAGCAGAATTACTGATTTTAATCGAGAGTTTTCTTAAGTGAATCCCGTCATTTAAGATGTAATTAACTATAGGGGCTTGCCCTTATAGGGAATTTTAAGAACCCAGGTAATATAAACCCTGTTTAATGCTTTCATATTAAGCGGGGAATTTGTCGGCTTATAAAATTGGTTCGCAGACCAAACGGATGTCACAAATCTTCTAGTTTATTTAATCGAGCCCCATCACCAAACGAAGTGCGTCTATTCTTCGAGATAGATACACGGCTATGATGCAGGTGCTCGTTTATATAAACTATTCGGGATGTGAGATCAGTTTGATTTCATATCTTAAAATTTTTAAATTTAAAATTATTTTCAAAATCAAATGCTACTTTTCAAATTATTTATTTAAATTAAATTAAAAATTCACCGACAATTTCTGTTAGGCAACCCCCTTTTCAAAATAAAACAACCAACCTAAAATAAGCCGTACAATTTCTGGCGACTCCGCTGGGGAAAATTCCTCTCTCCATTTTTAATCAGATAGTTATGCTTTCAAAAAATCGGTAATGCATCCATGTCCCTTGTGGATCAAACTACCCTTCTTTCCGTTGGAATACTATGTTCATTTCTACCTCGAACAAGTATAGCCAACATTCTCTCGGATTTAGGAGCCACTCGTTTAGACACCCCTAAACAGAGAGGTTCCGAGATCCTTTACCTCATTTTCGAGGTGGGTGGACCCCCAATAGGTGTTAGTTTAGGAGTGATCCTTCGAGTCGAGAAGTCTTGCATAAGACTTTCTTTTCCTTTCCAACTCCGAATCCGATTCATTACCTTCTCTACACCTTTCGAACATTCCGTTCTAAATAAACAAACCTTCTAATGAATGACTCTTTTAACAAATAACTCCTTATAAATACATGAACAAGAATGTGTTCGGACTCTTTTCGATTCCTTTCTTTTCGTCCTGATGAGAAGAAGCATAACTTTGGACTGACAATCAGAATCTACCCCGCGGAAATGGAAGCCCCAAAGCCGATTTTCTCCTTCACCAATGGACTGGACTTCGCTGTTTACAAGGATGAGCTGCCCGACAATGGGATCATCTGGTTTGGACAAGGATTCGAGAACACAAATGTCAAGATCACCGACGTCACCCTTTTCACACTTACAGACAAAGTACCAGAAACTGAGAAACCGTTGATTGAGTTTAACTTCAAGTCAACTCATGAATTCCCTCCTCTACAAAAGATTCCAACTGAGAGGAGTACTGTTGTTCGCAGAAGGACTGTTGTTGCTACCCCCACTGGTCTAGTTGTCTCTGCACCTACCCCGCCTCTCGCCAAACTAAAGGGGAAGGAAAATCGGAACTATGGTGAACCCGTTACCGTGGAGGGTACGCGTACCTTCTCGTGAAACCTTCGTTTTTGAAATCGGGTCCAGCTCGAGAATTCCATCGCCGACACGGACTCGCAGAAGGAACATAAGTAGAAGGATTGCTAGAGAAGCCAGAGCTGCTGAAGTTGCTTTCCTAGAAGAAATACCAGAACTGCCCGAGTATACACCGCTGCGTGAATACATACCACTTTTGGGAGGAACCAGGTTCCATCCCCTCTCAGCTGCAGAGGATGAAGAAAATGTTCGCAAGATTGCTGCCACATTGCCTCAGCCCTTATATTACAATGATAGCCGTAAGAAAAGGGCTAGAATTACGCCATTTTCTCGACTGCAAACTTTGATAGAGAAGTTAGCAAAGAAGGAAAAATGCCCTGTATCAGAAATTTTAAGAAGGATAGGGCGGGTGCCGGCCAAATCCCGTCTTGGGCCGCTAGTAGAACCTGCTATCGTTGCAGAAAAGCCAAATAAGAGAATGAAAGCTAGTCCACCTGTCGTTGTTTCAGGACTACAGATTAGGAAGGATACCACCTTCCAGGCATTTGGGCGACGGACCATCCGGTCCTAGACCTTCCGCTGCGAGAAGGATGGTATGGCGTCCCACTACTCGGACAATTAAGATTGAAACAACAGACTGAAAAGGAAAGTCTCGTCGGGAGACTTGAATCCGAAGAAAGTGCTACTGCGATGAAAGGGACTCATGAGAAGGGAACCCGACGGCCTATCACACGACAACCGCAAGGATGCGCAGAAAGGACCGCTAGAGGATGCTATGGAAAAGTTGAGGACTAATATTAGACAATTAGCAAAGGAAAGAGAAGAGAAATTCGGAGATGAGATTGATTCGTCAAAATTCATGGATGAAGAGTATGCAGAAATTAACATGGTCGAAACACGGGCTTCGTTAGCTTCGCAAGGTGCTCTTGCAGCCGCAGAAAGAGAGGAGTCGGAAGTAATGAGGAGGCAACTTCAAGAGAAAGATGATAGGATCGCCCAAATGGCAAAGAGGATGGAAGAGATGGCTGTAGCCCTAGCCACTCTCCAGAGTCAAGTGCAACCCCAAAGAGAGACACTCCCAGAGGTCATTCACATTGTAGACGGAGGAAAGGAGATTATGTCCGTCAACGGGGATGATCGATTAAAGAAGGATGCAACACAAAGCATGATTCCGTAAAAGGATATCAAGAGCTTGGTGGAACAACGAAGGTGCGAGAAGCCTTGGTACAATCAAAGAGCGGGACATCCATTTAGACGGGTAGACCTTACCCTGAAGAATTCGACGCTGTCCAATGCCCGAAAGGCTTCGTACCACCTCTGTTCAAAACCTTTGATGGAACCGGGAATCCCCGACAGCATGTTGCACACTTTCGTGCCGCTTGTTGCAATGCCGGCGGAAGTGATGCATTACTCTTCCGACAATTTGTCGGCGGCCCGTCGTGGATCGCCTTTGATTGGTATGCGGAATTACCGAATGGTTCGGTGAAGACATTCTCGAACTAGAGAACCTCTTCATCAAGCGATTTTTCGGAGCTCGACGACCACATCACTATAGGTGATTTAGTGGTAGAGAAGCAGAAGCCGAACGAAACTTTGGTGAATTACATTCTTCGATGGAGGAACCTAAGTATGAAGTGTGAACCACAACTACAAGAACAGCATGCAGTCGGCATCTTTCTTAAAAGCATTCACGGCCCAATAGCACTTCTCCTCAAGGGATTTACTATTAAGACTTTTGAGAAGTTGTTAAGCAAGGCCGGGAGCTTGCAAGAGGAGGCAGAGTAATTAAGTTTCACCGACAAAACAGACAAACAGAAGCCCGTGAAAACTTTTGAAAAGAAGTCCGGGATCGTTGCAGCAGTCGACAAAGGCAAGCAACCGATACAAATATCGTCTGAACGGCCGCAGCAACCTCAACGAATTATCAACAACCCCGGCCCAGCTATCAGTCATCTCAACAGTATGAACAACCGCCTCGTCCACAACGTACGTTAAGGGAGCTTCTGAGCAGGGAGTATCCGTTCAAGAATGAGGCAGTGCCGAAAATGTTCCGTAGTTTGATGAAGACACCAGATTTCCAACTGCCAGAGCCTAAGAGACCAGAAGAAGTCGACAAGAAAGGTGATCCCAACTTTTGCCCTTACCACCGGATGCTTGGACACAAGATAGAAGATTGTATTACCTTCAAAAGTTGGCTCAACAAAAATCTTCGGAAAGGGAATATAACGATCCCGAAGGAGTACATGAAGGAACCCCATAAATGAGGTTCCGTCAATGTTATCTCGACGGATCTCATTGTGCCGATAGACCCCTATGCGACTGATAAAGGATGGACTACCGCTTGGACAAAGTCTTCGAAGAAGATTTTAGATGGCATCCAAACCGCTTCGGTGCGAGCCTCAATTCAGAGTTTGAAACCTGTTAAGCCGACACTGTCACTTGCGATAGAAGAACCACCTCAACAAGAGACGAGTGAAGAGAAGAAGAAAATCGATGAAGAAGAGAAGACCGAGGCTCCTAAGGCTAGACTAGGGGCTGCTTATCCTAGGATAATTGTTTCCGATTCGGGGGAGAAATCCCTTGAACCTCTGACTCTGTATGATTATTTGCTCACTCCGGTGGGATCTTATAATGATAAGGGTTATGGCGTTGGCTACGTTTTGACTGTTTCTAACGATTACATAACTAGCGACAATCCGGACATCGATTTCGATACAAATGACAATTCTCAAATCATACACAATCTCGACGATCACAATGACGAAGAGGACATCCATCAAGGAGGCTACGAGAGTTCAACGAGCAATGGATCTATTTGCGAGTTTCGAGGAACTCCAGTCACAATAGAGTTAGAGCCTTCAGACTCTGAAGCTAATCCAGAAGAACCTGTCATTCCGATTCAGGAGGAAACACCAACAAATTCAATGCTAGAATCAGAAGAAATTACAAAAGTTAACTTAAGAAGTGGAAAAGTTCTACCTCCGAGAATGGGTCCAAAGGACAAAGGAAAGCAGGTGGTTGTTCAGGAAGAACCAACCCCGGCAGAAGAAATACCCATTCGAGAAGAAGCCGAGACACATGGAAATAAAGTGGACTACAACGTGCTAGCCCATCTTAGGAAACTACCGGCCAAACTGAGCATCTACGACGCTCTCATCTTATCAAAGGAGATGAGAGAAGCTCTGATCAAGGCTTTACTTGATCCAGAAATTTGCTTGGCTCAAATGGCCGGAGATTCCTTAGATGAGGTTTGCTCGTTAAAGGAACAGCGGGGTGTTACCTTCACGGACAATGACCTACTACTTGGGACAGCAGATCACAACCGACCGTTGTACATTTCAGTTACAATTGGGAAGTTTACACTCTCCGCAGTATTGGTGGATCCGGGAGCGCATTTAATATAATGAGTCTTCGAACACTAGCGTATTTGGAAATTGATGCTCGTGAGCTCGAAGCCGACAAAATGTTATTAAGAGGATTCAACCAGAAAGGAGAAAGAGCCCTCGGATCAATAACACTACTGATGAAGACCGGTGACTTAGCAAAGACAACCACAAAATTTCACATAATTGATTCAGAAACGTCGTTCAACGCTCTACTGGGCTGACCATGGATACATGAGAACAGGATGGTACCATCATCCCTACACCAGTGCATCAAATACTACGATGGAGGGGAACATTGCATCAAAGGTGACTTACAACCATTCTCCGTACATGAAATAGGAATCCATGAAGATGCAGCTTATTATGCACCCCGAAGAAAACAATCTTCTCCGTAGATACCATAACAAATGAAGCAAAGGAAGTTCGGGACAACGAAGAACTCTGAAGTTCTAGTCCAACAGCCACTCACCACTCCCTTACGGCGAGATGGTGAAGGTTTCTCCACAACTCGCATCCGAGGTCGAGGCCGGGGATGAGGTCGTGGCGAGACGTTAGGACGGTCGGACGGAGGAAACCGGCCATCAATGTCGATTGGGAAGATAGTTCCGAAGAAGAAAAAGAGATTAAGCAAGAAGCAGTGACAATAAGTCAGAAGAAGCCGCAATTCAGGATCTCCCTCGAAGATGAAAAGAACGAAGAATATAAATCGATGTACGAGAAGATTAACCACTATGTACATACTATGACCCTGACCCCGATCCATTCTAATAAGATCGAGGGTATGGTGGTCAAAGAGGTACATAGCGACGGTGCAAAGCCCATCAAATTCTACCGTGGTGCTCCTTCCTCCAAAACTGAAAATAATGTACAATTTGAAGATGTCACTTCATCAGAATTAATGGAATTACCTTTTGAGTGGTACTCTCCCTGTGTTCAAAATTTAATTCAGCGTGGTTTCTTACCCCGACAATGGACAAAAGGTCAATCACAACATTTTGAAAATTTATGGAATAACTCCGGTCGTCCACCCAATTCAAGGCATGGTCTCGGATTCGGCACAGTAGGATCAGTTGACGATACTGAATTTTGCTTAGTTGTCACATACGAGTCTAATGAAAACTGCATTGAAACTACAAAAGAATTTGAAGATTTACAAATTGGAGACGCTCCACCAGAATTCGAAGAAGAGATTAAATCTACAATAGATGAGTTAAAGGAAGTTAACTTAGGTACTAGCGAAGAGCCTAGACCTACCTTTGTTAGCTCCTTACTCAATAAATAAGATTCCGAAGAAATAATCAAGAATGGAATTTAAAGACTGTTTTGCTTGGAGCTACGATGAGATGCCAGGATTAGCTCCAGAGGTCGCAGTCCATAAGCTAGGAGTGGATCCTACTTCTGTCCCAGTCAGACAAGGTCCCAGAAGAATGCGTCTAGAAATCGAACAACAAGTTATAACTGAAGTTAAAAAGCTAATAGACGCCAAATTCGTCCGTGAAGAACAATACCCGACTTGGCTAGCCAATGTGGTACCAGTCAGAAAGAAGAATGGTCAGATCAGAATTTGTGTGGACTTCAGAGATTTAAACAAGGCATGTCCAAAGGATGAATTCCCTCTACCGATCCCAGAACTAATGATCGACATTGCTTCGACACATGAAATATTCTCATTCATGGATGGATCTTCAGGATACAACCAGATAAAAATGGCTCCGAGAAGATGAAAAACTTACAACATTCGTAATGCCGATCGGAGTATATTGCTACACAATGATGCCATTCGGACTGAAGAACGCAGGAGCAACATACCAGAGAGCGATGACAAGAATTTTTGATGATCTCATCCACAATCAAGTCGAATGCTATGTGGACGATGTGGTCATCAAAAGCAAAGTAAAGGAAAACCACCTATATGATTTGAGAATTGTTTTCGAACGATTAAGACAATTTAACCTTAAGATGAATCCCTTAAAATGCGCCTTCGGCGTCACCTCCGGGAAATTCTTAGGATTCGTTGTCCGACATCGTGGAATTGAAATCGACCCGGAAAAGATTAAAGCTATCTTAGAAATGCCGTCTCCCAAAACCTTAAAGCAACTACGATCTTTTCAAGGGAAGTTGGCATATCTTCGATGCTTTATCTCAAACTTGTCAGGTAGGTGTAAGCCTTTCTCGGCACTAGTTAAAAAGGACGCCAAATTTATTTGGGAAGAGAAATGCCAGAGGGCCTTCGAAGACATTAAACAATATTTAATGACACCTCCTGTCTTAACAGCCATAGTCTCAGGTAGACTGCTGATACTTTATACTGCGGCTTTAGACGACTCTCTCGGAGCCCTGTTAGCCCAGGTCAATGATGAGGGTAAAGAAAATGCTCTTTATTACCTAAGCCGTCGTTTACTTCCGACGGAAATAAGGTATCCCGCAATTGAAAAGCATTGTTTGGACTCGATCTTCGCCGCTCAAAAGCTCGAGCACTACATGCTTTCTCATAAGGTCAACTCGATCTCGAAATTTAATCCATTGCAATACTTCGATGACCCGTCCAACGCTTTCCGGCGGACTTGCCGGATGGTCAATGATATTATCGCAATTCGATATAACTTTCGTGCCTCTTCGTGCCGTAAAGGGACAAGTCTTAGCGAGACTTCCTCGCAGAGACACCCTTTGCCGGCAGAATCTCCTCTCAATGACGACTTGCCAGACGAACAAATAATGAGCTTAGAAGACCCTGATGATCGACGTTGGGAATTATATTTTGACGGAGCATCTTCAGCACACAAAGACGAAGAATCGCAAGTGATAGTGCCCGGTAAGGCAGGGATCGGACTAATCTCTATAACACCGGAGCGGGGGATGTTAAGATACTCCTACCACTCGACGAGCCGTGTACAAACAACGAAGCGTAATACGAAGCCCTCATAACAGGATCGGAATTAACTATTCAAATGGGGATAACGGACATCAACATCTACGGGGATTCACGAGTTAATCATTCAACGGATCGTCGGACGAGTACGGAATTTTAAAACCAAGACTCGAGCAATACTTCCAGTATGCCATACAGTTGTTGGAACAGATTCCGAATGTGACAATCTACAAAATTCCCAGAAAAGAAAATGCTTTAGCAGATGCGCTAGCCCGTCTAGCAAAAGAATTTGCCTGTTTGCAAGATGAGTCAGTAGAAGTGTCAGTTCACGGACGTCAGGTCCTATCACAGCTCGACATAGACACAATACACAAATCAGAAAAAGAAAAAGAATCAATTGCAGAAGGATGTAAAACACAGTAAGATCGGCGACGATCATTAATAGACTACCCGCAAACAGGAAAACTACCCGACGATAGGTCGCTAGCCCATCGTATCAAGAAAAGAACTCCGTCCTACGCATTAATAAACAACACGTTATACGTAAGCTCTTTCGATCAAATGTGGCTAAGATGCCTAAGCGGGTCCGAGGCCCGTGAAATTGTTAAAGAGGTGCATTCGGGACTCTGTGGCGCTCACCGATCGGGTCCGAAGATGAAAATGAAAATTAAAAGACTAGGGTACTACCGGCCCTCGATGATGACCGACCGCATGAAAATCGCCAAGAGCTATCACCAATGCCAAGTGCACGGAGTGGTTCTACACCAACCTCCAAATGTGCTACATCCGACAATCGCATCGTGGCCATTCGAATGTTGGGGCACGGATATAGTGGGTCCAATAGAACCACCATCTTCAAAAGGACATCGCTTCATTCTTGCAGCTACGGATTACTTTTTCAAGTGGGCGAGGCAGTTCCACTTAGAGAAGTGAAAGCACACCACGTGCTACGGCTTTTCAAGAACCAAGTTGTCTACCGTTTCGGAGTGCCGCGCAGGATCATCTCGTATAATGGATCAGCATTCGAAGCACACAAATCAACAATTTTGTCGGAGACACGGAATCGATCGGCGATATTCAACAATTTACTACCCAAGAGCAAACGGCCCAGTCGAGGCTTTTAATAAAACTCTCGTTCAAATTTTAAAGAAAACTTTGGACGATAATAAGAGAAATTGGCACGAGAAGTTATTAGAATCCTTATGGGCCTACCGGACAACCTTCGAACTCCTACTCAAGCTACACCTTACGCTCTGGTGTATGGGTCCGAGGTAGTGTTACCCTTAGAGGTCCAGCTTCCTTCACTCAGAATTGCAGTTGCAAACAAAATCACGACAGAAGAGAATGCCAAATTACGACTAGAGGAATTAGAAAGCCTGGAAGGGAAAAGACTTGCAGCAAAACAAAATTTACAACTATACCAAGCTAAGATGGTTCAAGCCCATGAAAGACTGGTCCGCCCAAGAACCTTCAAAGTTGGTGACTTAGTTCTCGTTCTCAAGAGACCTATCCTTGCACACCGCAAGATAGGAGGAAAATTTGAACCCACTTGGGAAGGGTCGTTTGTGGTTGAGTGCGTCTACTCGGGAGGCTCCTACCGCCTAGTGAACTGCCAAGGAGAACGACATATGCTTCCGATCAACGGACGATACTTGAAAAAGTATTACGCTACCTGATGTTTCGAAGGAATGAATTCTTCATCCCTAGAAGCACGGGTGAAGTAATTACTTATGACTGGGTCCGAACCCAAAAATAATAAAAATGTGCTAAAAAATAATAATAAAATCATGATTATATGTTTTCTCTTCTATATCAAAATCTCTTTCCTGATCTTATCCCGCTTCATTCCTGTTGAATTTTTTAAAAAAAAACTGTCTCTAATAAACATTTTCTTAATGTTCTTGTTCTTAGTACAGCCCCTGATCCTTTTCCTTGTCTTTTCGCAGGGAAATGTTGAACGGGCGGTTGGTCCCGAACTTTAGAAATGGCGTAAGCCTCGCACTCGACGAAAAGAGGGTGAAAGATGGAGCGATAATCGAGATTGACTCGGACTTCTCACCGACAGGCTCCGCAATACGAGGAAAGTGACCGGGTCCCGCCGACCGAGAGGAGCCGCCCGATCGGACGATAATGAAAGTGGGTGGCCCAAGCCACCACTCCAAGACAGAAGAAAAGGAAAACAAACACTGAAGAAGACAAGAAAATCAAGTCTGTAGTCGCTACAGTAGAGGGCAGGCTTGTCAGCGCCGCGCCCACAGAAACTCAGGAAGTACGAAGAGCTACTCTCACAGCAACCCAGCGAAGAAATAAAAATCGCCGTATCCGCAAGATGTTAACTAAACTAGCAGCGGACCAGCGCGACGAGGCAGTTGCTACTGCCAGTACATACACTTCAAGGACACCAGTTCACCAGGGACCTGAAGAAAGGAGGCCAGCTCCGAGGATAACAGAAGAGACCAGGGAAATCTTAAGAAGAACAGAAGAAGGAAGGCTACAACGCCACCAGATAAAGCCACCGCAATGCATAACCTTGTTGCGGAAGCAACCCCGGAGGATGTCCCGACAGACACCATCCCCGAGGAGCCGAGGTATGCAGGAGAACGCGAAGGGATTGAGCCATATATCCCCCAGTACGTCACCAGGCCTCGCCATTTGCAAATTATTCCAGAATACGAGCTGGAAAGAATGCAGAATGTAGAAAAGAAAACTTTTGAATACTTCGAGAGAATCAGAGGCAGGAGGATCAATATACTAGAAGGCCTCGAGCTACATACAGACGTGTTCTTAGAATACGAACAAAAACAAATCGTGGATCTGCATCCGGATTTGAAAAGAATGGGCCGAGCGGGCCGCCTAAGAGAAAACACTTACTCGAACCCCGGAGATGGATGCCGTGGAAAGGTAGAATTACAATACAATGTGGATGTCGCTACAACTTCGCGAGAAGACAGGAAGGGAAACCCACCGGGAATACTCCGTCATGGCCAGGTGGATCCAATGCCATTGGTCATTAAAAGGATGGTAAAGAGAATGATAACATGGAGGGTACTGCCGGCAGATTACATACCCAACAGTTGCATAATTAACATCTACAAGCAGGGTGACTGCATACCCCCGCACATAGATCACCACGACTTTGTCAGACCTTTCTGCACGGTTTCTTTTCTGAACGAGTGTAATATCATGTTCGGATCTGACCTCCGGATAGCGGGCCCGGGTGAGTTCCGAGGGCCAGTAAAGATACCATTACCGGTAGGTTCCGTCATGATACTGAAGGGCAACGGAGCAGATGTCGCTAAACATTGCATACCAGGAGTACCAGTGAAGCGGATCTCAGTTACTTTCAGAAGGATGGACGACAGGAAGACACCTTACCACTTCCAGCAGACCCGGAGCTAGAGAGCCTCCGGCCTTAAGAGCTGTGAGTTACATGGAAAATATCACACCTCCAACGTACATCCATACGGCATCCTTGCCAAGGATGGCTTGGAAGGTGATGTTATTAACCATGTACCTCACTATTCAGACATGGATTTTTGACAGATACCTTTTTGGATGGATCGACAAAGATCATACATAGTCCGTTTTGAGTCTACATGGATTGTATGAGATGTATTCCAGATAGAGTTGTATGATGTATCTTCAACATGATTGGAATGAAAGTGACCATGTCACATTTTTGGCCTTCACCTCTTTTGTGCAAGTTGGCTGAGAAACGCCATTAAAGTTAAAAGAACTTCGAACAAAGAACAGAAGAGAAACAAAAATAATAAAAGAAAACTTTCCTTAAAAATCTTAAAAATGATGAACACCAAATTCGTATGAACATTAAATAAACAATAAAATAAAATTTGAATCGTTAAAGGACAAACAAAATGAACACAAATTTTGAATCAAATCTCAATCAAATTTCAAATTCAATCTTTCCAGATGCCAAATCAAATCTCAATCAAATTTCAAATTCAAACTTTCCAAATTTCAAATCAAATTTCAATCAAATTCAAATTCGATCTTCCAGATCTCAAATCAAATCTTAATCAAATTCAAATTCAATCTTTCCAGATCTCAAATCAAATCTCAATCAAATTCAAATTCAATCTTTCCAAATTTCAAATCCAATCTCAATCAAATTCAAACTCAACCTTCCAAATCTGAAATCCAATCCGTTCTACTCTTTCCCTTGTCTGGGATGGAAGCGGTTGATTCCATTGACACGGATCGAATCTGATGGCGAGGAATTATATCCAATCCAAACTAGTGACTTCCGATCAACTCTTTTGAACGGGATATGTAACATCTACATATTCCCTCCTAATCTATTTCCTTCCATGAAAGTCTTTTACAACTTTCATGAAATTCTCGAAACACCAAAATTCCACACTTTTCAAATCAACACTACAAATCTTTGCAAAATTAATGACTATTCAAAATCAAACTTTTGGGGTTGAGGATTTTACATCCGAGACTGCATTGCTTTAGGTTCTTTCCCTATCGCAATGAAATACAACAAAATCAAATTCTTGGGGTTGAGGATTTTACATCTGAGACTGCATTGCTTTAGGATTCTTTCCCTATCGCAATGAAATACATCAAAATCAAATTCTTTTGGGGTTGAGGATTTTACATCCGAGACTGCATTGCTTTAGGTTCTTTCCCTATCACAATGAAATACATCAAAATCAAATTCTTGGGGTTGAGGATTTTACATCCGAGACTGCATTGCTTTAGGATTCTTTCCCTATTGCAATGAAATACATCAAAATTAAATTCTTGGGGGTTGAGGATTTTACATCCGAGACTGCATTGCTTTAGGATTCTTTGCCTATCGCAATGAAATACATCAAAATCAAATTCTTGGGGTTGAGGATTTTACATCCGAGACTGCATCGCTTTAGGTTCTTTCCTATCGCAATGAAATACATCAAAATCAAATTCTTGGGGTCGAGAATTTTACATCCGAGACTCGCATCGCTTTAGGATTCTTTCCCTATCGCAATGAAATACATCAAAATCAAATTCTTGGGGTTGAGGATTTTACATCCGAGACTGCATTGCTTTAGGATTCTTTCCCTATCACAATGAAATACTTCAAAATCAAATTCTTAGGGGTTGAGGATTTTACATCCGAGACTGCATTGCATTAGGTTTCTTTCCCTATCACAATGAAATGCATCAAAATCAAATTCTTGGGGTTGAGGATTTTACATCCGAGACTGCATTGCTTTAGGATTCTTTCCCTATCGCAATGAAATACATCAAAATCAAATTCTTGGGGTTGAGGATTTTACATCCGAGACCGCATCGCTTTAGGATTCTTTCCCTATCGCAATGAAATACATCAAAATCAAATTCTTGGGCTTCGAGAATTTTACATTCGAGACTGCATTGCTTTAGGATTCTTTCCCTATCGCAATGAAATACATCAAAATCAAATTCTTGGGGGTTGAGGATTTTACATCCGAGACTGCATTGCTTTAAGATTCTTTCCCTATTGCAATGAAATACATCAAAATCAAACTCTTGAGGTTAAGGATTTTACATCCAATACCACATTGCTCTGAGATCTCTCCTCATTGTAACGATTCAATCCAATCAATTCAATTTTCTTTTGAGGTTGAAGATGTTACATCTAAAACCACAAAATTCCAATTTTCATTTCAAATCCAAATTTTCTCAAATTAATTTTAAATCAAACTTCAATCTAAATTAAAACTCAAAATCTAAACTTACACATCAAAACATGAACATGAAATGAAAATAAAATCTAAATTAAAATTCCCCCAGGTCATGTGATTTGGGATTCGGCTCCTTTTCCTTTCCCCAGCGAGAGTTCAGGGATCTCCAGTCTCAGAGATATACTTGACACTCCCCAGCGGAAACTCTTCTACTTTGTCCTAAGTTTGTCACTTGGACTTTTGTGTTGGTTTTGTTGATCGCTTCGGTCAACACCAATACGCGCGGTGTGCTCCGTCGACTCACCACACCTATCGAGGGTCCATTTGTTGACCTCATTTTCGATGAGGTCTTCTCTTCTTCTTTTAGTAATTAGGATCTAGCCTTAGGCTTTTCCTTCGACTATCTTAGAGGATTAGAATTGGGACCCACCACTTAGAAACTCAAACCACTTCTTAACTCCCTGCAAACTCCACAAGCTTGACTGTAGACCCCTAATCACCTAGAGGGTTAAAACCAAATGTGGAAGTTTAAAGGATGAGTCCCTATAGGACTCTTTGGCCTTAGGACTGCCCTGGGTGGCCTGGTCTGGTGAAGGGCTGACTTACGCATACACTACATTTACACACTACACTTTCACACACCCATACCTAACTTGACCTCCTGACTCATAAAGGTGACTCACATGGATGGTCCTTAACCCCTAAGCCCTTGGCTAAGAGGGTTAGGAACAACATAGTGAATGCCTCAAATGAGTCCCTTCATGGCTCATCTGGACTTGATATGGCTTCATGGCTCAACCAAAATAATTTTATTCAACTTACATTCACCCAATCTTCAATTTTCCAAATTTTCAATTTTTGACCCCCGGGACCCTACATCTGTCTAGCCTACCCAAAACCCTTGAAATCACCCAAATTTTTCAAAAATTTCCAAATCACCCAAAATTACTCAAAACCAATCCCAAGCATTCCCACATTACTCAAATTGATCATCCATACCCAAAAATACCAAAAATTCCAAAAATACCTCCCAATACCCTCAAAATACCCAAAATACCCCTCTTGACCCAAAAATCCAAAAATTCAGAAAATTCCCAGAAAACTCCAAAAAATCCCAAATATTTCCAATTTCATTTTGTTCAACTACACCATGGGCCAATTTTGTCAATTTACCCTACTTTTGTCAAAACCCCCAATTTGACCCATTTTAACCCTAAGTGAACCTAATGTCAAACCAACCCTACCCAATTGACCCAAATTTTGGTCCAATTCAATTCTAAACTTCAATTCAACATTCCCAACACCAATATAGACCAAATAAAAGTCCAATTTGATTGACATTTGAATCCAATTTCACTTTTGGCCTTAAAGCCCAATTTGGACCCATGACCCAAACCTAACCCAAACTCACCCAATTCAACTCCAATTAACCCCAAATCTTTTCTAAACCTTCCTTAACATTCCCACAAACAAAACCTTAACATGATTTGCCCAAAACTTAGACCCAAACCCTAATCAAATTTAACCCAAAGCCAAAAAGCCCAATTTTGACCTAAACCCAAATCTAACCCAAATAAGCCCAAACCCCAAAATCAAAACCCAACCAAAGCCAAAAACTCTTTGAAACACTCCCATAAACATTTCTCAACATTTATTTTACATCAATTTCAACCCTAGCCCAACATTGGCCCAAGTTAGCCCAATTTGGCCTATATTGGCCCATTCACCAAAGAAGCCCAAATTCAACCCAATTCAAACCCAAATCACTCCCAACTTGCTTCAAATCACTCATGAAATATCCCTAAACCAAACCCAACATTTGTTTGGCCCAATCCTTCACAAAATTCCCATCCATAAATTTATTTTTTTAAACAAAAAGCCCACTTTCTTAAACCTTCCTAAAAGCCCAAATTTCATGCTAAAGCCCATAAGATAAATTCTTCTCATCATACCCTTAATTAAAACCAATCCCTAAGTTTCAAAACTCATCATGAAGCCATTACAAGTTAAGCCCCATACAAATTCCCATCAAAATACCAAAATTTTCTTAAAACCATTTCCATGAAATTGACTTAACTTTTCCCAAGCCAAATATGAGCCATGAAGCCATGCATGAGCCACATGGGAGCCATGAGAGCCATGGAATCTACTTTCCACCGTACCATACCCAAGATGGCAAGAGGAGGAGGCCCTTTCCATATTCTCTTAAGAATGATTAACCACTTCCATGACTCCACTAAATCACGCTTAAACTTAATTGTACTTGGATTGTGACTTGACCCCACTAATCAAGCTGATCCAAGTGACTTTCCCTTCAGCCCAAATTGGCCTTGGAGGGTGGACCTAACCCAAAACCAAGGATTGACCCATTTAGACCCAAAACTAGCCCTTTCCCATTCCATTTTGATTCAAACCCTTTACACATGTCCATGGCCAATCGATCGCACAAACCTCCAGCCTCCGACCCACTCGGACCCGAGGGTGACCCATGCCTGCCGGCCAACCGCCCGGGTCGCCGGAAAACACCATGGCCGAGACCTCGGGAGGAGCCAAACTTTGGAATTCCACCTCGTCGAGCCGCCCCATGCCCAATGGCCACCATGGCCGTCCTTCCCATGCCTGAGGCAGTCGATCCCAACCCTCGGCCATCCCCGCGAGCCTCTCCGACCACCTCTATTTAAACCCGACCCCCTCACGGCCATGGAGGAGAGTTGCACAAACCTTGCCGAAACTCTGCCAAAATTGTTCCAAACCCTACTCCATACTTAGAATAGTTGATCCCCAGTGTCAATTTGCCCTAATCCCCACCAACAAAATCCAATTTCTCAACTGAAATTTCACCCAAAACCAGGACACTTTGCACACAGGTGAGCCAATCCTCAAATCGATCGGTCCTACACCTTCACCGGACCAAGAGGAGAAGTTTCCCACTAAAAGCCCCATCTCCGAGCCACCCAGCTTGTTCCAGCTCTCCAAGCTTTGTGATCGGCCGTGGTCACTTTCATAGCTAGGCGATTCACTGCACCGGGAGACTTCATCCGGAGCTTGCGGGATCCAATCGAAGGTGACACAACCCTCGGATTGAAGCCACACTTCTTTGAGCAAAGGTATGAGCTAATTCTTCATCCCGAGCTTCTAGAGATTCTCCATTTCAAATGCTTTAATTTCAATGCATGATCACCGTATAGATGTGTTTGTCTCTTCAAGAAGAATCCATAGAGCACAAGAACACGAAAATCCGTTAAGTATTGAGTGAGATATTAGGGATTTAGTGTGGACGGCTCTCGGGTGAGGACGCTTGGGGACGATGAACGGATGCCGTTCATTTAATTCACGCGCGGACGGACGGTCAGGATCGCGTCGGATGAGGAGACGGAACGATACAGCGGGCCCCCGAGCGCTGAGTCGGATGGCGGCGTCGAATCAGAGAGCGCCACGCGGCGTTTCGGAGCTGCCGAGGTTGACGCGGCGCCGCGTGGATAAATAGAAAATTAGGGTATTTTCTCGATTTATTTAATTCCCTAAACTTCAAAAATCCATAACTTTTTGTAGAAAAATCAGAAAAATAAAATAAAAATACTTTCTTGCTCGAGTGAACGGAGGAGAATAATGTGGAAAAGAAATCATTTAATTTCATCAAGTATTTTATTTTTAATGATTTATTTACCCTCTCGCATTGTTTTAATTCTCCATGCATATAGGAAATTCACCATGGCATGAGACCATAGTGGCTTTTGAAGCCTCCGAATTTGGGAACATTCCCCGAATTTTCCAAAGTCGAGGCTATCCCTATGAGAAGTTATTGATTTTTCAAATTCATGTTACTCGTTTTCGAGTATTTTAAATCCAATAATTAGCATGTTGTAAAATAAATTCTAGGAAAATTTGGTGATGTCTCTTATGACCAGCAGGACCCTAGGAAAAATAAGTTTTGAATTAATCCACTTGGAATAACCCTAATTGGCTTAAACACCCAAAATAGGTCCCTAATTAATTAGAGCTAATCATACATCAAATTGACTTGAAATCAATTCTCCACTGACCTTTAGGATCAGTGGAACCCACCATAAAAATTTGAAGTCAATTGGACTTGGTTAGCCCTACTAAATGGGTTGGTTAAGCCATTTAGTCAATTTGAATTTTGAAAATTCACAACTTTCAAAATACTTTTCAAAAATTTACCAAATTAGTTTTGGAGCCTCTCTGATATCAGGGGAATTTAGGAAAATTAAAATTTTAATTTTCTAAAAAAGTTGATTTTTAGTATTATTTTAATATTTTAATAATTAAAAAATAATAAAAATCACAAAAATAATAAAATTCACCAAAATGTCACATTTTGAATTTTAATCACTTAGGAACAAACCCCATATTTTTCTTAGGTCTATTTAATGAGATATTAAATTTTAAAGCCCTTAGGTAATTTTAAAATTAAAAAAATGTATTTTCTAGTATTTCCACTAAAATAATTCTAATAAATCATAGAAAAATCAGAAAATTGTAAAAATTGATTCTTTGATTTTCTTGATATCAGAGAGATTTTTGAAAAATAAAAAATTCATATTTCAACCTTTATTTTATTTTTAAATTAATTAATACTCCAAAATTTAAAATAATCATAATAAAAATAATATAATTCCAAAAATCACCAAAATTAGTCCAAGTGGTCCTCTGGTCATTAGGAATGTCCCATAATTTTCTTAAGGACAGAAACTTTTCCTTGGTCCTATTATTAAATTTTCCTTGAAATCCCTATTTTCTACCAAAAATAATTACATAAATAAATTAAATACAGAAAAATCACATTTTCTCCTCTCATGTCTTTATTGGCATATGAGTGAAGTCACATAAAAATTTCAAGTTCATTTAAGCTCAATTTAGTGAGTTATGAAATTATTAAGCTTGAAAGGGCAAAATGGTAATTAAGATTTTAACCCTTAATTAAAACTTTAGGCTTAATAAAATTAAAAAGTAAAATATTTGATCTTAATCTTATTTGGATGATTGAAATTTAAATAATTAAAGGGTAGAAACCTACTAAACAATTTAAAAATAATTAAAATAAACCTTAATTAAATAATTGATTAAATTTGGAAGAATAATAAAATTGGAATTATTAAAATAGAGATATTATTAGGAAGAGATTTGTTCTTTAATTTAAGAATCCCTAAATTAATCATCTCAATAATATTTAATTCCTAATTAAAATGATAATCCAAATTTAAGATTTAAAATGCTAAAAGACTTAATCATTAAATTAAATTAAAGTTAAATTATTTAAATTAAACCCTTTTAAAATTTCAATTAAATTAATACTTTAACAATTACAATTAAATCATCTTTAAAACATAAAAGATAAAATATTAAATTAAAGTTAAAAAATAAAATCAAATTAAAAATTATATTAAATTAAATTAAATTAAATTAAAACATATCAAATTAAAATAAATTAAAATAAATTAAAATAAATTAAATTAAATTAAAATAAATTAAAATAAATTAAATTAAATTAAATTAAATTAAATTAAATCAAATTAAATTGAATTAAATTAAATTAAACAATAGAATCAAGTTAAAATTAAAATTAATTTAAATTAAATAAATTAAATTAAAATTAAAACTAAACTAAATTAAATTAAATTAAAGTTAAATTAAATTGAATTAAAAATAACATCACCTAAGACATGAAGAAATTAAATATAAAGCAACTTGAACACTATTCCAAATTTAAATCCGATAACTGAAATTAAACTAAATCACAAACCATTTGAACACAAATTTGCCCTCTAAAGCTTTGGTTACCATAACTCCTAAACATAACGTTAAGTAAAATGTTACTTCACTTATAGTGATATTCAAATGTCCTAATTCACTGAGTAAGATAACAACAAAACTTAACTAAACCTCGGACGATTACTTCACCTGATTGATTAAATTCGTTTGGACTTAAAACAATTCTAGCAATATTGAAAAGATGTTTAAGATTCTTCTTAAGCACTTCCTCAATATGATAGGATGTTTATAAGAACAACCGAACTTAATTGTTCTTCGATGAAGAAAATCGTCCTCAAACCAAAACACAAGAACCTAGACGTCATAGGAGATGACTAGCTATAGGATTAGGAACTTGGTAGAAAACCATAACCCTTCCCTTAGCTTTACCTAGGAACATGCTTAAAATATTCTAACTGTGTTTTAAGTGCAGCTTGGGATAATGGGAAGACCCTCCAGGTACGCTTTTTATTTTATTGTAATTTACTTTCTTGCAATTTACTTTATTGCAAATGCACTTTACTTTTCTTGCATGATAAACAACTGTTGCATGAAAACCCACACCTTTAGGATAGTCCCTAAAACCGAAACCAAAACTAAATTAAAAGTCATTGCAAGATAAAATTCACCGCCACAACATTTCAAAATATAAAACAACTCAAAATTTAATCACAAAACGTAACACAAAACCGCAATTACAACTAAATTAAAACGTCTTGTTGGATGATCGGGAATACCTCGGATGATGTAACCTACGTGTTGCTAACGGGATTTCCCACGGTCTAAATGAAAGTGTGGAACTCATTTAGTTGAGTTTAGCAAATTCATCTGGACTAGTGAATCCGATAAAAATAACGATGCCGGAAGGATGGAACTGTGGGATCTTAACCGGTGTTGTTATAATCAACTTTAAGATTTGTTTTAAATAAAACATAAAAAACACTTGAAAATTAAAAAATTCTCTAAACCAAAACACTTTTCTCATCTCCTGATTTATGACTTCTAAAACTAAACCTCTGCAACGACAAGGAGCTCGGAGCATGGTGGGCAGCACGGCCATTGTCGTCAAGCAAACCGAAATCTACATCAACAAAACCATTCATAGAATTAAACAACAAAGCCATAGGACTTCGAGGTATTTTGCCTAGTGCAACATAAATCCTCAACCTTTTGTTAGGCATTTGCATGATCATGTCATGTAAATTAAGCCCTAACCGGTCTTAGGACTCCGAGGTAGTCGTTTAGTACGACATAAACCCTCACATCTTCGAGGCTATTTGTATGATTGTGTCATACGAATATAAGTCCTAATTAATTAAAATTGGCAAGATCAAAACATCAAATAAACATTAGGACTTTCCTAAATTCAAGCCAAACAGTAGGATAGTCGAGAAATTACCGAAGTTCGCTTCGAATCTGTGATTTCTCCTACATTTCTTCCTTTGAATTCCCAAGACAAAATGTTCCAAATTTGATCCATTCCCTATTGAAATTCCAAAATTCAATCCTTTGAAAACTTAAACTTTGAAATTCTTGAGAGCAGAATTACCGATTATTATCGAGAGTTTTCTTAAGTGATTCCCGTCATTTAAGATGTAATTAACTATAGGGGCTTGCCCTTATAGGGAATTTTAAGAACCCAGGTAATATAAACCCTGTTTAATTCTTTCATATTAAGTAGGGAAATTTGTCGGCTTCTAATGAATGACTCTTTTAACAAATAACTCCTTCTTATAAATACATGAACAAGAATCTGTTCGGACTCTTTTCGATTCCTTTCTTTTCGTCCTGATGAGAAGAAGCATAACTTGGGACCGACAATCAGAATCTACCCTGCAGAAATGGAAGCCCCAAAGCTGATTTTCTCCTTCACCAATGGACTGGACTTCGCTGTTTACAAGGATGTGCTGCCCGACAATGGGATCATCCGGTTTGGACAAGGATTCGAGAACACAATTGTCAAGATCACCATTGCACTTCATTCTTGAGAGATTTGAGAGAATTTTGAAGAAATGGAAGGAAGAATTCATGGAGAAGAAGTTAGAGACAAGGTTTCTAAGGATCCTCAACCCTACTTCAATGGTTTCATCGCTGTAAGTTTAGAAAAAATCTCTAGTCGTTTGGACATGTTTGAAGTGGATTTTAAAAGAATTGGAGATCGCCTTCATGAGATGTTTCATCAGATTGAACATCTACAATGGCAGATGAAACTTCGATTTGATCATTTTGCGGCTTATCAAGTTGCTCAAGTTGAAATGTATGCAAAGAACAAGTGGATTGATGAAAAGACGGCTACGGATTTCTCGAGAGCGTTAGTGTTCTTTCCGAGTAGAATTCACAATTTCCCTTGTGAAGATTGAATATTCTGGTAATGGGTTAGTTATTATATGGTTTGTTGAGTCGTTGTATCAGATTTAGAGAATCGATTGTGTTTGTTTGTGTATTTGCTTTCATGTTCAATGTGTGTTGTTTTTGCTTAGAAATTGTTGTGTTTGAGTGTGTATTAGGATGTTGAATCAAGTATAATACTTATCTGGAATGTATTGAGTCAACATTGAAGATTATGAATGGAATTTAATGAGTTTGATGTAAACTTAGTGTTTGATTGGTGGATTTAATATTTAATTTTTAAAATTTTTGGAAAATGTTTTGGAAGTTAGAAACTGAAGCCCTACTCTAATATGAGTAATTGAAAGTTGAATTTATGAATTTTTGGTGGAAAATTAAATTTAAAAATAATTTTTTGTGAAAGGCGAGTCTGGCGCCTAGGCGCCAGAATTCGGCGCCTAAGCGCCGCCCGGCCTCGCTATCCGAAAATTACCATTTAAATCCCCACAAGCCATTTTTGACGCCTAAGCTTCATCTTCTTCCCCATTTTTACGAAAATACACCCTTTGGATCCATTTTGAGGTCAATACATTAAGGATTTGAGCTCGAAACCACTCGATTTCATCGTCTCAAGGTCAGATCTACACTTTAAACCATTTATTTTCAATTTTCACCATAGATTTTCCTAGTTTTTGCTAAGAACCGAAATTTAAAAAAAATTTGATTTTTAGTGATTTCTTTGGATTTTTAAACTTATTTTAAGTTTTATAAACTTAAAAAGAGTTTAAATCTTTGATTCCTAAATTTGTTCTTATTTTCTTTCACATTTAGATGGCTCCAAAATCTAAGTGCGGGAAGGGACGAGAAAATTTTGATAGCAGCAAATTTCCAACTGCGACTGCGCATTTTTGTTTCCACGAGCTAGCATCATCAAGAAAGTTCATCTCGGAACGAAGTTTCTATCATCCTGGGGAGATGATCGAAAACACTATCGTTGCGCACAACTGGCAACGATTTTGTTACTTCACTGCTATTGCTGTTATCCCGGTTGTTCGAGAATTTTATGCAAATTTTCTGGATGCTGAAGGTTCGAAGTCTTTGTTAGAGGAATCGTAGTAAGATTTACTCCAGAAAGAATCAACATATTCTATGGCCTGCCACCGATGATTGAGTGCTATTATTCTGGATTATCACCATCTGAGGGTGATTTGGATATGATTATTGCCTATTTGACTGATGGTACTCGATCTTGGAAGATCAGGAATGGTAAAATGGTAAATTTCAAATCTTCCAAGCTAAATGGTATTTCAAAAGCATGGCACTATTTCATTTCTGCGAGATTGTTACCTTCCAATCATCTGAGTGAAGTAACTAAAGATCGAGCGATATTGAACTATTGCATTCAGGAGAGGAAGCCTATAGACGTTGGCAGTATTATTTTTTAATCTGTGGATTCTATTGCAAGATCCAGTACTTCTGTTGGATTGAGATTTCCTTCTTTGATTTATTTGTTATGTGTTAATGATGGAGTCAGTGCTGATATTTCTGAGGAGAAGTTAAAGACTACCAAGCCAATTGGGCAGGAGAGTGTTAGTATCTATGATCGTCTTCAAGGGAAGAGATCGACCTCTCCTTCTACTTCTTCATATACTCTAGGTAGACCTTCTACTTCTCGCCCCTCTACTTCAGCTGAGCCACCATCTAGTTTCTGGGAGTCCATGCATGATTAGTTTTTAGAGCAACAGCAGGAGTTGTTTCAGACTCACTGCAGGATAGATACTATTGACAAGAAACTGGATCATCTTTCTGACTATACCAGAGGAAGAGTAGTTACGATGCATAGTACGATGAAGCCCTATTTAGATTTCTGAAGGGTGAACATGATGTGAGTTTCCCTACTTTTCCTAGCTTTACACCATTTATTGATCCTAAGGACGTTGAGTTTTCCTTTGGTGATGATGATGACAATGAGGCGACAGCTAGTGATTAGTAGTAGAGCGATCTTTATGTAGTACTACTCTGTTGTTAGTTTGTTTGTTTGGATTGTTTGTTAGTTTTATGTTTGATGTATGTTGTTTAGTTTATGTACTTTTGTTGATGGATTTTGTGGTTAAAACATTTTTAGTATATTGTGTTGAGACTGATGTTAGAGTTAATTTATATGTTTGTTTTAGTCTACTATTTAGAACTTAGTAATTTTGCTTCGCTTTAATTTTGTTTCAAATTTAGTATAATAAAAAATTAGCCTCGCTTACTTTTTATACATGCTTCAATTTTATCTTAATTATTCATAAAAGCATGTTTAGAAAGTTAATTTTTCTTTTTAGGATTGTTTTTACATACTTATAAAAACTCTTATGATTTTCTTTCTCTCATACTTTCAAAATTTTCATAGTGTACCAAAACTTAAGTTTGGGGGAAGGGAAATACATTCAAATTTAAATTTTATTTGTCCTTAAAGAGCTAATATTTTCTTAAAATAAAAACTTTTTAACATAACTTAAGGAATACAGAATTTATTTGAGACCACTTTTATTTTTGTAAATATATAAATTTTGTGAAATTAACTAAAGTTTTACTAACTTTGATTGATTTTAAGAATAGAATTATTTAACTTAAGGAAAAATAAGATTAAAGAATTTTTCTATTCATGATAGAAATGATAGAATTCAGAAATATTAAGTAATAAAAAATTATCACTTGAAAAAGAAAAGATTGGAAATCTTTTTGAATTCTTATTTATGTTATAATAATTAAGTAAAAATGTATAAGTTTTAAAAATATAAGTTAAGGATAGGGAAGTTCAAAACCATTAACAGGCTATCTAGATATAGTAATCCTCTCTATACATAAAAAAAAAGAGAAAAAAAAAGAAAAAAAAGAAAAAAAAAGAAAAGAGAGGAGAAGCTTGAGGAAATGCCTAATCAAAAATTGGCTTCACTTGAATTATCTTATAGGAAGAAAACTCGTTACATATCTTACTTAATTTTTATACATGAATATTCATTTAAAAATGATTTTTCAAGAAAATCTTTTCCTTGTAAATAATCTATGAGATCTTAATATAATAAGCTTCTATTATTTTCAAAATGAATGAAAAGTTTGAAATCTTATGATTTAGTAGTTGAATATTCTTTAAATTCTTAAAATTAAACCTAGTTAGTGAAATTAGGTTAATAATTTACTAAAGACTTTATAAAATCAAAAATTATAAGGAATCTTAAATATTTATCTTTTATTCCAAAGGTTATATTTTATATAGTAAAAAGTGTTACTTGAGGATAAGTAACATTTAAGTTTGGGGGATTTTGATCCATGAAGAAAAATACATATTTTTATGCCTTGATTTTTATAAATTTCTAAGGATATTATGCTTTAATGAAAGGTATTTTTATGTTTTTGGATGTAGGTGATGTAAAAAGGTCTAGAAAAGGAAAAGGAGCAAAAGGGAGCAAAAATGGAGCAAAATAGAAAAAGAAGAAAAAAATATGGCCTGGCGCCTAGGCGCTAGACTCGATACAGAAACTGTCAAGTTTTTGACGACTTTTGGACGGTTATTTCGACGGAGTGAGCGGTTATTGGACATTCTGAAGACTGGCAGTTGTTCCTTGATAATAGGACATGTGATACATTGCATTTGGACGCTCCAAAATGGTTTTAAACGCGAAGAGGTGCGAGCCAAAGCGAAGAGGTCCGAAGAACTGGACGCGGTGTCCGAAGCCTAGGCGCCAGATTCCGGCGCCTAGGCGCCAGACCGACCTTCTAGAAGATTCATTGAATTTGGACATGTTTTGAAGAGGTGTCTCAAGGCAACCCTTGGAGCCTATAAATAGGAGTCCACTCCTTCAGAGAAAATCGCCCCCCATTCGCCCCACCCCCTCTAGCCTCCTTAGAGAGAGAAATCTCATTAGAGAGAGAGGGTCTAGAGAATTAGAGAGAGAAATTTAGGGCTACTTTTGTTTAGTTTAGTGAGTTTACTTTCAAGTTGTAGCATCTGGAGTTCATTACACTGTGGAGTCAGTAGGAGTCAAAAGATCTGTAGAAGGAATATTTGAGATAAGTATTTTTATATTTGATTCAAAGATTATTTATTATGTTTTGCTATTTATTTTCAATGTGTTCTGAGTAGTTAGTTTACTTTCTTCCTTCATTCATGAAGAGATAGATAAGATAATATAAAGATTCGATGGAGAATTAAAATTCAAAATATTTTCAAAAACATTGTGATGACATTAATACCCGATCTTACTTTACTTTTTAAAATGGCCATTTAAATTGTTAAAACCTGTTGAAGAGTTTTGAAACCTTAAAGGAGAAGAACTCTTAACTTGTAAATGTCACATGAATCCTTGGGTAGTCGAAGGCCATGTGCGGGCTATTCAAGGTGAAGTGCAAATAAATAGGAAGATAAGATTTAAAGGGCGTAGAATTGGTAAGTTTTTAGAGTGACAGGCTAAATTCTTATAATTTGATTTATAGATCAGGAATGGGTCACTAGTAGGGCCGACCATAGCCACCCTCGGACATCTAGTAGTGAGAGTCTAGATTAACCCATTACTACTAACAATACATCCTGACTCGATCCGTAAGTTAGCCAATGTTCTTTGCGCCTGGATCAAAGGGTAAATAATAGGAATGCTTCTATTTGGCACAATACCATAAATTAAATTCTCCAACGAATATTAAATTATCTTAAAAATCTTTGATTAATTGAAGGAAAGAAAGTTGTTATTTTATATAGTTTTTATAAATCATTCTCTCAGTATTGTTTTCTTTAATTGCATCTAGTAAATTAATAGTAATTTATAGTTAATTTTAAGAATAAAAAGATATTTTTAAAATATAATATTTAGAAAATTTATTTCTACAATTTTTCTCCTTGGGATCGATACTTGGGTTATAATAGAAAACCCTATATTACTTGAAACGATATGTATACTTGCGTAGTACCCCTAGTGTGTAAAGTAATTTCTAAAATTCACAATATTTTGATTTATACACTAGCCGCTTATTATAAATTGGGTTAAGCTTTGGCCATCTTTTGGAAGCATATATTACTGCGTTACTTGCAGTCGGGTCAATCCTCATTGAAAAGACCATCCCTAGACCTCTCTACACCTGAGTTTGATCAAGGCTGCACCACCTGTTGGAGGAAGTTCTACTCAGACTCATTTCCAGAGCAAGGTGACAGTTCAAGGAAGCTCGCCGAACTCTACAGAAGCTTCTTCAAGCACCCAATCGAGGCCACACCACTTGGGCTAAAGTATGGACCTCTCCCCCTTAAACCGAACTTAGTTTAAGACTTTGTGAAGAAAACTTTAATTTCATGCTTAATCAACCATATGGATGTGTGATCCCCGATAAATGCAATGGCACCAAAAACTTGGTTCCGCTGGATAAATGCGCTGATGATTTTAGATATGAAAATTATGATTTTATGATATGGGATACTACGCAAGTATACGTATCGTTTATCAAGTAATATAGGACTTTCTAATTAAGCCCCGAGATATCGAACCCACAGGGAAAATGTAAAATCTTTAAAGAAATAAAAAAAAAATAATCTTTTTTACTTTTTGTTATGGCTTTTGAAAGTATGTGTTGATTTTGAAAGGTTTTGAAAGTTGATTTGTCTTTTGAAATTTCCTTAATAAAATGTTAAGCAAGAAATTAAAATTATAATAACTAAAAAAAACTGTATGTAAAATACTATTAGCTAGAATATCTTTTTCTTTCCTTTTATGAAGTAGTAATAATTCTTAAAGTATTGTTGTGGAAGATTTTAAATTTATTGTGACAGATAGAAGCAAATGTGTTCTTTACCCTTACTTGGTTCTATAAAGAACATAGGTTAATTTGAAATTTTTATTATTTTGAACATGGTTAGGCAGGGAAGATACCAGCCTCTCACTCTAGTAGTTCCCTCGATTCCCACCATCCTGGGGCTAACTTCTCATAACAAAACTCAAAACTTCAAACCAAATAAGGGGGTTTTAGCCTGTCACTCTAAAATCCTCTAATTTTACTCCCTTCCATAAAAATATCTTCTAATATTACATTCAATTATATTGACAGTTTCTGTATCGAGTCTGGCACTTCATATATAACTGTAGTTTAACTTTATTTAACACTTCTTCATTAAGAAAATTTTAACTTTAAGTTTTTCATGATTAATATAAATTTTAACTAAATTCTTTTATTCATTTATATATTCAAAATTTTGTTCCCCTAAAATAACTTCATGTACATAATTAATCTCAATCTAAAATAAGACTTATTTTTAAATTTTCTTAAGAATCAAATAAAATTTTAGGTTTTTGAAAAATCTTTATTTTTAAAATTCCCCCACAAACTTTAATTTTTTAATTAAGATAAAACATTTAAGTATAAAAAATGATATATGGGTGAGAAATAAAAACTTACATATCATGCTTTCAAGAATTTTTAATATCTTAATATGTAAGTATAACAATTTAAATAACAGGAGTAAAATGAAATCAAATTTAGTTTTTTAGTTTTTTTTTGATAATAAGAAAAGTAAAAATTTCGAAGACTTCTACAAGTAGTGGAGGTTTTCAAAGCAAATACACACCAACTAAAATAACACACCGATATAGTATAACGATGATAAGTGGAATTTGAAAAATTTTTAAACATTTAGTTTCCTAAGTAGAAGTTCCCAATAGTGGTTTATAATCTCCTAACAGTTTTTGAATTAAGGTACACACTATTAAAAACTCTGACATAACACTATCACAAAGCAACATATAAATCCACAATAAAACAACAACAATACCTGAATATGCATAACAGATAAATAGTATAACTACAATCTGCATATTATCAAGGTTCACATCATAACACAATCATCAAACAAAACACTAGACAAAACAAACATCAATAACAACAACATCATAATAAAAACAAATAATACAAATCTACTCATCATCCTCATCATCATCATCATCCTGCTCATTCCAATCCGTCACATAAGGTGTATAGAATGGATGAGGTAGCATCTCAACACTCTGATCACCTCTAATCAGTCTATCCAAATATTGCTGATAACTCTCCTCATACTCATCATGTTTCACAATATATCTTTCTACATTGTCCATCTACCATCAATATCTCTTACATGCTCATGAGTAAGACTCACTTTTTTCAAAATCTTTCTTAATAAACCAGTTTGTGAATCAGTAGATGATGATGCACGTGAAGTAGAAGCACGAGAAGTAGATGCAGCAGAAGCAAAAGAAGCTCTGCCAAATCCTTCTCTCTAACCAAACTCTGAATTTACAATGTAAGCACCAAGGTTTACACTGGTAATAGATCTCAATGGCTGAAGTACCTCGTACTAGGTTTCAAACTTCACTCTAGATTGTTCACATAGTGAATGAATCAAGGAAGGAAATCCCATATCTGCAATAGTGGTGGATCTAGCACTGCTCAAAATATAATCATAAATTATTCCTCCAATGTCAATAGGCTTCCTTTGTTGAATACAATGGTTTAACACAGCTCTTTCTCTCGTTACTTCACTAGTGTGGCTCA
Source organism: Papilionanthe hookeriana x Papilionanthe teres (assembly GCA_022702705.1). Classification (NCBI taxonomy): domain Eukaryota; kingdom Viridiplantae; phylum Streptophyta; class Magnoliopsida; order Asparagales; family Orchidaceae; genus Papilionanthe; species Papilionanthe hookeriana x Papilionanthe teres. Next base: position 50,977,446 of record CM040436.1, read on the forward strand.
AAGGTAACAACCTAGGTGAGATAAAATAATGCCACGCCTTAGAAATGGCATTCAATTTGAAAGCATGAAAGTTCACTCTTCTATCATTTGTTATCTTCCATAACCCTCTTCCACCAGTCAAAAATTCCATGATCTTGATCTATAAAAAAATACCTATTTCTTTATGTCTTAATTCTTTTTAATTTATAAAGATATGATGCTTTAATGAAAGGTATTTTTTGTGTTTTTGGATGTAGGTGATGTAAAAAGGTCTAAAAAGGAAATAGGAGCAAAAAGGAGCAAAATACAAAAAGTATAAAAAAATATGGCCTGGCGCCTAGGCGCCAGAAGTTGGCGCTTAAGCGCCAGACTCGATACAGAAACTGTCAAGTTTTTGACAAAGTTTGAACGATTATTTTGACGGAGTGAGCGGTTATTGGACATTCTAGAAGACTGACAGTTGTTCCTTGACAATAGTACATGTGATACATTGCATTTGGATGCTCTAAAACGGTTTAAATCGTGAAGAGGTGCGAGCCAAAGTGAAGAGGTGCGAAGAACTGGACGTGGTGTCCGGCGCCTAGGTGCCGCATTCGGCGCCTAGGGGCTCGATTCCGGCGCCAGGCGCCGTACGTACCTTCCGGAGGATTCATCGAATGTGGACATGTTTTGAAGAGGTGCCTCAAGGCAACCCTCGAAGCCTATAAATAGGTGTCCATTTCTTCGTAAAACGTGCCCCTCCCATTGTAACCCTTTCTCTTATCCACTTTAGGATCTCTCATCCTTAGAGAGAGAAATAGAGAGAGAAATTTAGGGACACTTTTGTTTAGTTTAGTGAGTTTATTTTCAATTTGTTTCATATGGAGTTCATTACACTGTGGAGTCAGTAGGAATTAGAAGATCTGTAGAAGAAATATTTGAGATGAGTATTTTATATTTGATTCAAAGTTTATTTATTATGTTTTGCTGTTTATATTCAATTTGTTCTGAGTAGTTAGTTTACTTTCTTCCTACAATTATGAAGAGATAGATAAGATAATATAAAGATTCGATGGAGAATTGAAATTCAAAATATTTTCAAAACATTGTGATGACATTAATACCCGATCTTACTTTACTTTTCGAATCGGCCATTTAAATTGTTAAAACCCGTTGAAGAGTTTTGAGACCTTGAAGGAGAAGAACTCTTAACTTGTAAATGTCACATGAATCCTTGTGTAGTCGAAGGCCATGTGCAGGCTATTCAAGGTGAAGTGCAAATGAATAGGAAGATAAGATTTAAAGGGCGTAGAATTGATAAGTTTTTAGAGTGACGAACTAAATTCTTATAATTTGATTTATAGATTAGGAAAGGGTCACTAGTAGGGCCGACCATAGCCACCCTTGGACATCTAGTAGTGTGAGTCTAGATTAACCCATTCTACTAACAATACATCCGACTCGATCTCAGAATTAGACAATGATCTTTACGCCTGGATCAAAGGGTAAAGAATAAGAATGCTTCTATTTGGCACAATACCATAAATCAAATTCTCCAACGAATATTAAATTATCATAATAATATTGGATTAATTGAAGGAAAGATAGTTGTTTATTTTATATAGTTTTCATAAATCATTTTCTTATTATTGTTTTCTTTATTTGCATCTAGTAAATTAATAGTAATTTATAGTTAAATTAAAGGATAAAAAGATATTTTTGAAATATAATATTTAGAAAATTTACTACTATAATTTTTCCCCGTGGATCGATACTGAGGTTTTAAAATAAAATCCTATATTACTTGAAACGATACGTATATTTGCATAGTACCCCTAGTGTGTAAACTATTTTCTAAATTTTATAACATTTTGATTTTATACACTAGCCGCTAATTATAAATTGGGTCAAGTTTTTGGCCATCTTTTGGAAGCAAATATTACTGCGTTATTGCGGGTCGGGTCAAGTTTTTGGCGCCGTTGCCGGGGAAAGAAATAAAATAGTTATCAATTTTTGTAAAAAAATATTATATTTCTAAAATATAAAAATATAAAAAAATTATATAAATAAAAAAGAGATATATATTTTTATTCCTTGTTTTATACGAAGATTTGGTTCTGAAGGATTAATACCTTTAGATTCTGAATTAGAAAGAACAATTAGAAAAATTAAAAAGGGAAAACAAATTCAAAAATTTCAAGAAATGACTACTTTACAAAATCCAATTGAACTTAATGATCAAAATGTTTATAAACCAGTAAGGGATTATGCTAACCCTACAGTTGATGAACTTCATAGTAGTATTCAAATACCTACTGTAGATGCAAATTCTTTTGAACTTAAACCATCTATTATTCAAAAGGTGCAAAACAATCAATTTGGTGTAACACCAAATGAGGATCCAAATTTACATCTTGTTAGTTTTTTAGAACTTTGTGCTACCTTTAAATATAACAATGTTTCTGATGATGCTATTAGACTTAGACTCTTTCCTTTTTTTGTAAGAGATAAAGCAAAGATGTGGTTAAACTCATTAGCAACTGGTTCTATTAAAACATGGGCTGAAATGGCACAAAAATTCCTTGTTAAATATTTTCCTCCTTTTAAAACTGCTAATTTAAGAAATGATATTACTTCGTTTAGTCAATTTGACGGGGAGACAATATATGAAACTTGGGAAAGATTTAAAGAACTATTAAGAAAATGTCCTCATCATGCTTTACCTGATTGGTTAATTATTCAAAAATTTTATAATGGATTAATTGGATCTTTAAAATCAATTATTGATGCTGCTGCTGGAGGTTCTTTAATGTCTAAATCATTTGAAGAAGCTTACACTTTAATTGAAGAAATGGCTAATGACAATTTTTAATGGCCTTCCGAAAGGATTAATCCTAAAAAGATGACAAGTATTCACGATAATGAAGCCTTTTCTATCTTATCTTCACAAGTAGCAGCAATGTCAAAGAAATTAGATAATTTTGCAATTAATATTTCGCATAATAACTCTGCTAATATTGAAGATTCTCAATCTATTGAAATTTTACAATCTATTACAAGTAAAAATAATCCTTATTCAAATTATTATAATCCTGGTTGGAAAAATCTTCCTAATTTTAACTGGAATAATTCACAACAACAATGGGGCAATAATCAATCTCATCCCACTAGAAATTGGAATAATCAATTTAATCCAAATTATAAACCTCCTGGATTTAATAATCAATAGAAAAAGTTATCAATAGAAGAATTAATATTACAAATGAATAATCAATTACAAAATCAAAATACTGCTATTCATAATATTGAAAATCAAATAAGGCAAATTGCTACTTTAATTAATAACAGACCTGTAGGAACACTTCCTAGTAATGTTAAAATTAATCCAAAGGAAACTGGAAACGAACATGAACAAGTTAAAGCTGTGCAAATTAGAAGTGGAAAGGAATTAAAAGAAAGAATGCAGAATGAAATTGAAAAAGATATTGAGGTTGAAGAGATTGAAAAACCTAAAGAAACTCTCTCTCCTAGTCAAGATCGATCGTTATACTCGTTAATGTGGAAGTTGAAAAACACCTCCACCTTTTCCTCAAAGACTTAAACATCAGAAACTTGATCATCAATTTTATAAGTTCTTTGAAATTTTTAAGAAACTTACTATTAATATAACTTTTGCTGAAGCTTTGGAACAAATGCCAACTTATACAAAATTTATGAAGGATATTTTAAGCAAAAAATGGAAATTTGAAGCTTTTGAAACTGTTGCACTAAGTGAAGAATGCAGTGCATTAATTCAAAAGAAATTACCTGAAAAGCTTAAGGATCCTGGAAGTTTCACTATACCCTGTACTATTGGAGAAAATTTTTTTGGAAAAGCTTTATGTGATTTAGGAGCAAGTATTAATCTCATGCCATTTTCTATCTTTCGAAGATTGGATTTAGGAGATATTACTCCCACCACTCGTAACTCTTCGATTAGTCGATAGATCTATCACTTATCCCGAAGGATTTATAGAGGATTTCCTTGTTAAAGTAGATAAATTTATCTTCCTTGTAGATTTCATAAGTACTTGATATGGAAGAAGATAAAGAGATACCTATTATTTTTGGGAGACCTTTTCTAGCTACCGGACGAGCTATGATTGATGTGCAAAAGGGAGAACTAACCATGAGAGTTAATGATCAAGAAATTAAATTCAATGTTCTTAAATCAATGAAGTACCCTGATAAAGAGAAATGTTATCGAATGGATATAATTGATTATTTAATTGAAAAACATTATCAAGAAAAGTGTAAAGTCATTTCTGAAGAAAAATTTGAATTTTTAACTGATGAAGATGAAGTATTAGAAGAAGAAGAGACTTATTTTATTAAAGATAATTGGGAAACTTTAGACATAACTCAAAATGATATACTTTTACCATCAATTAAAAAAGCCCCTGAACTGGAATTAAAAATGTTACCTTCCCATTTAAAATATGCGTTTCTTAGAAATTCGTTAACTTTACCTCGTTATTATTTCTTCTGAACTGAGTAAAGATCAAGAAGAAAAACTACTAGGTGTGTTAAAGAATTATAAGAAAGCTTTTGGTTAGACTATTACTGATATAAGAGGAATAAGCCCTTCCGTTTGCATGCATAGAATTTTAATGGAAGAATATTTTAAACCTACTATAGAATCGCAAAGAAGATTAAATCCTATCATGAAAGAGATTGTTAAAAAAGAAATTATTAAGTGGTTAGATGCTGGTATTATTTATCTTATTTCGGATAGTCAATGGATAAGTCCTATTCATTGTGTTCCGAAGAAAGGAGGTGTAACTGTCATTGTTCATGATAAAAATGAACTTATTCCTACAAGACAAGTTACTAGATGGCGAATTTGTATTGACTATAGGAAATTAAATAAAGCCACTAGAAACGATCATTTTTCTTTACCTTTCTTGGATCAAATGCTCGATAAATTAGCTGGACACTCATATTTCTATTTTCTGGATGAATATTCTGGTTGTCATCAATTAGTTATTGCTCCTGAGGACCAAGAAAAGACAACATTTACAAGTCCTTATGAAACATTTGCTTTTAGAAGAATGCCTTTTGGTTTATATAATGCACCTACAACTTTTCAAAGATATATGATGTCAATATTTTGTGATTTGATTGACAAAGGAATTGAAATATTCATGGACGATTTTTCAGTCTTTGGTACTTCTTTTGAATCTTATTTGGAAAACATAGCCAAAGTTCTGAAAAGATGTGAAGAATCAAATTTAGTTCATAAACTGGAAAAATGTCAATTCATGGTCATAGAAGGCATTGTACTTGGTCACAAAGTATCAAAAAAAGGGATGGAAGTAGATCAAGCAAAAGTGAAAATTATTATTGAATTGCAACCACCTACAACTATTACTGATGTGAGGAGTTTTCTAGGTCATGCTGGATTTTATAGAAGATACATAAAGGATTTTTCTAAAATTGCAAAACCTCTTTGTCATTTATTGGAAAAAGATGCAAAATTTGAATTTAATAAAGAATGTATTAATGCTTTTAATATTCTAAAAGAAAAATTAATAACTGCAACTATCATTGTTGCACCTAATTGGAATAAATCTTTTGAATTAATGTGTGACGCAAGTGATTTTGCAATTGGAGCTATATTAGGACAAAAATATGAGAAAATTTTCAAAGTTGTATATTATGCTAGTAAAACTCTTACTGAAACACAAAGAAATTACACTACCATTGAGAAAGAGCTTCTAGCTATAGTATATGCCTTTGATAAATTTCGACCTTATCTTCTTGGTACTAAATGCATAGTTCATACTGATCATTCTCGCTATTAAATATCTATTATCTAAGAAGGATTCTAAACCTAGACTTATAAGATGGGTTTTACTTCTACAAGAATTTGATTTTCAAATAGTAGATAGAAAAGGAACTGAAAACCAAATTACTGATCATTTGTCTAGAATTAAAAAAGATATTATTTTGGATGAAAATATAAATGAGAAATTTCCTGATGAATCTTTATATGTTATTCAAGAATACAAAACACATTGGAATGCTGATATTGTTAATTATTTAGTTAGCAATATTTTGCCTTATGACTTGGATAACAAATTTATTAAGAAATTTAAATATGATGCTAAATCTTATATTTGGGAAGAACCTCATTTATTTAAGATTGGTAAAGATTCTATGATTCGAAGATGTGTACCTTATGAGGAAACTTTTGTTATTATTCAAAAATGCATGATTCCAATTTTGGAGGACACTTTGGCATAGATAAGACTGCATTTAAAGTTTTAAATTCTGGATTTTATTGGCCTACCTTATTTAATGATGTGAGACATTATGTGAAAACATGTGATCGATGTCAAAGGATGGGAAATATATCTAGGAAGAATGAAATGCCTTTAAACTATATATTGGAACTTGAAATTTTTGATATATGGGGTTTAGACTTTATGGGATCATTTATTCCATCATTTGGAAAAATTTATATTTTATTAGCAGTTGATTATGTTTCAAAGTGGATTGAAGCTGTTGCTTTACCAAACTATGATTCCAAAAGTGTTTCTAAATTTTTAAAGAAAATGATATTTTCAAGATTTGGAATGCCTAAGGTAATTATCACTGATGGTGGAAGTCATTTCAGGAATATAAGAATTCAATCATTACTATAAAAATTCGGAATCAAACATAGAATTGCAACTGCTTATCACCCACAAACAAGTGGAATGTCTGAAGTATCAAACAAAGAAATTAAAAGAATTTTAGAGAAGACTGTTAATCCTAAAAGAACTGATTGGGTTGATAGACTTGATTCTGCATTATGGGCTTATAAAACAGCTTATAAGACAACAATCGGAATGTCACCTTATCGTTAATTTATGGTAAATATTGTCACTTACCTGTAGAACTTGAACATAAATATTATTGGGCGATAAAGGAGTTTAATTTTAATTTGAATAAAGCAGGAGAAAAGCGATTATTGCAATTAAATGAGATGGAAGAAATAAGAAATGAAGCATATGAAAATGCGAGGATTAATAAAGAGAAAATGAAGATGTTGCATGATAAGAAAATTTCAGGAAAAATTTTTGAGCCTGGATAAGAAGTAATACTATTTAATTCTCGTTTAAAACTTTTTCCTGGAAAATTAAGATCTAAATGGATTGGTCCCCATATAGTTGAGAAAGTATACCATTATGGAGCCGTGGATATTAAAGATCCCAAAACAGGAAAATTTTTTAAAGTAAATGGATTAAGATTGAAGCCTTATTTGGGAGATATTAAAAAGATTTATAAAGAGGCTTATGAATTGAGTCAACCTGATTAAAGATTTACTTAAGTCAGGCTGACGACGTTAAACCAAGCGCTTTGTGGGAGGCAACCCATAATTATCTTGTGTTATGAGTGTTTTTTTGTGTTTTAATGTAAGGTTATGCCTCGATCTTGATTAATTTTATATTACTTTAGAAATATTTGATGCTTATAAGTCTTTGTTGACTCAGGCTGAAAATTATTTTAAAGTATGTAAGATTTAAAAATTGGATCACTCTATTTTGAATATGAGTTAAAAGGAGATCAAGTTAACGTTCATTATAATTGTTTACAATGTGAGTTATTGAGTCTAAATAACTCTTACCAGTATAATATACCTATCTTGGAGAACAAAATTTTGAAATTTGACGATTATGCGAAACAGAGTTGAACATAGTTCCGGCGCCTAGGCGCCAGAATTCGGCGCTAAGCGCCAGAATCAACTATGCATCAATAGGTCTGGCGCCTAGGCGCCAGATTCGGCGCTTAAGCGCCAGATTCGGCGCCTAAGCACCACGGTTACTGAGTCATGCAAAAACTGAAAATTTTCAGTTTTTCACACAATTTTCCCTTTTAAATCAACCTATCTTCTTCCCTAACCATCAAGCAATCAAAATTACGTCCCTTGTACTTCATTCTTGAGAGATTTGAGAAATTTTGAAGAAATGGAAGGAAGAAATCATAGAGAAGAAGCTAGGGACAAGGTCTCAAAGGATCCTCAACCCTACTTCAATGGTTTCATCGCTGTAAGTTTAGAAAAAATTTCTAGTCATTTAGATAAGTTTGAAGCTGAGTTTAAAAGAATTGGAGATCGCCTTCATGAGATGTTTCATCAAATTGAACATCTAGAATGGCACATGAAACTTCAATTTGATCATTTTGTGTCTTATCAAGATGCTTAAGTTGAATTTATGAATTTTGGTGGAAAATTAAATTTAAAAATAATTTTTTGTGAAAGGCGAGTCTGGCGCCTAGGCGCCAGAATTCGGCGCCTAAGCGCCAGTTCGGCCTGTACTTGAAAAATTACTTAAATAACCCCCAAAAGCCATTTTTTACGCCTAAGCCTCATCTTCTTCCCCATTTTCACAAAAATACACCTTTTAGATCCATTCTGAGGTCAAAACATCAAGGATTTGAGCGCGAAACCACTCGATTTCTTCGTCTCAAGGTCAGATCTACACTTTAAACCATTTATTTTTGATTTTCACCATAGATTTCCCTAGTTTTGCTAAGAACCGAAATTTTGAAAAAAAATTTTGATTTTTAGTGATTTCTTTAGATTTTTAAACTTATTTTAAGTTTTATAAACTTAAAAAGAGTTTAAATCTTTGATTCCTAAATTTGTTCTTGTTTTTTTTCACGTTTAGATGGCTCCAAAATCTAAATGCAGGAAGGCCCGAGATAACTTTAATAGCAGTAAATTTTCTACTACGGCTGCGCTTTTTCGCTTCCACGAATTTGCAACGTCCAGAAAGTTCATTTTAGAAGAAAGTTTCTATCATCTTGGAGAAATGATCGAAAACACTATCGTTGCACACAATTGGCAATGATTTTGTTATTTCACTCGTCGTTCGTCGTTATCCCGATTGTTCGAGAGTTTTATGCAAATTTTCTGGATGCCGAAGATTATGAAGTCTTTGTCAGAGGTATCGGAGTAGGATTTAGTCCTGAAAGAATCAATATATTCTATGGCCTGCCACCAACTATTGAATGCTAATATTTTGGATTATCACCATCTGAAGGAGATTTGGATATGATCATTGCTTATTTGACTGACAGTACTGGATCTTGGAAGATCAGGAACGGAAAAAGGGTAAACTTCAAATCCTCCAAATTAAATGGTATTTCTAAAGCATGGCACTATTTTATTTCGTAAGATTGTTACCTTCCAACCACCCGAGTGAAGTGACTAGAGATCGAGCGATCTTAAACTATCGCATTCGTGAGAGGAAGCCTATCGATGTCGGCAGTATTATTTATGATTCGTGGATTCTACTGCGAGATCCAGCACTTCTGTTGGATTGGGATTTCCATCTCTGATTTATTCATTATGTGTTAGTAATGTAGTCACTGCTGATATTTCTGAGGAGAAGTTAAAGTCAACCAAGCCAATTGGGCAGGAGAGTGTTAGTATTTATGATCGTCTTCGAGGGAAGAGATCGACCGCTCCTTCTACTTCTGCACATACTCCAGGTAGACCTTCTACTTCTCGACCCTCTACTTCTGCTGAGCCACCATCGAGTTTCTGGGAATCAATGCATGATCAGTTTTTAGAGCAGCAGCAGGAGTTATTTCAAACTCACTGCAGGATTGATACTATTGATAGGAAACTTGATCATTTATCTGATTATACCCAGAGAAAGAGTAGTTATGATGCTGAGTATGATGAAGCCCTAGTCAGATTTCTGAAGGGTGAACATGATGTTAGTTTCCCTACTTTTCCTAGTTTCACACCATTTGTTGATCATAAGGATGTATAATTTTCCTTTGATGATGATGATGATGATGATGCTACAGCTAGTGACTAGTAGTTATAGATCTTTATGATGTGCTACTCTGTTAGTTTGTTTTGTTTGGATTGTTTATTTAGTTTTGTGTTTGATGTATGTTAATTTGTTTAGATATCTGTGTGGATTGATTAGTGTTAAGATTCTGTTGTCAAAATATTCTTAGTATATTGTGTTGAGACAAAAGTTAGAGTTAATTTATGTGTTTGTTTTAGTCTACTGTTTAGTACTTAGTAATTTTGCTCTGCTTTAATTTTGTTTCAAATTTAGTATCATCATAAAATTAGCCTACTTACTTTTTATACATGCTTCAATTTTATCTTAATTATTCATAAAAGCATGATTAGAAGTTAATTTTTCTTTTTAAGATTGTTTTTACATACTTATAAAAATTCTTATGATTTTCTCTCTCATACTTTTAAATTATCATAGTATACCAAAACTTAAGTTTGGGGGAAGGGAAAATACATTCAAATTTAAATTTTATTTGTCCTTAAAGAGCTAATATTTTCTTAAAAATAAAAAAAATTTTGACATAACTTAAGGAATGAAGAATTTATTTGTGATCACTTTTATTTTTGAAATTATAAACAATTTAGTGAAATTAACAAAAATTTTACTAACTTTGATTGATTTTAAGAATAGAATTATTTAACTTTAAGAAGAATAAGATTAAAGAATTTTTCTATTCATGATAGAAATAATTGAATTTTAGAAATATTAAGTAATAAAAAATTATCACTTGAAAAGGAAAAGATTGGAAATATTTTTGAATTCTTATTTATGCTATAATAATTAAGTGGAAATGTATAAGTTTTGAAAATATAAGTTAAGGATAGTGAAGTTCAAAACCTTTAACAGGCTATCCAGATATAGTAATCCTCTCTCTCTCTCACTCACTCTCTCTCTCTCTCTCTCTATATATATATATATATATATATATATATATATATATATTGTCTTTTCTCCGTGCTATCGTCATTAGGGGTTCCGAGAGCTCTGAGCTAAGAGGGAGGAGATGGCTCCTGCACAGCCGAAGACGGGTCTTTTTGTTGGGCTTAACAAAGGCCACATCGTCACCAAAATGGAGTTGCCGCCTCGCCCTTCAAGCAGGAAAGGGAAAACCAGTAAGAGGGTGCATTTTGTGAGGAATTTGATAAGGGAAGTTGCTGGGTTTGCTCCTTATGAGAAACGGATCACTGAGCTTCTAAAAGTTGGGAAGGATAAGCGTGCGTTGAAAGTTGCTAAAAGGAAGTTAGGGACGCACAAAAGAGCTAAGAAGAAGAGAGAGGAGATGGCCAATGTTTTGAGAAAGATGAGATCTCGCTCGGCGTTTCGACAAGAAAAAGTGAGGAACTCCTTCGACATTCTACTCGCAAAAACTCATGGCCGGAGCCTATGTCTTTGTATTAGAATAACTATTTATCAATTTCTCGTTGTTCCTTTCCGTTTCAAGGCCCAGTTTTGAACATATATCCCTATTTTCAATCATCTCTATTGTGGATCTGTTAGCTTCTTTAAAATCAAACAGAACTAATGAATTTTCTCGTCGAAGATAGCCTTATATTTGAATTGTTGTTATTGCTTTGTTTAATATATATATATATATATATATATATATATATATATATATATATATATATATATATATAAAGAAGAAGAAGAGAGGAGAAGCTTGAGAAAATGCCTAATAAAAAATTGGCTTCACTTGAATTATCTTATAGGAAGAAAACTAGTTACATATTTTACTTAATTTTTATATATGAATATTTATTTAGAAACAGATTTTCAGGAAGATCTTTTTCTTGTAAATAATCTATGAGATCTTAATATAATAGAATTCTATTATTTTCAAAATGAATGAAAAGTTTGAAATCTTATGATTTGGTAGTTAAATATTCTTTAAATTCTTAAAATTAAACCTAGTTAGTGAAATTAGGTTAATAATTTACTAAAAACTTTATAAAATCAAAAATTATAAAGAATCCTAAATATTTATCTTTTATTCCAAAGGTTATATATTTTATCTAGTAAAAAGAGTTACATGAGGACAAGTAACATTTAAGTTTGGGGGATTTTGATCTATAAAAAATACCTATTTCTTTATGTCTTAATTCTTATTAATTTCTAAGGATATTATGCTTTAATGAAAGGTATTTTTTGTGTTTTTGGATGTAGGTGACGTAAAAAGGTCTAAAAAGGAAAAGGAGCAAAAATGGAGCAAAATACAAAAAAAGTATAAAAAAATATGGCCTGGCGCCTAGGCGCCAGAAGTTGACGCCTAAGCGCCGGACTCGATAGGGAAATTGTCAAGTTTTTTACAACATTTGAACCGTTATTTTGATGGAGTGAGCCGTTATTGGACATTCTAGAAGACTGGCAGTTGTTCCTTCATAATAGAACATGTGATACATTGCATTTGGACCCTCCAAAATGGTTTTAAGAGTGAAGAGGTGCGAGCCAAAGTGAAGAGGTGCAAAGAATTGGACGCGGTGTCGGGCGCCTAGGTGCCAAATTCCGGCGCTTAGGTGCCAAATTCCGTCGCCTAGGCGCCAGACAGACCTTCTAGAAGATTCATTGAATGTGGACATGTTCTGAAGAGGTGCCTCAAGGCAACCCTTGAAGCTATAAATAGGGGTCCATTTCTTCAGAAAACGTGCCCCTCCCATTGTAACCCTTTCTCTTATACACTTTAGGATCTCTCATCCTTAGAGAGAGAAATAGAGAGAGAAATTTAGGGCCACTTTTGTTTAGTTTAGTGAGTTTATTTTCAAGTTGTTGCATCTGGAGTTCATTACACTGTGGAGTCGGTAGGAGTCGAATATCCGTAGAAGAAATATTTGAGATAAGTATTTTATATTTGATTCAAAGTTTATTTATTATGTTTTGTCGTTTATATTCAATAAGTTCTCAGTAGTTAGTTTACTTTCTTCCTTCAATTATGAAGAGATAGATAAGATAATATAAAGATTCGATGGAGAATTGAAATTCAAAATATTTTCAAAACATTGTGATGACATTAATACATGATCTTACTTTACTTTTTAAATTGGCCATTTAAATTGTTAAAACCTGTTGAAGAGTTTTGAGACCTTGAAGGAGAAGAACTCTTAAGTTGTAAATGTCACATGAATCCTTGGGTAGTCGAAGGCCATGTGCGGGCTATTCAAGGTGAAGTGCAAATAAATAGGAAGATAAGATTTAAAGGTCGTAGAATTAATAAGTTTTTAGAGTGACAGACTAAATTCTTATAATTTGATTTATAGATTAGGAAAGGGTCACTAGTAGGGCCGACCATAGCCACCCTTGGACATCTAGTAGTGTGAGTCTAGATTAACCCATTCTACTAACAATACATCCGGACCTAATCTATAAATTAGCCAATGTTCTTTGCGCCTGGATCAAAGGTAAAGAATAGGAATGCTTCTATTTGGCACAATACCATAAATCAAATTCTCCAACGAATATTAAATTATCTTAAAAATCTTGGATTAATTGAAGGAAAGAAAGTTGTTTATTTTATATAGTTTTCATAAATCATTTTCTTATTATTGTTTTCTTTATTTGCATCTAGTAAATTAATATTAATTTATAGTTAAATTAAAGGATAAAAAGATATTTTTGAAATATAATATTTAGAAAATTTACTACTATAATTTTTCCCCGTGGGATCGATACTGGGGTTATAAAAGAAAACCCTATATTACTTGAAACAATACGTATACTTGCGTAGTACCCCTAGTGTGTAAAATATTTTCTAAAATTTTACAACATTTTGATTTTATACACTAGTCGCTAATTATAAATTGGGTCAAGTTTTATGCCATCTTTTGGAAGTAAATATTATTGCGTTATTGCGGGTCGGGTCAGATCTCATCTAACTCTCCTTCCGTAGGATGATAGTTAGAATAAAAACAAAACATGTCAGGAGGTAGTCTATAAAAAGTATTGATTACCCCAGAAGAAAAATTAACTTCATTCCTCCTAACCATCACTTGATTTTCTTTTGCAGCAGGCAAATTTGCATAAAATTCTCGAACCACAGAAACAACAGCAACAACGGAGAAGCAAAAATAATTCTCCCATTTTCTTCTAGCAATCATTTCTTCAATCAACTCTCCTGGTTTACTAAACACTCGCTCAGGAATCAACTTACATGACTGCAATGCATTGACGTATCGTTCCTCAGCCCTCAAACTAACAAATTTATCAGAATGAAACATCATCTTTTCTCATGAACGCTTTGACTTTGGAGCCATCTCTAAAAATTCACGATAAAAAAATTCACCATAAATTCCAAAAATAAACTAAGCTTGCTAAATTATCTTCCAAAAGATATCTTCACTAAATCCAAGCAATTTCTCAAGTTTTTCCTCAAATTTTCACCATGAATAGTGATTTTAAGATTTTTCAAAATGAACTCAAAATACATGGTGAAAATAAAAAAATTTTACTTTGGAGTAGTGCTCTTACCTCAAGGAATCCAAATCTAATAATTTTTGTTGAAATTGACTCTTAAATGATCCACATTATGATGCCCTAGGCTCCTCTTTCGCGGTATACCGAAGGTTGAAGACGATGCGACGGTTTACAAATTGCATTTTTTAGGTTTTTAACTTTTGGGAACCAATTTTTGCGAACTGGCGCCTAAGCGCGAACTCTCGGCGCTTAGCCGCGAAATCTAGCGCTTAAGCGCCGACACTTTGGGGCTTAGCCGCCAATACCTAAATTTTCATAATAATGATATATGCACTAAATCACTTGGTTAATCACCCTTAATTACTCCAAAATAATTATTTCTCCCCACATAGATCTTCAATATTCCAAATCAAAATTTAATAACCATTGATTCCACACAAATTTCACAAAAACATAAACTTATATTAAAACAAACATAACACTTAATACAATACTAAAATTTCTATCCAAACATAGAGGATGAAATTCTCTAAATACAAGAGACATTAATCTCAAACTGATAAGTATACATCTTTAGGATGTATGCATCACATTATCAGGCTTAGTTAATATATAAGCATTAAACACACTACACATAACACATAAGAACACTAAACAAATAAAAATAAAACATTCTTAATTCCATTCTCCATTAGGCGGAATATATCCAGGACCACTATTATTCTCATTTGACCCTTCTGGAATATAAATTTGATAGAACGGGCGATAATTGTTCATTCTTATATCATCTTCTTCAATCCATTTGTTCTTCACAAATATCGCCTTATCTATTTCTTCCATGTACCTTGAATGATTGAATTGCATCTTTGTTGACCTCATTTTTGATGAGGTCTTCTCTTCTCTCTATAGTACTTAGGATCTAACCTTAGGCTTTTCCTTTGACTATCTTAGAGGATTAGAATTGGGACCCACCACTTAGAAATTCAAACCACTTCTTAACTCCCTGCAAACTCCACAAACTTGACTGTGGACCCCTAATCACCTAGAGGGTTGAAATCAAATGTGGAAGTTTAAAGGATGAGTTCCTATAGGACTCTTTGGCCTTAGGACTGCCCTGGGTGGCCTGGTCTGGTGAAGGGTTGACTTACACATACACTACATTTATACACTACACTTTCACACACATCCTAAAAACACACCCATACCTAACTTGACCTCCTGACTCATAAAGGTGATTCACATGGATGGTCCTTAACCCCTAAGCCCTTGGCTAAGAGGGTTAGGAACAACATAGTGGATGCCTCAAATGAGTCTCTTCATGGCTCATGTGGGCTTAATATGGCTTCATGGCTCAACCAAAATGATTTTATTCCACTTACATTCACCTAATCTTCAAATTTTCCAAATTTTCAATTTTTGACCCCCGGGACCCTACACCCGCCTAGCCTACCCGAAGCCCTTGAAATCACCCAAATTTTTCAAAAATCCCAAATCAACCAAAATTACCCAAAATTAACCTTGAACATTTCCACATCACTCAAATTGACCATCTATAGCCAAAAATACCAAAAATACCTCCCAATACCCTCCAAATACCCAAAATACCCCTCTTAACCCAAAAATCCAAAAAATTCAGAAAATTCTCAGAAAATTCCAGAAAATCCCAAATATTCCCAATTTCATTTGTTTCAACTACACAATGGACCAATTTTGTCAATTTACCCCACTTTTGTCAAAACCCCCAATTTGACCCATTTTAACCCAAAGTGAACCCAATGTTAAACCAAACCTACCCAATTGACCCAAATTCTTGTCCAATTCAATTCTAAACTTCAATTCAACATTCCCAACACCAATCTAGACCAAATCCAAGCCTAATTTGATTGACATATGAATCCAATTTCACTTTTGGCCTTAAAGCCCAATTTGGACCCATGACCCAAACCTAACCCAAACTAACCCAATTCAACTCCAATTAACCCCAAATCTTTTCTAAACCTTCCTTAACATTCCCACAAACAAAACACTAACATGATTTACCCAAAATTTAGACCCAAACCCCACTCAAATTCAACCCAAAGCTAAAAGACCCAATTTTGACCTAAACCCAAACCTAACCCAAATTAACCCAAACCCCAAAATCAAAACTCAACCAAAGCCAAAACTTCTTTGAAACACTCCCATAAACATTTCCCAACATTTATTTTACATCAATTTCAACCCTAGCCCAACATTGGCCCAAGTTAGCCCAATTTGACCTATATTGGCCCATTCACCAAAGAAGCCCAAATTCAACCCAATTCAAACCCAAATCACTTCCAATTTGCTTCAAATCACTCATGACACATCCATGAGCTAAACCAAACATTTGTTTGGCCCAATCCTTCACAAAATTCCCATCCATAAATTTATTTTTAAACCAAAAGCCCACTTTCTTAAACCTTCCTAAAAGCCCAAATTTCATGCTAAAGCCCATATGACAAATTCTTCTCATCATACCCTTAATTAAAATCATCCCTAAGTTCAAATCAATCATCAAATGATTCCAAATCAAGCCATGTGCCAAATTGCATCAATCACTCCTAAATTACCAAAATTCCTAAAAACCTCTTTCATAAAAGTTGACTTAGCTTTTTCCAAGACAAAGGTGAGCCATGAAGCCATGCATGAGCCACATGTGAGCCATGAAAGCCTTGGACACTTCACCATACCCAAAATGGTAAGAAGAGGGGACCATTTAATGATTCTCTTAAGAGTGATTAACCACTCCCATGTCTCCCCTAACTCTTGCTTAAGCTTAATTGTACTTGGATTTTGACTTGACCCCACTAATCAAGCTGATCCAAGTGACTTTCCCTTCAGCCCAAATTGGCCTTGGAGGGTGGACCAAAACCAATCGAAGGTGTCACAACCCTCAGATTGAAGCCACACTTCTCTGAGCAAAGGTATGAGCTAATTCTTCATGCCGAGCTTTTGGAGATTCTCCATTTCAAATGCTTTAACTTCAATGCATGATCACCGTATAGATGTATTCGTCTCTTCAAGACGAATCCATAGAGCACAAGAACACGAAAATCCATTGAGAAATGAGTGAGTTCTTAGGATTTTAGTGTGGACGGCTCTCGGGTGAGAACACTTGGGGACGATGAACGGATGCCGTTCATTTAATACACGCGCGGACGGACGGCCAGGATCGCGCCGGATGAGGAGACGGAACGATACAGCGGGCCCCGGAGCGCTGAGTCGGATGGCGGCGTCGAATCAGAGAGCGCCACGCGGCGTTTCGGAGCTGCCGAGGTTGACGCGGCGCCGCGTGGATAAATAGAAAATTAGGGTATTTTCTTATTTATTTAATTCCCTAAACTTCAAAAATCCATAACTTTGTATAGAAAAATCAGAAAAATAAAATAAAAATACCCTCTTGCTCAGTGAACAGAGGAGAATAATGTGGAAAAGAAATCATTTAATTTCATCAAGTATTTTATTTTTAATAATTTATTTACTGTCTGCATTGTTTTAATTCTTTATTCATATAGGAAATTTACCATGGCATGAGACCATAGGGCTTTTGAAGCCTCTGAACTTGGGAATATTCCCTGAATTTTCCAAGGTCAGAGGCCATCCCTATGAGAAGTTATTGATTTTTCAAATTCATGTTGCTGTTTTGAGTATTTTAAATCCAATAATTAGCATGTTGTGAAATAAATTCTAGGAAAATTTGGTGGTGTTTCTTATGACCAGAGGCCCCTAGGAAAAATAGGTTTTAAATTAATCCACTTGGAATAATCCTAATTGGCTTAAACACCCAAAATAGCTCCTTAATTAATTAGAGCTAATCATACATCAAATTGACTTGAAATCAATTCTCCACTGACCTTTAGGGTCAGAGGAACCCACCATAAAAATTTGAAGTCAGTTGGACTTGGTTAGCCCTACTAGATGGGTTGATTAAGCCATTTAGTCAATTTGAACTTTAAAAATTCATAACTTTCAAAATACTTTTCAAAAATTCACCAAATTGGTTTTGGAGCCTCTCTGATATCAGGGGAATTTAAGAAAATTAAAATTTCAATTTTCTAAAAAAGTTGATTTTTGTATTATTTTAATATTTTAATAATTAAAAAATAATAAAAATCACAAAAATAATAAAATTCACCAAAATGTCACATTTTGAATTCTAATCACTTAGGAACAAACCTCATATTTTTCTTAGGTCTATTTGGTGAGATATTAAATTTTAAAGCCCTAAGGTAATTTTAAAATTAAAAAATATATATTTTTTTGGCATTTCCACTAAAATAATTCTAATAAATCAAATAAAAATCAAAAAATTGTAAAATTTGATTCTCTAATTTCCTTGATATCAGAGAGATTTTTGAAAAATATAAAATTCATTTTTCAACCTTTATTTTATTTTTAAATTAATTAATACTCCAAAACTCAAAATAATTATAATAAAAATAATATAATTCAAAAAACCACCAAAATTGGTCCAAGTGGTCCTCTGGTCATTAGGAATGTCCCATATTTTCTTAAGTACAGAAACTTTCCCTTGGTCATATTATTAAATTTTTCTTCGAAATCTTTATTTTCCACCAAAAATAATTATATAAATAAATTAAATACAGAAAAATCACATTTTCTCCTCTCATGTATTTATTGACATATGAGTGAAGTCACATAAAAATTTCAAGTTCATTTAAGCTCAATTTAGTGAGTTATGAAATTATTAAGCTTGAAGGGGCAAAATGGTAATTAAAATTTTAACCCTTAAGTAAAACTTTAGGTTTAATAAAATTAAAAAGTAAAATATTTGATCTTAATCTGATTTGGATGATTGAAATTTAAATAATTAAGGGTAGAAACCTATTAAACAATTTAAAAATAATTGAAATGAACTTTAATTAAATAATTGATTAAATTTGGAAGAATAATAAAATTGAAATTATTAAATTAGGGATATTATTGGGAAGAGATTTGTTCTTTAATTTAAGAATCCCTAAATTAATCATCTCAATAACATTTAATTCTTAATTAAAGTGATAATTCAAATTTAAGATTTAAGATGCTAAAAGACTTAATCATTAAATTAAATTAAAGTTAAATTATTTAAATTAAACCTTTTTAAAATTTCAATTAAATTAAAATTAAAAACAAAATTAAATTAAAATTAAATTAAATTAATTAAATAAAATTAAATTAAAACATATTAAATTTAAATTAAATTAAATTAAATTAAATTAAATTAAATTAAATTAAATGAAATTAAATTAAATTAAATTGAATCATATTAAGTTAAATTAAATTAAATTAAATTAAATAATAAGATCAAGTTAAAATTAAAATCAAGTTAAATTGAATCAAAATTGAAACTAAACTACATTAAATTAAATTAAAGTTAAATTAAATTGAATTAAAAATAACATCACCTAAGACATAAAGAAATTCAAAAATAAATCTAAAGCAACTTGAACACTATTCCAAATTTAAATCCGATAACTGAAATTAAACTAAATCACAAACCATTTGAACACCAATTTACCCTCGAAAGCTTTAGTTGTCATAACTCCTAAACAGAATGTTAAATGAAGTGTTACTTCACTTATAGGATATTCAAATGTCCTAGTTCACTGAGCAAGATAACAAAGCTTAAATTCCCGGACGATTAATTCATTTGTATGATTAAATTCATTTGGACTTAAAACAATTCTAGCAATATTGAAAAGATGTTTAAGATTCTTCTTAAGCACTTCCTCAATATGATAGGATGTTTATAAGAACAACTGAACTTAATTGTTCTTTGATGAAGAAAATCGTCCTCAAATCAAAACACAAGAACCTAGACGTCATAGGAGATGACTAGCTATAAGATTAGGAATTTGGTAGAAAACCATAACCTTTCCATTAGCTTTACCTAGGAACTTGCTTAAATATTCTAAATTGTTTTTAAGTGCAGCCTGGGATGGTGGGAAGACCCTCCAGGTACGCTTTTATTTTATTGCGATTTACTTTCTTGCAATTTACCTTACTGCAATTTATTTAATCGCATCGCACTTACTTTTCTTGCATGATAAATAACTGTTGCATGAAAACCCACACCTTTAGGATAGTCCCTAAAACTGAAACCAAAACTAAATTAAAAGTCATTGCAAGATAAAATTCACCGCCACAACATTTCAAAATATAAAACAACTCAAAATTTAATCACAAACGAACACAAAGCTGCAATTACAACTAAATTAAAACGTCTTGTTGGATGATCGGGAATACCTCGGATGATGTAACCTACGTGTTGCTAACGGGATTTCCCATGGTCTAAATGAAAGTGTGGAACTCATTTAGTTGAGTTTAGTAAATTCATCTGGACTAAGTGAATCCGATAAAAATAACGATGCCGGAAGGATGGAACCGTGGGATCTTAACCGGTGTTGTTATAATCAACTTTAAGATTAGTTTTAATTAAAACATAAAAAACACTTGGAAATTAAGATTTTCTCTAAACCAAAAAACTTTTCTCATCTCCTGATTTATGACTTCTAAAACTAAACCTCTGCAACGACAAGGAGCTCGGAGCATGGTGGGCAGCACGGCCATCGTCGTCAGCAAAACTGAAATCTACATCAGCAAAACCATTCATAGAATTAAACAACAAAGCCATAAGACTTCGAGGTAGTTTGCCTAGTGCAACATAAATCCTCAACTTTTCGTTAGGCGTTTACATGATCATGTCATGTAAATTAAGCCCTAACCTGTCTTAGGATTCAGAGGTAGTCATCCGATATGACATAAACCCTCACATCTTCGAGGCTATTTGTATGATTTTATCATACAAATATAAGTCCAAATTAATCAAAATTAGCAAGACTGAAATATTAAATAACATTAGGACTTTCCTAAATTCAAGCTAAACAATAGGATAGTCGGGAAATTACCGAAGTTCGCTTCGAATCTGTGATTTCTCCTACCTTTCTTCCTTTGAATTCCCAAAATAAAATGTTCCAAATTTGATCCATTCCCTATTGAAATTCCAAAATTCAATCCCTTGAAAACTTAAACTTTGAAATTCTTGAGAGCGAAATTACCGATTATTATCGAGAGTTTTCTTAGGTAATTCTCGTCACTTAAGATGTAATTAACTATAGGGGCTTGCCCTTATAGGGAATTTTAAGAACCGAGTAATATAAACCCCGTTTAATGCTTTCATATTAAGCGAGGGAATTTGTCGCCTTATAAAATTGGTTAGCAGACCAAACGGATGTCACAAACCTTTCTAGTTTATCTAATCGAGCCCCATTATCAAACAATGTGTCTATTCTTCGGGATAGATACACGGTTTGTGGTGCGGTGCTCGTTTATGTGAACTATTTGGGATGTGAAATCAGTTTGATTTCATATCTTAAAATTTTCAAATTTAAAATTATTTTCAATATCAAATACTACTTTTCAAATTATTTATTTAAATTAAATTAAAATTCGCCGACAATTTCTGTTAGGCGACCCCCTTTTCAAAATAAAACACACAAACCTAAAAATATGCCGACATATTTCTGGCGACTCCGCTGGGGACGATTCCTCTCTCCATTTTTAATCAGATAGTTCTGCTTTCAAAAATCGGTAATGCATCCATGTCCCTAATGGATCAAGCTACCCTTCTTTCCGTTGGAATACTATGTTCATTTCTACCTTAAACGAGTATAGCCAACATTCTCTTGGATTTAGGAGCCACTGTTTAGACACCTCTAAACAGAGAGGTTCCAAATCCTTTTACCTCATTTCTGAGGTGGGGTGGACCCCCAATAGGTGTTAGTTTAGGAGTGGTCCTTCGAGTCGAGAAGTCTTGCATGAGACTTTCTTTTCCCTTCCAATTCAGAATCAGATTCTTTACCTTCTCTACACCTTTGAACATTCAGTTCCAAATAAACAAACCCTCTAATGAATGACTCTTTTAACAAATAACTCTTCCTTATAAATACATGAACAAGAATGTGTTCGGACTCTTTTCGATTCCTTTCTTTTCGTCCTGATGAGAAGAAGCATAACTTGGGACTGACAATCAGAATCTACCCTACAGAAAAGGAAGCCCTAAAGCTAATTTTCTCCTTCACCAATGGACTGGACTTCACTGTTTACAAGGATGAGCTGCCCAACAATGGGATCATCCGGTTTGGATAAGGATTTGAGAACACAAATGTCAAGATCACCGACGTTACCCTTTTCGCGCTGACAAACAAAGTATCGGAAACTGAGAGACCTTTGATCGAGTTCAACCTTAAGTCAACTCAAGAGTTACCTCCTCTACAAAAGATTCCAACTGAGAGGAGTAGTGCTGTCCACAGAAGGACTGTTGTTGCTACCCCCACTGGTCTAGTTGTCTCTGCACCTACCCCGGCTTCTGCCAAATTAAAGGGGAAGGAAATCCGGAACTATGGTGAACCTGTTACCGTGGAGGGTACAGACCTTCCAGTGAGACCTTCTGTTTTTGAAATCGGGTCCAGCTCGAGGATTCCATCACTAACACGGACCCAAAGAAGGAACAGAAGTAGAAGCATCGCTAGAGAAGCCAGAGCTGCTGAAGTTGCTTTCCTGGAGGAAATCCCAGAACTACCCGAGTATACACCGCTGCCTGAATACATACCACTTTTGGGAGGAAGTAGATTCCATCCCCTCTCCACCGCAGAGGATGAAGAAAATGTTCGCAAGATTGCTGCCGCATTGCCTCAGCCCGCATATTACAACGATAGCTGCAAGAAAAGGACTAGAACTACGCCATTTGCTCGACTGTAAACTTTAATAGAGAAGTTAGCAAAGAAGGAAAAGTGCCCTGTATCAGAAATTTTAAGAAGAATAGGGCGGGTGCCAGTCAAATCCCATCTTGGGCCACGAGTAGAACCTGCCATCGTTACAGAAAAACTAAATAAAAGGATGAAGGCTAGTCCGCCCGTCGTTGTTTCGGGGTTACGGATTAGGGAGGATACCACCTTCCGGTATTTGGTCGACGCACCATCCGGTCCTAGACCTTCGCCGCTAGAAGGATGGTATGGCGTCCCACTACTCGGACAATTAAGATTGAAACAACGACTCGAGAAGGAAAGTCTCGTCGGGAGACTTGAATCCGAAGAAAGCGCTACTCGCGATAAACGGGACTCATGAGAAGGGAACCCGACAGCTATCACACGACAACTGCAAGGATGCGCAGAAAGGACCGCTAGAGGATGCTATGGAAAAGTTGAGGACTGATATTCGATGATTAGCAAAGGAAAGAGAAGAGAAATTTGGAGATGAGATTGATTCGTCGGAATTCATGGGTGATGAGTATGCAGAAATTAACATGGTCGAAACGCGAGCTTCGTCAGCTTCACAAGGTGCTCCTGCAGTCGCAGAAAGAGAGGAGCCGGAAGTAATGAGGAGGCAGCTTCAAGAGAAAGATGATACGATCGCCCAAATGGCAAAGAGGATGGAAGAGATGGGCGTAGCCCTAGCCACTCTCCGCAGTCAAGTGCAACCCCAAAGAGAGACACCCCCGAGAGGTCATTCACATTGTAGACGGAGGAAAGGAGATTACGTCCGTCAACGGGGATGATCGATTAAAGAAGGATGCAACATAAAGCATGATTCCGTAAAAGGATATCAAGAGCTTGGTGGAACGGCGAGTGCGAGAAGCCTTAGCACAGTCAAAGAGCGGGACATCCATTCGGACGGGTAGACCTTACCCTGAAGAATTCGACGCTGTCCAATACCCGAAAGGCTTCGTACCACCTCTGTTCAAGACCTTTGATGGAACCGGGAATCCCCGACAGCATGTTGCACACTTTCGTGCCAATTGTTGCAATGCTGGCGGAAGTGATGCATTACTCTTCCGACAATTTGTCAGCAGCCTGTCAGGGATCGCCTTTGATTGGTATGCAGAATTACCGAATGGTTCGTGAAGACATTCTCAGAACTAGAGAACCTCTTCATCAAGCGATTTGCCGGAGCTCAGCACCACATCACTATAGGTGATTTAGTGGTAGAGAAGCAGAAGCCGAACGAAACTTTGGTGGATTACATACTTCGATGGAGGAACCTAAGTATGAAGTGTGAACCACAACTACAAGAACAACATGCAGTCGGCATCTTACTTAAAAGCATTCACAGCCCGATAGAACTTCTCCTTAAGGGATTTACTTTTAAGACTTTTGAGAAGTTGTTAAGAAAGGCCGGGAGCTTGCAAGAGGAGGCGAAGCAATTAAGTTTCGCCGACAAGACAGACAAACAGAAGCCTGTGAAAACTTTTGAAAAGAAGTCCGGGATCGTTGCAGCAGTCGACAAAGGCAAGCAACCAATACAAATATCGTCGAACGGCCGCAAGCAACTCCGAACGTAATTATCAACAACCCCGACCCAGCTATCAGTCATCTCAACAGTATGAACAACCGCCTCGTCCGCAACGTACATTAAGGGAGCTTCTGAGCAGGGAGTACCCGTTCAAGAATGAGGCAGTACCAAAAATGTTCCGCAGTCTGATGAAGACTCCAGATTTCCAACTACCAGGGCCTAAGAGACCAGAAGAAGTCGACAAGAAAGGTGATCCCAACTTTTTCCCTTACCACCGGATGCTTGGACACAAGATAGAAGATTGTCTTACCTTCAAAAGTTGGCTCAACGACAATCTTCAGAAAGGGAATATAACAATCCCGAAGGAGTACATGAAGGAACCCCAGAAAGGAGGTTCCGTCAATGTTATCTCGACGGATCTCATTGTTCTGATAGATCCCTATGCGACTGATGATGGATGGACTACCGCTTGGACAAGGTCTTCGAAAAGGATTTTGGATCACATCCAAACCACTTCGGTGCGAGCCTCAATTCAGAGTTCAAAACCTGTCAAGTCGGCACTATCACTTGCGATAGAAGAACCACCTCAACAAGAGACAATTGAAGAGAAGAAGAAAATCGACGAAGAAGAGAAGATCGAGGCTCTTAAGGCTAGACTAGGGGCTGCTTATCCTAGGATAGTTGTTTCCGATTCGGGGGAGAAATCTCTCGAACCTCTGACTCTGTATGATTATCTGCTCACTCCGGTGGGATCTTATGATGATAAGGGTTATGGAGTTGGCTACGTTTTGACTGTTTCTAACGATTACGTAACTAGCGACAATCCGGACATCAATTCCGATACAAATGACAATTCTCAAATCATACACAATCTCGACGATCACAATGACGAAGAAGACATCCACCAGGGAGGCTACGAGAGTTCAACAAGCAATGGGTCTATTTGCGAGTTTCGAGGAGCTCCAGTCACAATAGAGTTAGAGCCTTCAGACTCTGAAGCTAATCTAGAAGAACCTGTCATTCCGATTCAGGAGGAGACACCAGCAAACTCAATACCAGATTCAGAAGAAATCACAGAAGTCAACTTAAGAAGTGGAAGAGTTCTACCACCAAGAATGGGTCCAAAAGACAAGGGAAAGCAGGTGGTTGTTCAGGAAGAGCCAACCCCGGCAGAAGAAATACCCATTCGGGAAGAAACCGAGACACATGAAAATAAAGTGGACTACAACGTGCTAGCCCATCTTAGGAAACTACCGGCCAAGCCGAGCATCTACGACGCTCTCATATTATCAAAGGAGATGAGAGAAGCTCGATCGAGGCCTTACTTGATCCGGAAATTTGCTTAGCTCAAATGACCGGAGATTCCTTAGATGAGGTTTGCTCGTTAAAAGAACAGCGAGGTGTCACCTTCACGGACAATGACCTACTACTTGGGACAGCAGATCACAGCCGACCGTTGTACATTTCAGTTACAATTGGGAAATTTACACTCTCCAGAGTATTGGTGGATCTAGGAGCATCAATTAATATAATGAGTCTTCGAACGCTAGCATACTTGAAAATTGATGCTCGCGAGCTCGAAGCCGACAAAATGTTATTAAAAGGATTCAACCAGAAAGGAGAAAGAGCCCTCGGATCAATAACACTATCGATGAAGACCGGTGACTTAGCAAAGACAACCGCAAAATTTCACATAATTGATTCGAAACGTCGTTCAACGCTCTACCTGGGCCGACCATGGATACATGAAAACCGGATGGTACCATCATCTCTACATCGGTGCATCAAATACTACGATGGAGGGGAACGAGTGCATCAAAGGTGACTTACAACCATTCTCCGTACATGAAATTGGAATCCATGAAGATGCAGCTTATTATGCACCTCCGAAGAAAACAATCTTCTCCATAGATACCATAACGAATGAAGCAAAGAAAGTTCGGGACGACGAAGAGCCTGAAGTTCTAGTCCAACAATCACTCACCACTCCCTTACGGCGAGATGGTGAAGGTTTCTCCACAACTCGCATCCGAGGTCGAGGCCGAGGACGAGGTCGTGGTAGAGACGTTAGGACAGTTGGACAGAAGCCAGCCATCAATGTTGATTGGGAAGACGAGTTCGAAGAAGAAAAAGAAATCAAGCAAGAAGCGGCGACAATAAATCGGAAGAAGCCGCAATTCAGGATCCCTCTCGAAGATGAAAAGAATGAAGAATATAAATCGATGTACGAGAAGATTAACCACTATGTACAGACTATGACCCTGACCCTGACCCCGATCCATTCTAATAAGATCGAGGGTATGGTGGTCAAGGAGGTACGTAGCGGCGGTGTAAAGCCAATCAAATTCTACCGTGGTGCTCCTTCCTCCAAAACCGAAAATAATGTACAATTTGAAGATGTCACTTCATCGGAATTAATGGAATTACCTTTGAGTGGTACTCTCTCCGTGTTCAAAATTTAATTCGGCGTGGTTTCTTACCTCGATAATGGACAAAAGGTCAATCACAACATTTTGAAAAATTATGGAATAACTCCGATCGTCCACCCGATTCAAAGCATGGTCTCGGATTCGACACAAGTAGGATCGGCTGACGATACTAAATTTTGCTTGGTTGTCACTGCGAGTCTAATGAAAACCGCATGGAAACTAAGAAGAATTTGAAGATTTACAAATTGGAGACGCTCCACCAGAATTTGAAGAAGAGATTAAATTTACAATAAATGAGTTAACGGAAGTTAACTTAGGTACTAGTGAAGAGCCTAGACCTACCTTTGTTAGCTCCTTACTCAATAAAGAAGACTCTGAAGAAATAATCAAGTTATTAATGGAATTTAAAGACTGTTTTGCTTGGAGCTACGATGAGATGCCAGATTTAGCTCCAGAGGTCGCAGTCCATAAGCTAGGAGTTGATCCTGCTTCTGTTCCAGTCAGACAAGGTCCCAGAAGAATGCGTCTAGAAATTGAACAACAAGTCATAGCCGAAGTTAAAAAGCTAATAGACGCCAAATTTGTCCGTGAAGAACAATACCCGACTTGGTTAGCCAATGTGGTTCCGATCAGAAGAAGAATGGTCGGATCGGAATTTGTGTGGACTTCGGAGATTTAAACAAGGCATGTCCAAAGGATGAATTCCCTCTACCGATCCCAGAAATAATGATCGACATTACTTCGACACATGAGATATTTTCATTCATGGATGGATCTTCAGGATACAACCAGATAAAAATGGCTCCAGAAGATGAAAAGCTTACAACATTCAGAACGCCGATCGGAGTATATTGCTACACAGTGATGCCATTCGGACTGAAGAACACAGGAGCAACATACCAGAGAGCGATGAAAAGAATTTTTGATGATCTCATCCACAATCAAGTCGAATGCTATGTGGACGATGTGGTCATCAAAAGCAAAGTAAAGGAAAACCACCTGTATGATTTGAGAATTGTTTTCGAACGATTAAGATAATTTAACCTTAAGATGAATCCCTTAAAATGCGCCTTCGGCGTCACCTCGGGAAATTCTTAGGATTCGTTGTCCGACATCGTGGAATCGAAATCGACTCCGGAAAAGATTAAAGCTATCTTAGAAATGCCGCCTCCCAAAACCTTAAAGCAACTACAGTCTTTTCAAGGGAAGTCGGCATATCTTCGACGCTTTATCTCAAACTTGTCGAGTAGGTGTCGACCTTTCTCGGCATTAGTTAAAAAGGACGCCAAATTTATTTGGGAAGAAAAATGCCGTAAGGCCTTTGAGGACATTAAGCAATATTTAATGACGGCTCTCCGTCTTAGTAGCCCTGGTCTCGAGTAGACCGCCGATACTTTATACCGCGGCTTTAGACGACTCTCTCGGAGCCTCGTTAGCCTGTGTCAATGATGGGGGTAAAGAAAATGCTCTTTATTACTTAAGCCGTCGTTTACTTCCAACGGAAATAAGGTATCCCGCAATTGAAAAGTACTTTTTGGCCCTAATCTTCGCCGCTCAAAAGCTCAGGCACTACATGCTTTCTCATAAGGTCAACCTGATCTCGAAATTTAATACATTGCAATACTTGATGACTCGTCCAACGCTTTCCGGCAGACTTGCCAGATGGTCAATGATATTATTGAAATTCAATATAACTTTCGTGCCTCTTCGTGCCATAAAGGGACAAGTCTTAGCGGACTTCCTCGCGAAGACACCCTTTGCCGGCGGAATCTCCTCTCAATGACGACTTGCCAGACGAACAAATAATGAGTTTAGAAGACCCCGATGATCGACGTTGGGAATTATATTTCGACGGAGCATCTTCAGCACACAAAGACGAAGAATCGCAAGTGATAGTGCCCGGTAAGGCAGGAATCGGATTAATCTTTATAACACCGGAGCGGGGGATGTTAAGATACTCCTAACACTTAACAGAGCCGTGTACAAACAACGAAGCAGAATACGAAGCCCTCATAACAGGACTGAAATTAACTATTCAAATGGGGATAACAGACATCAACATCTACAGGGATTCGCAGTTAATCATTCAACAGATCGCCGGACAAGATACGAATTTTAAAACCAAGACTCGAGCAATACTTCCATTATGCCATACAGTTGTTGGAACAGATTCCGAATGTGACGATCTACAAAATTCCCAGAAAAGAAAATGCTTTAGCAGATGCGTTAGCTCGCCTCACAAAAGAATTTGCCAGCTTGCAAGATGAGTCAGTAGAAGTGTCGCTCACGGACGTCGGTTCCTATCACGACTCGACATAGACACAATACACAAATCGAAAAAGAAGAAGAATCAGTTGCAATGAATGACGAAAAACACGGAAGATCGGCGACAGCCACTAATAGACTACCTGCAAACAGGGAAATTACCAGACGATAGGTCCCTAGCCCATCAGATCAAGAAAAGAACTCTGTCCTACGCATTAGTAAACAACACGTTATACAGAAGGTCTTTCGATCAAATGTGGCTAAGGTGCCTAAGCGGGTCCGAGGCCCGTGAAATCATTAAAGAGGTGCATTCAGGACTCTGTGGCGCTCACCAGTCGCGTCCGAAGATGAAAATGAAAATTAAAAGACTAGGGTACTACTGGTCCTCGATGATGACCGACTGCATGAAAATCGCCAAGAGCCGTCATCAATGCCAAGTGCACGGAGTGGTTCTACACCAACCTCCAAATGTGCTACATCCGACAATTGCGTCGTGGCCATTTGAATGTTGGGGCACGGATATAGTGGGTCCAATAGAACAACCATCTTCAAAAGGACATCGCTTCATTCTTGCGGCTACAGATTACTTTTCTAAGTGCGCGAGGCGGCTCCACTCGTAGAAGTGAAAGCACACCACGTGCTACGGCTTTTCAAGAACCAAGTTGTCTACCATTTCGGAGTGCCGCGCGAATCATCTCGTATAATGGGTCGGCATTCGAAGCACACAAATCAACAACTTTGTCGTGAGACACGGAATCAATCGGCGATATTCAACAATTTACTATCCAAGAGCAAACGGCCCGTCGAGGCTTTTAATAAAACTCTTGTTCAAATCTTAAAGAAAACCATGAACGATAATAAGAGAAATTGGCACGAGAAGTTATTAGAAGCCTTATGGGCCTACCGAACAACCTTCAGAACTCCTACTCAAGCTACACCTTACGCTCAGGTGTATGGGTCCGAGGTAGTGTTGCCTTTAGAGGTCCAGCTTCCTTCACTCAGGATTGCAGTTGCAAACAAAATCACGACGAAGAGAATGCCAAATTACGACTAGAGGAATTAGAAAGCCCGGAAGGGAAAAGACTTGCAGCGTGCAGCAGAATTTAGAATTATACCAAGCTAAGATAGTTCAAGCCCATGACAAATTGGTCCGCCCAAGAACCTTCAAAGTTGGTGACTTAGTTCTCGTTCTCAAGAGACCTATCCTTGCACACCGCAAGATAGGAGGAAAATTTGAACCCACTTGGGAAGGGCCGTTTGTGGTTGAGGCGAGTCCGCTCGTGAGGCTCCTACCAGCTAGTGAATTGCCAAGGAGAACGACATATGCTTCCGATCAATGGACGATACTTGAAGAAATATTACGCTACCTGATGTTTCGAAAGGAATGAATTCTTCATCCCTAGAAGCACGGGCGAAGTAGTTACCTATGACTAGGTCCGAACCCAAAAATAATAAAAAATATGCTAAAATAAATAAAATCATGATAATAAAGTTTTCCTTGTTTTCTCTTCCATATCAAAATCTCTTTCCTGATCTTATCCCACTTCATTCCTGTTAAATTTAAAAATATAAAAGTAATTAAAAAAACTCGTCTTTAATAAACATTTTCTTAATGTTCTTATTCTTAGTACAGCCCCCGATCCTTTTCCTTGTCTTTTAGCGGTGGAAATGTCGAACGAGCGGTTGGGTCCCGAACTTTAGAAATGGCGTAAGCCTTGCACTCGACGAAAAGAGGGTGAAAGATGGAGCGATAATAGAGATTGACTCGTACTTCGCACCGGCAGGCTCGCAATACGAGGAAAGTGACTCGGGTCCCGACTGACCGAGAGGAACTCGCCGTCGGAGACAAGAATGAAAGTGGCCCAAGCCACCAATCCAAAGAAGAAGAAAAGGAAAACAAACACCGAAGAAGACAAGAAAATCAAGTCCGTAGTTGCTACAGCAGAGGGCGAGCTTGTCGGCACCGCGCCTACAGAGATTCGAGAAGTACGAAGAGCTACTCTCACAACGAACCCGGCGAAGAAATAAAAATCGCCGTATCCGCAAGATGTTAACTAAACTAGCAGCGGACCAGCGCGACGAGGCAGTTGCTACTGCCAGTGCATACACTTCAAGGACACCAGTTCACCAGGAACCTGAAGGAAGGAGGCTAGCTCCTAGGATAACAGAAGGGACCAGGGAAATCTCAAGAAGATCAGAAGAAGGAAGGCTACCACGCCACCAGATAAAGCCACCGGTAATGCATAACCTTGTTGCGTAGCAACCCCGGAGGATGTCCCGACGTACACCACCCCCGAGGAGCCGAAGTATGCGAGGAGAACGTGAAGGGATTGAGCCGTATATCCCACAATACGTCACCGTGCCTCGCCATTTGCAGATTATTCCGAATACGAGCTAGAAAGAATGCGGAATGTCGAGAAGAAAACTTTTGAATACTTCGAGAGAATCGAGGCGGGAGGATCAATATACTTGAAGGCCTCGAGCTACATACGTACGTGTTCTCGAATACGAGCAACAACAAATCGTGGACTGCATCCGGGATTTGAAAAGAATGGGCCGAGCGGGCCGCCTAAGAGAAAACACTTACTCAGAACCCCGGAGATGGATGCCAGGGAAAGGTAGAATTACAATACAATGTGGATGCTGCTACAACTTCGCAGAAGACAGGAAGGAAACCCACCGGGGATACTCCGTCATGGCCAGGTGGATCTAAAGCCATTAGTCATCAAAAGGATGGTAAAAAGAATGATAACATGGAGGGTACTGCCAGCAGATTGCATACCCAACAACTGCATTATTAACATTTACAAGAAGGGTGACTGCATACCCCCGCACATAGATCACCACGACTTTGTCGACCTTTCGCACAGCTTCTTTTCCGAACAAATGTAATATCATGTTCGGATCCGACCTCCGGATAACGAGCCCGTGTGAGTTCCGAGGGCCGAGTAAAGATACCATTACCTATAGGTTCCGTCATGATACCGAAGGGCAACGGAGCGGATGTCGCTAAACATTGCATACCGGGAGTACCGAGTGAAGCGGATCTCGCGTTACTTTCGAAGGATGGACGACAGGAAGACACCTTACCACTTCCGACCGGATCCGAAGCTAGAGAGCCTTCGGCCTTACGAGCCGTGAGTTACATGGAAAATATCACACCTCCAACGTACATCCATACGGCATCCCGTTAACCTCATTTTCGATGAGGTCTTCTCTTCTTCTCTTTAGTACTTAGGATCTAGCCTTAGGCTTTTCCTTCGACTATCTTAGAGGACTAGAATCGAGACCCGCTTTTTAGAAATTCAAACCACTTCTAAACTCCCCGCAAACTCCACAAATTTGACTATAGACCCCTAATCACCTAGAGGGTTGAAATCAAATGTGGAAGTTTAAAGGATGAGTTCCTATAGGACTCTTCGGCCTTAGAGACTACCCCAGGTGGCCCGGTCCGATGAGGGGCCGACTTACATTACACTTACACACTACATTTCCACACACTTCCTAAACCACACCCATACCCAACTTAACCTCCCCGACTCATGTGGGTGATTCACATGGATGGTCCTTAACCCCTAAGCCCTCAGCTAAGAGGGTTAGGAACAACATAGATGAATGCCTCAAATGAGTCCTTTCATGGCTCATATGGGCTTGAAATGGCTTCATGGCTCAACCAAAATGATTTCCTTCCACCTAGATTCACCCAATCTTCAATTTCCCAAATTTTCAATTTTTGCCCCCAGGACCCTACACCTACTAAACCTACCCAAAACCCTTGAAATTACCCAAATTTTTGCAAAATTTCCAAATTACCCAAAATTTTCCAAAATCAATCTCAAACATCTCCACATCACTCAAATTGATCATCCATACCCAAAAATACCAAAAATTCCAAAAATACCTCTCAATACCCTCCAAATACCCAAAATACCCTTCTTGGCCTAAAAATCCAAAAATTCAGAAAATTCCCAGAAAATTCCAGAAAATCCTAAATATTCCCAATTTCATTTTGTCCAACTACACCATGGGCCAATTTTGTCAATCTACCCTACTTTTGTCAAAACCCCCAAATTGACCCATTTTAACCCTAAGTGAACCCAATGTCAAACCAAACCTACCCAATTGACCCCAATTTTGGTCCAATTCAGTTCTAAACTTCAATTCAACATTCCCAATACCAATTTAGACCAAATCCAAGTCCAATTTGATTGACATTTGGATCCAATCTCACTTTTGGCCTTAAAGCCCAATTTGGACCCATGACCCAAACTTAACCCAAACTCACCCAATTCAACTCCAATTAACCTCAAATCTTTTCTAAATCTTCCTTAACATTCCCACAAACAAAACCCTAACATGATTTGCCCAAAATTTAGACCCAAACCCCACTCAAACTCAATCCAAGGTCAAAAGGCCCATTTTTGACCTAAACCCAAACCTAACCCAAATTCAACCCAATTCAAATCCAAATCACCCCCAATTTGTTTCAAATCACTCATGACACATCCATGAGCTAAACCCAACAATTATTTGGCCCAACCTCTTTACAAAATTCCCATCCATAAATTCATTTTCAAAACTTAAAAGGCCCATTCCTTAAACCATTTTAAAAGCCCACTTCCACCAAATCCAAAGCCCCAAAAATTCTTCCAAAGCCCATATGACATTTCCCCTCATCATATTTTCAATTAAAATCATCCCTAAGTCCTAAACCAATCATCAAATAATTCTAAATGAAGCTTCATCCAAATTTCCACCAAATTATCCAAAATCCTTAAAATCCTTTTTATGAAATCGACCAAACCTTTTCCCAAGCCAAATGGAGCCATGGAGCCATGCACAAGCCATATGCAAGCCATGAGAGCCTCTTTACATGTCACCATGCCATTTTGGGCAAAAGGAGGAGGCTCTTTCCTTAATTCCTAAAGGTGATTAACCACTTCCATGATTCCACTAAACCATGCTTAAGCCTAATCGTGCTTGGATGGTGACTCGACCCTACCGATTATGCTCGAGCCAAATCACTTTTCCCTCAGCCAAAACCAGGCCTCGGGTGGTGCACCTAGCCCAAATGGGTGGGTTGACCCATTTAGGTCCAAATCTAGCCATGCCCCATTCCACTTTGAATCAAAGCCTTTACACATGTCCATGGCCAATTGATTGCACAAACCTCCAGCCCCGACCCACCCGACCTTGAGGGTGACCCATGCTCGGCCGGCCGCCACCGTGCCGCCGGAAAACACCATGGCCGAGAGCTCACATGTGAGCCAACATTGAAATTCTCACTTGCCGAGTCGCCCCATCCCCAGCTGGCTACCATGGCTGATCTTCTCCTCACGCGAAGCAGCTCGATCCCAAGCCCTAACTCCCCCTGAGAGGCCTTCCACCCTCTCCTATTTAAACTCCACCCCTCTCGGCCATGAAAGGAGCTAAGCACAAACCTTGCCAAAACTCGCCAAAATTGTTCCTGCACCCTTCTCCACCCTTAGAGCACTTGATCCCCGATGAAATTCCCCCGCCATTTCTCCTCTCGTAAGCTCAATTTCGTAGTCGAAATTCCACCCAAAACCAGGACACTTCTCCACAGTGAGCCAATTCCCAAATCGATTGGCTCTACACCTTCACCGGACCAAGGGAAGGTGTCCACCATCAAAAGCCCCATCTCCAAAGCCACCCGGCTTGCTCCAGACTCTCCATGCTTTGTGATCGGGCTTGGTCGAAATCATATCCAGACAATTCACCAGACCAGGAGACTTCATCTGGAGCTTGCTAGGACCCAATCGAAGGTGCAACAACTCTCAGATTGAAGCCACACTTCTCTGAGCCAAGGTATGAGCTAACTCTTCATCCCAAGCTTCTGAAGATTCTCTATTTCAAATGCCTTAGTTTCAATGCATGTTAGCCGTATAGATGTGTTCGTCTCTTCAAGACGAATCCATAGAGTATAAGAACGTAAAAATCCATCGAGAATCGAGTGAGATCATAGGGATTTAGTGTGGACGGCTCTCGGGTGAGAACACTCGGGGACGATGAACGGATGCCGTCCATTCAATACACGCGCGGACGAACGGCTCGGATGGCGTCGGACCGAGAAACGGTGCGAGAACCGCGGGGCCCGGCCGTCGACTCGGATGGCGGCGCCCAATCACGCGCGACACGTACCCCTTCGGAGCCGCCGATGTTTCGCCGGCGCCGCGTGGATAAGTAGATAAATAGGGTATTTAATGTATTTATTAAATATCGAAACTTCAAAATTCATATCTTTGTGTAGAAAAATCGGAAAAATAAAATAAAAATACCCTCTTGCTCGAGTGAACGGAGGAGAATAATGTGGAAAAGAAATCATTTAATTTCATCAAGTATTTTATTTTTTATAATTTATTTACTCTCTGCATACATTTAATTCTCCATGCATGTATACAATTCACCATGGCATGAGACCATAGGGCTTTTGAAGCCTCCGAACTCGGGAACATTCCCCGAATTTTCCAAGGTTAGAGCCCATCTCTCGTGAAAAGTTATTTATTTTTCAAATGCATGTTGCTGTTTTGAGTATTTTAATTCCAAAAATTAGCATGTTGTGAAATAAATTCTAGGAAAATTTGGTGATGTTCCTTATGACCAGAGAACCCTAGGAAAAATATATTTTGGCTTAGTTCATTCAAAACAACCCTAATTGACTTAAACACCCAAAATAGGTCTTTAATTAATTAGAGTTAACCAGGTATCAAATTGACTTGAAATCAATTCTCCACTGACCTTTAGGATCAGAGGAGTCCACCATAAAAATTTGAGGTCAATTGGACTTGTTTAGCCCCACTAATTGGGTTGATTAAGTCACTTAGCCATTTTAAACTTTAAAAATTCATAACTTTTAAAATACTTTTCAAAAATTCACCAAATTGGTTTTGGAGCCTCTCTGATATCAGGGGAACCTAAGAAAATTAAAATTTCAATTTTCTAAAAAAGTTGATTTTTAATAATATTTTAATATTTTTAATAATTAAAAAATAATAAAAATCACAAAAATAATAAAATTCACCAAAATGTCACATTTTGAATTTTAATCACTTAGGAACAAATCCCACATTTTTCCTAGGTCTATTTAGTGAGATATTGAATTTTAAAGCTTTAAGGTAATTTTAAAATTAAAAAAATGTATTTTTTAGCATTTTCACTAAAATAATTATAATAAATCATAGAAAAATCAGAAAATTGCAAAATTTGTTTCTCTGGTTTCCTTGATATCAGAGAGATTTTTGAAAAATATAAAATCCATTTTTCAACATTTATTTTATTTTTAAATTAATTAACACTCCAAAACTCAAAATAATTATAATAAAAATAATATAATTCAAAAAATCACCAAAATTGGTCCAAGTGCTTCTCTGGTCATTAGGAATGTCCCCTAATTTTCTTAAGGACAGAAACTTTCCCTTGGTCATGTTATTAAATTTTCCTTGAAAATCTCTATTTTCCACCAAAAATAATTATATAAATAAATTAAATACAGAAAAATCACATTTTCTCCTCTCATGTCTTTATTGACATATGAGTAAAGTCACATAAAAATTTCAAGTTCATTTGGGTTTAATTTAGTGAGTTATGAAATTATTAAGCTTAAAGGGTAAAATGGTAATTAAAATCTTTAATCCTTAATTAAAACTTTAGGTTTAATAAAAAAATTAACAAGTAAAATATTTGATCTTAATCTGATTTGGATGATTGAAATTTAAATAATTAAAGGGTAGAAACCCATTAAACAATTTTTAAATGATTAAACTTTAATTAAATAATGGATTAAATTTGGAAGAATAATAAAATTGGAATTATTAAAATAGGGATATTTATTAGGAAGAGATTTATTCTTTAATTTAAAAAATCCCTAAACTAATTATATCATTAATACTCAATTTTTAATTAAAATGATAACTCAAATTTAAAATATTAAAAGACTTAATTAAATTATTAAACTCTTTTGAAATTTCAATTAAAATTAAAAATAAAGTAATTTAAAGATAAATTAAATTAAAATTAAATTAAATTTAATAATTGAATTAAATTAAATAATTAAATTAAATTAATTTAAATAATTAAATTAAATTAAACAATTAAAACAAATTAAATTAAATTAAATTAAATTAAAATTAAATTAAATCAATTAAATTAAAATAAATTAAATTAAATTAAATTTAAATTAAATTAAATTAAATTAAACAATTAAATTAAATTAAATTAAATTAAATAATTAAATTAAATTAAACAATTAAATTAAATTAAATTAAATTAAATAATTAAATTAAATTAAATCAAATCAAATTAATTAAACATCAAATCAAATTAAATTAAATTAAGCTAAATTAAAACTCAATTAAATTAAGTTAAATTAAATATAACATCACCTAAGACATAAAGAATTCAAAATAAATGAAAAGCAACTTGAACACTATTCCAAATTTAAACCCTTTAACTTAAATCAAATCATTTGAATACTAATTTACCCTCGAAAGCTTTGATTATTATAACTCCTAAATGGAACATCAAATGAAGTGTTACCTCACTCATAGGATATTCAAATGTCCTAGTTCACCGAGCAAGTTAACAAGACTTGAAAACCTCGGACGATCGATTCATTTATATAATTAAATTCATTTGGACTTAAAACAATCCTAGAAATATCGAAAAGATGTTTAAGATTCTTCTTAAGCACTTCCTCAATATGATAGGATATTTATAAGAACAATTGGATTTAATTGTCCTTTCGATGATGAAAATCGTCTTCAAACAAAAAACACAAAGAACCTAGACATCATAGGAGATGACTAGCTATAGGATTAGGAATTTGGTAGAAAACCATAACCTTTCCCCTAGCTTTACCTAGGAACTTGTTTAAATATTCTAATTGTGTTTTAAGTGCAGCTTGAGATGACGGGAAGACCCTCCAGGTACGCTTTTATTTTATTGCAATTTACTTTCTTGCAATTTACTTTCTTGCAATTTACTTTATTGCAAATGCATTTTACTTTTCTTGCATGATAAAACAACTGTTGCATGAAAACCCACACCTTTAGGATAGTCCCTAAAACCGAAACCAAAACTAAGTTAAAAGTCATTGCAAGATAAAATTCACCGCCACAACATTTCAAAATATAAAACAACTCAAAATTTAATCACAAACGTAACACAAAACTACAATTGCAACTAAATTAAAACGTCCCGTTGGATGATCGGGAATACCTCGGATGATGTAACCTACGTGTTGCTAACGGGATTTCCCACGGTCTAAATGAAAGTGTGGAACTCATTTAGTTGAGTTTAGCAAATTCATCCGGACTAAGTGAATCCGATAAAAATAATGATGCCGGAAGGATGGAACCGCGGGATCTTAACCGTGTCGTTATAATCAACTTTAAGATTTGTTTTAATCAAAATACAAGAACACTTGGAAAATTAAGACTTCTCTAAACCAAAACACTTTTCTTATCCCCCGATTTATGATTTCTAAAACTAAACCTCTGCAACAACAAGGAGCTTGGAGCATGGTGGGCAAGCACGGCCATCGTCGTCGACAAAACTTGAACCTACTTCAAGAAAACCTTCTTAGAATTAAACAACAAAGCCATAGGACTTCGAGGTAGCTTGCACTAGTGCAACATAAATCCTCAACTCTTCGTTAGGCATTTGCATTGCAAATTAAGCCCTAACCGGTCTTAGGATTCCGAGGTAGTCGTCCGATACGACAATAAACCCTCACATCTTCTGTGCTATTTGTTTGATTTTATCATACAAATATAAGCCCTAATTAATTAAAATTGGCAAGATCAAAACATTTAAATAAGTATTAGGACTTTCCTAAACTCAAGCCAAACGATAGGATAGTCGGAAATTACCGAAGTTCACTTCGAATTAGTGATTTCTCCTACCTTTCTTCCTTTGGATTCACAAAACAAAATGTTCCAAAATTTGATCCATTCCCTATTGAAATTCCAAAATTCAATCTTTGAAAACCTTAAACTTTGAAATTCTTGAAAGCGAGTTATTGATTATTATCGAGAGTTTTCTTAGGTGATTCCCGTCACTTAAGATGTAATTAACTATAGGGGCTTGCCCTTATAGGGAATTTTAAAGAACCTGAGTAATATAAACCCTGTTTGATACTTTCATATTAAGCAGGGGAATTTGTCGGCTTATAAAATTGGTTCGCAGACCAAACGGATGTCACAAAACTTCTGGTTTATTTGATCGAGCCCCACCATCAAGTTGTGTGTCTATCCTTAGGGATAGATACACGGTTTGTGGTGCGGTGCTCGTTTATATAAACTATTTGGGATGTGAGATCGGTTTAATCTCATATCTTAAAACTTTCAAATTTAAAAAAAATTATTTTCAAAGCCAAATACTACTTTCTAAATTATATATATATTTAAATCAAATTTAAAATTTAAATTCGCCGACAACTTACGTTAAGGCGACCCCCTTTAAAATACAATACAACCTAAAATATGCCGACACATTCTTGCCAAGGATGGCTTGGAAGGTGATGTTATTGACCATGTACCTCACTATCCAGACATGGATTTTTGACAGATACCTTTTTGGATGGATCGACAAAGATCATACATAGTCCGTTTTGAGTCTACATGGATTGTATGAGATGTATTCCGGATCGAGTTGTATGATGTATCTTCGACATGATTGGAATGAAAGTGACCATGTCACATTTTTGGCTTTCACCTCTTTTGTGCAAGTTGGTCGAGAAACGCCATTAAAGTTAAATAAACTTCGAACAAAGAACAGAAAAGAAAAGAAAAAATAAAAGAAAACTTTCCTTAAAAATCTAAAAAAATGATAAACTCCAAATTCACGATAAAATAAAATTTGAATCGTTAAAATACAAACAAAATGAGCACAAATTTCAATCAAATTCAAATTCAATCTTTCCAAATTTCAAATCAAACCTCGATCAAATTCAAATTCAATCTTTCCAAATTTCAAATCAAACCTCAATCAATTTCAAATTCAATCTTTCCAGATTCCAAATCAAATCTCAATCAAATTTCAAATTCAATCTTTCCAGATCTCAAATCAAATCTCAATCAAATTTCAAATTCAATTTTTCCAGATCTCAAATCAAATTTCAATCGAGTTCAAACACAACCTTCCAAATCTGAAATCCAATCCGTTCTACTCTTTCCCTTGTCTGGGATGGAAGCGGTTGATTCCATTGACACGGATTGAATCTGATGGCGAGGAATTATATCCAATCCAAACCAGTGACTTCCGATCAACTCTTTTGAACGTGATATGTCACATCTACATATTCCCTCCTAATCTACTTCCTTCCATGAAAGTCTTTTACAACTTTCATGAAATTCTCGAAACACCAAAATTCCACACTTTTCAAATCAACACTACAAATCTTTGCAAAGTCAATGACTATTCAAATTCAAACTTTTGGGGTTGAGGATTTTACATCCGAGACTGCATTGCTTTAGGATTCTTTCCCTATCGCAATGAAATACATCAAAACCAAATTCTTGGGGTTGAGAATTTTAGACTGCATTGCTTTAGGATTCCTTCCCTATCGCAATGAAATACATCAAAATCAAATTCTTGGGGTTGAGGATTTTACATCCGAGACTGCATTGCTTTAGGATTCTTTCCCTATCGCAATGAAATACATCAAAATCAAATTCTTGGGGTCGAGGATTTTACATCCTAGACTGCATTGCTTTAGGATCATTTCCCTGTCGCAATGAAATACATCAAATTCAGACTTTTGGGGTTGAGGATTTTTCATCCGAGACTGCATTGCTTTAGGATTCTTTCCCTATCGCAATGAAATACATCAAAATCAAATTCTTGGGGTTGAGGATTTTACATCCGAGACTGCATTGCTTTAGGATTCCTTCCTATCGCAATGAAATACATCAAAATCAAATTCTTGGGGTTGAGGATTTTACATCCGAGACTCGCATTGCTTTAGGATCCTTTCCCTATCGCAATGAAATACATCAAAATCAAATTCTTGGGGTTGAGGATTTTACATCCGAGACTGCATTGCTTTAGGATCATTTCCCTGTCGCAATGAAATACATCAAATTCAGACTTTTGGGGTTGAGGATTTTTCATCCGAGACTGCATTGCTTTAGGATTCTTTCCATATAGCAATGAAATACATCAAAATCAAATTCTTGGGGTTGAGGATTTCACATCTGAGACTGCATTGCTTTAGGATTCTTCCCCTATCGCAATAAAATACATCGAAATCAAATTCTTGGGGTTGAGGATTTCACATCAGAGACTGCATTACTTTAGGATTCTTCCCCTATCGCAATGAAATACATCAAAATCAAATTCTTGGG
The DNA here is from genome assembly GCA_022702705.1 of Papilionanthe hookeriana x Papilionanthe teres. NCBI lineage: Eukaryota > Viridiplantae > Streptophyta > Magnoliopsida > Asparagales > Orchidaceae > Papilionanthe > Papilionanthe hookeriana x Papilionanthe teres. Next base: position 51,019,029 of record CM040436.1, read on the forward strand.
GTTGAGGATTTTACATCCGAGACTGCATTGCTTTAGGATTCCTTCCCTATCGCAATGAAATACATCAAAATCAAATTCTTGGGGTTGAGGATTTTACATCCGAGGCTGCATTGCTTTAGGATTCATTCCCTATCGCAATGAAAAACATCAAAATCAAACTCTTGAGGTTAAGGATTTTACATCCAATACCGCGTTGCTCTGAGACCTCTCCTCATTGCAATGATTCAATCCGATCAATTCAATTTTCTTTCGAGGTTGAAGATGTTACATCTAAAACCAAAAAATTCCAATTCTCATTTCAAGTTCGAATTCCTTCAAATTAATCTTAACAAAACTTCAATCTAAATGAAAACTCCAAATTGAAATCTAAGCTCACACATCAAAACTTAAACTGAAACAAAATAAAATCTAAATTGAAATTCCCCCAGATCATGTGATTTGGGATTCACCTCCTCTTCCTTTCCCAGAGTTTAGGGATCTCCAGTCTCAGAGATATACTTGACACTCCCCAGCGGAAACTCTTCTACTTTGTCCTAAGTTTGTCACTTGGACGTTTGTGTTGGTTTTATTGATCGCTTCGGTCAACACCAATACGAGCGGTGTGCTCCGTCAGCTCACCACACCTATTGGGGGTCCATTTGTTGACCTCATTTTTAATGAGGTCTTCTCTTCTTCTCTATAGTACTTAGGATCTAGGCTTAGGCTTTTCCTTTGACTATCCTAGAGGATTAGAACTGGGACCCACCACCTAGAATTTCAGGCCACTTCTTAACTCCCTGCAAACTCCACAAACTTGATTGTAGACCCCTAATCACCTAGAGGGTTGAAACCAAATGTGGAAGTTTAAAGGATGAGTTCCTATAGGACTCTTTGGCCTTAGGACCGCTCACGGGTGGCCCGGTCGCAGTGAGGGCTGACTTACACATACACTATATTTATACACTACCCTTTCACACACCTATACCTAACTTGATCTCCTGACTCATGTAGGTGATTCACATGGATGGTCCTTAACCCCTAAGCCCTTGGCTAAGAGGGTTAGGAACAACATAGTGGATGCCTCAAATGAGTCCCTTCATGGCTCATGTGGGTCATGTGGGCTTGATATGGCTTCATGGCTCAAACAAAATGATTTCATTCCACTTATATTCACCTAATCTTCAATTTTTCCAAATTTTCAATTTTTCCAAATTTTCAATTTTTCCAAATTTTCAATTTTTGACCCCTGGTTCCTTACACCCGCCTAGCCTACCCAAAACCCTTGAAATCACCCAAATTTTTAAAAAATCTCAAATCACCCAAAATTCCACAAAACTAATCCCAAACATTTCCAAATTACTCAAATTGATCACTCATAGCCAAAAATACCTCCCAATACCCTCCAAATACCCAAAATACTCCTCTTGACCCAAAAATTCAAAAATTCAGAAAATTCCCAAAAAATTCCAGAAAATCCCAAATATTCCCAATTTCATTTTATTCAACTACGCCATGGGCCAATTTTGTCAATTTACCCTACTTTTGTCAAAACCCCCAATTTGACCCATTTTAACCCTAAGTGAACCCAATGTCAAATCAAACCTACCCAATTGACCCAAATTCTGGTCCAATTCAATTCTAAACTTCAATTCAACATTCCCAACACCAATCTAGACCAAATCCAAGTCCAATTTGATTGAAATTTGGATCCAATTTCACTTTTGGCCTTAAAGCCCAATTTGGACCCATGACCCAAACCTAACCCAAACTCACCCAATTCAACTCCAATTAACCCCAAATCTTTTCCAAACCTCCCTTAACATCCCTACAAACAAAAAAATAACATGACTTACCCAAAATTTAGACCCAAACCCCACTCAAATTCAACCCAAACCCAAAATCCCCTAAATGGGCCTAAACCCAAACCTAAACCAAATAAGCCCAAACCCCAAAATCAAAACCCAACCAAAGCCAAAATCTCTTTGAAACACTCCCATAAACATTTCCCAACATTTATTTTACATCAATTTCAACCCTATCCCAACATTGGCCCAAGTTAGCCCAATTTGACCTATATTGGCCCATTCACCAAAGAAACCCAAATTCAACCCAATTCAAACCCAAATAACTTCCAATTTGCTTCAAATCACTCATGACACATCCATGAACTAAACCCAACATTTGTTTGGCCCAATCCTTCACAAAATTCCCATCCATAAATTTATTTTTAAACCGAAAGCCTACTTTCTTAAACCTTCCTAAAAGCCCAAATTTCATGCTAAAGCCCATATGACAAATTCTTCTCATCATACCCTTAATTAAAATCATCCCTAAGTTCAAATCAATCATCAAATGATTCCAAATCAAGCCATGTGCCAAATTCCATCAAATCACTCCTAAATTACCAAAATTCCTAAAAACCTCTTTCATGAAAGTCGACTTAGCTTTTTCCAAGCCAAAGGTGAGCCATGAAGCCATGCATGAGCCACATGTGAGCCATGAAAGCCTTGGACACTTCACCATACCCAAAATGGCAAGAAGAGGGGACCCTTTAGTGATTCTCTTAAGAGTGATTAACCACTCCCATGTCTCCCCTAACTCTTGCTTAAGCTTAATTGTACTTGGATTGTGACTTGACCCCACTAATCAAGCTGATCCAAGTGACTTTCCCTTCAGCCCAAATTGGCCTTGGAGGGTGGACCTAACCCAAAACCAAGGGTTGACCCATTTAGACCCAAAACTAGCCCTTTCCCATTCCACTTTCGATTCAAACCCTTTACACATGTCCATGGCCGATTGATCTGCACAAACCTCCACCCGACCCACTCGGACCCGAGGGTGACCCATGCCTGCGCAGCCCGCCGCTCGGTCTCCGGAAAACACCATGGCCGAGACCTTGGGAGGAGCCAAACTTTGGAATTCCACCTTGCTGAGCCGCCCCATGCCCAATGGCCACCATGGCTCGTTCTTCCCATGCCCGAAGCAGCTGATCCCAACCCTCGGCCATCCCCGTGAGCCTCTCCGACCACCTCTATTTAAACCCGACCCCCTCATGGCCATGGAGGAGAGTTGCACAAACCTTCGCCGAAACTCGCCAAAATTGTTCCAAACCCTACTCCATACTTAGAGCAGTTGATCCCTAGTGTCAATTTGCCCTAATCCCCACCAACAGAACCCAATTTCTCAACTGAAATTTCACCCAAAACTAGGACACTTTGCCACAGTGAGCCAATCATCAAATTGACTGGTCCTACACCTTCACTGGACTAAGAGGAGAAGTTTCCCACTGAAAGCCCCATCTCCAGAGCCACCCGGTTGTTCCGACCTCCAAGCTTTGTGATCGGCCGTGGTCACTTTCATAGCTGAGCGATTCACCGGACTCGAGAGACTTCATCCGGAGCTTCGCCGGGATCCAATCGAAGGTGACACAACCCTCGGATTGAAGCCACACTTCTTCGAGCAAAGGTATGAGCTAATTCTTCATCCCGAGCTTCTGGAGATTCTCCATTTCAAATGCTTTAATTTCAATGCATGATCACCGTATAGATGTATTCATCTCTTCAAGACGAATCCATAGAGCACAAGAACACAAAAATCCATTGAGAAATGAGTGAGTTCTTAGGATTTTAGTGTGGACTGCTCTCGGGTGAGAACGCTTGGGGACGATGAACAGATGCCATTCATTTAATACACGCGCGGACGGACGGCCAGGATCGCGCCAGATGAGGAGACGGAATGATACAGCGGGCCCCTGGAGCGCTGAGTCGGATGGCGGCGTCGAATCAGAGAGCGCCATGCGGCGTTTCGGAGCTGCCGAGGTTGACGCGGCGCTGCGTGGATAAACAGAAAATTAGGGTATTTTCTTATTTATTTAATTCCCTAAACTTCAAAAATCCATAACTTTGCGTAGAAAAATCAGAAAAATAAAATAAAAATACCCTCTTGCTCAGTGAATAGAGGAGAATAATGTGGAAAAGAAATCATTTAATTTCATCAAGTATTTTATTTTTAATAATTTATTTACTGTCTGCATTATTTTAATTCTCTATGCATATAGGAAATTCACCATGGCATGAGACCATAGGGCTTTTGAAGCCTCTGAACTTGGGAATATTCCCTGAATTTTCCAAGGTCAGAGGCCATCTCTATGAGAAGTTATTGATTTTTCAAATGCATTTTGCTGTTTTGAGTATTTTAAATCCAATAATTAGCATGTTGTGAAATAAATTCTAGGAAAATTTGGTGGTGTTTCTTATGACTAGAGGACCCTAGGAAAAATAGGTTTTGAATTAATCCACTTGGAATAATCCTAATTGGCTTAAAAACCCAAAATAGCTCCTTAATTAATTAGAGCTAATCATACATCAAATTGACTTGAAATCAATTCTCCACTGACCTTTAGGGTTAGAGGAACCCACCGTAAAAATTTGAAGTCAATTGGACTTGGTTAGCCCTACTAAATGGGTTGATTAAGCTATTTAGTCAATTTGAACTTTAAAAATTCATAACTTTCAAAATACTTTTCAAAAATTCACCAAATTGGTTTTGGAGCCTCTCTGATATCAGTGGAATTTAGGAAAATTAAAATTTCAATTTTCTAAAAAAATTGATTTTTTGTATTATTTTAATATTTTAATAATTAAAAAATAATAAAAATCACAAAAATAATAAAATTCACCAAAATGTCACATTTTGAATTCTAATCACTTAGGAATAAATCTCATATTTTTCTTAGGTCTATTTGGTGAGATATTAAATTTTAAAGCCCTAAGGTAATTTTAAAATTAAAAAAAATATAATTTTTTGGCATTTCCACTAAAATAATTCTAATAAATCAAAGAAAAATCAAAAAACTGTAAAAATTGATTCTCTGATTTCCTTGATATCAGAGAGATTTTTGAAAAATATAAAATTCATTTTTCAACCTTTATTTTATTTTTAAATTAATTAATACTCCAAAACTCAAAATAATTATAATAAAAATAATATAATTCAAAAAATCACCAAAATTGGTCCAAGTGGTCCTCTGGTCATTAGGAATGTTCCATAATTTTCTTAAGGATAGAAACTTTCCCTTGGTCTTATTATTAAATTCTCCTTGGAAATCTTTATTTTCCACCAAAAATAATTATATAAATAAATTAAATACAGAAAAATCACATTTTATCCTCTCATGTCTTTATTGGCATATGAGTGAAGTCACATAAAAATTTCAAGTTCATTTAAGCTCAATTTAGTGAGTTATGAAATTATTAAGATTGAAGGGGCAAAATGGTAATTAAAATTTTAACCCTTCATTAAAACTTTAGGTTTAATAAAATTAAAAAGTAAATTATTTGATCTTAATCTAATTTGGATGATTGAAATTTAAATAATTAAGGGTAGAAACATATTAAACAATTTAAAAATAATTGAAATGAACTTTAATTAAATAATTGATTAAATTTGGAAGAATAATAAAATTGGAATTATTAAAATAGGGATATTATTGGGAAGAGATTTGTTCTTTAATTTAAGAATCCCTAAATTAATCATCTCAATAACATTTAATTCTTAATTAAAGTGATAATTCAAATTTAAGATTTAAGATGCTAAAAGGCTTAATCATTAAATTAAATCAAAGTTAAATTATTTAAATTAAACCTTTTTAAAATTTCAATTAAATTAAAATTAAAAACAAAATTAAATTAAAATTAAATTAAATTAATTAAATAAAATTAAATTAAAACATATTAAATTTAAATTAAATTAAATTAAATTAAATTAAATTAAATCAAATTAAATCAAATTATATTAAATTAAATTAAATCATATTAAGTTAATTTAAATTAAATTAAATTAAATAATAAGATCAAGTTAAAATTAAAATCAAGTTAAATTGAATCAAAATTGAAACTAAAATACATTAAATTAAATTAAAGTTAAATTAAATTGAATTAAAAATAACATCACCTAAGACATAAAGAAATTCAAAAATAAATCTAAAGCAACTTGAACACTATTCCAAATTTAAATCCGATAACTGAAATTAAACTAAATCACAAACCATTTGAACACCAATTTACCCTCGAAAGCTTTAGTGTCATAACTCCTAAACAGAATGTTAATTGAAGTGTTACTTCACTTATAGGATATTCAAATATCCTTGTTCACTGAGCAAGATAACAAAACTTGAATTCCCGGACGATTAATTCATTTGTATGATTAAATTCATTTGGACTTAAAACAATTCTAGCAATATTGAAAAGATGTTTAAGATTCTTCTTAAGCACTTCCTCAATATGATAGGATGTTTATAAGAATAACTGAACTTAATTGTTCTTTGATGAAGAAAATCGTCCTCAAATCAAAACACAAGAACCTAGACGTCATAGGAGATGACTAGCTATAGGATTAGGAATTTGGTAGAAAACCATAACCTTTCCCTTAGCTTTACCTAGGAACTTGCTTAAATATTCTAAATTGTGTTTAAGTGTAGCTCGGGATGACGGAAGACCCTCCGTGTACGCTTTTATTTTATTGCAATTTACTTTCTTGCAATTTACCTTATTGCAATTTATTTAATCGCATCGCACTTACTTTTCTTGCATGATAAACAACTCGTTGCATGAAAACCCACACCTTTAGGATAGTCCCTAAAACCGAAACCAAAACTAAATTAAAAGTCATTGCAAGATAAAATTCACCGCCACAACATTTCAAAATATAAAACAACTCAAAATTTAGTCACAAACGAAACACAAAACCGCAATTACAACTAAATTAAAACGTCTTGTTGGATGATCGGGAATACCTCGGATGATGTAACCTACGTGTTGCTAACGGGATTTCCCACGGTCTAAATGAAAGTGTGGAACTCATTTAGTTGAGTTTAGCAAATTCATCCGGTACTAAGTGAATCCGATAAAAATAACGATGCGGAAGGATGGAACCGTGGGATCTTAACCTAGGTGTTGTTATAATCAACTTTAAGATTTGTTTTAATTAAAACATAAAAAACACTTGGAAATTAAGATTTTATCTAAACCAAAACACTTTTCTCATCTCCCGATTTATGACTTCTAAAACTAAACCTCTGCAACAACAAGGAGCTCGGAGCATGGTGGGCAAGCACGGCCATCATCGTCGCAAGAAACCGAAATCTACATCGACAAAAACCATTCATAGAATTAAACAACAAAGCCATAGGACTTCGAGGTAGTTTGCCTAGTGCAACATAAATCCTCAACTTTTCATTAGGCGTTTGCATGATCATGTCATGTAAATTAAGCCCTAACCTGTCTTAGGATTCCGAGGTAGTCATCCAATATGACATAAACCCTCACATCTTCGAGGCTATTTGTATGATTTTATCATACAAATATAAGTCCAAATTAATCAAAATTGGCAAGACTGAAATATTAAATAACATTAGGACTTTCCTAAATTCAAGCCAAACAATAGGATAGTCGGGAAATTACCGAAGTTCGCTTCGAATCCGTAATTTCTCCTACCTTTCTTCCTTTGAATTCCCAAAACAAAATGTTCCAAATTTGATCCATTCCCTATTGAAATTCCAAAATTCAATCCCTTGAAAACTTAAACTTTAAAATTCTTGAGAGCAGAATTATCGATTATTATCGAGAGTTTTCTTAGGTGATTCTCGTCACTTAAGATGTAATTAACTATAGGGCTTGCCCTTATAGGAATTTTAAGAACCTAGTAATATAAACCCCGTTTAATGCTTTCATATTAAGCAGGGGAATTTGTCGGCTTATAAAATTGGTTCGCGGACCAAACGGATGTCACAAACCTTTATAGTTTATCTAATCGAGCCCCATTATCAAGCGATAGTGTCTATTCTTCGGGATAGATACACGGTTTGTGCTGCGGTGCTCGTTTATGTGAACTATTTGGGATGTGAAATCAGTTTGATTTCATATCTTAAAATTTTCAAATATAAAATTATTTTCAAAATCAAATACTACTTTTCAAATTATTTATTTAAATTAAATTAAAATTCGCCGACAATTTCTGTTAGGCGACCCCATTTTCAAAATAAAACACACAAACCTAAAAATATGCCGACAATAATAAGCTGAGAAGAACTCGAAATGATTCAAAAGAGTTTAAAAGTTGTTTAGGGTTATTCCCTGAGAGTTTTTATAATCTTTTGGGTATTTTAAAGGACAATTTAGCTTATTATGCTTTGATGAAGAAAGTCATCCTTAAAATCTTTAGGAACCCACCAAGTAATTTCCCCGGACCTGTTAATTCACCTAAATTAATAAACATGCCCTAAATTACTTATCACACATTTATATACCAATTCTCAAGGATTTAATTCTTCTCTAAGGTATTTAAGTCCTTGTGAGGAATTTGGGACATTTATTTTTTTGGCACATATGGATCATCAGACTGATATAATTTTGAGGTCAAGGTGGCTAGGACAATGACGATAATGCTAATGTGTACTAAAACCAGAAATAAGATATGATGTAGGAATTTTCAGAGTAGTATCTTCTACCTCAAGGAAAATCAAAAAATGAGAGAAAATGACCGGTGATACTATTCACCCACACTTGGTGGGATTGTTGTCCCCGACGCTTATAGGTTGTTAGTTGTCCTAGCTTGATTAGAGTGACTAACTTGTAGACTACACTACTTTACAAAATTAAAAATAAATTTCTTTTGCTTGTTAAAACATAATCTCCATGAAAACTTGCAAAAAAAAAGTAAAAAAACTTTGAAAATTTATAAAGGTTCATGATTAGTCACTTGGATTGAGGATATGACTGCTCTCTATAGGTAGCCGGGTTGGTAGCTCTTACCCAAGGGTATCAGTTGCTAGAATCGAGATCCTGTCACCCTCTTCGGAAAGACAAAATTTAATTTAATTTATATGTAGATTTAATTTAGGGAAGGAGTACATCTAAACTGATATCATATCCCTAATAGTTCAAATAGCCGAGCACTGTACATTAAACCACGCATTTATCCCGAAGAATAAACACGTTGCTTAATGACACGACTCAATTAAATGAACTAGAAAATTTATGACATCCGTTTGATCTGCGAAACCTGTGTTATGATCGACAGATTTCCCCTATTTAATATAGATGAATTAGATAGGTTTTATATTAATGCTGGGTTCATTTACGTTTTCTTATAAGGATAAGCCTCTATAGTTAATTGCATCTTAGATGACCAAATTCATCTAATAAAACTCAATTTAGATCAGGAAATATAGTTTTATGAAATGACTTCCAAATGCTAGGATTATCAATGAAAGTGAGGTAATCAGAATCCAATAGGTGAGTGGTTTCAAGTTCTTGAACAGTTGTTGTAGGAACCTAAAGGAAGAAGAACTAGGAGAGGTCATTGATCAAAGAATGAGTCTTGGTCACTTCCCAATCTATGTTATTGTTTGGCTCAATTTAGGTAGAGAAGATATTTTTATATTTCATCCTGTCGATTTTCTTTAATTAGGGCTTACATTCACTTAATTTTGATTAGGTGAATAGCCTGAAAGATAGGAGATTTATGTCATATCGGATGACAACATCGGGAACCTAAGACTAGTTGGGGCTTATATTACACTAAGTGCAAAGGCCCAAAAGATAAGATTGGGGTTTATGCCACACTAGGAAGGCTACCTTGAAGTACTATAACTTGTTGTTCAATTCTAAGGAATAGTTTAGCTGAAGTAGACATGTTCTGCTGTTGAAGATGACCATACTGCCTACGGTGTCTGCTCCGAGCTCCTTGTTGTTGCAGAACGTTTAGTTTAAGAAGTGAAAATCAGAGGGGTGAGAGCAGTGTCATGTTCTGGAAGGTTTAAAATACTGGTGGCTTAGTGTTTTAATTAAAACAAATGTTTAAGTTGATTATGGCAACATCGGTTAGGATCCCACGGTTCCGTCGTTCCGGCACCACCATTTTCGTCGGATTCACTTAGCCCAAATGAATTTACTAAACTCAACTGAATGAGTTCCACACTTTCATTTAGACCGTGGGAAACCCCGTTAGCAACACGTAGGTTACCTCCTCAGAGAGATTCCCGGTCATCCAAGAGACGTTTTAATTTAGTTGAAGTTGCAAGTTTATTTTGGTTGGTGATTAAATTTTGAGTTATTTTATATTTTGAATGTTGTGACATAATTTTAATTTTCACAGGCAAGTATCATGATTTGCAATAAAATAAATGTACAGTTAAGCATAAAAGGTAAAGTGCAATAGAGAAGAAACAGTATTAGGGGCGTATGTAGTAAAGTAAAAAAAGCAGTAGCAGGTAAATAGGGCAATTATGTGTTGAGGTGTGAGTGAAAATGATGAAGCGTTAAGGAAAAGTCAAAACAAACGATTCGTAGAAAATTTGATGGAAAGACATAAAAAACAAGGTCCATAGAAAACTCAGGAAAAACTCGTAGGAAAACTCATAGAAAACTGACCTGATTTTTGTATTTCCAAATACAAGAATTTGTTACCACTGCTAGAAAATTTTATTTCTGGCAAAGGCGCGAAACACTCGATCCGGAATAACTTGCTATATAGATGTGTACCAAATTTTAATTTACGGCAATAACATTAAATAAAACTTGATTGCTACTAAATGCTAGGCCATTAGTGATTAATACTTTTTAAATATATGTTTATATAGCAAAATATAATTTTAAAGGAAAATATTTTATATACTTTTTGGGTACTACACAAGTATACGTATCGTTTCAAGTAATAAAGGGCTTTAAAACAAAGACCTCAGAGTATCGATCCCACGAGGAAAAAGGGTAATAAATTTTTAAATATTGTATTTCAAAATATTTTTGTATTTTAATCTAACTATAAATTACTTTTAATTTACTAGATGCAGATCAAGAAAATAATAATAAGAAAATGATTTTGTGAAAACAAAATAAAACAAACAACTTTCTTCCTTTCAAGTAATCCAAGATTTTTAAGATAATTTAATATTCATTGGAGAATCTATTTTATGGTATTGTGCCAAATAGAAGCATTCCTATTCTTTACCCTTTGATCCAGGCGCAAAGAACATCGGCTAATCTACAGATCAGGTCCGGATGTATTGTTATTAGAATGGGTTAATCTAGGCTCACACTACTAGATGTCCAAGGGTGGCTATGGTCGGCCCTACTAGTGACCCTTTCCTTATCTATAAATCAAATTATAAGAATTTAGTATATCACTCTAAAAACTTATCAATTCTATGTCCTTTAAATCTTATCTTCCTATTTATTTGCACTTCACCTTGAATAGCCCGCGCATGGCCTTCGACTACCCAAGGATTCATGTGACATCTACAAGTTAAGAGTTCTTCTCCTTCTAAGTCTCAAAACTCTTCAACAGGTTTTAACAATTTAAATGACCAATTTAAAAATTAAAGTAAGATCAGGTATTAATATCATCATAATGTTTTGAAAATATTTTGATTTTCAATTCTCCATCAAATTTTATATTATCGTATTTATCTTTTCATAATTGAAGGAAGAAAGTAAACTAACTACTCATAACACATTGAATATAAACAACAAAACATAATAAATAAACTTTGAATCAAAAATAAAATACTTATCTCAAATATTCCTTTTACAGATCTTCTGATTCCTACTGACTCCATAGTGTAATGAATTCCAGATGCAAAAATTTTAAAATAAACTCACTAAACTAAATAAAAGTGGCCCTAAATTTCTCTCTCTATTTCTCTCTCTAAGGATTAGAGATCCTAAAGTGGCTAAGAGATAGGGGATACAATGGGGGCGCGCACACACACACACACTTTTTCTGAAGGAGTGGACTCCTATTTATAGGCTTCAAGGGTTGCCTTGAGGCACCTCTTCAAAACATGTCCAAATTCAATGAATCTTCTAGAAGGTCTGTCTGTCGCCTAGGCGCCGGACACCGCATCCAGTTCTTTGCACCTCTTCACTTTAGGTCACACCTCTTCGTGATTAAAATCATTTTGGAGCGTCCAAATGCAATGTATCGCATGTCCTATTATCAAGGAACAACTGCCAGTCTTCTAGAATGTCCAATAACCGCTCACTTCATCAAAATAGCCGTCCAAAAGTCCTCAAAAACTTGACAGTTTCTGTATCGAGTCTGGCGCTTAGGCACCAGGCCATAATTTTTGATAATTCTTGTATTTTGCTCCATTTTTGCTCCTTTTTGCTCCTTTTTCTCCCTTTTTCCTTTTTTGGACCTTTTTACATCACCTACATCCAAAAACACAAAAATACCTTTTATTAAAGCATAATATCCTTAGAAATTGATAAAAATCAAGGCATAAAAATAGGTATTTTTTTCATGGATCAAAAACCACGAAGAATGGACTACAAGTTCGGAAATATCGTAAGAACGATGGTAAGGAGGACTCAGAGTTGTGCTATATATCCCGACCTTAGGTGATAGCTACTAGACCAACACCCTAAAGAAGGTAGTCCTAACTCAGCCTGAATAGTCAACTGTGGACTTTTGTAAATTTTTCATTCATTTCAATTTGATGTGCATGCAAGTGAAAATTTGTGGGTGAGAGGCTATTTTTTTTGTAGAGGAAGTTTTAATTTAAAGTAGATATGTATATATGTATTTTTTTTATTTTGTAAAGTAATCTGATCCACAGGTTGACTATCCTAATCGAACAAGGACTACTAGCAACCTAAAGGTGTCATTGGCAGAAATCACTACGGATGGGCAAGTAGTATCAAAAATTCCTTCATCTACCCTCTCCAAGGTCTTTGAGTCAGGAAATACTACTCGAGAAATTTCTCGTATCTCTCTCTAATGCAATGTCATTGTCATCCTCCCTAACCATCCTACTTACAACCATGCTTGATGGCCCCAAATATAATAAAAGGCTATACATATGCACTTATGTGTCCTACATAAGCACGGGACTTAAGGCCAAGAAACAAGAAGAAACAAAGGACAAGGGACAAGGAAGAGAAAGAGGAGATGATGATCCACCTAAAACAACATCGTAAAGAAGATGGGTCGACTCTCAAAACAGAATGTAACTGAAGGCTCGATGTTTTGCTGACTCAAGTCATTGGAAGTAGAAGGGGTGGGCTAGTGTAAGAGTAGAAGCAAGCTTCACATGTGGCTCAAAAGTGGCAGCCACGGAGCAAGAAAAATGTAAAGGCAAACCTCTACGAATGAGTGTAAAGGGGGTATGACTATAAATATCCTAAACAGGTGAATCGGACCTCTTCCAACATGGTGGAAAGAGGTGGCCAAAAGATAAGTAAAATACAAAAAACAAGCCCCTCCAACATGTTGCAAGGGGTAGATGTAAAGGTACAAAACAGAGACGTGTAAATTCAAAACCAAAAGCCACAAAAGAGAGCTAAATAACCCATGTAGGTGGAAAACTGAGCCCAACAAAGAATTGTGGGAAAAAAAAAATAAAATGGGAAGCACAAGGGCGCTAAAAAAACTTTTTCACACCTGCAGTTTTAACTACAAAAGAAGTGCAACATGTATACATGTAACAATGTCTAATTTTCCCATCAATTCCAAGCTTTCCCACATTCGCAATGATGTAATAATGAAGCAACATAAGCATAAAGTGTTATAACAAGCTTGTTAAACAAATAGAAAGTGCATTGAGGTAGTGTAGGGGGAATCCGTTTGAAAGTGAAAGGACACCCAACATTAGCATGTAAAATTAAAGCAATTTGTAGATGAAACATCTTTTAAAATGTCTCTCTTTGAAGTGGAAAGCATATCACCTCCTCCCCTTCCTTATTCTCTCTTGAAAAGAAACACAAATGATGCTCACCAAAGTAAATTTTAAATGAGGGAAGGAAAGAAAAGCTTTAAATCAACTTGCAAAAAGGCTACCAATGTAAATTTTCATGTAGGGGCAACAAAGAGAAGCTTTAAATCAAATTGAAAAAAGCCTACCAATGTAACTTTTTTATGTAGGGTCAGCAAAGAGTTGATCTAAACCAATCCCAAGACAGCATAGAAGTGCAGATTTTTACATAAAGATAGCATGGGAATGATTTAAAACATCTCTACACAAATGTACAAGTGCAGATTTTTACATAAGGATAGCATGGGAATGATTCAAAGCATCTCTACACAAATGTGCAAGTTCAGATTTTTAGTTTAGGCAACAATAGGAATGATCAAAGCATCTCTACAAAAGTGTATAAGTGCAGATTTTGAGTTTAAGCAACCATAGGAATGATCCAAAGCATTTCTACACAAGTGTATAAGTGTAGATTTTTACATAAGGATAGCATGGGAATGATTCAAAGCATCTCTACACAAATGTACAAGTGCATATTTTTAGTTTAGGCAACCTATATGTGATGACATTCCTTCAAATGTGTAATAAACATAATCAAAACAAGTACCACAAGTATGTATTTAGCAATTCCCCTCTTCTCCAAAAAAAATTTGGTGCTAATAGCCACCTCCACAAGTGTCAAATGCATATGAAAAGTATAACTCTTGGATGTTGCATGTAGGTGTTTTAAAATTTGGTGAGGAGTATGTGGAATATGAAACCTTTGTAAGTAGCATATGGGTGTTTTGAAAGTGAAGTGAAGTGTTGTGTGAAAAGATGAATTTCATGTATGGAATGAGGTGAAATGTGTGTAAAATCAAAGCCCAAGTGTCATATGTATGAAAACTTGGAGAAAGAAGTGAGAATCAAGCATGTATGGTCTCATTTGTGAGTGTTCCAAAAGTAAGTATTTTGTAATCCGAATTTTGCACAAAATTTCATCAAGCCATTTTCATGCTAAACATGTAATACTAGGAGAAAGAGAAAAAAAGCATCACATCCTCCTTTTCCAAACCTCATCCAAGCTGCAAGTTAGAAAACAAGCATGTAGATAAAAAGGCTCCAAGATTTAGACTTAAGCCATACCATCAACAAGATTCATAACATGTATTCCAAACTTCCAAGCATGCAAACAATGTAAGCAAAAGAGGAGCATTGACACTTATACATGAAATCTCAGTTCAACAAAACAACCAAACCACAAGGTGGAGGGGAAAGAGTGGAGCCAAGGGAACTCTAAAACAACCTCTAACCCATGCTAACAATAGAAATTAGAAAATGCCAAATTTCACAAGTAAGGTGTAGCGAGCATAAAAAAGCAAGAATAGAGAAAGTTTAGCACGTCACTCAACCTTTATACCCAACCTTTTTCCCTTCTCTTTTCTTTTTTTTTCTTTTCTTTTCTCTCTACACATTTTCTTTTCTTTTCTCACATTGCCTCTCTTTTCCCAAAAGCAAAGCAAACCCCGCTTTTGTTAAGAGAAAGTCTAAGCAACTTGCCACACTTCACTAAATACTAAATCATGTATTAAATAGAATAAGAATGAAGAAAAGGAATGCCACTTATACATGCATACATCTCATGAAGGAGTACAACTCAAACCTTCAAGCAAAATACACTAAACATAGAGATGTTTTGTAACATAAAGTAGAAGCATGTCAAGTTTTCCAACCTAAGCCTATCCAACATAGAGAAGCATAATTAAAGAGAGGCTATAACCCTCCACATTGCATGAACATGAAGCGTTTAAACATGGCTACCAAAAGATTTAAGTGTAATGAACTAATTAACATAAAGAAAAGAGGAGCCACACCCCCCCAAACCATCACGAATAACCACCCCAACTCTAAATTTTTGAAAAGGTGTGACACCCTTTACTTTAAACTTTTAAAGTACGGTTCCCAAAATTTGAAAGAGGAGCACTCACACCTCTTATATTTTGCAAAAAAAAAGGAGCACTCAAACATTTCAGATTTTGTAAGGAGAGAACTTAAATATATCAGATTTTGTAAAAGGACCACAAGAAACTTTCAGATTTTTGCAAAACATAAGGGTAGAGGCTTCCAATCCTTCCTACATAACAACAATTTTAAAATATGGTGCTACAACCTCTCACTCCATTGCAAAAAGTAAATAGCACTTCCTCTTTCTTTAAGATAGCAAAGCATCAAACCACTAGATATAACTTTGTAAATGATGAACTTTCAAGTATCATATGTGTGAAATCAAAATAACACATTTAAACCCCAAGGCCTCAAGCAACAAGTGAAGTGACAAAACCACAAAATTAAGGTAAAAGAAAGCTTACAGCGCCCTACATTTTAATATTTAATCAACATAGTGTGATGCCAAAATTGAAGCAATGTTTAAGTGAGCAAGATATAAGCAAATAAAGCATGTTGGGTAGCTTCAAGCCACCTAATTAGTAAGCATGTTGTTTAATCCTACTAAGGCCAATATTAAACATGTAGGTAATGATGAACTTAAAGAAAAAGTGGCAAGTACATGAGTATAGCAAAACATAACAAGCATTCCTCCTCTTTCTCAAGCCCAAATGAAACCGGGCTAATTACTTGATGCACAAAGAGAAGCCCTAATGCATAGAGTTTCCAAAATTTTGAAAACCTCTCAAGCTCTCTTGCCACCATGCATACAAATGTAAAAATGAAATATAACAAACTTCACCTTTATGAACTTTCATGCTCATATTACCTTCACATGATATGATACCATTAGGAATAAAAATCATAACAGTTAAATTTCATGAATCGACAAAAGGGACAAAGGCACTAGCAAGCTCACCCATTCCTCCACCAATGTCTTAAGAAAAATCCAAACTTTCCCTTCATCATTTTTAAAAAAAAAACTTGTAGGACATGATATGAGGAGAGAAAAAAATATAGCCAAGACAATAATTAAGCCATAAGAAGAATCAATCCCAACATCAAATATCAAACGAAGTTAAGGAGCTAAAGAAGTTACAACTTGATATGAGGCACCAAAGAAAGGCAAAAACAAGCTTAGAAGAAATTTGGGCAGCACCCCCCCTTCCTCTATGAATTTCGGCCAACCATAAAAAGAGAGTAAAAGGGGCTATTTTATAGAGAAAAGAGGAAGAAGAAGAGCAAGAAGAAACCACCAAATCTTTCTATGGGTAAACACCCTTGGTCCAAAAGGTGTGCAAGCTTTTTGGGCTTCTGTTGAGGTGATAGAGATAACGAATATGGCAGCCAAGAAGTGACAAGAGAATGGAAGAGGTGATGGCTTGATGCCATGGATGGGATGAGAGAAAGGGAAGAAGAGCCATGCTTTAAAGAGGAGGCAAAGGGGGAACCCCATGGGGAGCGTTCAACCAAGGTGAAGTGGAGGGCTCGGTCAAGCTGCCTTCGTGACTTAGGGACATGAGGCACGCAATAAGGAGGAGGGGGGCATCAGCTAGGGCTATGTTAGGGAGAAAAAAAAAATTTAATATTTAATTATTTAACCCAAACGTGCTGATTTTAGCACCGTTCGCTCGTGTGT
Source organism: Papilionanthe hookeriana x Papilionanthe teres (assembly GCA_022702705.1). Lineage (NCBI taxonomy): Eukaryota > Viridiplantae > Streptophyta > Magnoliopsida > Asparagales > Orchidaceae > Papilionanthe > Papilionanthe hookeriana x Papilionanthe teres. Next base: position 51,036,320 of record CM040436.1, read on the forward strand.
TGAACCACAAAAAAGTATATGTCCTTCCCAAGTAAATCCGACATTTCAGATGCAACGGCGTGTCGACATATTTTTAGGTTGTAAGTTTAATTTTAAAAAGGGGTCGCCTACAGAAGTTGTCGGCGAATTTTCATATTTTAAATTTAATTTAAATATATATATAATTTAAAAGGTAGAATTTGATTTTGAAAATAATTTTAGGTTTGAAAATTTTAAGATATGAAATCAAACCGATCTCACATCCCAAATAGTTCATATAAACGAGCACCACACCACAAACCATGTATCTATCCCGAAGAATAGACACACTCGCTCGATGATTGGGCTCGATTAAATAAACTAGAAGATTTGTGACATCCATTTGGTCTCGCAAACCAATTTTATAAGCCGACAAGTTCCCCTGCTTAATATAAAGGAATTAAGCAGGGTTTATATTACCTGGGTTCTTAAAGTTCCCTATAAGTGCAAGCCCCTATAGTTAATTACATCTTAAATGACGGGAATCATTTAATGATCAGAGGTTTTGCTCTCAAGAATTTCAAAGTTTAAGGTTTTCAAACAATTGGATTTTTGGAAATTTCAAAAGGGATTAGCTCAAATTTGGAACAGTTTATTTTCAGGAGTCCGAAGGAAGAGAAGTAGGAGAAGCTGAGGATCCAAGAAGAATCTTAGCAACTTCTCAAACTATCCTATTGTTTGGCTTTAATTTGAGAATTTATTTAATATTGCAATCCCGCCAATTTTAATTAATTAGGACTTATATTTATATGATATAATCACACAAATAGCCTCGAAGATGTGAGGGTTTATGTTGTACCAAACGACTACCTCGGAGTCCTAAGACCGGTTAGGGCTTAATTTACATGACATGATCATGCAAATGACTAACAAAAAGTTGAGGATTTATGTTGCACTAGGAAAACTACCTCGAAGTCCTATGGCTTGGTTATTTAATTCTAAGAAAGGTTTAGCTAGTGTAGATCCAAGTTTTGCTGAAGTAGATGGCCGTGCTACCATCTATGCTCCAAGCTCCTTGTTGTTGCAGAAGTTTAGTTTTAGAAAATGATAATCAGGAGATGAGAGAAGTGTTTTAGTTTAGAAATCTTAAAGTCAAAATATTTTTAATATTTTAATTAAAACAAATCTTACCAGTTGTTTGAACAAGACCAAATAAGATCCCACTATTCCGTCATCCTGACACCGTTATTTCCATCGAATTCAATTAGTCCAGATGAATTTGCTAAACTCAACTGAATGAGTTCCACACTTTCATTTAGACCGTGGGAAATCCCGTTAGCAACACGTGAGTTGCATCATCCGAGGTATTCCTGATCATTTAACGAGACGTTTTAATTTAGTTGCAATTGTAGTTTTGTTGTTCTATTTGTGATTAAATTTTGAGTTGTTTTATATTTTGGAATGTTGTGGCGGTGAATTTTATCTTGTGGCGACTTTTAATTTAGTTTAGGGTTTCAGTTTTGTGACTATCCTAAAGGTTTCAGTTTTCATGCAACGATCTTGTTTAACATGCAAGAAAAAGTAAAGTGCAGTGCATGTAAGTAAATTGCAATAAAGTAAATTGCAATAAAATAAAAGCGTACTTGGAGGGTCTTCCCGTCACCCCAAGCTGCACTTAAAAAACATGTTAAGGCATTTAAATATTTCAACAAGTACCTAGGTAAAGCTAAGGGAAGGTTCTGGTTGTCTACCAAGATCATAATCCAATAACTAATCATTTCCTATGACGTCTAGGTTCTTGTGTTTTGTTTATGGATGATTTTCTTCACCAAAGAACAATTAAGTTCAATTGTTCTTCTAAAACATCTCATCATATTGAGAAAGTGCTTAGGACGAGTCTTAAACATCTTTTCAAAACTTCCAAGATTATTTTGAGTCCAAGTAAATTTAGTTGCACAGGTGAATTAATCATCCTGGAGTTTTGTTAAGCTTTGTCTCCTGCTCAGTGAACTTGGGCATTTGATTACCTGATGAATGAAGTGACATCTCACTTAATACTCCATTTAAGAGTTATAATAATTAAAGCCTTTAGGGGCAAGTTGGTTTGTCGAGAATTTTAATCATTCTTAATTTGAAGTTTGAGTTAATGGTTTAAAGTGATTTAGTTTAATTATGAGGTTTTAATTAATAATTTTAAGTTTGGAATAGTGTTCAAATTATTTTTGGTTTAAATCTTTATACTTTAAGTGATCTTAATATTTTAAATTAATCTTTGGTGTTTAAAATTCACTTAGATTATTCATATATCTTAATGATTTGGTTTAGGTTAATTATGATATTTTAGGTTAAACTTGATTTGTTTGATTTTTTATATTCTTAATTATGAATTTTCTTAATATTTCAAATTTGTTTTGCTTTTATTATTAAGTGATGTTAATTTAATATAATTTAAATTTAATTTAATTGAATTTAACATAATTTAATTTCAATATTTTAAATTTAATTTAATTTAATTATTAAAATGTTAATTTAATTTAATTTTAATTTTAATTTAATTTTTAATTAATTTAATTTAATTTAATTTTAATTTAATTTAATTTAATTGTTAAACCACTTAATATTTTGAGCTTTCCTTTAATTTAAGGGTTATTTTTTTTAATTTTTAATTTACTTTGTTTGGATTATCATTTTAATCTTAATTAAGAGTTAAATATTATTGAAGTGATTTATTTAGGGATTTTTTTATTGAAGAATTAATATCCTCTTAAGTTATATCCCTATTTTTAATAATTCAAATTTTCATTAATCTTCCAAAATTTAAATTGTTTAAATAATTAAAGTTTCATTTTCGGTTTATTAAAAGTGATTAATGGGTTCCTACCCTTTTAATTTTCCAATGTTTCAATCATCCAAGAGAGATAAAATCAAATATTTTACCCTCCATTTTAATTAAACCTAAAATTTTAAAAAAGGGGTTTAAATTCTTTAATTACCTTTTTGCCCTTTTAGACTTATTTATTTCATAACTCACTAAATTGAGTTCAAATGAACTTGAAATTTTTATGTCACCTCGCTCACATGTCAATTAAGACTTTAGAAGAGAAAATGTAATTTTTTTGAACTTAATTTATTTATATAATTATTTTTAGTGAAAAATAAGGGATTTCAAGGAAAATTCAACAGCATGACCAAAGTATGGTTTCTGTCCTTAAGAAAAATATGGGATGTTCCTAATGACTAGAGGACCACTTAGACCAATTTTTGTGATTTTTTAAATTATATTTTATTTATTATAATTATTTTGATTTTTGGAGTGTTAATTAATTATAAAATAAAATTAAAATTAAAATTAAAAAATAGATTTTTTATTTTTCATAAATCTCTCTTACCTCAAGGAGTTTAGAGAAATAAATTTTACAATTTTCTGATTTTTCTTTGATTTATTGGAATTAATTTAGTGAAAAGGTTGGAAAATACATTTTTTTATATTAAAAATTGTTTTGACCCTTTAAAATTCAATATCTTAACATAGAGACTTAGGACAAATATTTGGTTGGTTTCTTAGTGATTAGGAGTCAAAATGTGACATTTTTATGATTTTTATTATTTTTTGTGATTTTTATTATTTTTTAATTAATTAAATATAAAAAATTTCATTAAAAATGAAAATTTTTAAAAAATTCCAATTTTAATTTTTATAAACTCCTCTGATATCAGAGAGCCTACAATACCAATTTGGTGAATTTTTGAAATGTATTTTTGGAGTTATGAATTTTTAAAGTTTAATTTTGATCATGTGGCTTAATTAATTCATTTAGTGATGCTAATCATTTCCAATTGACTTCAAATTTTTATGCGAGGTTCTCTGTATCCTAAAGATCAATGAAGAATTAATTTTAAGTTATTTTGATGTGTGGTTAACCCTAATTAATTGAAATTTAATTTTGAGTATTTAGGCTAATTAGGGTTATTCTTAATGAATTATGACTAACCATAATTATCCTAGGGTCCTCTAGTCCTAAGAAATTTGCCAGAATTTTTCTAGAATTTATTGAGCAATATGCTAATTATTGGAATTAAAATACCAAAACAGTGACATAACCTTGAAAATTACATAACTTGCCATAGAGATAGCCTCTGACCTTGAAAAATTTAGGAAATGTTCCCAAGATCAGAGGCTTCAAAAGCCCTATGGTCTCATGCCATGGTGAATTGTGTATACAAATGGAGAATCAAAATACTCAAAACAGTAAACAATTAATTAAAAATAAAATACTCATCAAATTAACCTAATTCTTTTTTCACATTGTTCTCCTCGGTTCACTGAGTAAAAGAGTATTTTTATTTTATTTTTGTGATTTTTTTTATGAAAATTTATGGTTTTTTGAAATTTATGTCCAAAAATAAATCAAAAATCCAATTTCCCTCTCAAACTATCGCTATCAAGGAGGGCCACGTGTCGCTCCGTGATTGGCTGTCACGTTTCTGCTTACGGATGAAGCTCCCGTCTGATTGCATCTCAGCCGTCCGTGCGATACAAATGTGATCGGACGGCTTTTGCTCCTCTCCTAGTTCTATTCAACCAAAATCGTCTACCTTCAAACCTTGGTATCTCACTCGTTTCTCAACGAAATTGAGTGAATATTTTTTTTAAAATGATCGTCTAATCGAGTAGCACACATCTATATGGTGATGATATACTTAAAGCATGCGAATATTTACAGAAATTTAAAATAAGCTTTGTTGGAGGAGAAAAAAATTGATATCTTTGTCCAAGAGGTGAGGCCTCAATTGGAAATGTTTGGATTGAGCTTAGGAGTGCTTGGAGAAGCTTTGGGAATAATTTGGTAGAGTTTCCCCAAGGAAATTCTTTGCATCTCTTCTCTTTGGCTATGAATGGAGCTTAAATAGAGGAGTTTAAGTTCAAATTGGTCAAAGCATAAGGTTGGGCTTGGTTCACCTTTCCATGGTTGGATTTGGGCTGAGAAAGGCTCCCTTGATTCAGCTTGATTAGTGGGGAGAAGTCACAATCCAAGTACAATTAGGCTTAAGCATGGGTTAGGGGAGACATGGGAGTACTTAATTACTTTAAGGGAATCACAAAAGAGGCTCCTCCTCTTGCCCAATATGGTATGGTCACATAAACACCACTCACATGGCTTGCATTGGGCTTAAGGACGGCTTCATGGCTAGCCTATGGCTTGTCGATGGCTTGGTCAATTTTCATGAAAAAAGGTTATTTGGAATTTTTTGAAAACTTTGGATTTTTTGATTGGTTTTTTCATGATGCTAGTTTGGTTTAATAAAAATGATGGGTTTTGGACTTAGGGGTGATTTAAATCATAGGGAATGATGAGGGAAAATTTCATGTGGGCTTTGGAGTGAAATTTGGGCTTTTGAATTTGTTGGAAGTGGGCTTTTAAAAAGGTTTAAGGAGGTGGGCTTTTAGGTTTGAAAACAAATTGGTAGATGGAAATTTAGTAAAATATTTGGTCAAACAAATATTGGGTTTAGATTAGGGATGTGTCATGAATATTTTAGAAAAGATTTGGTGTCATTTAGAGTGGAATTGGATTTAATTTGGGTTTTTTTTGGTAAAGGAGCCAAAGTGGGTCAAATCGGGCTAACTTGGTTTAAGGTTGAGCCAATGCTGGATTTGATGTAAAATTAATGTTGAGAAATGTTTATGGGGTGTAACAAAGAGTTTTGAATTTTGGTTGGGCTTTGATTTTGAGATTTGGGCCCATTTGGGTTAGGTTTGGGTTTAGGCCAAAAATGGGGATTTTGGTTTTGGGTTAGGTTTGGGTGGAGTTTATGTTCAAATTTGGGGCAAATCTAGTTAGTGTTTTGTTTGTAGGGATATTAGGAAGGTTTAGGAAAAGACTTGGGGCCAATTGGGGTTGAATTGGGTTGGTTTGGGCTAAGTTTAGGTCATGAGCCAAAATTGGGCTTTAAGCTTCAAATTGGAATTAGATCCAAATGATAATAAAATTGGGCTCGAATTTGGTCTAAATTTATATTGGGGATACTAAATTGAAGTTTAGAATTGGATTGGATCAACATTGTAGTTAATTGGAGTGGTTTGGTGTGACATTGGGTTCACTTGGGTTAAAAATGGGTCAAATTGGGGGTTTTGTTAAAAGTGGGTTAAATTGACAAAATTGGCTTATGGTGTAGTTGAACAAAATGAAATTTGAAATATTTGGGATTTTTAGAAATTTTCTGGGAATTTTTGGAATTTATGGATTTTTGGTTAAAAAGGGCATTTTGGGTATTTGGAAGGTATTGGAGGTATTTTTGGAAATTTTGGTGTATTTGGTCATGGATTATCAATTTGAGTGGGGGAAAATATTTAGGATTGATTTTGTGGAATTTTGGATAATTTGGGTAATTTTTGCAAGTTTTGGGTAGCTTCGAGGACATTTTGTAGGTTTGGTGGGGTGTAAGGCTCCTGGGGTCAAAAATTGAATATTTTGAAAAAAAGAAGATTGATCATGTTTGAGTAGAATGGAATCACTTTGGTTGAGCCATGAAGCCATATCAAGCCCATAAGATCCATGAGAGGACTCATTTGAGGCATTCACTATGTTGTTCCTAACCCTCTTAGCCAAGGGCTTAGGGGTTGAGGACCATCCATATGAATTACCTACATGAGTCAGGAAGTCAAGCTAGGTATGAATGGTTTTAGGATTTGGAATGTGTGTGAAAGTATAATGTGTGCAAGTTAACCCTCGCCAGACCAGGTTAGCCAGGGTAGTCCTAAGACCAAAGAGTCCTATAGGGAACTCATCCTTTGAACCTCCACATTTGATCTTAACCCTCCATGAGACTTAGGGATTTACAATCAAAATTATGGGGTTTGCAGGGAGTTAAGAGGTGTTTAAATTTCTAAGTGGTGGGTTTCATTTCTAGTCCTCTAAGATAGTCAAAGGGAAAGCCTAAGGCTTGATCCTAAGTACTAAGGAGAGAGAAGAGAAAAGACCTCATCAAAAATGAGGTCAACAAATGAAACCCCAATAGGTGTGGTGTGTTAACCAAGCACACCGCGCGTATTGGCATTGACCGAAGAGATCAGCAAAACCAACACAGACGTCTAAGTAACACACTTAGAACAGAGTAGAAACAAAATTCCGCTGGGAGTATCGAGTATATCTCTAAGACTGGAGATCCCTGAACTCTCGCTGGGGAATAGAAAAGGAGGTGAATTCTAGATCATAAGATTTGGGGAAATTTGATTTAGATTTATTTCATTTTCTATTCCGAGTTTGTTTTAATGTGTGGGTTTAGATTTGGATTTGTTCCGAGTTTCAATTTTGATTGAGGTTTAATTTAAAATCAATTAAAGGAAATCTGGATTTGAACTGAGAATTGGAACCTAAGTTCCAACCTCGGGATTGCAAAGAGAACTGGAATTTGGGTACCAACGTCGGAGTAAAAATCAGAGTTTAAGTATCGATTGAAAAGGATGAGTATTAGAATTTAGGTACTGATCTCAAAAGTTTAAAGAGAACTGGAATCGGGTTCCAGTCTCGAAGGTTTAATGATAACTGGAATCTGGTTCCAGTCTCAAAGGTCTAAAGAGAAATGTAAACTTGTTCCAATCTCGAAGGTCTAAAGAGAAATAGAAACTGGTTCCAATCTCGAAGGTCTAAAGAGAAATGGAAACTGGTTCCAATCTCGAAGGTCTAAAGAGAAATGAAAACTGGTTCCAATCTCGAAGGTTTAAAGAGAAATGGAAATTGGTTCCAATCTCGAAGGTCTAAAGAGAAATGGAAACTGGTTCCAATCTCGAAGGTCTAAAGAGAAATGGAAATTGGTTCCAATCTCGAAGGTCTAAAGAGAAATGAAAAATGGTTCCAATCTTGAAGGTCTAAAGAGAAATGAAAATTGGTTCCAATCTCGAAGGTCTAAAGAGAAATGGAAACTGGTTCCAATCTCGAAGGACTAAAGAGAAATGAAACTGGTTCTAGTCTCGAAAGTCTAAAGAGAAAGGGAAAATGGTTCCAATCTCGAAGGTCTAAAGACAAATGGAAACCGGTTCCAATCTCGAAGGTCTAAAGAGAAATGGAAGCCGGTTCCAATCTCGAAGGGCTAAAGAGAAATAGAAGCTGGTTCCAATCTCGAAGGTCTAAAGAGAAATGGAAGCCGGTTCCAATCTCGAAGGTCTAAAGAGAACCGGAATCCGGTTCCGATCTCGAAGGTTTAAAGAGAATTAGAATCTGGTTCCAGCCTCGAAGGTTTAAAGAGAACTAGAATTTGGTTCCAGTCTTGAAGGTTTAAAGAGAACTAGAATTTGGTTCCAATCTCGAAGGTCTAAATAGAAATGGAAACTGGTTCCAATCACGATGGTCTAAAGAGAAATGGAAACTGGTTCCAATCTCGAAGGTCTAAAGAGAAATGGAAACTGGTTCCAGTCGCGAAGGTTTAAAAAGAACTGGAGACTAGTTACAGTCTCGAAGGTTTAAAGAGAACTGGAATCTGGTTCTAGTCTTGAAGGGTTTAAAGAGAACTGGAATCTGGTTCCAGTGTCGAAGGTTTAAAGAGAACTGGAAACTGGTTCTAGTCTCAAAGGTTTAAAGGGTTGAAATTTTCTATGGAGATTTAAGTTTAGCGGAAGATTTAGAATGAGACAAGAAAGTATTTCACATCCCATGAGGATCGATCAAAGTCTGATTACTTGGCGAAGGATATGAATCCATGCCATCAGAACCAAATAAAAAATTGTCGTGGTTCTGTGTCAGTAGATTCAGTCGACCTTCTCAAAAGAGAGGAGGAAATATGGAGAGTCAAAAAGAGATTTGAGAATAGCCGAAGGCTGGGGATTTCAGATTCAAGAATTTTTCGTAGTCGCTTGTTGTGATTTGATTTTAACTTGATTTTCAATTTAGAGTTCATTTTTATTTAGAGTTCGTATTTATTCGTAGTTTGTTTTGACATTTAGATTTTTTAAAAGAGTTCACATTTATTTTTATTTTCCCTTTGTTCTTTGTTCGAAGTTCATTTAATCAGAACCAATTGCCCGTTCGACATTTCCCTGTGAAAAGCAAGGAAAGGATCAGGGGCTGTACCAAGAACAAGAACAACAGAAAAAAAAATTGTTTATTAATGAAGAGCTTTTTATTCGTTTATTTTGAATTTAAATAGGAGTAGGAAAAGATGAAGAAAGATCAAGAGTGAGACTCGATTTGAAAGGAAGGATAAAGACTTTATTATCATGATTTTACATGTTTTCTTTTTAACATTTTTTTTAATGATTTTCTTTATCATCCACTTTTTTTTATTTATATTTTTGGGTTCGGACCCAGTCATAAGTAATTACTGTGCCCGTGCTTCTAGGAATGAAGATTCATCCTTCGAAACATCAGGTTGCGTAATACTTCTTTAGATATCGTCCATTAATTGGAAGCATAGGTCGCTCTCCATGGCAATTTACAAGCTGGTAGGAACCTCCTGAGTAGACTGTCTCGACCACGAATGACCCTTCCCAAGTTGGTTCAAATTTATCTCCTATCTTGCGGTGTGAAAGAAAAGGTCTTCTGAGTACTAGAGCCAAATCACCGACCTTGAATGTCCTTGGACGGACTAATTTATCATGTGTCTGGATCATCTTGGCTTGATACAATTCCAAATTCTGCTGTGCTGAAAGTCTTTTCCCTTCCAAGCTTTCCAACTCTTCTAGTCGTAGTCTGGCATTTTCTTCTATAGTGATCTTGTTCAAACTGCAATTCTGAGTGATGGAAGCTGAACCTCTGAGGGTAGAATGGCCTCGGACCCGTACACTAAGGCGTAAGGCGTAGACTGGGTGGGGGTTCTGAAAGTCGTCCTGTAGGCCCATAAGGATTCTAACAACTTCTTGTGCCAATTTCTCTTATTGTCGTCCAAAGTTTTCTTTAGGATTTGGACGAGAGTTTTATTAAAAGCCTCGGCCAAGCTGTTCGCTCTTGGGTAGTAGATTATCGAATAGCGCCAGTCAATCCTGTGTCTTCTGACAAAATTATTGATCTTCGTACTCTTGAACCCGAACCCATTATCTGAAATGATTCTGCGCGGTACTCCGAAATGGTAGACAACTTGATTCTTGAAGAACTGCAACACATGATTTGCTTTAACTTCTTTGAGCGGTACTGTTTCTGCCCACTTGGAAAAGTAATCTGTAGCTGCAAGAATGAAGCGATGTCCTCTTGAAGAAGGTGATTCTACCGGACCCACAATATCTGTGCCCCAACACTCAAATGGCCACGACGCGATTGTCGAATGTAGCACATTTGGAGGTTGATGTAGAACCACTCCATGCATTTGACACTGGTTATAACTTTTGGCGACTTTCATGTAATCGGTCATCATTGAGGGCCAGTAGTACCCTAGTATTTTCATCTTCATTTTCATTTTCGGACTCGATTGATGAGCACCACAAAGTCCTGAGTGTACTTCTTTAACAATTTCATGAGCCTCGGACCCGTTCAGGCATCTTAGCCACATCTGATCAAAAGAACTATATAACATATTATTTATTAATGCGTAAGACAGAGTTCTTCTCTTAATCTGAGGAGCTAACGACTTATCGTTCGGTAGGTTCCTGTTTGTAAGTAGTCTATTAATGGTTGCCGCCAATCTTCTGTAACTTCTGTTACTGCTGCAACTGATTCTTTTTCTTTTCATTCTGATTTGTGTATTTTATCCATGTCGAGCTGTGATAGGACCTGTCGTCCTTGAACTTTCATTTCAACTGACTCATCCTGCAAGCAGGCAAATTCTTTTGCAAGTCGGGCTAACGCATCTGCAAGAGTATTTTTTCTCCTGGGAATCTTGTAGATCGCTACATTCGGAATTTGCTCTATCAGTTTCATGGAATACTAAAAGTATTGTTCGAGTCTTGGTTTTAAAATCCTGTTCTATCCCGCAACTTGCTGAACGATCAACTGTGAATCTCTGTAGATATTTATATCTGTTATCCCCATCTCAATGGTTAATTCCAATCCTGTTATAAGGGCTTCGTATTCTGCCTTGTTGTTTGTACACGGTTCTGTTAGATGGTAGGAATACCTTAACATCCTCCACTCTGGTGTTATAAAGATTAGTCTGATTCCCGCCTTACCGGGCACTATCGTTTGCGATTCTTTATCTTTCAGTGCTGAGGATGCTCCGTCAAAGTATAGTTCCCAACACTGATCATAGGAGTCTTCTAGGCTCATTATCTGCTCGTCTGACAAGTCGCCTTTTAGAGGCGATTCTGCCGGTAAAGGGTTTGCTACAAGGAAGCCTGCCAGGACTTGTCCCTTTATGGCATGAAGAGGAACAAAAGTTATATTGAATTGCAATTGTATCATTGACCACCTAGCAAGTCTGCTGGAAAGCGTCGGTCGGGTCATCAAATATTGCAATGGATTAAACTTTAAAATAAGGTTGACCTTATGAGAAAGCATGTAGTGCCTGAGCTTGTGTGCGGCGAGGATCAGGGCCAAACAGTGCTTCTCAATAGGAGGATACTTTACTTCTATCGGAATTAGACGACGACTTAAGTAGTAGAGAACATTTTCTTTTCCCTCATCATTGACCTGGGCTAGCAGGGCTCCGAGGGAATCATCTAGAGCTGCGGTATAAAGTATCAACGGTCTACCCGAGACTGGGGCTGCTAAAACAGGAGGTGTCATTAAATACTATTTGATGTCATCGAAGACATGTTGGCATTTGGAGTCCCAAGTAAACTTGGCATCCTTCTTGACCAAAGCAGAAAAAGGCTGACACCTTCCTGACAAATTCGAGATAAAGCGTCGAAGATATGCCAATTTTCCTTGAGAGGATCGTAGTTGTTTCAAGGTTTTGAGAGGTGGCATTTCTAAGATAGCTTTAATCTTTTTCAGATCGATTTCAATTCCACAATGTCGAACAAAAAATCCTAAGAATTTCTCAGAGGTGACGCCAAAGGCACATTTCAAGGGATTCATCTTAAGGTTATATTGTCTTAATTGCTCGAAAACAATTCTCAAATCATACAAATGATCTTCTTTTAGTTTTCTTTTGATGACCACATCATCCACGTAACACTCGACTTGGTTGGAAATGAGATCATCAAAAATCCTTGTCATTGCTCTTTGATAGGTTGCTCCTGCATTCTTTAATCCAAACAGCATCACTGTGTAACAGTATACTCCAATCGGTGTTATGAAGGCTGTAAGCTTTTCGTCTTCTGGTACCATCTTTATCTGGTTGTATCCTGATGATCCATCCATGAATGAGAAGACTTCATGTGTTGAAGCAATGTCGATCATCAATTCTGGAATGGGTAGCGGGAATTTGTCCTTTGGACATGTTTTGTTCAAATCTCTGAAATCCAAACAGATTCTGATCTGACCATTCTTCTTTCTGACCGGTACCACATTGGCTAGCCAAGTCGGGTATTGTTCTTCACAGACAAATTTAGTGTATATTAGTTTCTTGACTTCAGCTATAACTTGTTGTTCAATCTCTAGACGCATTCTTCTCGGAGCCTGTCTAACTGGAACGACAGTGGGATCTACTCCTAGCCTGTGAACTGCGACTTTTGGAGCTAACCCTGGCATTTCATCATAACTCCAAGCAAAACAGTCCTTAAACTCTATTAATAGCTTGATTATCTCTTCAGAGTCTTCTTCATTGAGTAAGGAGCTAACAAAGGTCGGCCTAGGCTCTTTGTTAGTACCTAAGTTAACATCCATTAACTCGTCTATTGTAGATTTAATTTCTTCTTCAAATTCTGGCGGAGCGTTTCTGATTTGCAGATCTTCGAGATCTCCTGAGGCTTTCAAGCAGTCTTCATTAGGCTTGTAAGTGACAACCAAGCAAAATCTCGTATCGTCAACTGATCCTACTGTGCTGAATCCGAGACCATGTTTTGAATTGGAAGGCCGGCTGGCATTATTCCATAATTTTTCAAAATGTTGTGATCGGCCTTTTGTCCATCATCGAGGTAAGATACCGCGTTGAATGAAATTTTGAACACAGGGAGAATACCACTTAAAAGACAGTTCCATTAATTTGGAAGAAGTAACATCTTCAAATTGTACATCATTTTCAGTTTTAGAAGAAGTAGCACCATGGTAGAATTTGATCGGTTTAGTACCACCACGTACTTCCTTGACCACCATAACCTCGATCTTATTAGAATGGATTGGAGTCAGGGTCATAGTATGTACATAGTGCTTAATCTTCTCGTACATTGATTTGTATTCTTCATTCTTTTCCTCTTTGAGAGAGATCTTGAATTGGGGTATCTTTTGATTTACTATTGCTGCTTCTTTCTTGATTTCTTCTTATTTGGAACTGGTCTCCCAATCAACGTCGATGACTGGTTTCTTCTGTCCAACTGTTCTAACGTCTCTTCCACGACCTCGTCCCCGGCCTCGACCTCGGGTGCAAGTTCTGGAGAAACCTTCACCATCTCGCCGTAAGGGAGTGGGGAGTAACTGTTCGACTAGAATTTTTGGTTCTTTATCGTCTTGCACTTCTTTTGCTTCATTTGGTACGGTGTTTCTAGAAAAGATTATTTTCTTCAGAGGCGCGTAGTAGGCTGCATCTTCATGAATTCTGATTTCATGCACGAAGAATGGTTGCAAATTACCTTTGATAAATTGTTCTCCTCCTTCGTAATATTTTATGCACTGGTGCAAAGATGACGGTACCATCCAGTTCTCATGGATCCATGGCCGACCCAGTAGAGCATTGAATGATGTTTCAGAATCAATTATGTGGAATTTTATGGTTGTCTTTGCTAAGTCACCGGTCTTCATTAGCAGTGTTATTGATCCAAGAGCTCTTTCTCCTTTCTGATTGAACCCTCTTAATAGCATATTGTCTGCTTCGAGGTCACGAGCATCAATTTCCAAATATGCTAACGTTCGAAGGCTCATTATGTTGATTGATGCTCCTGGATCAACCAACACTCTAGAGAGCATAAACTTTCCAATAGTGACTGAAATGTACAACGATCGATTGTGATCAGCCGTTCCGAGTAGTAGATCATTGTCCGTGAAGGTAACACCTCGCTGTTCTTTTAACGAGCAAACCTCGTCGAAGGAATTACCAACCATTTGAGCTAAAAAAATCTCTGGATCAAGTAGAGCCTTGATCAGAGCTTTCCTCATCTCCTTTGACAGGATCAGAGTGTCGTATATGCTTAGTTTAGCTGGTAGCTTCCTAAGATGGGCTAGCACGTTATAGTCCACTTTATTACCATGTTCTTCAATTTCTTCCCGAATGGGCAATTCCTCTGCTGGGGTTGGCTCCTCCTGAGCAACCATCTGCTTTCCTTTAACCTTTGGACCCATTCTCAGGGGTAGAACTTTTCCACTTCTTAAATTAACTTCAGCTATTTCTTCTGAATCTGGTGTTGAATCTACCGGTGTCTCCTCTTGAATCGGTATGACTAGATCTTCTGGAGTTGCTTCTGAATCTGATGACTCTAATTCTATTCTAATCGGAGCTCCTTGAAATTCACAAATAGGCTCATCACTGGTTGAGCTTTTGTAGCCATCCTTGTGAACATCTTCTCCTTCATCGTGGTCATTGAGGTTTAGTATGATTTGAGAATCGTTATTTATATCAGAATCGATATCCGGATTAGCTTGGTTTTTGTTAGTTAAGTAATCGTTAGAAACAGTCAAAATGTAGGCAACACCAAAACTCTTATAATTATAAGATCCCACCGGGGCGAGCAAATAATCATACAGAGTCAAAGGTTCGAGGGATTTCTCCCCTAAATCAGAAACAACTATCCTTGGATAAGCAGCCCCTAGTCTACTCTTCAGTGCCTCGGTTTTCTTCTCTTCTATGATCTTCTCCTCCTTCTGGGGCGGTTCTTCGATCACAAGCGATAGTGCCGGCTCGGCAGGTTTCAAACTCTGAGTTGAAGCGCGTACCGAAGCGGTCTAGATGTAACCTAAAATTTTCTTTCAAAGACTTTGTCCAGACGGTACTCATTCCTTCATTGGTCGTATACGGGTTTATCGGAACAATAGGATCCATCGAGATATTATTGAAGGAACCTCCTACAAATAGCAGTACTTCTTTCGGCTGGAACCCTTTTGCAGGGGAGGGAATTCTTGAGTCGACTTCAGGTTGAACTCAATTACGGGCTCCTCAGTTTCTAACACTTTGTCCATTAATGTGAAAAGAGTAACATCAACGAACTTAATATCTGTATTGTCAAATCCTTGTCTAAAATGAATGAATCCATTGTCGGGAAGTTCATTCTTGTAGATAGCGAAGTCCATTCCATTGGTGAAGGAGAAAATTAACTTTGGGGCAGTCATTTTCTACTGTGTAGATTCCGAATGTCAGTCCCGAATTATGCTTCCCTTTGTCACAAAACTTAGAACAAAAAAGAAAGAGTCTGAACAAATTCCCGTTTATCTTAATGTATTTGTGATTTAAAAGAGTTTGTTTATTAAAGGGTTGTTTATTAGGAACAAAATGTTTAAAGAACGGAGGTTTATAGAAAAGAAAGGGACCCAGTTCGGAATTGAAAAGGGAGAGAAAGTCTCATAAAACTTCTCAACCCGAAAGAACGCTCCTAAGCTAACACCTATTGGGGGTCTAGCCCACCTCAGAAAAGAGGTAAAAGGATCTCAGAACCTCTCTGTTTAGGGGTGTCTAAACAGTGGCTCCTAAATCCGAGGAAAGTTGGCTATACTCGTTCAAGATAGAATTGAACGTGGGATGTCAACGGAAGAATGATAGTTTTGGTCCACTAGAGATATGGACTCACTATCGATTTATGAAAGCAAAACCATCTGATCACGATGGAGAGAGGAACTAGTCCCCAGCGGAGTAGCCAGAAGCTATCAGCATATTTTTAGGTTGTAAGTTTAATTTTAAAAAGGGGTCGCCTACAAAAGTTGTCGGCGAAATTTCATATTTTAAATTTAATTTAAATATATATTTAATTTAAAAGGTAGCATTTGATTTTGAAACTAATTTTAATTTTGAAAATTTTAAGATATGAAATCAAACCGATCTCACATCCTAAATAGTTCATATAAATGAGCACCACACCACAAACCATGTATCTATCCTGAAGAATAGGCACATTGCTTGATGATGGGGCTCGATTAAATAAACTAGAAGATTTGTGACATCCATTTGGTCTACGAACCAATTTTATAAGCCGGCAAGTTCCCTTGCTTAATATAAAGGAATTAAGCAGGGTTTTTATTACCTGGGTTCTTAAAGTTCCCTATAAGGGCAAGCCCCTATAGTTAATTACATCTTAAATGACGGGAATCATTTAAGAAAACTCTCGATAATGATAAGTGGTTTTGCTCTCAAGAATTTCAAAGTTTAAGGTTTTCAAACAATTGGATTTTTGGAAATTTCAATAGGGATAAGCTTAAAATTGGAACAGTTTATTTTCAGGAGTCCAAAGGAAGAGAAGTAGGAGAAGTTGAGGATCCAAGAAGAATCTTGGCAACTTCTCAAACTATCCTATTGTTTGGCTTTAATTTGAGAATTTATTTAATATTGCAATCTTGCCAATTTTAATTAATTAGGACTTATATTTAAATGATATAATCACAGAAATAGCCTCGAAGATGTGAGGGTTTATGTCGTACCAAACGACTACCTCGGAGTCCTAAGACCGGTTAGGGCTTAATTTACATGACATGATCATGCAAATGTCTAACGAAGAGTTGAGGATTTATGTTGCACTAGGCAAACTACCTCGAAGTCCTATGGCTTGGTTATTTAATTCTAAGAAAGGTTTAGCTTGTGTAGATCCGAGTTTTGTTGAAGTAGGTGGTCGTGCTGCCCTCTATGCTCCAAGTCCTTGTTGTTGCAGAAGTTTAGTTTTAGAAAATAATAATCAGGAGATGAGAGAAGTGTTTTGGTTTATAAATCTTAAAGTCCAAAGATTTTCAATATTTAAATTAAAACAAATCATAAAGTTTTTTAAACAGAACTGATTAAGATCCCACGGTTCCGTCATCCCGACACCGTTATTTTCATCGAATTCACTTAGTCCAGATGAATTTGCTAAACTCAACTGAATGAGTTCCACACTTTCATTTAGACCGTGGGAAATCTCGTTAGCAACACGTGGGTTGCATCATCCGAGGTATTCCCGATCATTCAACGAGACGTTTTAATTTAGTTGCAATTGTAGTTTTGTTATTCTGTTTGTGATTAAATTTTGAGTTGTTTTATATTTTGGAATGTTGTGGCGGTGAATTTTATCTCATGGTGACTTTTAATTTAGTTTTAGGTTTCAGTTTTGTGACTATCCTAAAAGTTTCAGTTTTCATGTAACAATCTTGTTTAACATGCAAGAAAAAGTGAAGTGTAGTGCATGTAAGTAAATTGCAATAAAAAAAAGAGTACCTGGAGGGTCTTCCCGTCACCCCAAGCTGCACTTAAAACACATGTTAAGGCATTTAAATATTTCAACAAGTACTCAGGTAAAGCTAAGGGAAGGTTCTGGTTGTCTACCAAGATCAAAATCCTATAACTAGTCATTTCCTATGACGTCTAGGTTCTTGTGTTTTGTTTATGGATGATTTTCTTCACCAAAGAAAAATTGAGTTCAATTGTTCTTCTAAAACATCTCATCATATTGAGAAAGTTCTTAGGACGAGTCCTAAACATCTTTTCAATACTTCTGAGATTATTTTGAGTCCAAGTAAATTTAGTCGCACAGGTGAATTAATCATCCAGGAGTTTAGTTAAGCTTTGTCTCTTGCTCAGTGAACTTGGGCATTTGATTACCTGATGAATGAAGTGACATCTCACTTAATACTCCATTTAAGAGTTATAATAATTAAAGCCTTTAGGGGCAAGTTGGTTTTTCGAGAATTTTAATCATTCTTAATTTGAAGTTTGAGTTAATGGTTTAAAGTGATTTAGTTTAATTATGAGGTTTTAATTAATAATTTTAAGTTTGGAATAAGTGTTCAAATTATTTTTGGTTTAAATCTTTATACTTTAAGTGATCTTAATATTTTAAATTAATCTTTGGTGTTTCAAATTCAATTAGATTATTCATATATCTTATTGATTTGGTTTAGGTTAATTATGATATTTTAGGTTAATCTTGATTAGTTTGATTTTTTATATTCTTAATTATGAATTGTCTTAATATTTCAAATTTGTTTTACTTTTATTATTGAGTGATGTTAATTTAATATAATTTAAATTTAATTTAATTGAATATAACTTAATTTAATTTAATTTAATTTCAATATTTTAAATTTAATTTAATTTAATTGTTAAAATGTTAATTTAATTTAATTTTAATTTTAATTTAATTTTTACTTAATTTAATTTAATTTAATTTTAATTTAATTTTTACTTTATTTAATTTAATTTAATTTAAATTTAATTTAATTTAATTGTTAAACCACTTAATATTTTCGAGCTTTCCTTTAATTTAAGGGTTATTTTTTTAATTTTTAATTTAATTTGTTTGGATTATCATTTTAATCTTAATTAAGAGTTAAATATTATTGAAGTGTTTTATTTAGGGATTTTTTTATTAAAGAATTAATATCCTCTCAAGTTATATCCCTATTTTTAATAATTCAAATTTTCATTAATCTTCCAAAATTTAAATTGTTTAAATAATTAAAGTTTCATTTTTGGTTTATTAAAAGTGATTAATGGGTTCCTACCCTTTTAATTTCCTAAAGTTTCAATCATCCAAGAAAGATAAAATCAAATATTTTACCCTCCATTTTAATTAAACCTAAAATTTTAATAAAGGGGTTTAAATTCTTTAATTACCTTTATGCCCTTTTAGGCTTATGTTTTTCAAAACTCACTAAATTGAGTTCAAATGAACTACAAATTTTTATGTCACCTCACTCACATGTCAATTAAGAAATTAGAGGAGAAAATGTGATTTTTTTGAATTTAATTTATTTATATAATTATTTTTAGTGAAAAATAAGGGATTTTAAGGAAAATTCAACAACATGACCAAAGTAAGGTTTCTGTTCTTAAGAAAATTACGGAATGTTCCTAATGACTAGAGGACCACTTGGACCAATTTTGGTGATTTTTTAAATTATATTTTATTTATTATAATTATTTTGAATTTTAGAGTGTTAATTAATTATAAAATAAAATTAAAATCGAAAATTGGATTTTATATTTTTCTTAAATCTCTTTGAGCTCAAGGCGTTCAGAGAAACAAATTTTACAATTTTCTGATTTTTCTTTGATTTATTGGAATTAATTTAGTGAATAGGTTGGAAAATACATTTTTTAATATTAAAAATTGTTTTGAGCCTTTAAAATTCAATATCTTAACTTAGAGACCTAGGAAAAATATTTGGTTGGTTTCTAAGTAATTAGGAGTCAAAATGTGATATTTTTATGATTTTTATTATTTTTTTGTGATTTTTATTATTTTTTAATTAATTAAATATAAAAAATATCATTAAAAATGAAAATTTTTAGAAAATTCAAATTTTTATTTTTATAGACTCCTCTAATATCAGAGAGCTCACAAAACCAATTTGGTGAATTTTTGAAATATAATTTTGGAGTTATAAATTTTTAAAGTTTAATTTTGATCATGTGGCTTAATTAATTCATTTAGTGGGGCTAATCATTTCCAATTAACTTCAAATTTTTATGCAAGGTTCTTTGTATCCTAAAGATCAATGGAGAATTGATTTAAAGTTAATTTGATGTGTGGTTAATCCTAATTAATTAAAATTCAATTTTGAGTATTTAGGCTAACTAGGGTTATTTTTAATGTATTAAGACTAACCATAATAATCCTAGGGTCCTCTTATCCTAAGAAACTTTCCCAAATCTTTCTATAATTTATTGAGCAATATGCTAATTATTAGAATTAAAATACCAAAACAGTGACTTAAAATTGAAAAATACATAACTTGCCATAGAAATGACCTCTAACCTTGAAAAATTCATGGAATGTTTCCAAGATCAGAGGCTTCAAAAGCCATATGGTCTCATGCCATGGTGAATTGTGTATGCAAATGGAGAATCAAAATATTCAAAACAGTAAATAATTAATTACAAATAAAATACTCATCAAATTAACCCAATTCTTTTTTCACATTGTTCTTCTCGGTTCACTAAGCAAGAGGGTATTTTTATTTTATTTTTATGATTTTTCTATGAAAAGTTATGATTTTTTGAAGTTTATGTCCAAAAATAAATCAAAAATCCAATTTCCCTCTCAAACTATCGCTATCAAGGGAGGCTACGTGTCACTCCGTGATTGGCTGGCACGTTTTTGCTTATGGATGAAGCTCCCGTACGACTGCATCTCGGCTGTCCGTGCGATACACATGTGATCGGACGACTAGTGCTCCTCTCCTAGTTCTATTCACCCAAAACTGTCTACATTCAATTCTTGATATCTCACTCGTTTCTCAATGAAATTGAGTGAATTTTTTTTTAAAAATGATCGTCTAATCGAGTAGCACACATCTATATGGTGATGATATACTTAAAGCATGTGAATATTTAATGAAATTTAAAATAAGCTTGGTTGGAGGAGAAAAAATTTGATACCTTTGTCCAAGAGGTGAGACCTCAATTGGAAATGGTTGGATTGAGCATAGGAGTGCTTGGATAAGCTTTGTGAACAATTTGGAAGAGTTTTCCCATGGTAATCTTTTGCATCTCTTCTCTTTGGCAATGAATGGAGCTTAAATAGAGGATTTTAAGTTAAAATTGGTCAAAGCATGAGGTTGGGCTTGGTTCACCTTTCCATGGTCTGATTTGGGCTGAGAAAAGCTCCCTTGATTCAGCTTGATTAGTGGGGAGAAGTCACAATCCAAGTACAATTAGGCTTAAGCATGGGTTAGGGGAGACATGGGAGTGCTTAATTACTTTAAGGGAATCAAGAAAGAGGCTCCTCCTCTTGCCCAATATGGTATGGTCACATGAACACCACTCACATGGCTTGCATGGGACTTAAGGATGGCTTCATGGCTAGCCTATGGCTTGTCCATGGCTTGGTCAATTTTCATGAAAAAAGGTTATTTGGAATTTTCTGGAAACTTTGGATTTTTTGATTAGTTTTGTCAAGATGCTATTTTGGTTTAATCAAAATGATGGGTTTTGTACTTAGGGGTGATTTAAATCATAGGGAATGATGAGGGAAAATTTCATGTGGGCTTTGGAATGAAATTTGGGCTTTTGAATTTGTTGGAAGTGGGCTTTTAAAAAGGTTTAAGGAGGTGGGCTTTTAGGTTTGAAAACAAATTGGTAGATGGAAATTTTGTAAAACATTTGGTCAAAAAAATGTTGGGTTTAGTTTAGGGATGTGTCATGAATATTTTAGAAAAGATTTAGTGTCATTTAGAGTGGAATTGGATTTAATTTGGGCTTTTATGGTAAAGGGGCCAAAGTGGGTCAAATCGGGCTAACTTGGTTTATGGTTGGGCTAATGCTGAATTTGATGTAAAATTAATGTTGAGAAATGTTTATGGGGTGTAACAAAGAGTTTTCAATTTTGGTTGGGCTTTGATTTTGAGATTTGGGCCCATTTGGGCTAGGTTTGGGTTTAGGCCAAAAATGGGGATTTTGGTTTTGGGTTAGGTTTGGGTGGAGTTTATGTTCAACTTTGGGGAAAATCTAGTTAGTTTATAGTTTGTGGGGATATTAGCAAGGTTTAGGAAAAGACTTGGGGCCAATTGGGGTTGAATTGGGTTAGTTTGGGCTAAGTTTAGGTCATGGGCCAAAATTGGGCTTTAAGCTTCAAATTGGAATTGAATCCAAATGTCAATCAAATTGAGCTTGGATTTGGTATAAATTGATATTGGGGATATTTAATTGATGTTTAGAATTGGATTGGATCAACATTGAGGTTAATTGGAGTGGTTTGGTTTGATATTGGGTTCACTTGGGTTAAAAATGGGTCAAATTGGGGTTTTGGTAAAAGTGGGTTAAATTGACAAAATTGGCTTATGGTGTAGTTGAACAAAATGAAATTGGGAATATTTGGGATTTTTTGGATTTTTTTTGGAATTTTTGAAATTTATAGATTTTTGGTTAAAAATGGCATTTTGGGTATTTGGAAGGTATTGGGGGTATTTTTGGAAATTTTGGTGTATTTGGTCATGGATGATCAATTCGAGTGGGGGGAAATGTTTAGGATTAATTTTGAGAAATTTTGGGTAATTTAGGTAATTTTTGCAATTTTTGGTAGCTTCAAGAACATTTGGTAGGTTTTGTGGGTGTAAGGCCCCGGGGGTCAAAAATTGAAATTTTGAAAAAATGAAGATTGATCAAGTTTGAGTAGAATAGAATCACTTTGGTTGAGCCATGAAGCCATATCAAGCCCATAAGAGCCATGAGAGGACTCATTTAAGGCATTCACTATGTTATTCCTAACCTTCTTAGCCAAGGGCTTAGGTGTGTAGGACCATCCATATGAATTACCTACATGAGTCAGGAAGTCAAGCTAGCTATGAATGGTTTTAGGATTTGGAATGTGTGTGAAAGTATAATATGTGCAGGTTAAACCTCACCAGACTAGGCCAGCCAGGGTAGTCCTAAGGCCAAAGAGTCCTATAGGGAACTCATCCTTTAAACCTCCACATTTGATCTTAACCCTCCAAGTGACTTAGGGATTTACAATCAAACTTTTGGGGTTTGCAGGGAGTTAAGAGGTGTTTAAATTTCTAAGTGGTGGGTTCATTTCTAGTCCTCTAAGATAGTCAAAGGGAAAGCCTAAGGCTAGATCCTAAGTACTAAGGAGAGAGAAGAGAAAAGACCTCATAAAAAATGAGGTCAACACGGCGCAGTCTTTTTCATAATCTGGGGTTATTTGGGCAACCTCGTCGATGATTGGGTCAAAAAATGTCAATTTTAGGCTTTTGACGAAATCGAGTTAAATCAACAAATTGGGCAATGGTATAGTTGAAGAAAATGAAATTGGGAATTTTTTTGGGAATTTTTGAAATTTTTTTATTTTTTGGCTAAGTAGGGGTGTTTTGGTAATTTTGGGGGTTTTCAGGGTAAGTGGTCAAAAAGCTAAATTAAAGGCTCGAGGAAGTACAAAATAAAATTTGGAGTCTAACTGGAGTGTCTGGAGGTATTTCTGACCAATGTAGATGATTTTACGTACCCCAGAACATTTTTCAAGTATCAGTTTCTTTGGTTGCGAGGGGCCCACCAGTTGCTCAGAAGTATGGCATGTTTATAGTAAAACTTCTCAATGTGACGAGGGGAACATTCTGGAATGATTTTTAGAGAGCTTGGTTGATTCTGAAAACTTTTGGGTTTTGGGGCCCTTTTCAGGGGCAATTTGGTAATTTGGGCCAATTTTGGGCAATTTTGGAAATTTTGGTCAATTTGGGTAATTTTGCTCAATTTGAGTGGTGGGAGGTATTTCAGAATGATTTTTTTAGGAATTTTGGCAATTTCGGGAAATTTTGGGAATTTTGTGGAGTTTTGGGGTTTAGGGGTTTTTGGGTCATTAGGCGGAGTTTAAGGGCTAAGAGTCAAAATTGGAGAATTTGGTAGGATTTCGAAATTCAATTTGGGATGTCAAATTGTTTAAGTTACGGATCATAAGTGACTTTCTTTGGTCCTCCATATGTTGGTTTCAACCACCTCAGCCATAGACTTAGGGTCTGATAGGAGCACAAACATGAGTTTCCAAAGAGTTAAGGGATCAAAAATGGGATGTGTTTGGTTTAAAATTGTGAGTATAAAGTGTGATGTGTAAGTGTGTGAATGTAGGTGTGAATGTAGATGTAAATGTAAGTGTGTAAGTATGAATGTGCTTTAAACCTCTCAGGGTTTATCCAAAGGCCTGACAAGTTATAGGAATCCCACCTGGACTTCGTTATGCTTTCTCTCCTCCTCCTAAACGCTGGAGGTTAGGCCTTAAGCATATGAAAGTTCCAAGTGAGGGAAACAAGCATGTGGAATTTCTATGTGGTGAGGTTCCATTGCTAGTCTTTTAAGAAAAGTCACTAAGAGAGTCCTATGGCTAGACCCTAGGCTATGTAAGAAGAAACTAGACCTCAACCAAAAGTGAGGTCAATAAAGGGTAGGAAGCACACAGTCTAGCTCTGAGCACCAACCTTTGCTGATGTCTTATACCTAGACTCTATCTTTCATATGTGACTACGATTTTCTCTTACTTGCTCGTGTTCCTTGAGACGCACTTTCCTACTTTTCTTGTACTGGATTTTCCGTGCTCCACTTACTTTCCTATAATTTAATTACATTTCTTGTAAATTATATTATGATTTATTGCACTAACCATGTAGTAGTAGTAGAAGCTAAGGTATGCTTTTTCTAGTTTATTTATAGTATTTTTTACTGCACTTTATTTTCTTGCATCTTATATTTATCTGTAAATTATTTTACTATGCATGTTTGTAGGACAAAATAAAACAAAAACAAAAACACATTTTCAAAATTAAATATAAAATTTTAAACCTAGTGAACGCCCTTAAATCATTCCTTTTGGATTACGAGAATCCATTAGATGAGGTAACCTATCATTGCTCACGAGATTTCCCCTTTCTAAATGAGTGTAACAACTTGTTTAGACTAAGTAAATTTGAAGGAAAATAGTGGTACCAGAATGAGAGAACCGTGGGATCCTAACCGGTATCACTTTAATTAAATTAAAATTTCCCAAATAAAACCAAAACAAAAGAAAAACTATAACCAAAACTACAACCAAAACAAAAATATTGAAATACACCTGGTAAAACCATTTGAACCTTAGACTTTAGGTTTGGTACTTCAACGAGGAGCTTGGAACATGCACCGTGGGCAACACGATGAGGAGCTTAGAAGGACATCATTGAGAGAACAAAGGAGTCCACAACTCAAATCTTTTTCTTAATATATACAACATGATATAGGACTTCGGGGTTATCTGCCTAGTGTGACATTAATCTGTAACTTATATTTAGGCATTTGTATAACTCTATTGTGCAATATAAGCCATAACTTATCTTAGGATTCTGAGTCATCCTTCGGTACGATGTAAATCCTCTTATCTTCTGGGCTATTTATATGATCAATATCATACAAATGTAAGCCCTACATAATAAAATTGGCACGATGAAATATTAAATAATTTCTCTTCAAAATTAAAGCCAAACCATAAGATAGTTTGGGAAGTCACCGAGGTTCTCTCTATGATCTGTGACATTACCTACCTTTCTTCCTTTGGATTCCATAATAATTGTTCCAACTTGATCCTTTCCCATTTAAATTTTCTGTGTTCAACCTTGAACACCATAAACTTTGATATTCTCGATGATAATCCCTCTGATTTAAATTAAGAGTTTTCTTAAGTGACTTGGGTTGTCTAAGATGTAATTAACTTTAGAGGTTTGCTCTTATAGGAAACTTGAAGGACCCAGCTTAATATAAACATTATCTAATATTTTTAATTAGATAGGAGAACTTGTTGGTTAACATAAAGGTTTCGTAGATTAAAAAGAATGTCATAACTTTCGTAGTTTATTTAATTGAGCCTCATTATCACACAATGTGACTATTCTTTAGGGTTGATGCATGGCTTGTCATGTAGTGCTCATTTATTTAAACTATCGAATATATGTAATCGGTTCGGTCACGTGTTTTTAAAATTAAAATATTACTTTTAAAAAAATATAGGTATATATATATTTATATACGTTAAATTTAAAGATATATATATATACCTAGAAAGAGACCAACAATTTATAGCGACTCCATTGGGGACTAATTTTTCTCTTCATTATGATCAGAAGGTTTGTACTCATACATCAGTAATATGTCCATGTCCCTCATGGTCTAGATTACTCTTCTTTTGTGACATGCTTTGCCCATTTCTTTCTTAGGGAAGTACGGTTGACTCTTTTCTATTCCAGGACTGTTTGTTTAACCATCCATAAATAGAGGGGTTCAGGAATCTCTACGATTTTTTTTTGTGTCAGGTTTGACTCACAATAGGTGTGTTGGTGAACAGATTTACCAAAGCGAGGTGCATTGTGAAGTAGGTTCCTGAACTGGGTCATGAACTTCACCTTTACTTCGTGTCTTTTAGGTTCTATTTGTTATTCATGAGTCGAGCCAAATCTATGCTTTCTTAATATCAACTTAAATCTCAGAATAATTTGTCGATGATGGAAACTCATCGAGAATTCCAGTCGTCGCCAATTCTCGGACGTCTTGTCAAATGTCAAGGAGTCGCCAGTCTATTTATATTGCCTCAATCTTTATTCCCTTTTTGAAAAGGGTAAAAGAAAAGGAAAAGGATCAAAATAGACACCCAAAGGAATGGTAATGTGATATCTTTATAGAGAGAACTCTAGAATATTCTTATCCTATTAGGAAAATCACAAGTCTGATAACCAGAGATTTTATGTATCTAACCTATTCTGAGTTCTTTTTACTTCTCCTATAGAAGCAAGCTTCTATAGTTAATTACATCCTAAGCAATTCTAGTTTTGCCTAAGAAAACTCTTGATTGATGTTAAAAACTCATTTTTGGAATACTTTTTAGGAAAATAAACATACAAATGTTTTATTCCTAATGTTTATCTCATTTTGTCATGAGATATTATGTTAATTATTTATGTCATGAAGTATCTTATAATGTCAAGAAGATATTTGTTATTTTATTCATAATTATTTTTGTTTGTCAATTGTCATGTCACTATTTCATGACTTATTTTTGTTTTATTTTTTTTTATCATGTCTTGTTATTTTTTTAGTACTGTTTTGATGTCGTTTGGTTGCTCTTATTTAATTTTGATGTCTATTATTATTATTATTTCGTTGTCGACGTCCTGCAAAACAAAGTTAGCACAGCCTATAACATACAAAAAAATCTAAGCGAGGTTTTTGGGTTAAATTGTTTTTGTTTGTTTTATGTCATGACATTTTGTTTATTTTATTTTAATGTCATAATCTCACCATCATCGTCCTGCAAAACAGAGTTAACACACCTTATAACATGCAAAGAAAATCTAAGCGAGGTTTTGTTTTCTACCGTGCAAAGCAAATACTGTCAGAAAACAATAGCCGGTCGTCATTTTAGAATTGACAGATGTCCAAATTTAGTTAAGTTTTATTTACTGATTTATGTTCTAATGTCGATTTTAAATGTCGGTCTGTGTTTGATTTTAAATTATATATTTTTGAGATTTGTCGTTAATTTTTTTTTATATTTATTGAAGATTTTATTGTTGTTTATATTAATTCAGGTTTTGTTCAAAAAAATTTGTCGAGTTGGATTTTATTAAATTGTTTGTTATATTGATTGAATTTTTATGTTACATTAAGTTCAATTTAAGTCAAACTTTATGTCAATTTATATTGTCTGAATATGGGTTAAGTTTTATGTTAAGTTTGATTTAATTTTAATTAAATTCAATTTTGGTTTGAACATAAAATTTTTTTGTTGCTTTATGTTATATTAAGTCTTTAAGATTTATATTTAGTCTTAACTTAGGTTGAATCTAAGTTAACCTTATATTATGTTTATGTTGGAGTTAAGTTTAGTTTTAGTTCAACTTTAGGTTCATGTTAGGTTAAACCTAGGTTATATGTTTTTGACTTAAGTTCATTATGGGTTGAACTTAAGTTTAAATCAACTTAGGTTCAAGTTAGGTTAAACCTAAATTATAAGTTTTATTTGATAAGGGTTTGTAGTTAACTACGGTTAAACCTTATTAATTTAAGATTATTTAAACCTAATTTGAGTTTAGTTTAATTGATTAATTAGACTTAATTAGAGTTAAGTCTAATTGTTTTAGAGTTAATTAAACCTAATTTGGGTAAGGTTAATTGATTAATTAAACTTAATTAGGGTTAATTCTAATTGTTTTAGAGTTTGTTAAAATTTAGTTTAATTAAGACTTAAAGATTTAATTATGTCTAATGGGTTAGACCTAATTAGGATTTAAGTTTAATTAAGTCTAATTTAATTAAAACTTAATGATTTAATTAGGTAAAATGATTTAGACCTAATTAGGGTTTAGGTTAATCTAATATGTCCTTAAACTTAATTTAAGTTTAATTTTATATTAAGGTTTAATTAATTAAGTTTAATATGTCCTTAAACTTAAAAAATTTAATTTTTATATGAAGGTTTAATTAATTAAGTTTAATATGTCCTCAAACATAATTAAAATTTATTTTTTATATTAAGGTTGAATTAATTAAGTTTAATATGTCCATATACTTAATTAATATTTAATTTTTATATTAAGGTTTAATTAAATAATTTTAATATGTCCTTAAACTTAATTGAAATTTAATTTTTATATTAACGTTGAATTAATTAAGTTTAATATGTCCTTAAACTTACTTAAAGTTTAATTTTTATATTAAGGTTTAATTATTTAAGTTTAATATGTCTTTAAACTTAATTTAAATTTAATTTTTTTATAAAGGTTTAATTAATTAAGTTTAATATGTCCTGAAACTTAATTAAAATTTAATTTTTATATTAAGGTTTAATTAATTAAGTTTAATATGTCCTTAAACTTAATTAAAGTTTAATTTTTATATTAAGGTTTAATTAATTAAGTTTAACATGTCCATAAACTTAATTAAAATTTAATTTTTATATTAAACCTAATGTAATGAAGGTTTAATTGATTAATTAAGGCTCGTTTGGCGTAGTCAGCAGCTTCTCAGCTTTTCAGTACAATATGCATTGTCCTGTGAAGTCATTGCTGAGAAACCGTCGTGGGAAGTTGGCTATCTGTTTGGTGCAGCTGTGTGAAAACAGCTTTGGGGCAGTTGTTTCTCAAAAAATGACAATGCTGCCCCTGTATAGTAAAATGTTTTAAACGAAACTGTGAGAACAATATTTTAGATACTTCTAAAGCAGAATTTCACTTCGAAACAGTTCAAAAATTTTGATGCCCAACTAATCTAACAGTGAATACCGAATGCGATAAAGGAGAAGGAAGAAAATCACAATTTATGAAATCCATAGCCAAAATTTTGTAAATTATCTATCCTATAAAAAACCACAATTCAAACTAGTGTGAGGTCAATCCACGAACAATGTCTTAAAAATGCCCCCTAAACCGGCCACATACTTCATCCTTAACGACAAATCAGGAAATAACCATAATTCATAAATTTTGTTTTACAAATCTAACACTTAAGATTTACCTTTTACATTTTTAACACACAAATCTTTTGTCACATAAAAAATATCAATAGTTTAACTATTAAGAAATAAAAGAGCTCATTAGCTGCTATAGACATTCCTCCAAACAATAAAAAAGAATTTCAAGTGATATAAATGTATAGAATTAAAAGCAGAGTAAAGCACCAATAATGATGTACTTTATTTGCAAAGTAAAGCATCAATAATGTTGTGCTTTATTTGAACGAGTTTCCCACTCATATACTGCAGATTGGAGACCAAACCTGCATGGAAAATATGGAGAAACTCTTTAGCTTTTTGTATGGTTTAAGATTTTGAAGCACACTCACATGTTGCAACACCATGTGCCATCAAACAAATCCTCCAATACTCGTGTTACGTTAATATTTAGCACATCCAACAATTGAAACACATAAACCTTGCCATTCCCATGACATATACAATCAAGCCCCTATGCATTGGGCATGTTAAAAAGACACAACGAGATGAAGTGGGGAAGCTGCCCAAAGGGTGCATGAGTTTCCCACTCCAAGCACCCGTTCAGTCAGATGTATTCCAGATTGAAAAATATTTCATTGCTTTTATTATAAACTCCCAGCAAAGCATTACATTAGAAAACCTTGGGGCAACCAAAAAATTAAAGCAGACCTTCAGCTCATTTGCTTACCATACTGTATGCCTTGTATAGTCATTGCATGTCAAGAGAGCAGACTTCCCTGGTAATGGCAACAATGGTTGCTTACAAATATAAGCCATCCTAGAGTGCCAGTAGCATTACATACTAAAGAAGAAGAAAAGAAAAACTGACAGGGAAAATACGCCAATCCAAAGCATTCTCGAAGTGGTAGCATGTCTGTAAAAACTTAAGTCTAGGTGTTAGATATGTAGATACAAAGAAATTGAGTTGTATATCAATAAATTTATTCCACTTTAGACACAAATTTCAGCCTTTTCTACCACTTCACCATTACAATCTTAGAATAAGAAGAATCCAATGCAGACAGATCCATTGCCTACAAGCAATTAACTCCAGATCGAAGAAGTTTCAACACAATGCAATTTAGGGAGAAATATCACGTTAGCCACAAACAATCCTTCATAATTCATAGTTGTTTATATCAAAAAAAAAGAAAAAAACTTGTGGTAAAATGCACAGCAAAAATTCAAAGGAACACCACTGTAAAAACAAATCAAGTGCACGTTTAAAATGGCCTCATAGCATCTTACAAGTGAAGAAACGATAGACTAGAGTTTAAAATAAGAATCTCTTTCCATTATAGCCTCATCTCACTGCCCTAAATTACCTCCATGAAATATTAACCAGTCCTCAATGTCAACACATCTAAGATATGCAATCTCTTGTGTAGGTTCTTACATACCACAAAATTCAGTCCATTGAAGATATGTAGTTTTGGGGCAGTTACATACCACAAAATTCTTCTGTATTTATATATCAAACAACTAAACCTTTATATTTGTATGCATACCACTAAAATCTATATTTTTATATGTACAACAGTTCTTGGATTAACAACCCAAACATTTTCTGTAGAACTGTATATATGAGTAATAATGCAAAGAAGAATCACACATATTTTCAAGCCATCATAAGGCACAAACCTTGTCATTCCCATTAAAAAACCACATTAAAGATACCACTTGCTGTTAATAAGGATAACCCAAACCTGATTCATGATAATAGTAGCCAATAACCAAATTTACCAAATAAATTTCCTGCATTACTTCCAACCAGGGAACTCCACTTTATGGCCATGCAGCAAATAAGTACTTAAGTGAATATATACTTAAGTAAATATATACTTAATTAAATAGGTAAATTTGGAAGTTTTAGTGAGTTTTATAAGCAATTCTTTCACCTTCAGCACCTCAGCCCTGAGTACTTATTTGTGCAAAGGGTCATTTCCCCCTCATAAACCTGCCCCCATGCAATAACTTGCACTCCATCAGCACCATATCAAATGATGTGCACAGTCTTTTCATATAGTATTGAAACATTTTCTGCTAGAGCCTGAACAAAGCATCCATTTCCCCCTGGCAAGAAACAGTGATCACTGCCCATATCATAGGGGTCATCTTGATCCCAAAATGCTAATGACAGCTTTGAAAGGAGCCCAGCATTGGCATATTCCAAATTTGCCAAATGCTAATTGAACAAATTCATCTCTTCATCTGTTACAACATCACCATAAACCTACATGAAAACCTCTAAGAAAGCTCCAAGAGATATATCCATGGCAGTCTCCCCCATGGACTGCCTTAGCTTGCTAGTTTTTCCCAAAAGAGGATTGAAAGCATTCTCAACTTTAATATCCACATTAGGATTTACAGGCTTACTTTCAGGTCTAGACAAAGGGCATTTATCTCTAACCTTATGAAGAGAGGATCCCAGCTGCTTGCAAATAATCCCAACTTTTGGATCAGTTTACCACTCCAAAACACCCGTTCAACTCCTGGACGATGAGAATGAAGGGGAGGTTTCGCGATCAGGGTCAGGAACAACAAGCGAGATGGAAAGACCGTGTGGGAGGGAATGTGAGGCTGCGGGTCAAGATCGAATCCTGGATGTCGGGCGAGAAAAAGAAGGAACGGGAAGTAGAAGGTGTTGCAAGAAAGAATGCGCGTGACCTAGAGGCAATTTTGCATATATGAGCTGCGAAAGCTGGGGTCTCGGGGTTGATCCCTCGGCCCTCTTTTCGCTGGATTCTGCTTCCTTTGGTTGTGACACTGCACGTCAAATGAAACTTTTTCACGCTCCAAGGCTGCGCTAAGTGAAAAAAGCAGCCCCAAACGAAGCTTAAGTCTAATTTGATGTCTTAAACGTAATTAGGAGTTGATTTTATCCTAATCCTAATGTAATGAAGGCTAAAGGATAATTAATCAGGTTTATTATATGGTTAAAACTAATTAGGTTTTAAATTTCTTTTATTCTAATTTAATTAAAGATTAATAAGGTTAATTAGGGTTAATGTTAAATTTATCCTAATTATATTCTCATTTGAGTTCATTTGATGTTTGAACTCAAATTTGACCTAACTCATGGTGAATGAGTTATGTAAAGTGGATATTAAAATTTAAAGTTATTTTTAGAGTTTTAAATTTTGGAATATTTAACCCTAACAAAAGAAATGTCATTTTAAAATTTTGAAAGGTTAGAATCTGTCATTTTAGGGTTTAAATTTGTTCCTCTAGATTCTTAGTACAATTTCTAATTTGATCTTTCTATTTTCAATTTTTTAGAATTATTATTGAAAATATTACTAAATCTCATGAAAATTATGAAATGTTATCCTGGAGATTTTGTCTATCTTTAGAAGAATCAGAGATTGTTCCTAAGGTGCTAGAATTTATTCCCTCAAATTTTCATATTTTTCGAACTCATAAATCATTTTTAATAATTAAAATACTCTAGAGAGTATTTAATTAATTAAAAATTAAATGTTAATCAAAAATTAAAAATTTCAATTCCACATTGTAGTTCTCAATGTCCTGAATCCAAAGGTATTTTTATTTTATTTTTATGATTTTTCTATGCAAGGTTATGAATTTTTTATTAGATTAAGGATAATCTGTATTTATCAATCCTTAAACTAAACAGAAATTATAAAACGACACAACGTGTCCTCGCATGGGTCGAAAGCACGCTTGATCCACTGCGGGGAACTGAACAGCGGAGCGGGTGTGTTTTAATCAGAGTCGTCCGTCATTTAAAGAGAAGATAAGATGGCTCTCGATCATCTTCCTCCTCCTGTCTCAACCCAAATACCGTCCACGTTCTAGGCACAAGTTCTCACTCAATCCTTAATGGATTTGAGTAATTATTGTTCCTATAGCTTTATTTGAAGGAGACGAACACTTCCATAGGGCTTTGTTAGGGTTTTCTAAAGTTTGCTTCATAATATCTCAAACCCGAACGCCATTAAAGGAGAAAATCCATACCTTATCCACAGCGAGTTTTGCTTCAAATTGATTGGTTTGGAAGCTTCGTGTGGTCCTACGAAGAGTCTATGTCAACTCAATTTGATGTCAAATTTGGTGCCTATATGATTTCTACCAAAAGGGGCTCGGTTTGGGGGAAGAAGTTCAAACAGTGGCCTAGAGGCTAAGAGGATGGCAATTTTTGATTAGGCTTGTCCTCACACAACCCCTAGATGGATTTAGGATGGTTAATTTGAAGTTTTGATGAGTTTGGTTTTACACTTCCATTTTTTCCTGGTTTTAGGCTTCTCGGGTTGGCTCAATTGGGAGAGATGAGTAGGTAAGAGGGGCTAATTTCAATGTGGCTCCATTGCTTAGGTCCTAAGGAAGGATTTTGGTGTTCAAACTTTATGGATTTGGGCAGTGGGGAAAGATTTCCTAATTCTTTCCTCTCTCCCTCATGTGTTCATGTTTGGCTCTATTTATAGCCAAGGGGTACTTTGGATGAACCTTGGCTGACTTGGGTTCATCGAAGGGAGTTCTTAACTTCCTCATAAATGTTTTGGATAGAGTTCTAGCTGTCAATTAAATAAATTTGGTATTTTAAAAAGGTTAAACCATGTAGAGTTTATTCATGGTTAATCTTGAGTTGAATGTTTTAATTCCTCCTATTTTTTTCTTTAGCGGTGGATATGGCATGTTTATTTAGCATGATATAACCTTCCCTACACATGTTTTAACAATTTTTTAATGGCTTTAACGAGAAAGAGCCACCTTGGCCCTCTTACTCATCTCATGCACAAAAGGGTCACATGGTTTTTAACAATGTAAACATTTAATTCAAGCTTTTCTCCTCTTCCATTGGATGTTCATAAGGTGTGGCAGGCTGCCCTTTGGATGGTTAGCCACATCACCTTGAAAGAAAGGGTGAGTCAAGCTTTGAAGTGAGGTGGTTTTCCCACTTCATTTTTCATGTAATGATGTCTTTTAACCATGGTTAAAATGTTATATTATGAATCATTAATGGGTCAATTTATTTTTAATGGGCCATATGGGTTGTGTCTAACCTATATGAGGTTATCCATGATGTCATAGAGGAATTTAGAAATTTTAAAACCATTTATTATGTCATATGTCTAAATTCCATTTTATGGCCTTTTTAATTATACTTCCTTCTTTTAATTAATTATGTCATTAATTAAAAATATTGGAAATTGTATAATTAGTCAATAAATTAATCAAAATAATTTTAAAATTAATTATTTGATTAATTTATATTATTTTAGTTTAAAATTAAACATGGTATTATTTTATGGCTTTTAATTAAATTTTCAATTTTAATTAGTTATGTCATTATTTAAGAATATTGGAAATTATATTTTAGCCAATAAATTAATCAAAAATAATTTTCCAATTAGTTATTTGATTAATTTTATCATTTTTGGTTCAAAATTAGGTATTTTGACCAAATTTGACAACTATTGACTAGGGTTTACCAACTTTACGGTTTAGGTCAATCCAATGGTCAATGTAGTGATTTTTTGATTAATTTTTGGTCATTTTGATCATTGTCAAGTTGATCATGTCAATGTCTGTTCTTGAAGTCAATTTTGTAGTCAAGGGTGCATGCGTTAGCCATTCTTGACTAATTTTAGCCTTATTAGGTCAAGAATTGATCAATGGGGTTAATGTATTTGTCTTTATATTATGTATGGATTATTTTGACTAAATTTTAGTTATTTAATCAAAAATTGAGTAATGAAGTCAGGCAGTATTTGTTGGGTCATGTTTTGATCATTTTGACCTAATTTGTCATTTTAGGCTATGATATCAACGTAGTGGTGTTTAGGTCATGGGTTGACCACTTTTGCCTTGTTTATGTCAAAGGTTGATCATTATTGATCTAGGGATCATGATTGATCAATTCAGGTCCAAGGTTGACCCAGATGATTTATTTAACTTGTCGTGGTTAATTTAATTACAAGGTCATTAATTTTAGCAACCATACCTAGATTTGACTAGGGTTGGGTCAATTTGGTATTGCCAATTGATCAAATGAGCTATATTTGATCAGTTTAATAGCTGAGATGTCTTAATGGTCAATGTAAATACTAAGTCAATAAGGAGGCCATTAAATCATGAATTGACCTTTTGACCAAATTTTTATCATTTAAGTAACAAATTTACTAGTTTGATCAAATTTGTTTAAATGGGTTAAGAAATTTAATTATTTCAGAGTTTGTCATTACTGATTTGATTAATTTAATATGTCAATAAAATTTTAAGTCAAAATACATTGCTTGGATTTTACCCTAGATCTTTAGGATTTGTCATTCCTTGTTAAATTTTATGAGGTCAACATGGATAGACTTCCTTTCTTAATATATTTGGTGAATGACCCTCACAAAGTGAAGTCAACAAATGGACCCCTAATATGTGTGGGATACTGTAAAAGTATGCTGCACATATTAGCATTGATCGAAATGGCCTGGATGTCATAAATGTCAATTTGTCTAAAAGTATTTTATATTATCATTTAAGGGATGAGAATGTATGTCATAATCATCAAATGTCAATATGTCGATTTTGAGAAAGAATGCTATGCAACTTATATCTTATCTTAAAGAAAGAGTTATAGAAATGCCTTATCTTTGTATTGGGAAAGGACTTATACCTGAAAATGGGAGAATGGACGTTATATTCCATTTCATAAAATGTCAAGGGCAAGTTATAAAAATGCCATAATTCTGTATCAGTAAAGGACTTATATTTATTAATTAAGAAGAGAAAATGGGTGTCATATCCTATTTCTCAGAAATGTCAAATGTTGATGTTAAGTTAATGGAATGTCATAACTTCCGTGTCAGGAAAGGAATTGTCTTTAATAACTAGGAAGAGAAAATGGGTGTCATATCCTATTTCTCGGAAATGTCAAATGTTGATGTCAAGTTAAAGGAATGCCATAATTTCTGCATTAGGAAATGACTTATATCCAATACATAAATAGAGAAAATAGGTTTCATATCATATTTCTTAGAAATGTCAAATGTCGATGTCAAGTTAAAGGAATGCTATAACTTATGTGTCAGGAAAAGACCTATATCCAATAACTAGAAAGAGAAAATGGGTGTCATATCCCATGTCTCGGAAATATCAAATGTCGATGTCAAGTTAAAGGAATGTCATAACTTCTGTGTCAGGAAAGGACTTACATCCAATAACTAGAAAGAGAAAATGGGTGTCATATCCCATTTCTCAGAAATGTAAAATGTCGACGTCAAGTTAAAGGAATGCCATAACTTCCGTGTCAGGAAAGGACTTATATCCAATAACTAGAGCTAGTGAAAGACTCACTAAGAAAAAGTGTATTCGCTAGGGATATCTGTTGGGAATCTGAACTTTACAGGTCAAAGGATAGTTCTTATATCAGTTATCACAAGTCATTCATATTGTCATTTTTATTTAAAGAATTCATTTTGGCACTTTAGGACCTACTGATGTATCATAGACAACAGGGAATATTTTTCAACATTTCATTTTATTTCCAAAGATAATGTACAACAGTCACCAGTACATATCATTGCAAACAAAAGTCAACAATACATATATGTACATATATCATATAGCACACATGCTACAAACTACCAATATATCATATGTCAGAAGTTTTCATGTCATTCTTTTTATCATAACATAACCTTGGATACTAGTAGACCAACCACAAAAATTTAACACTCCAAGACATTGTCTGTTAAACATGTCTCAGGTGTTTGGAAATTCACAGGGTCATGGTAGCTCTAAAGGTTTAAGCCCTACAAGTTCTGGAATAGCCTGATATCTGATGGGTCTTTTGTTTGGCTACATTCGACACAGAGTGGTCGAAATGCGAGGTCTACTAACACTAGGTATACAGTGTTTTACCTCATTAGCACCGTTTCATTTTAGTAGAAGAACTGATCCTCATGTTAAAAGGACCTGATATGTTCCTGTAAATTCTCTTGGCCTAAGGATCTATATTTCCCTTTCAAAAAGGATAAAACAGCGATTCATCAAGGACACCGTGCAAAATAGTCTCTCAAAGTCATGATTGTCGATGTGAGACGGGATACAGTCCCCTTCATCATAGATTTTGATAATACAACTATTTGGAACACAGCTTAATGGCATGATTCCCCAGGTAACAAGTCGTTTAATAAAATGAAAGATTTCTATAGGCAGTGGACCCACCTGTTTGTGTTGTAGGATTCCCAGAAGAATTCCTTCTTTTTCTCTGGCATATTTATAGTAACATCCATATTAGCTTGTGATACACCTAAAATATATAGTATTTTTTGTGCACTTTTTTATACCTATTTTTGATGATGTTTCACTTTAATGGAATGTATTTTGTACTTTTCTTGCAGGTATGATGAAATGTGTGATTAAGATGAAAGGAGAAAAATTGGGTCAAATTTGGAGAAAAAAGAAATGAAAAATGAAAATTTGGGCACTTGTGGCTAAGCACCGCTGTGCCGGCACTTAGCCGCCACAGTTAAAAATCGAGATTAACTTGAATTTGGTGCCATTTTCAAAAGGGATGGGATGCAACTCTTGGTGGTAACTCCCATAACTTCCCTTGGGCGGCAAGTTTGAATGAAGGGGTGCATTCTTTGGTGGATACATTGAATCTGGATACATTTTGAAGAGACACCAATGCACCTTTTGGTTTAATTTTTAAAGAGAGTCTTAGGAAAGATTAGGTGCTCTTCTATTGCATTTTGAAGAGAGCTTTTATAGAGTTTTTATTGTATTTTATAAGAGTTTTCATTAGGAGTAGGAGTAGAAACTAGAAAAGAGAAAAGGGTAGGATTGAAGCCTTCTTCTTCCCACTTCTTTTCATTCCTTTAGTTTAATTTTTATTGAAGTCTGAAGTATGTTTCTGAGTCATCGGAGTTGGAAGACCTGCTCTGAGGAGTAGTTTAGTGAAGATTTAAAGTTTCAGAGGAACTTCCTGAGTCTTGTGAAGGGGATTTTTAGATAAGTGTTTACTTTTGTTCTTACATTTAGTTTTTAATTAATACTTGTTGTGTTTGTTGTTTTTCTTATGGTTTTTAATTTCAAATCAATGTGTTTTTGTATTTTCTCAATGAATTCTAATTAGTTTACTTTATCTTTTTCTTTTTTAAATGAAGAAGTAAGTAATTCATGAATAATTGTCGTGGAATGTATATGTGTTTAAAGTTAAAAGGAGTGAAGATTGATTCTATAAACTTTATTTACTTCTTAATTTGGCCTGTTAAGATGTAAAATTTATGGTGAGATTATGTAAGATCCAATGCGGTATTGTCTCATCAAAGTTAGTAAGAATCACATGTAATTATATGGGTGAAAATTGTAGTTCATATAACTGAATGCAATATATTAGAAGATGTTTTAAAGGGGAGTAAAATTAGAGGATTTTTAGTGTGACGAACTAAAAGCACCTAATTTGGTTTGAAGTTTTGAATTTTGTTATGAGAAGTTAGCCCCTGGGTGGAGGAAAATGAGGGAACTCCGGAGTGAGATCTGGTATCTTCCCTGCCTAACCATGTTCAAAATGATAAAATTTCAAATTAACCAATGTTCTTTATAGAACCAAGTAAGGGTAAACAATACATTTGCTTCTATTTATCATAACAAATTTAAATATTTCCACAACAAAACTTTCATAATTATTACTACTTTATAAAGGAAAGAAAGAGATATTCTAGTTAATAGTGTTTTTCATACTGTGTTTACAGTTATTATCATTTTAATTTCTTTTTTGAATTTTATAAGAAAATTTAAAGAGTGAAATCAACTATCAAACTTTTCAAATTCAAAACATACTTTCAAAAACCAATTAAAAGAGTAAAAAGATAATTTTCTTATTTCTTTAAAGATTTTTCACTTTTCATGTGGGTTCGATATCTCGAGGCTTAATCAGAAAGTCCTATATTACTTGATAAACGATACGTATACTTGCGTAGTATCCACATTATAAATCATAATTTTTATATCAAAATCATAACCATATATATCCGGTAGAGTTTTGTTTTTGTCTCCGTTGCCAATTTTCATATCATAATTGTAAGTATAAATATCAGGTGGATCAAGTTTTTGGAGCCGTTATCGGGGAAAGAAATTAATTAAAATTACATTTTAAAAGAAAATTAAGAAATTTAAAATTTTTACTTTTCTTTGTTTTTTAGTGTGTTGTGTTTTGTTTTATTTTATTGTTGTATGGGTAGTTCAGGTTCTGAGGGACTTGTGCCCTACAATTCTGAATTAGAAAGAACTATTAGAAAAATAAAAAAAATTAAAAATAAAAAAAAGATAAAAATATTCAAGAAATGGCAAATCATCAAGATCAAAATGTTGGCATCCATTAAGAATTAAGACCTTTAAGAGATTATGTTAACCCTACAGTGGATGAACTTCGTGGTAGTATTCAAAACTTAGCTGTAGCTGCTAATTGTTTTGAGCTTAAATCTGCTATTACCAAATGGTGTCTAATAATCAGTTTGGGGGAGCAACAACTGAAGATCCTAATTTGCATCTTGCTAATTTTCTAGAGTTATGTGCTACTTTTAAATACAATGGTGTTTCAGATGATGTATTAGACTTAGACTTTTTCCTTTCTCACTAAGGGATAAAGCTAAAATATGCCTGGATCAATTAGAACTTGGGGTGAACTGTCACAAAAATTCCTTGCTAAATATTTTCCACCATCTAAGACTGCTAAGTT
Organism: Papilionanthe hookeriana x Papilionanthe teres; assembly: GCA_022702705.1. Taxonomy (NCBI): domain Eukaryota; kingdom Viridiplantae; phylum Streptophyta; class Magnoliopsida; order Asparagales; family Orchidaceae; genus Papilionanthe; species Papilionanthe hookeriana x Papilionanthe teres. The sequence goes on from CM040436.1 coordinate 51,076,057, forward strand.
GAGAAATGATATTACTTCTTTTTGTCAGTTTGAATGAGACACAACATATGAAGCATGGGATTGATTTAAAGATCTCCTCAGGAAATGTCCACATCATTCGATACCAGATTGGTTAATAATTCAAACTTTTTATAATGGATTAGTTGGATCTCTTAGATCGATTATCGATGCTGCTGCTGGTGGATCATTAATGTCTAAACCATTTTTTGATGCTTATGCTTTAATTAAAGAAATGATTCTTAATAATTTTTAATGGCCTTCCGGAAGGTTAAATCCTAAAAAGGTAGCCAATGTTTTTGAAAATGATGCTTTTAGAATGTTAGCAAATCAAGTTGTTGCTCGTTTCAAGGAAGATAGACCAATTTGGGATGAATTTTTCTCACCACATTCCATGATTGAAGAAAATTCATTAGGCCAAATGGTTGATTCTTATTCTTCACCAGAAACTATGAATGCTATAATTAAGCCTAACAACCCATATTCCAATTATTATAACCTGGGTTGGAAGAATCATCCAAATTTTAACTGGAATATCAATAATCATGGTGGTTTTAATTGATCCACTTTAAAAAGTACATATTTTTAGTATGCATTTCATGCTAACTTTATGCACAATTTTTAAGATATTAAACTTTAAAGGAAGAAATTTTGCATATTTTTGTCTTCAAGTATAAAAATATGATTTTAGACAAAATGAAGCAAAAACTATGCAATTTTGAGCCAAAATGAGCAAAAAAGAAAATTCTGACTTAGCACATATCGATATGTCTTTCTATGCTTAATATCTTTTATATTTCTCACACGTTTTTTAATGAAATTAAAATCTTGAGAAAGGTTGTTTTTCTGTCTACCTTGTAGGTGAAGATGTTAGGAGTGCAACGCAACTGAAATGGGGCGAAACGGAGTTGAAACGGATCCAAACGGAGTAAAACAGTGGAGCTGCGCATAGGGTGGCACCTAGGCGCCAAATCCGGCACCCAGGCGCCAGTGATGATGAGAAAACAGCGCCTAGGTGCAACAATCATCTAGAAAAGGTTATTGGACAGATTTTTGACAACTTTGGGAGTTATTTTGTTGGTGTTAAGTAGTTTCTAGACCTTTTAGAAGACTGGAAGTTATTCCTAATATATAGGACATGTGATGCAATGAATCTAGACACAATGAAGCGGTTTAAATCACGAAGAGGTGCAAACCAAAGTGAAGGGGTGCGACTATTTTGGGAACGGAGTCTGGCGCCTAGGTGCCAGAACATAGCGCCTGTTCTGGCGCCTAGGCGCCAGATTGTTTCTAGAAGATTCAATGTATCTAGACCAAATTTTGAAGAGGTGCCTAAAGCAACCCTTGGTCATTTTCAAAGCTCTATAAATAGGGACCAATTCTACAGCAAGGGGGTGTCTCTTCTTTCTTTCTCTCTCTCTCTCTCTCTCTCTCTCTCTCTCTCTCTCTTCTCTCCCTCTCTTTCTTCCCCCCTTAGTCTAGATCGTGGGGAAGAGGTTTTGGAAGTTATTTTTGGAGTTTTAAAATGTCTTGGGGTAGTTTTAGCACTTCTCAAGTCTATAAAAAGAACCTGATTTAAGAGAAGCACTTGCCCCAAGTCCTATTTTCATTTCTAAATCTTAAGAAGAGTATTTTTGTCGGCATATTTTTAGGTTGTAAGTTTAATTTAAAAACAAAGTGGGTTAAATTGACAAAATTGGCTTATGGTGTAGTTGAACAAAATGAAATTGGGAATATTTGGGATTTTCTGGAATTTTTTGGAAATTTTTGGAATTTATGGAATTTTTGGCTAAGAAGGGAATTTTGGGTATTTAGAGGCTATTGGGAGGTATTTTTGGAAATTTTGGTATATTTGGCTATGGATGATCAATTTGATTGGGGGGAAATGTTTAGGATTGGTTTTAAGGAATTTTGGGTAATTTAGGCAATTTTGCAAAATTTAGGCAATTTCGAGGGTATTTAGTAGGTTTAGTGGGTGTAGGGCCCCAGGGGTCAACAATTGAAATTTTGGAAAAATGAAGATTGATCAAGTTTGAGTAGAATAGAATCACTTTGGTTAAGCCATGAAGCCATATCAAGCCCATAAGAGCCATTAGAAGACTCACTTGAGGCATTCACTATGTTGTTTCTAACCCTCTTAGCCAAGCGCCTAGGGGTTAAGGTCCATCCATATGAATTACCTACATGAGTCAGGAAGTGAAGCTAGGCATGAATGGTTTTAGGATGGGAATGGGTGTGATAGTGTAATGTGTGTGCAAGTCAACCCTCACCATACCAGGCCACCCAGGGTAGTCCTAAGGCTATAGAGTCCTATAGGGAACTCATCTATTAAACCTCCACATTTGATTTTAACCCTCCAAGTGACTTGGGAGTTTACAATCAAACTTATGCGGTTCGAAGGGAGTTTAAGAGGTGTTTGAATTTCTAAGTGGTGGGTCCCATTTCTAGTCCTCTAAGATAGTCAAAGGGAAAGCCTAAGGCTAGATCCTAAGTACTAAAGAGAGAGAAGAGAAAAGACCTCATAAAAAACGAGGCCAACAATTTTGAGTACATCATGTTTTCCTAGGAGAATGAGATTAAGAAGAGTTATTCAATGGATTTCTCGCTGTTAGCATAATCTATGAGATCTTAATATAATAAGCTTCTATTATTTTCAAAATGAATGAAAAGTTTGAAATCTTATGATTTAATAGTTGAATATTCTTTAAATTCTTAAAATTAAAATTATTTAGTGAAATTAGGTTAATAATTTACTAAAGACTTTATTAAAAAAATTATAAGGAATCTTAAATATTTATCTTTTATTCCAAAGGTTATATTTTATATAGTAAAAAGAGTTACTTGAGGACAAGTAACATTTAAGTTTGGGGGATTTTGATCCATGAAGAAAAATACATATTTTTATGCCTTGATTTTTATCAATTTCTAAGGATATTATGCTTTAATGAAAGGTATTTTTATGTTTTTGGATGTAGGTGATGTAAAAAGGTCTAGAAAAGGAAAAGGAGCAAAAGGGATTAAAAATGGAGCAAAATACAAAAAGAAGAAAAGAATATGTCCTGGCGCCTAGGCGCCAGAAACTGGCGCCTAGGCGCCAGAAACTGGCGCCTAGGTGCCAGACTCGATACAGAAACTGTCAAGTTTTTGACGACTTTTGGACGTTTATTTTGATGGAGTGAGCAGTTATTGGACATTCTAGAAGATTAGCAGTTGTTCCTTGATAATAGGACATGTGATACATTACATTTCGACGCTCCAAAATGGTTTTAAATGCGAAGAGGTGCGAGCCAAAGCGAAGAGGTGTGAAGAACTAGATGCGGTGTCCAGCGCCTAGGTGCCAGATTCCGACACCTAGGCGCCAGACCGACCTTCTAGAAGATTCATTGAATTTGGACATGTTTTGAAGAGGTGCCTCAAGGCAAACCTTGGAGCCTATAAATAGGAGTCCACTCCTTCAGAGAAAATCGCCCCACATTCGCCCCACCCCTCTAGCCTCCTTAAAGAGAGAAATCTCATTAGAGAGAGAGAGTGTAGAGAATTAGAGAGAGAAATTTAGGGTCACTTTTGTTTAGTTTAGTGAGTTTACTTTCAAGTTGTAGCATCTAGAGTTCATTACACTGTAGAGTCAGTAGGAATCAGAAGCTCTGTAGAAGGAATATTTGAGATAAGTATTTTTATATTTGATTCAAAGTTTATTTATTATGTTTTGTAGTTTATTTTCAATGTGTTCTGAGTAGTTAGTTTACTTTCTTCCTTCAGTCATGAAGAGATAGATAAGATAATATAAAGATTCGATGGAAAATTAAAATTCAAAATATTTTCAAAACATTGTGATGACATTAATACCTGATCTTACTTTACTTTTTAAAATGGCCATTTAAATTGTTAAAACCCGTTGAAGAGTTTTGAAACCTTGAAGGAGAAGAACTCTTAACTTGTAAATGTCACATGAATCCTTTGGTAGTCGAAGGCCATGTGCGGGCTATTCAAGGTGAAGTGCAAATAAATAGGAAGATAAGATTTAAAGGGCGTAGAATTGATAAGTTTTTAGAGTGACAGACTAAATTCTTATAATTTGATTTATAGATCAGGAATGGGTCACTAGTAGGGCCGACCATAACCACCCTTGGACATCTAGTAGTGAGAGTTTAGATTAACCCATTACTACTAACAATACATCCGGACCTGATCTGTAAGTTAGCCAATGTTCTTTGCGCCTGGACCAAAGGGTAAAGAATAGGAATGCTTCTATTTGGCACAATACCATAAATCAAATTCTCCAACGAATATTAAATTATCTTAAAAATCTTGGATTAATTGAAGGAAAGAAAGTTGTTATTTTATATAGTTTTCATAAATCATTCTCTTAGTATTGTTTTTTTTAATTGCATCTAGTAAATTAATATTAATTTATAGTTAATTTCAAGGATAAAAAGATATTTTTAAAATATAATATTTAGAAAAATTTATTTCTATAATTTTTCCCCGTGGGATCGATACTTGGGTTATAATAGAAAACCCTATATTACTTGAAACGATACATATACTTGTGTAGTACCCCTAGTGTGTAAAGTAATTTCTAAAATTTACAATATTTTGATTTATACACTAGCCGCTTATTATAAATTGGGTCAAGCTTTGGCCATTTTTTGGAAGCATATATTACTGTGTTACTTGCGGTCGGGTCAGTATTTCCACCGGCCCTCGAAACTCACCGGGGCCTACTATCTGGAGGTCAGATCCGAACATGATGTTGCACTGGTTGACAAAAGACACTGTGCAGAAAGGTCTAATGAAATCATGATGGTCTATATGTGGAGGTATGCAGTCTCCCTCCTTGTAGATGTTAATTATGCAGCTGTTGGGTATGCAATCCACGGGCAATACCCTCCATGTTATCATCCGCTTTACCATTCTTTTAATAACATTTGGCATTGGATCCACCTCATTACGATGGAGTATCACTGGTGGATTTCCTTTTCTGTATACTACGAAGTTGTAGCAACATCCGCATTGGATTTTAACTCTTCCTTTCCCTGTCATCCACCTTCGGGGTTCTGAATAAGTCTTTTCCCTTAGGTGGCCAGCTCGACCCATTTTCTGGAGTTCAAGTATGCAGTCTAAAATTTGTTGATGCTCGTAGTCTTAGAACACTTCTGTATGCAGCTCAAGGCCTTCTAAGATATTGATCCTCTTGCCTCCAATTCTCTCAAAATATTCAAAAGTTCTCTTTTCGACATTCTGCATTCTTTCTAACTCATATTCTAGAATTATCTGCAACTAGTGAGGTCTAGTAACATACTGGGGAATATATGGTTCCACCCCGGCTCGCTCTCCTGCATGTCTTGGCTCCTCAGGGGTAGTCTCTGTCGGGAAATCCTCCGGGGTTGATTTCGCAACAAGACTCTTCAAAACTGGTGCATTTGTCTGGCGTCGTGGTACTATCTCTGTTCTTCTTGGAATTTCCTTTATCTGTTCTGCTTTCCTTAGAGTGGATCTCCTCCTCTCCAGTTCCTGATGAACCAATCTCTTCGAAGCATTTGTACTGGTGGTAGCGACTGTATCTTCAGGCTGATCTGCTGTTAACTTGGTCAGCATCTTGCAAATGCGACAATTCTTGTTCCTTCGTTGAGTGGCTGTGAGAGTAGCTCTCCTTACCCCTTGGATTTCTGTGGGCACGGCACTGAAAAGCCTACCCTCTGCTATAGCAACAACGGACTTAACTTTCCTCCTGTTGCATGAGCGGCGTTTGCTTTTCTCTTTTTGCTGGTAGATGGTTGATTCGAGCCACCCAATTTCATCACTAAATGGCTGCAGAGTTCTTTCCGATCGGTCGGGGTCCAATCATTTTCTTCAATTGTATCCCAACTGGTGTGAAGTCAGAGTTAATCTCAATCACGGCTCCATCCTTCACCCTCTTTTCATCAAGTGCTAGACTCACACCATTCTTAAAGTTCAGAACAAAACGCCAGTTCGACATTTCCCTGCGGAAAACAAGTAAAGGATCAGGGGCTGTACTAAGAACAAGAACAGTAGAAAAATATGTTTATTAATGACGAGCTTTTATTCGTTTATTTTAAATTTAAATAGGAGTAAGAAAAGATCAAGAGAGATCAAGAGTGAGACTTTATTTAAAAGGAAGGATAAAGATTTTATTATCATGATTTCACATGTTTTCTTTTAACATTTTTTTTTCTTAATGATTTTTATTATCATCCACTTTTTTATTTATATTTTTGGGTTTGGACCCAGTCATAAGTAATTACCGTTCCCGTGCTTCTAGGAATGAGGATTCATCCTTCAAAACATCAGGTTGCGTAATACTTCTTTAGATATCGTCCATTAATTGGAAGCATAGATCACTCTCCATGGCAATTTACAAGCTGGTAGGAACCTCCTGAGTAAACTGTCTCGACCACAAATGACCCTTCCCATGTTGGTTCAAATTTACCACCTATCTTGCGATGTGCAAGAATAGGTCTTCTGAGAACTGAAACCAAGTCACCGACTTTAAATGTCCTTGGGCGGACTAATTTATCATGGGCCTGAATCATCATGGCTTGATACAGTTCCAAATTCTGCTGTGCTAAAAGTCATTTCCCTTCCAAGCTTTCTAACTCTTCTAGTCGTAGTCTGGCATTCTCTTCTGTAGTGATTTTTTTTGCAACTACAATTCTGAGAGACAGAAGCTAAACCTCTAAGGGTAGAACAGCCTCAGACCCGTACACTAAGGCGTAAGGCGTAGACTGGGTGAGCGTTCTGAAAGTCATCCTGTAGGCCCATAAGGATTCTAACAACTTCTCGTGTCAATTTCTCTTGTTGTCATCCAAAGTTTTCTTTAGGATTTGGACGAGAGTTTTATTAAAAGCCTCGACCAAGCCGTTCACTTTTGGGTAGTAGATTGTCGAATAACGCCAGTCGATCCCATGTCTTCTGACAAAATTGTTGATCTTCGTACTCTTGAATGAGGACCCCTTATCTGAGATAATTCTGCGCGGTACCCCAAAACGGTAGACAACTTGATTCTTGAATAATTGCAGTACATGATGTGCTTTCACTTCTCTGAGCGGTACTGCTTCGCCCACTTGGAAAAGTAATCTGTAGCTGCAAGAATGAAGCGATGTCCTCTTGAAGAAGGCGGTTCTATCGGACCCACAATATCTGTGCCCCAACATTCAAACGGCCACGACGCGATTGTCGGATGTAGCACATTTGGAGGTTGATGTAGAACCACTCCATGCACTTGGCACTGGTGACAACTTTTGGCAATCTTCATGCAATCGGTCATCATCGAGGGCCAATAATACCCTAGTCTTTTAATCTTCATTTTCATTTTCAGACCTGACTGATGAGCGCCACAAAGCCCTGAGTGTACTTCTTTAAAAATTTCACGAGCCTCGGACCCGCTCAGGCATCTTAGCCACATCTGATCAAAAGACCTTCTGTATAATGTATTGTTTATCAATGCGTAAGATAGAGTTCTTTTCTTGATTTGATGGGCTAATCACTTATCGTCTGGTAGGTTTTGTATTTGCAAATAGTCTGTTAAAGGTTGCCGGCAATCTTCTGCATTTTCTGTTACTGCTGCAACTGTTTCTTCTTCTTTTTCTGATTTGTGTATCATATCCATGTTGAGCCGTGAGAGAACTCGACGTCCCCGAACTGACACTTCAACTGATTCATCCTGTAAGCTGGCAAACTCTTTTGCGAGGCGGGCTAACGCATCTGCAAGAGCATTTTCTTTTCTGGGAATCTTGTAGATTGTTACATTAGGAATTTGCTCTAATAGTTTCATGGCATACTGAAAGTACTGCCCGAGCATTGGTTTCAAAATTCTGTACTGTCTGGCGACTTGTTGAATGATCAACTGAGAATCCCCATAGATGTTGATATCCATTATCCCCATCTGAATGGTTAATTCCAATCTTGTTATGAGGGCTTCGTATTCTTCTTCGTTATTTGTACACGGTTCTGTTAGGTGGTAGGAGTACCTTAACATTCCCCGCTCTGGCGTTATAAATATCAGTCTGATTCCTGCCTTACCGGGCACTATCATTTGCAATTCTTTATCTTTCTGTGCTGAGGATGCTCCATCGAAGTACAGTTCCCAACGCTGATCATCGAGGTCTTCTAGGCTCATTATCTGATCGTCTGGCTAATCGTCGTTGCGAGGAAGTCTGCTAGGACGTGTCCCTTTATGGTACGAAGATGAACAAAAGTTATATCGAATTGCATTAGTATCATTGACCACCTGGCAAGTCTGCCAGAAAGCGTCGGTCGGGTCATCAAATATTGCAACGGATTAAACTTCGAAATAAGGTTGACCGTATGAGAAAGCATATAGTGCCTGAGCTTCTGTGCGGCGAAGATCAGGACCAAGCAGTGCTTCTCAATAGGAGGATACTTTACTTCCGTCAGAATTAGATGATGGCTTAAGTAATAGAGTGCGTTTTCTTTTCCCTCATCATTGACCTAGGCTAACAGGGCTCCGGGAGAGTCGTCTAAAGCTGCGGTATAAAGTATCAACGGTCTACACCGAGACCTGGGGTCGCTAAGACAAGACATTGTCATTAAATATTGTTTAATGTCCTCGAAGGCCCGCTGGCATTTCTCTTCCCAAATGAATTTGGCATCCTTTTTAACCAATGTCGAGAAAGGCTGACACCTACCTGACAAATTCGAGATAAAGCGTCAAAGATATGCCAATTTTCCTTTAAAGGATCGTAATTGTTTCAAGGTTTTGGGAGGTGGCATTTCTAAGATGGCTTTATCTTTTCCGAATCGATTTCAATTCCATGATGTCGAGCAACAAATCCTAAGAATTTCCTAGAGGTGACGTTGAAGGTGCATTTCAAGGGATTCATCTTAAGGTTATATTGTCTTAATCGCTCGAAAACAATTCTCAAATCATACAAGTGATCTTCTTTTAGTTTACTTTTGATTACCACATCATCCATGTAACACTCGACTTGGTTGTGAATGAGATCATTAAAAATCCTCGTCATTGCTCTTTGCTAAGTTGCTCCTGCGTTCTTTAATCCGAACGACATCACTGTGTAGCAGTATACCCCGATCGACGTTCTGAAGGCTATAAGCTTTTCATCTTCTGGTGTCATCTTTATCTGGTTGTATCCTAATGATCCATCCATGAATGAGAAGACTTCATGTGTTGAAGCAATGTCGATCATCAATTCTGGAATAGGTAGCGGGAATTCGTCCTTTAGACATGCTTTATTTAAATCTCTGAAGTCCACGCAGATTCTGATCTGACCATTCTTCTTTCTAACTGATACCACATTGGCTAACCAAGTCGGGTATTGCTCTTCATGGACAAATTTAGCGTCTATTAACTTCTTAACTTCAGCTATAACTTGTTGTTCAATCTCGAAACGCAATCTTCTCGGAGCTTGTCTAACTGGAACGGCTGTGGGATCCACTCCTAATTTGCAAACTGCAACTTCTGGAGCTAATCCTGGTATTTCATCATAACTCCAAGCAAAACAGTCCTTGAATTCCATTAGTAGCTTGATTATCTCTTCAGAGTCTTCTTTATTGAGTAAGGAGCTAACAAAGGTCGGCCTGAGCTCTTCGCTAGTACCTAAGTTAACTTCCATTAACTCGTCTATTGTAGATTTAATTTCTTCTTCAAATTCTAGTGAAGCATCTCCGATTGCTAGATCTTTGAGATCTTCTGAAGGTTCCAAGCAGTCTTCATTAGGCTTGCAAGTGACAACCAAGCAAAATCCCGTATCGTCGACTGATCCTATTGTGCCGAATCCGAGACCATGTTTTGAATTGGGAGGCTGACTAGAATTATTCCATAATTTTTCAAAATGTTGTGATTGAACTTTTGTCCATCGTCGAGGCAAGACACCACATTGAATTAAATTTTGAACACAGGGAGAGTACCACTCAAAAGGCAATTCCATTAATTCAGAAGAAGTAACATCTTCAAATTGTACATCTTTTTCTGTATTGGAAGAAGAAGCACCAAGGTAAAACTTGATCGGCTTAGCACCATCACCATGCACTTCCTTGACCACCATACCCTCGATCTTATTAGAATGGATCGGGGTCAGGGTCATAGTATGTACATAATGGTTATTCTTCTCGTACATTGATTTGTATTCTTCATTCTTTTCATCTTCGAGAGAGATCTTGAACTGGGGTTTCTTTTGATTTACTGTTGCTACTTCTTTCTTGATTTCTTCTTCTTTGGAACTGGTCTCCCAATCAATGTTGATGACTAGTTTCTTCTGTCCAACTGTTCCAATGTCTCTTCCACGACCTCTTCCCCGGCCTCGACCTCGGGTGTGAGTTATGAAGAAACCTTTACCATCTCACCGTGAGGGAGTGGTGAGTAACTGTTGGACTAGAATTTCTGGCTCTTAATCATTTTGCACTTCTTTTGCTTCATTTGGTATGGAATTCCTGGAAAAGATTGTTTTCTTCGGAGGTGCGTAGTAGGTTGCATCTTCATGAATTCCGATTTCATACACGAAGAACGGTTGCAAGTCACCTTTGATACACTGTTCTCATCCTTCATAATACTTTATGCACTGGTGCAGAGACGACGGTACCATCCGGTTCTCATGGATCCATAGTCGACCCAGTAGAGCGTTGAACGATGTCTCAGAATCAATTATATGGAATTTTGCGGTTGTCTTTGCTAAGTCACCGGTCTTCATTAACAGTGTTATCGATCCGAGTGCCCTTTCTCCTTTCTGATTAAACCCTCTTAATAACATCTTGTCTGCTTAAAGTTTGCAAGCATCAATTTCCAAATATGCTAAGGTTCGAAGGCTCATTATGTTGAGTGATGCTCCCAGATCAACTAACACCCTGGAGAGCATAAAATTTCCAACAGTGACTGAGATATACAACGGTCGATTGTGATCAGCCATTCCGAGTAGTAAATCATTGTCCGTGAAGGTAACACCTGGCTGTTCTTTTAACGAGCAAGCCTCGTCGAAGGAATTACTGGCCATTTCAGCTAAATAAATCTCTGGATCAAGTAGAGCCTTGATCAGAGCTTCCCTCATCTCCTTTGATAGGTTCAGAGCGTCGTATATGCTTAGATTAGCTGGTAGCTTCCTAAGATGGGCTAGCATGTTGTAGTCTACTTTATTACCATGTTCCTTGGTTTCTTCCCGAATGGCAATTACTCTGCTGTGGTTGGCTCCTCCTGAGCAACCACCTGCTTTCCTTTATCCTTTGGATCCATTCTTGGGGGTAGAACTTTTCCACTTCTTAAATTTACTTCAGTTATTTCTTCTGAATTTGGTGCTGAATCTGCCGGTGTATTCTCTTGAATTGGGATGATTGGCTCTTCTAGCGTTGCTTCGGAATTTGATAACTCCAATTATATCGTGATCGGAGCTCCTCGAAATTCGTAAATAGACTCGTTGCTTGTTGAACTCCCGTAGCCATCCTTGTGAACGTCTTTTTCTTCGTCGTGGTCATTGAGGTTTAGTATGATTTGAGAATTGTTATTTATATTAGATCTGAGATCCTGATTAGGTTGGTTATTGTTAGTTACGTAATCGTTAGAAACAGTCAAAACGTAGCCAACGCCAAAACTCTTATCATTATAAGATCCCGCCGGGGCGAACAAATATTCATACAGAGTCAGAGGTTCGAGGGATTTCTCCCCCAAATCGAAAACAATCATCCTAGGATAAGTAGCCCCTAGTCTACTCTTTGGAGCCTCAGTTTTCTTCTCTTCTGTGATCTTCTCTTTCTTCTGGGGCGGTTCTTCAATCGCAAGCTATAGTGCCGGCTAGACAGGTTTCAAACTTTGAGTTGAAGCACGCACCGAAGCGGTTTTGATGTGATCTAAGATTTTCTTTGAAGACTTTATCCAAACGGTACTCCATCCATCTGGGTTGTGTAAGGGTCTATCGAAATAATAGGATCCGTTGAAATAACATTGACGGAACCTCCCTTTTGGGGTTCCTTCACGTATTCCTTCGGGATTGTTATGTTCCATTTCCACAGATTGTTGTCAAGCCAACTCTTGAAAGTGATGCAATCCTCTATCTTATGCCCGAGCATCTGGTGGTAAGGGCAATAATTTGGATGATCTTTCTTATTGACTTCCTCTGGCCTCTGGGCTCTGGTAGCTGAAAATCTGGTGTCTTCATTAAACTGCGGAACATTTTCGCCATCGCTTCGGCTTTGAATGGATATTCCTTGTTCAAAAAATCTTTCGCAGGTATCTGTGGACGAGGCAGTTGTTCATAATGCTGAGGCGATTGATAGCTCAGTCGAGGCTATTGATAACCCTACTGAGGTTGTTGGTAAGTACGTTGCGGTGGTTGATAGCTAGGCTGTGGCCGCTCTGGCTGTATCTGCACTGGCTGCTTGCCCTTATCGACTTCCACGATGATTCCGAACTTCTTTTCAAATGTTTTTACGGGCTTCTGCTTATCGGTCTTATCCACAAAACTTAGTTGTTTTGCCTCTTCTTGCAAGCTCCCGGCCTTGCTAAGCAGCTTCTCGAAAGTCTTCATTGTAAATCCTTTAAGGAGAAGTGTTATCGGGCCATGGATACTCTTAAGCAAGACACCGACTGCATGCTGTTCTTGAAGCTGTGGTTCACACTTCATACTTAAATTTCTCCATCGAAGTATGTAATCCACTAAAGTCGCGTTCCGTTTATGGTGTTCCACCACTAGATCACCGATGGTGATGTGGTGGCAAGCCCCAGCAAACCGCTTAACGAAAAGGTTTTCTAACTCTGCAAAGGTCTTAACTGAACCATTTAGCAATTCTACGTACCAGTTGAAGGCAATCCCTGACAAACTGCTGACGAATTGACGAAAGAGTAAAGCGTCACTCCCACCGGCATTGCAGCAACTATCACGAAAATGTGCGACATGCTGCCGGGGGTTTCCCGTTCCATCAAAAGTCTTAAACAGAGGAGGTACGAAGCTTTTTGGGTATTTGACTGCATCGAACCCTTTGGGGTAAGGTCTACCCATCTGAATGGATGCTCCACTTTTAGATTGTGCTAGGGCTTCTCGCACCTACTGTTCTACCATGTTTTTAATGTTCTTTTCGGGAATCATGCTCTGTGTAGAATCCTTCTTTGGTGGCTCATCCCAGTTGACGGACATGATCTCTTTTCCTCCATCTGCAATATGGATGATTTCTGGGGGTGTTTCTTTCTGAGGTTGCACCTGACTTTGGAGAGTGGCTAATGCAGTAGCCATTTCTTCCATCCTCCTTGCCATCTGGGAAATTGTGTCATCTCTTTCCCGAAGCTGTGCTCTCAACACTTCCGGTTCATCTCTTTTCGCAGCTACCGGAGCACCTTGCGAAGCTGACGATGCTCGTGTCTCAACCATGTTGATCTCGGCATACTCTTCATCCATGAACTCTGATGAATCAACTTCCTTTTCCAACTTTTCTCCTCTTTCTTTTGCCAACCGACGGATATCCGTCCTTAGCTTTCCTATAGCATCCTCGAGGGGTCTCTTCCAGACGGTCTCACGGTTGTCGTGTGATGGTCGTTGAACTTTTTTTCTGGGAGTTTCTTTTATTGCAGTAGCGCTTTCTTCTGATTCAGGCTCTTTGACGAGGCTTTTCTTCTCAGGACGTTGTGTTGGTCTCAGCTCGGTAATAATAGGCTGCCACACCATCCTTCTTGCAGCCAGGAGGCCCAGGACCGGACGGTCTGTCGGCTGTATGCTGGTAGCTGGTGTCCTCCCTAATATGATGGCCCGATACAATAATAGGTGAACTAGCTCTCATTTTCTTCCTTGGTTTCTCTATGGCAGTGGCAGGCTCTACTCGCGGTCCGAGGCGGGATCTAGCTGGCACTCGTCCCATTCTTCTTAGAATTTCTGACACAGGGCATCTTTATTTCTTTGCCAATTTTTCTATCACGGCTTGTAGCCGAGCAAATGGCGTAGTCTTAACCCTTTTTCTCTTGTAGTTACTATAATATGTAGTTCGGGTATTGTAGCGGCGATCCTTCGGACATCTTCTTCATCCGATGCAGCAGAGAGGGGGTGAAACCTACTCCCTTCTAACAGAGATATATACTCAGGTAGTTCTTCTCTTTCCTCAGGAATTTCTTTTAGAAAAGCAACTTCAGCAGCTTTGGCTTTCTCAATCCTGGCTATCTTTCTGCTTCTATTTCTCCTTTGAGTCCGAGTTAGGGGTGCAACTCTTGAACTGGACCCAATCTCAAAAACAGATGGTATTGTAACAAAATCTGTACCCTCCACAGTGACAGGCTCATCACAGAATTGGATTTCCTTCCCCTTTAGTTTGGCAGAAGCTGGGGTAGGTACAGAGATGACTAGACCGGTGGGGGTAGAGACAACAGTCCTCCTACGAACAACAGTACTTCTTTCAGCTGGAACCCTTTGCAGGGGAGGGAATTCTTGAGCCGACATCAAGTTGAATTCAATTACAGGCTCTTTAGTTTCTGGCACTTTGTTCATTAGTGTGAAGAGAGTGACGTCAGTGAAATTGATATCTGTGTTGTCGAATCCTTGTCCAAAATGGATGATCCCATTGTCAGGCAGCTAATCCTTATAGACGGCGAAGTCCATTCCATTGGTGAAGGAGAAAATTAACTTTGGCGCAGTCATTTTCTGCAGGGTAGATTCTGAGTATCAGTCCCAAATTATGCTTCCTTTTGTCGCAAAACTTAGGACGAAAAAGAAAGAGTCCGAACACATTTTCGTTCATCTTAATGTATTTATGATTTAAAAGAGTTTGTTTGAAGGGTTGTTTATTAGAAGATTTGTTTGTTAAGAACGAAATGATTAAAGGTATAGAAAAGTTAAAGGACCTGATTAAGAATAGGAAGGGAAGAGAAAGTCTCACAAAACTTCTCAACCCGAAGGACCGCTCCTAAGCTAACACCTATTAGGGTTCCACCCCACCTCAGAAAAAGAGGTAAAAGGATTTCAGAACCTCTATGTTTAGGGGTGTCTAGACAGTGGCTCCTAAATCCTAGAGAAGTTGGCTATACCCATTCAAGATAGAAATGAACATGGTACGCCAACGGAAAGAATGGGAGTTTGCTCCACTACGGACATGAACATACTACTAATTTATGAAAGCAAAACCATCTGATTAAAATGAAGAGAGGAACTAGTCCCCAGCGGAGTCGCCAGAAGTTGTTGGCATATTTTTAGGTTGTAAGTTTAATTTAAAAAAAGTGGGTTAAATTGACAAAATTGGCTTATGGTGTAGTTAAACAAAATGAAATTCAGAATATTTGGGATTTTCTGGAATTTTTTGGGAATTTTTGGAATTTTTGGCTAAGAAGGGCATTTTGGGTATTTGGAGGGTATTGGGGAGTATTTTTGAAAATTTTGTTATATTTGGCTATGGATGATCAATTTGAGTGGGGGGAAATGTTTAGGATTGATTTTGAGGAATTTTGGGTAATTTAGACAATTTTGTAAAATTTGGGCAATTCCGAGGGTATTTGGTAGGTTTAGTGGGTGTAGGGCCTCGGGGTCAAAAATTGAAATTTTGGAAAAATGAAGATTGATCAAGTTTGAGTAGAATGGAATCACTTTGGTTAAGCCATGAAGCCATATCAAGCCCATAAGAGCCATGAGAGGACTCACTTGAGGCATTCACTATGTTGTTCCTAACCCTCTTAGCCAAGAGCCTAAGAGTTAAGGTCCATCCATATGAATTACCTACATGAGTCAGAAAGTAAAGCTAGGCATGAATGGCTTTAGGATGGGAATGTGTGTGAAAGTGTAATGTGTGTGCAAGTCAACCCTCACCACACCAGGCCACACAGGGTAGTCCTAAGACCAAAGAGTCCTATAGGGAACTCAACTTTTAAACCTCCACATTTGATTTTAACCCTCCAAGTGACTTGGGGGTTTACAATCAAACATATAGAGTTTGAAGGGAGTTTAAGAGGTATTTGAATTCCTAAGTGGTGGGTCCCATTTCTAGTCCTCTAAGATAGTCAAAGGGAAAGCCTAAGGCTAGATCCTAAGTACTAAAGAGAGAGAAGAGAAAAGACCTCATCAAAAATAAGGTCAACAATTTTGAGTACATCATGTTTTCCTAGGAGAATGAGATTAAGAAGAAGTAAGATTCTGACAAGTGTAAGTTCAATAGTGACAGTGCTAAAGAGTAATTCAATGGATTTCTCACTATTAGTATTTAAGGGATTGCAGAAATGATTGCAAAAATTGAAGCCCAAGTGACTTCAATGGAAGCAAAGATCAATGAAACTAACTTACATTTGGAGCAAATGGGATGGCAACTCAAGATGCAATTCAGTCATTCAAGATACGTGGAAGAAGCGGATAAGGCAATGTTTTTGAAGAACAAATAGATTGAAGAAGACTATATAAGAATGAACAATTATCGCCCGTTATATCAAATTTATATTCCAGAAGGGTCAAATGAGAATAATAGTGATCATGGATATAATCCGCCTAATGGGGGAGTGGAATTAAGTGTGCTTTGTTCTTATATGTTTTGTGTTCTTATGTATTTATTTAATATGTTTAGTGTTCTTATGTGTTTTGTTAGGTGTGTTTAGTGTTTATGTTTGAGTTTTAATTACACCTTGTGATGTGATAGTTACATCCTAGAGATGTAAACTTATCAGTTTGAGATTAAGTCTCTTGTATCTAGAGAGTTTCATCCTATGCATGTGGATAGAAATTCTAGGATTGTATTAAGTGCTATGTTTGTTTTAATGAATATAAGTTTGTGTTTGTGTGAAATTTGTTTGGAATCGATGAATATTAAACATTTGAGTTAGAATATTGGAAGATTTATGGGGAAGAGATAATTATTTTGAAGAGATTAAGGGTGATTAACGAAGTGGTTTAAAGCATATAGCTTAATTGTGAAAATCTGGGTATTGGCGGCTAAGCGCCAAAGTGCTTATGCTTAAGCGCCAGATTTAGTGGCTAAGCGGCGAAGGGTTCGATCTTAGGTGTCAGTTCGCAAAAATTGATTCCCAGCAGTTAAAAACCCGTGAATTGCCATTTTTAACTCCCCTGTTCATCTTCAACCCATCGTTTTCACGCGAGAGAGAGTCTAGGGGATCCTTGATTTGGACCATTTAAGAGCCGATCTCAACATAAATTTGTAGATTTGGATTCCTTGAGGTAAGAGCACTACTCCTAAGCAAAAATTTTTTATCTTCACCATGTATTTTGAGTACATTTTGGAAAATCTTAAAATCACTATTCATGGTGAAAATTTGAGGAAAAACTTAAGAAATTGCTTGGATTTAGTGGAAACATGTTTTGGAAGATAATTTAGCAAGTTTAGTTTGATTTTGGAA